>JAVSCE010020676.1:0-678495 GCA_032199065.1 Smutsia gigantea
TGTTTGGATTTTATATTCTGTTCCACTGGTCTGTGGGTCTGTTTTTGTGCCAATACCAAATTGTCTTGATTACTGTGGCTTTGTAGTAGAGCTTGAAGTCAGGAGTGTAATTCCCCTGTTTTATTCCTCCTTCTCACGATTGATTTGGCTATTCGGGGTCTTTTGTGGTTCCATATGAATTTTAGAATTATTTGTTCCAGTTCATTGAAGAAAGCTGTTGGTAGTTTGATAGGGATTGCATTGAATCTGTAGATTGCTTTAGGTAGTATAGCCATTTTGACAATGTTTATTCTACGTAGCCAAGAGCATGGGATGCATTTCCATTTGTTAGTGTCCTCTTTAATTTCTCTTAGGAGTGTCTTGTAGTTTTCAGAGTACAGGTCTTTCACTTCCTTCGTTAGGTTTATTCCTAGGTATTTTATTCTTTTTGATGCAATTGTGAATGGAACTGTTTTTCTGATTTCTCTTTCTGTTGGTTCATCATTGGTGTATAGGAAAGCAACAGATTTCTGTGTGTTAATTTTGTATCCTGCCACTTTGCTGAATTCAGATATTAGTTCTAGTAGTTTTGGAATGGAATCTTTAGGGTTTTTTATGTACAGTATCATGTCATCTGCAAATAGTGACAATTTGACTTCTTCTTTACCCATCTGGATGCCTTGTATGTCTTTGTTTTGTCTGATTGCTGTGGTTAGGACCTCCAGTAATATGTTGAATAACAGTGGAGAGAGTGGGCATCCTTGTCTTGTTCCCGATCTTAGATGAAAAGCTTTCAGCAACTCGCAATTAAGTATGATGTTAGCTGTGGGTTTGTCATATATAACCTTTATGATGTTGAGGTACTTGCCCTCCATACCCATTTTGTTGAGAGTTTTAATCAGGAATGGATGCTGAATTTTGTCAAATGCTTTTTCAGCATCTATGGAGATGATCATGTGGTTTTTGTTCTTCTTTTTGTTGATGTGGTGGATGATGTTGATGGATTTTCGAATGTTGTAGCATCCTTGCATCCCTGGGATGAATCCCACTTGATCATGGTGTATGATCCTCTTGATGTGTTTTTGAATTCGATTTGCTAATATTTTGTTGAGGATTTTTGCATCTACGTTCATCAGGGATATTGGTCTGTAATTGTCTTTTTTGGTGAGGTCTTTGTCAGGTTTTGGTATTAGAGTGATGCTGGCTTCATAGAATGAGTTTGGAAGTATTCCCTCCTCTTCTATTTTTTGGAAAATTTTAAGGAGAATCGGTGTTATTTCTTCTCTATATGTCTGGTAGAATTCAGAGGTGAATCCATCAGGCTCAGGGGTTTTGTTCTTGGGTAGTTTTTGATTACCAATTCGATTTCGTCGCTGGTGATTGGTCTGTTTAGTTTCTCTGTTTCTTGCTTGGTCAGTCATGGAAGGTTGTATTTTTCTAAGAAGTTGTCCATTTCTTCTATGTTTTCCAGCTTGTTAGCATATAGATTCTCATAATATTCTCTTAGGATTCTTTGTATTTCTGTGGGGTCCGTCGTGATTTTTCCTTTCTCATTTCTGATTGTGTTTATGTGTGTAGATTCTCTTTTTCTCTTAATGAGTCTGGCTAGGGGTTTATCTATTTTGTTTATTTTTTCAAAGAACCAGCTCTTGGTTTTATTGATTTTTTTCTATTGTTTTATTCTTCTCAATTTTATTTATTTCTTCTCTAATCTTTATTATGTCCCTCCTTCTGGTGACTTTGAGCCTCATTTGCTCTTCTTTTTCCAATTTCAGTAATTGTGTCTTTAGACTATTCATTTGGGAATGTTCTTCCTTCTTTAAATAGGCCTGCATTGCAATATACTTTCCTCTTAGAACTGCCTTTGCTGCGTCCCACTGAGGTTTTGGCTTTGTGTTGTTGTTGTCATTAGTCTCCATATATTCTTTGATTTCTTTTTTGCTTTGGTCGTTAACCCATTGATTAATTAGGAGAGTGTTGTTAAGTCTCCATGTATTTGTGAGCCTTTTTGATTTCTTTCTAAAATTTATTTCTAGTTTTATACCTTGGTGATCTGAGAAGTTGGTTGGTAGGATTTCAATCTTTTGAAATTGCTGAGGTTCTTTTTGTGGCCTAGTATGTGGTCTATTCTGGAAAATGTTCCATGTGCACTTGAGAAGAATGTGTATCCTGTTGCTTTTGGGTGTAGAGTTCTGCAGATGTCTGTTAGGTCCATCTGTTCTAGTGTGTTTTTCAGTGCCTCTGTGTCTTTACTTATTTTCTGTCTGGTTGATCTGTCCTCTGGAGTGAGTGGTGTGTTGAAGTCTCCTAAGGTGAATGCATTGCTGTCTATTTCCTCCTTTAATTCTGTTAGTATTTGTCTCACATATGCTGGCGGTCCTTTGTTGGGTGCATATATATTTATAATGGTTATATCTTGTTGGACTGACCCCTTTGTTATTATATAATGTCCTTCTTTATCTTTTACCACTTTCTTCGTTTTGAAGTCTATTTTGTCTGATACAAGTACTGTGACACCTGCTTTTTTCTCTTTTTTGTTTGCATGAAATGTCTTTTTCCATCCCTTCACTTTTAGTCTGTGTATATCTTTGGATTTGAGGTGAGTTTCTTGTAGGCAGCATATAGATGGGTCTTGCTTTTTTATCCATTCTGTTACTCTGTGTCTTTTGATTGGTGCATTCAGTCCATTTACATTTAGGGTGATTATTGATAGGTATGTACTTATTGCCATTGCTGGCTTTAGATTCGTGGTTACCAAGGGTTCAAGGGTTGCTTCTTTACTATCTAACAATCTAACTTAACTTTCTTGTTAAGTTATTGTAAACACAGTCTGATGTTTCTTTATTTCTCTCCCTTCTTATTCCTCCTCCTCCATTCTTTCTATAATAGGTGTTTTATTCTTTGCCTTTAGTTGGCATTTGGATGGTCTGCTTTCTTTGCTATGATTTTTTTTTCTCTGGTGATATCTTTTTAGCCTTAGGTGTGCTTCCCTCTAGAGCAGTCCATTTAAGATATCCTGTAGTGGTGGTTTATGAGAGGCAAACTCTCTTAACTTTCGTTTATCTGGAAATTGTTTAATCCCTCCATCATGTTTAAATGATAATCGTGCTGGATACAATATTCTTGGTTCGAGGCCCTTCTGTTTCATAACATTAAATATATCATGCCATTCTCTTCTGGCCTGTAAGGTTTCTGTTGAGAAGTCTGATGATAGTCTGATGGGTTTTCCTTTGTAGGTGATCTTTTTTCTCTCTCTAGCTGCCTTTAATACCCTGTCTTTATCTTTGATCTTTGCCATCTTAATTATTATGTGTCTTGGTGTTGTCTTCCTTGGGTCCCTTGTGTTGGGAGATCTATGAGCTTCGCTGGACTGCGAGACTACTTCCTTCCCCAGCGAGGGAAAGTTTTCAGCAATTTTTTCTTCAAAGACCCTTTCTATCCCTTTTTCTCTCTCTTCTTCCTCTGGTACTCCTATAATGCGAATATTGTTCCGTTTGGATTGGTCACACAGTTCTCTTAATATTCTTTCATTCCTAGAAATCCTTTTATCTCTCTCTGCCTCAGCTGCTCTGTACTCCTGTTCTCTGTTTTCTATTCCATTAACAGTCTCTCGCCTCTCATCCATTCTGCTGTTAAGCCCGTCGATCGCTTGTCTGATTTCTGTATTGTCTTTCCTCAGTTCCCTCACTTCCTCCCTCAGCTCTTGCACATTTCTCTGTAGGTCCATCAGCATGGTTATGACTTTTATTCTGAATTCTTTTTCAGGGAGGCTGTGCATTTCCATCCCTTCAGACTCCCTCTCTGGGTTTGCTGGTTGATTTTGGTCTCAACCATATTCCTCTGTCTTTTCATGGCTGTGTAATTTTGTCACTGATAGTTGCCATGTATGTCAGCTGGGCTCTTCAAGACTTTAAAAAGAGAAGTAGAAAAAAAAGAGAAAAAATGAAAAAAAAGAAAGAAAGAAAGAAAAAAAGAAAAAAGAAAGAAAAGAAAAAACAAAAACAAAACAAAACAAAAAAACAAAAAAAATGCCCACCGGACGTAAATTCTGTGGGAATGCTCTAGGTGGCGCTATTGCCCCACTATTCCACAGCTGTGACTGTGCCGCTCTGCAGGGCCCTTTATCGCTGTGGCAGGGGTGGGAACGAGTAGGAGTCTGTTGATCTCAGTGAGAAGTGTTAAGTATGGCTATGCTTCCTCAGTCACCAGCTAAGGCGTCTGAAACTCCCCAGGACTCCCATCCTGCTGGGCTGAGTGTGCTGGGGTGATCCAGCTCCTCCGCTGGGCTCCTGTCTCTTTAAGACCGCTGAAGAAAGCGCGCACTTTTTTTTTTTCCTTCCCGGGGGCCAGCTGCAAGCACCCTGGTGCGTTCCCCGCTCAGATCCTGCCCCTCTGTCTCTCCAATCTCCGCTGCACTGCGCAATGTGGGTCAGTGCTCCCCGCGCAGATCACCGGGGCTGGCTACTTCGCAGGGTGCACTTCCACTCCCTCCCGGCTCTGAGTCCTCTCCTCCCGCCGGCGCGCTGGTGTGGGGGAGGGCTCAGGTCCCGCCGGGTCGCGGCTCCTTATCTTACCCGCCTCTTGGGGTGCTGAGTCCTCTTGGGTGTAGCTGCACGCTGTGCGCTTTCCTGTGTATTCTCGTCTCTCTTTTAGGAATAGATGTATTTTCTGTGTTTTTGTAGATAAATATAGTGTTGGGAGGAGATTTCTGCCGCCCTGCTCACACCGCCATCTTCCTGGAAGTCCCATACTATTTTTTTAATATCACATTGAAGCTATTTTAATAATTATAAAAGAAAAGTAAATGTTTTCTTCCAGAAGAGATAGCAGTGATGAGTAGATAAAGATATCCTGCATCATATGGCAGGCATTGACAGTGTAATAAAATCGGAAGAATATATTATGCAGATTCTCTTTAAAGAAAATTTTACAACTTTCTTCAAAGGAAAGGTTTTGAACAAAATATATGTTGCATTTTTTTTAGAAATATATTCTCAGTTGCCAGCTCAATGGAAGAAAATAGTACCTTTACCTTTTCTAACTTTGTACAAAAATGAGTGCTATATTGAAATAATATAAATGTTTTAAATTTTTATAGAATCATGTGCTTGTATACCTAAACTATTGATCATATATCTATCATATACCTAAACTATACTGATTGATAATATTTTCAATAGTCTTACTGAGGATCATTTTAACAGTTCTGTTTTGTAAATAGAAAAATATGGTCTACTTATTTTATAATAGAATTTTATTTTATATGTATTTAACTTAAAAAATTGTAATATGTTACTTAGCTAAAAAGAATTTAAAAAGGAAGGAAAACAAAATATAATTGCCACAGTGATTTCTATCCTTGTTCCTTCTCAGGAATGAACATGAAGGCTGAGAATGGCACCTACATTTGATGCTTCCTCACTTGGTCTCAAATCCACTCTGCCTTTTCTTCTCTGAGCATCTCATCCATCTGAGTATGGTTCTGTTGTTTAAAAGCACACATTTTTAGTGGTATGCTGCTTCTAAAAGCAAGACAACTTTGAAGAAAAATATTCTAACACAGGAGGAAAAATAAATTTTAATAGGCATATTAAAAATGGTACAGCGATTTCCTGGGAGACACACCCCGAAGAGATTTTAGGACTTATTTTGCCCACTCTTCATTTATTGGCCAAATTTAGAAGCCAACTCCCATATATGATGTGATTCTGCAGAACATCAATAACAAACTGTACATTTAATAAATTGGAACTATAGCATTTTTTAATGTTTTCTTTTACATAATAAAACTTCTTTCTCCTCTTACATTTTTTTAATTAAATATTTTAGCTTTAAATCACTCATTAAAATATTAATAAATAATAGTATAGGTAGTATGAATGTTCCATATATTTGAAACACTAATCATGCATTGATAAAGTATAAATTTCTGTGCCTAGCACAAAATCTCCTCAAAATTGAATAAATTGTTATAAAATTAAAATTCCTTTAACCTTATCAGAGAGATAAGCATATTTTATTTTTGTCTTTTTCAAATATGTTCATTTAAAAACTTTTAACTCTTTCTTATTCTCTAAATATTTCTTTCCATGGACCCATAGATGGTCAGCCAAAGGAATTAGTACAGTTAATTTCAAAAATAGAAGATTTTTTTAAATGTGTATTTCAACTCACAGAGAAATTTGTGATTCTTTTTTTTAAACATCATCATACAAAATTTGGGTAGATTTTTTTTCATTTGAAATTTTAATAATCGCTGGGCTCTGAAATTATAGACAGTTTTTTGCCTGAACTCAGGTAACATTGGTCAAGTAAAAGACAACTTGTTAAGTTAAAACAACATTTTTAAATTTAAAAAATTCAGGATAAACATCACCAAGTCTTAAAACAACATCTAGAAACAGAAAAAATATTTCTTTGCATCTGGTAAGGATCTCATGGCTGTTGCCAAAAATACAAAAATACAAAAAGGTCTTTATCCTGGATTTTAGTGTGTGTCCACTGAATAACAGTCAATCCCACAAGAGTGAAAAAATATCTACTCAAAAGCATTAAGTTTGTTTAGAACATAATAAATCTGATTATACCAAGTTGAGGCAAACATATTTTTCAGAGAAATCCTTTTACCTTAGCAACAATATAATTTTGTGTGCCCGTGCCCACATGTGAGTGCTTGAAGAAGGCAAACCTAAAGTGATCAAAACAATGTTTAGAGTTCCTGAGGCATAATTAGCATTAGGCAATGACAAGCACATTGAATAACAACATTTATTTTACAAGATGGTATTGCTGCCTTTGTCTGTATCTATGTATCTAAAATGCACCTCTTCTTCTAGAGATTTATTGTTGTGAATATTCATAATTTTAATTTTAATACCTAAATCAACATCTGTGACCATAATTTAGTAAATAGTACATCAATTTCGCTCCTCAGTTTGGAGTTAATAGCTGAAGCCACACCTACAAGCAATGACAATTTCATTTCAATACCAAGCTCAAGATAAGGTACATGCAGTTAAAATGCAATATTTTTGTGGTTTGAAAAATACCTTTTCCCCAAAAGGCAGCACACTATTAACATCAAGCAGTGATATATTGACCTTCCAAACTAACTTCTGTTCTTATAATATAATCAGAGTAGATGAATATAAAAAGTTCCAAAACACATTCAAGAGAAGGGTTAAAATTATCTTTTTCACTTTAAAAGGTTACCATTATAACAAATTTATTGCAATTTAACAGCGCCCTTTTGGTTATATCACTTAGTCATCTCTAATAACTAGGAGTGTTAAATCTACACACATTTAAAAATAGAAGATTTGTAAATGGGACTCCTGGGATAAAGGAGATGTATACTGTAAAGAAGAATTAGAACTCTAATAGGTGTTTTCCTATATTTTCCATAAAATAAAATATATCTTGTGAGATTAAGAATAAATTGCTTTTTGCAGTGAATGCCAACATGTTAGGTACAAAAATAATCTGAAGAAATTCAACTCAGTTATTTAAAACAGATGAAGAAATGCAAAAGAAAAAGAAGCAGAGAACTGTGTGGCCTTTCCAAGCTCTTTTCTATTCTAATATTTCTTATAACATCAAAGAATTTACTCTCTATCAATCTACTATCACTATAAAATAATCAAATTTCAATACTATCACACTATAATATTGATTCCCCCTACTGTGATGACCTATTTATTGTTGGACTATATATAAATAATATAATAACTACATACATTTACATAATTAGAAATTTTTATCTAATCATCACAAATTAGTGATGTTTAATTTTTTTTTAATCATGAAATGCCAATTACACAGCAGTTAACCACATAGCAAAAAAAATTGTTAAAAGATGGTAACAAAAGGTGACAAAAACAGGAGATTCAATTCTGGTACTTTTTTCATTCAAAGTCCTTGCTCTTGGTACCATGCCACATTGCTTTCTCCACAATCTAACGAACTGAGCTTTGTGCACTGGTAGTATTGTAACCAAGAGGATTAGCTGAGATGTAATTATATCAGGTTGAAAACTAAGGCATTGATATAACAGTGGAACAAATCAATAGCTAATTTTTCACTACCTGAAAATGACTGTTGATCCTTGCAGACAGCTATATTAAATAGAAATAAACACAGCAAGAGCATCATGCATTCAGATATTCTCAGTCAGTGAGATAATTGCTAGAAACACAGGACTACAGACAATGCTTTGTCAGTTATGCCTTTAAAAGACATTAAAATTCCATGCAAGGAGATATTTCTATCAAGAAAGTACAAGATTCTATAATGTCATCTCAGACAACTGTTTAAAAAAAGGAAGACAAAGAATGCAGCAGCCCAGTTTGAAAAAGACATATGCACCCCTATGTTTATCGCAGCACTACTGACAATAGCCAAGAAATGGAAGCAAACATAAATGTCCATCAGTAGATGAATGGATAGAGATGTGGTATATATACACAATGGAATGTTTTTTAAAATTTATTTTGGTATCATTAATCGACAATTACGGGTGCAATATTATCCTTATTAAACTACACACTTCATCAGGTCTCCCCACCAACCCCATTACAGTCAGTGTCCATCAGCATAGTGAGATGCTATGGAATCACTACTTATCTTCTCTGAGTTGTACAGCCCTCCCCGTGCCCCCCCCAACATTATGTCTGCTAATCGTAATGCCCCTTTTTCCCCCTTGTCCCACCCTTCCCACCCATCCTCCCCAGTCCCTTTCTCTTTCGTAACTATTAGTCCATCCTTGGGTTCTGTGAGTCTGCTGCTGTTATTTTTCTTTCAGTTTTTATCTTTGCTCTTATGCATCTCATCTGAGTGAAATCATTTGATACTTGTCTTTTTTCCACTTGGCTTATTTCACAGAGCATAATACCTTCTAGCTCCATCCATGTTGTTGCAAAGGGTAGGATTTGTTTTCTTCTTATGGATGAATAATATTCCATTGTGTATATGTACCACCTCTTCTTTATCCATTCATCTACTGATGGACACTTAAGTTGCTTCCATTTCTTGGCTATTGTAAATAGTGCTGCAATAAACATAGGGGTGCATATGTCTTTTACAAACTGGGCTGCTGCATTCTTAGGGTAAATTCCTAGGAGTGGGATTCCTGGGTTAAATGGTATTTCTATTTTGAGTTTTTTAAGGAACTTCCATACTGCTTTCCACAGTGGTTGAACTAATTTGCATTCCCACCAGCAGTGTAGGAGGGTTCCCTTTCTCCACATTCTCGTCAACATTTGTTGTTGTTTGTGTTTTGCATGTTGGCCATCCTCACTGGTATGAGGTGATATCTCATTGTGGTATTAATTTGCATTTCTCTGATGATTAGCGATGTGGAGCATCTTTTCATGTGCCTGTTGGCCATCTGAATTTCTTCTTTGGAGAAGTGTCTATTCATGTCCTCTGCCCATTTCTTAATTGGATTTTTTGCTTTTTTGGTTATTAAGGTGTGTGAGTTCTTTCTGCATTTTGCATGTCAACCCTTCTCGGGTACGTCATTTATGAATGTATTCTCCCATACTGTAGGATGTCTCTTTGTTCTACTGATGGTGTCCTTTGCTGTACAGAAGCTTTTCAGCTTGATATAGTACCACTTGTTCATTTTTGCTTTTGTTTCCCTTGCCCGGGGAGATATGTTCATGAAGAAGTCGCTCATGTTTATGGCCAAGACATTTTTGCCTATGTTTTTTTCTAAGAGTTTTATGGTTTCATGACTTACATTCAGGCCTTTGATCCATTTTGAGTTTACTTTTGTGTTCTGGGTTAGACAGTAGTCCAGTTTCATTCTCTTACATGTAGCTAGCTGTCCAGTTGTTCCAACACCAGCTGCTGAAGAGGCTGTCATCTCCCCATTGTATATCTAAGGTTCCTTTATCATATATTAATTGACTGTATATGTTTGGGTTAATGTTTGGATTTTCTAATCTGTTCCACTGGTCTGTGTGTCTGTTATTGTGCCAATACCAAATTGTCTTGATTACTGTGGCTTTGTAGTAGATATTGAAGTCAGGGAGCATAATACCCCCTGTTTTATTCCTCCTTCTCAGGATTGCTTTGGCTATTCAGGGTATTTTGTGGTTCCATATGAATTTTAGAACTGTTTGGTCCAGTTTATTGAAGAAAGCTGTTGGTATTTTGATAGGGATTGCATTGAATCTGTAGATTGCTTTAGGTAGTACAGACATTTTGACAATATTTATTCTACCTAGCCAAGGCCATGGGATGCATTTCCATTTGTTAATGTCCTATTTAATTTCTCTTAGGAGTGTCTTGTAGTTACAGGGTATAGGTCTTTCACTTCCTTCATTAGGTTTATTCCTAGGTATTTTATTCTTTTTGATGCAATTGTGAATGGAATTGTTTTTCTGATTTCTCTTTCTGTTAGTTCATCATTAGTGTACAGGAAAGTAACAGATTTCTGTGTGTTAATTTTGTATCCTGCAACTTTGCTGAATTCAGATATTAGTTCTGGTAGTTTTAGAGTGGAGTGTTTAGGGTTTTTTATGTACAATATCATGTCATCTGCAAAGAGTGACAATTTGACTTCTTTACCAATCTGGATGCCTTGTATTTCTTTGTTTTGGCTGCGGTGGCTAGGACCTCCAGCACTATGTTGAATAACAGTGGAGAGAGTGGGCATCCCTGTCTTGTTCCCGATCTTAGATGAAAAGCTTTCAGCTTCTCGCTGTTAAGTATGATGTTAGCTGTGGGTTTGTCATATATGGCCTTCATAATGTTGAGGTACTTGCCCTCTATAACCATTTTGTTGAGAGTTTTAATCATGAATGGTTGCTGAATTTCATCAAATGCTTTTTCAGCATCTATGGAGATGATCATGTGGTTTTTGTTCTTTTTGCTAATGTGGTGGATGATGTTGATGGATTTTCGAATGTTGTACTGTCCTTGTATCCCTGGGATGAATCCCACTTGGTGTTTGATCCTCTTGAATTCGGTTTGCTAATATTTTGTTGAGTATTTTTGCATCTATGTTCATCAGGGATATTGATCTGTAATTTTCCTCTTTGGTGTGGTCTTTGCCCGGTTGTGGTATTAGAGTGATGTTGTTTTCATAGAATGAGTTTAGAAGTACCTATTTTTTGGAAAACTTTAAAGAGAATGGGTGTTATTTCTTCTCTATATGTCTCGTAGAATTCAGAGGTAAATCCATCTGGCCCGGGGGTTTTGTTCCTGGTTAGTTTTTTGATTACTGATTCAATTTCATTGGTGGTGATTGTTCTGTTTAGTTTTTCTGTTTCTTGCTTGGTCAGTCTTGGAAGGTTGTATTTTTCTAAGAAATTGTCCATTTCTTCTAGGTTTTCCAGTTTGTTAGCATATAGATTCTCATAGTAGTCTCTTAAAATTCTTATATTTCTGTGGGGTCTGCCATGATTTTTCCTTTCTCATTTCTGATTCTGTTTATGTGTGTAGATTCTCTTTTTCTCTTAATAAGTCTGACTAGGGGTTTATCTATTTTGTTCATTTTTTTGAAGAACGATCTCTTGGTTTCATTGATTTTTTTCTATTTTTTATTCTTCTCAATTTTATTTATTTCTTCTCTGATCTTTATTATGTCCCTCCTTTTTTGTGACTTTGGGCCTCATTTGTTCTTCTTTTTCCAATTTCATTATTGGTGTCTTTAGAACATTCATTTGGGAATGTTCTTCCTTCTTTAAATAGGCCTGGATTGCAATATACTTTCCTCTTAGAACTGCCTTTGCTGCGTCTCACAGAAGTTGTGGCTTTGTTTTGTTGTTGTCATTAGTCTCCATATATTTTTTGATTGCTGTTTTGATTTGGTCGTTAACCTATTGATTCATTAGGAGAATGTTAAGTCTCCATGTATTTGTGAGCCTTTGTGTTTTCTTTCTAAAATTTATTTCTAGTTTTATACCTTTTTGATCTGAGAAGTTGGTTGGTGGAATTTCAATATTTTTGACTTTATTGAGGTTCTTTTTGTGGCTTAGTATGTGGTCTATTCTGGAGAATATTCGTTGTGCACTTGAGAAGAATATGTATTCTGTTGCTTTTGGGTGTAGAGTTCTGTAGATGTCTGTTAGGTCCATCTGTTCTAGTGTGTTGTTCTGTGCCTCTGTGTCTTTACTTATTTTCTGTCTGGTTGATCTGTCCTTTGGAATTAGTGGTGTGTTGAAGTCTCCTAAAATGAATGCCTTGTTGTCTATTTCCTCCTTTAATTCTGTTAGTATTTGTTTCACATATGCCAGTGCTCCTGTGTTGGATGCATATATATTTAAAACGGTTATATCCTCTTGTTGGACTGACCCCTTTATCATTATGTAATGTCCTTCTTTATCTCTTGCTACTTTCTTCATTTTGAAGTCTGTTTTGTCTGATACAAGCACTGCAACACCTGCTTTTTTCTTCTTGTTGTTTACATGAAATATCTTTTTCCATCCCTTTACCTTTAGTCTGTGTAGACCTTTGGGTTAGGGTGAGTCTCCTGTAAGTCGCATATAGATGGGTTTTGCTTTTCTATCCATTCTATTACTCTGTGTCTTTTGATTGGTGCATTCAGTCCATTTATCTATAGTGTGATTATCGATATATACTTATTGCCATTACTGGCTTTAGATTCGTGGTTACCAAAGTTTCAAGGGTAAATACTCTACTATCTCACAGTCTAACTTAACTTTCTTGTTAAGTTATTGTAAACACTGTCTGATGATTCTTTATTTCTCTCCCTTCTTATTCTTCCTCCTCCATTCTTTACATACTAGGTGTTTTATTCTTAGCCTTTAGTTAGTATCTGAATGATCTGCTTTCTTTGCTATGATTTTATTTTCTCTCGTGACCTCTTTTTAGTCTTAGGAGTGCTTCCATCTAGAGCAGTCCCTTTAAGATATCCTGAGGAGGTGGTTTATGGGAGGCAAATTCCGTCAGCTTTTGCTTGTCTGGAAATTGTTTAATCCCTCCCTCAAATTTAAATAACAGTCATGCTGGATGCAATATTCTTGGTTCGAGGCCCTTCTGTTTCATTATGTTAAATATATCATGCCATTCTCTTCTGGCCTGTAAGGTTTCTGTTGAGAAGTCTGATGATAGTCTGATAAATTTTCCTTTGTAGGTGATATTTTTTAATCTCTCTAGCTGCCTTTAATACTCTGTCCTTATCTTTGATCTTTGCCATTTTAATTATTATGTGTCTTGGTGTTGTCTTCCTTGGGTCCCTTGTGTTGGGAGATCGGTATGCTTCCGTGGTTTGAGAGACTATTTCCTTCCCCAGCTTGGGGAAATTTTCAGCAATTATTTCTTCAAAGGCACTTTCTGTCCCTTTTTCTCTCTCTTCTTCCTCTGGTATTCCGTAATGCAAATATAGTTCCATTTGGATTGGTCACACAGTTCTCTTAAAAATCTTTCATTCCTAGAGATCCTTTTATCTCTCTCTGCCTCAGCTTCTCTGTATTCCTGTTCTCTGATTTCTATTCCATTAACAGTCTCTTGCATCTCGTCCTGTCTGCTGCTAAGCCCGTCGATCACTTGTCTCATCTCTGCATTGTCTTTCCTCACTTCCCTCACTTCCTCCCTTAGCTCTTGCATATTTCTCTGTAGATCCATCACTATGGTTATGACTTTTATTCTGAATTCTTTCTCAGGAAGATTGTGCATGTCCATCCCATCAGGCTCCCTCTCTAGGGTCGTCTGGTCTGGGGTTGTCTGGGTAAGCTTTGTTTGTACCATATTTCTCTGTCTTTTCATGGTGATAGAAGTGGTCAGAAAAAGAAAAAAAAAAGAAGGGCAAATAGAGAAAAAAAAATGCCTGCCAAGTTTAGTTTCTGTGACGATCCTGTAGGTGGCACCGCTACTCCACTATTCCACAGCCACGTTGCCCCGCCAGGGCATTTGTGACTCTGGCCAGGGATGGAACAAATGGGAGGCTGCTGATTTCTGTGGGAAGTCTCCGTGCGACTGCTTTTACCAGCCACAGTCCAAGGGGACCGAAATTCCCCAGGACTCCCAGCCTGCTTGGCTGAGTATGCTGAGATGATCCTGCTCCTCCGTTGGGTCCCTGTCTGTTTAAGACCCCTAAAAAAGCAAGTTGTTTTCTTTTGTTCCGGGGAACTGGCTGGATGGACCTGCCGTTTTGGAATTTGCACCTCTGTCTCTCCAATCTCTAATACACCACGTGAAGTGTGTCAGTGCTCCTGGAGGAGATTGCCTGGACTGGTTATTCAGCAGGCCTGTGCTTCCACTCCCTCCCAGCTCTGAATCCTCTCCTCCCGCCAGTGTGCTGGGGTGAGGGAGTGCTCAGGCCCCACTGGGAGGCCGCTCCATTTCTTACCTGCCTCATTGGGTGCTGAGTCCTCTTAGGTGTAGCTGCAGAGTGTTGTATTCCTGTATCTTCTGGTCTCTCTTTTACGAATAGTTGTATTTGCTGTATTTTTATAAATATATTTGGTTTTGGGAGGAGATTTCCGCTGCCCTGCTCACGCCGCCATCTTCCCGGACATCTACGCACAGTGGAATGTTATTCAGCCATAAGAAGAAAACAAATCCTTCCATTTGCAACAGCATGGATGGAGCTAGAGGGTATTATGCTCAGTGAAATAAGTCAGGCAGAGAAAGACAAGTATCAAATGATTTCACTCATCTGTAGAGTATAAGAACAAAGAAAAAACTGAAGGAATAAAAACAGCAGCAGACTCACAGAACCCAAGAATGGACTAACAGTTACCAAAGAGAAAGGGACTGGGAAGATGGGTGGGAAGGAAGGAATAAGGGGGAAAAAGGACTATTATAATTAGCACACATAATGTAGCAGGGGTGGGGGTGGGGTGGGAGGATATGGTGAAGGCAGTATAACACAGAGAAGACAAGTAGTGATTCTATATCATCCTACTACGCTGATGGACAGTGACTGCAATGGGGTATGTGGTGGGGACTTGATAATAGGTGGAGTCTAGTAACCATAGTGTTGCTCATGTAATTGTATATTATTAATAGCAAAATTTAAATAAAAAAAGAAGACTGGCCCAACATGGTATCACTTATGCTAGGCCAAATCACTAGAAAGGACTTAATACCTAACCTAATTGTAGTTTCAACCTCTCCCAAAATGTAGTCAGGCAGGAATTTTCTGGTCAGCATCAATAGATAAGATAATGTCACAAATGCCTTCTCCATCCCCAAAGGGTCCACCTAGTGAGATCCTTATCCTTGCCTCATCTCACACATAGTTAGCATGATCTTTTAGGAAAATAACTACATGTATCCATGCTACGCTGCTGGATGTATTGATAAATATAACCTCTCCACACATACCCATCTCTATAAAGAAAGTATTTAAGATGTCTCTAAACAAAGGAGCTTTAGAGCAGTTTATCAGAGCACATGGGTGGGTTGCTTTTACATCATGGCCCTCAGTGAGACTTATGAATAAACTCTACTCTTCTTAAACACAATAATCATGTTGATTTTGGTCAACACAATTTTCAAAATTTTCAGTTGAAAATACAAGAAGACATTTCAAAATAAAGCCACTGCCCACTTTTGGTAGGTATTCATTTGTCCATTTATGAAAGCAAATGAAGTTTCAGAGTAAAGCCCTCAGAAAATGATGTCTGGAAGATGATATCTGCAATGACGACACTTGGATTCTCACCACCTGAATGGTCTGATGGTGATTTTCATTATCTAACAAAGTCTTTATAATGATTCATTACTAATAGTGATAAAGTAAATGCTTATGGAACCATTAATATTGGGGAACTTTGTCACTATCTCCAGGATATGAAAAAGCTGACAACTCTCATGTGAAGAGTCATGAAGTCTCTTCAAAATGCTCAAGAGCAAAAATGCCACATTTGGTTTTTTTTTTCTAAAATCAAATGTGGCTCTTTCCTTGCCCAAATTATTTTGTGCAGAAATGAAAGATATGTTTAAGACTCCTCTCCCTTACTGCAATATTATAAAAATCCTAGAAGTTTTGTGGAGAAATGACTGTTTCCAACCTATTACTGCCATCTGCCTGAGATTGCCACCCCTCGAGCCTTCAGGGGCCATTCACACACAAACAGCTCCAGAATCCATGGCACTGCACTTCCCCTACAGAATATTTATTGATTAAATGTATTGTTTTAGTGCTTGAAAGCCAAATATTGATAATATGGAAAAAAATAATAATTTGAAATTTCAATTTTCTGTTGCCATACAGTTTTATGTATTCTTTACTTTTGAATTTACTTACATTTAAATTTAAATTGAATTGAATTGAATTATTTTTTTTAAAGTGAACAAAACATAAACAAACAGCAGATTTTGAAATACAATTATTTTAAAAAGCATTTTGGGAAAATTCATGCCTTAATACATGTTTTTCTTGCAAATTCAAGTATCATAGATGAATCTTGCTTATTGCTAGAATATGACAGGGTTGCATTATTTCAATTCCTATATGCTCATTTTTACAGATTGAAGCACTGAGAAATGTCATTCTCAGAAATAAGTAGGAGTAGAAAAAGTTTATTATAAAAATGTTACCCAATTCTTTGAACTTTTTCATAATTCAAAGAATTATGACAAAAATTGCAGAGTGATTTGCTATAAAACTGATTCATAGTCCTGTATCCACTGACATCTCAATTAGATATTTCTTCAAGTTTTGAATTCAATATAAAAAAATCTAAGAAAATCATTTGTGAAAGGTTTTGTTACACAGTCATTAGAATTATCTACATTTTTAAGTAGTGATGACTGTTTCGAATTGCCCTCTTTTTCTTTTGGATCCAGGAGATTTCAACACCCAGTGTAAAGTACCAAAGTAAATTTCAAAAAGGTTGAGAAGTATATTGTTCTCTTGAAAAAAAAAGAAACCTTGGGGGAGAAATATTCTTTGAAAGAGAAGAATGGAAATAAGAAAATCAAGATTTAGGGAAGAGTTACTCAAATTTGACCCTGAAAACTTGTTAAAATGATCTGTTTGGCCAAATACTCTTTATAAAGTTTTTTGGTAATCCCAGGGGTTAGCCGACCTCAGATTGAAATTAGGAGGTTAAGTGACAAATCAATCAAATCAACTTTATTTTCTGCATGGCAAAAATCTCCAGATTAGTTCTAAAAGTTAATGTAATCTGTTTTGAAGTGTCCTGTGACAGCCATCTTGCTGTCAGGAAGGCCCACCTGGGGAGGTCTCTCCTGCCAGATAGGTGAAACCTCAACCCAGACAGGGGAGGGCTCTTGACTGTGTTCCAGAAAGAATTCTTGAACAGGTCAAATAAGTGTAGGTAAGGAAAGAATTCATTAAACAAGGATAGTGAATGTTACAGTTGCACAGTGTCAGGAAAAGAGGCTTCTTTATTTGTGCAGCCATGCAGACAATAGAGAGCCAGGGAGAGAATAGAGGCAGAAAGGGACGTTCATTGAACACTTGCTCAGCATAGGGCAAATCCTTTGCCAACTCCTAAGGCCAGGGTCACCTGGCATCCAGTGTCTGCTTGAATGTGCACAGGATGGGAAATACCACCCCAGGATTTATGGGTGCCACATTGCACTGGATTGAGTGAGATTATGTTCTGAGAACTTCCCAAAGGGGGAAAAAAAAGGGATATTTTTGGGCAGGCTGCTAAAGAACATGATCCTACAGCCACAGTCCTATCCAGGTCACCCAGGCGATGGGATCCTTCAAGCCCAAATCAGAGATCTCAGTAGCCTTTTTCTACTTGCCTGAAGTAAAATATTCTTAAGACTAGAAAATTGAATGAATTAGCAAAGTATCAAAGACACTTACCACAGAGAAAGTTTCTTATTAACCTCCTGACAGGCTTGGAAGAGCACAGAGACAAAATGCAAGAAGCTGAGCAGCAAGAAGGTTTTATTTAAAGCAAAGTACACACTCGGAGAATAGGGCATGTGTGCAGCCTCAGAGGAGAGGTGTGCTTAAAAGTTTAGGATGTAGGTTTTTAAGGATTTTGAGAATGAAGTAAGCCACCAGGGAAATGTCAGCTGACATGTGGTCTCATGATGTCTGTCTCCAGTGGCAGAGAAGTTATGGGTTGCATTTGTTCTCCTCAGTTCTTGTCCCCACCACAATAAAGAATTTAAAGGCAGAGACACAGTGGTTAAGCTGAGCAAAAGTTTTATTTGAATACACACCAAGGGAGGAGTGGGCCGGAGTCGAGGTAAATGAAGGCACTGAACTTTTAGATGGAGGCTTACATATTATATTCCAGTTAGGAGGCACCTCTTTGATTGTCTACATGGAGTTATTTGATTTTCAGGTCCATCTCTATAGTCATTCCTCTCAGTGATCATGTCCTTTCCCAGGATGAGGTGTGATTTGAGCAGTTCTTAGCTCCATTCAATTGTGTCCCCACTGGGATCTGGTTGAGGAGGAAGTTATCTCCCTGAAAAGCCTTCATTGTCTTCAACTGGGTCCCCCTACCTGGGCAGAGTTTGGGAGGCTTTTTCTTTGAACCTTATCTGGGGAGCTTTCACTCTGAACCTTCCCTTCCCTTTTTGGATGCTCACATCTGTCTTTCTACCTAACAGAAACATTGTGTCACCATCCATGATCAGTCCTCTAGATGTTCTGTAAGATAAACTTACACAAGGAAATTTTTAGTCCAGTTCTTCTCTAACGTAATGGTTACCCTCCAACAGTGAAAACCCATATTATTTAGAACTGCTTGCCTTGGCTTCAGATAGGGTCAGTTGTTGGCTAATCACCATAAACTACGTTAGAAATCTTACCTCCCAGCTCCCTTGTTTTAAAATGGAACCTTAGACTTAAGATGGAGTCCCTTTTACTCTATCTCATAATTTTTCACCATAGGCAGGAAAAATTAATCATGATGCTTGTCTCATGTCCCTGCTCTACCTCAATTTTACTACTAAATTCCAACATAGATATGTACATAGTTACATTAAGAGATAGTTACATCAATCCCTGGCTGCATTTTAGAAACTCAACACAATTGATTAGTGCTGGAACTAGATTCCACTTCATGGGTCTCACAGTAAAAACTTCATGAAGAAAAAAACCTATGTAGTTAGAGAAACTCAAAAGAAGCACCATCGACCAGGAAGATTCAGTCCTTCTGAAAGGTCAGGTAATACTTATTGTAATATACGATTTAATTTATCTACCTTTATTGTACTTTGCAGACTATAAGGGCAATCACACTTGTATGAAGAGGACTTATAACAAAAAACAATGACTTGTAAAAAATAATTGAAAGAATTTGCTTGTGAAATGAGTCTGTTGGGGAGGAAACATGTTCCCGTACCCTTCTAGGTTCTTTCAGGTGGTGTAATTAGTAAATTGAAATGAAACATTAAGAAGAGGAAAAACTCATTTAATTTAGTGTGTATGGAGCTCCACAAACATGAGACATCAAAGAAATTATGAAAGCAGGTATCTTTTTTGTATTTCTAGTCAAGATATCATAATTCGTGAAGAATGGACAAGACAAAAAAATTGAGGCTTGAGTACTAATGAGTGAAGAAACTAAGCAGGGTTTGTGTCTGTAGCTGCCATGGCCCTGAATTCCCTATCTCTGGTGATAAGGATATCTTTCCACCCCCTACTGCAAGGAGGATAAATTTCACTTGAGAAATTTATTTCCTGCTTTCAGGGGACAAAGTAAGGCCAGAGTGTCCTTTTTGAACTAGCTATTTCTTAAGTTATGTTATTTAAAAATAATCAAATTATCAAAGCAAATATTTTGGGGTGGGCTTCCCTGAACTCCATCAAGTCCTTTCATCACTTGGTAGGGTTTATAGGGAGAGAAAAAAATTCCCTTCTTTCCTCCTGGTTTCTTTGTCTGCATTAATCATGATATTGACATAAGATAGGTTAATAGGAGAAAAACAAATTTAATTTTGCACATACAGAGTCTCAAGGATATGAGATTTAAGGCAAACTGAGGAAATGAGGCTTTTATGCCATCCTGAGCTAAGGAATGGGATATGGGTCTGGGGCTTCAAAGTAGGGAGGGGATTCACAACTTGTCAAGAAGAGAAGATCACATAAATCAGCAGCTTGTCCTGCCATACAGATGTATCTTTCAGATGAAAAATTATCTATGGCAATAATTCTTTTCCTGATTCAGATCCCCTATCTAAATTATTTTAGGTAGTTAAAGGAAAGGTGAAAGTTTTTCCTGAGTATGCTGGTTCTTGATTGATTTCAAATCAAAATAATCTACATGCCAAAGTGGTGTGTTTTGGAGTGGCATGTTCTGTTCCCTTTCAGGTTGGAGGAATAACCTAGGTATAGAGACACATTAATAAGATTATATGCACAGGTGTTTTTCCCCTAAGGACATCTACAAACAATCCAGGGATGTATTGGTATCCTTGGGTTTAAGTCATTTGTATTATGTCCGCTGTAAATATTTAAAAGGGCCTGAAATGATGGTTTAAAGTTTTAGCCCACCCTTTCAGATTTACCAGGGCTGTGGTGGTTATAAAGATTGCAGGGTAGGCAGCTGTGTTCCTCCCCACAAAAACTACCTGCCTGATCATTGAGTGACATGGATCCTAAGACATTTTATTATTTTAGGTATATCCATGTGGTGTAGTTGCTGAAGTTCTTGTATGAATTTAGGCATCATCAGTAAGTTATTGTTAGACTGTTATATAAATCTTAATGCTTTATAAGTAGATAAGAGTACTTACATTGTTACTATTCCTTCAGATATGTAACTTTACATAAAGGGAATGAAACTTTGACAAGTGAGGTGGCATTTTGTGGACTGGTCAGCATTCTGCAAAGGGCAGCATCTCCTGCAGGAAGTACGACAGAGGATTAACCTTAGATTCTATTTTCGTGTCACTGGTTGTATGTGTTTTTACCTTAATCACACAATTCTTAGAGACAAACAGTTTCTTAATTTTCTTTTTAATTTTGCTTTACCTGCAGCAATAGAGTGGAATGTAAGGTTAAAAGCCCTACATTCCAAAATCAGCAATTTCTATACTTACTTAAACCCTAATGCTATCTATAAAAATGTCCTTTTTCTCTCTACTGCTCTGTATCTCATATGTTTTCACTCGCTCTCTTTTTTTCTCTCTCTCTCTCATTCTATCTTTCTCGTTTTGCCTCAGGCTAGGTTTCATGTTCCAATTATAAGAATTAATTCAACTCTCCAGGCAGATTGAGTGTTCAGAAGTAATAGCATATCCAAAACAAGGTTACCTTTCTCTTTCCTAAGGTAGAAACTGTCAATAGATAATATTAGATGAGATAATATTAGATGAGGACTAATTAAAGGTGTTCCATGTAAGTCAGTTCTGGCTGCACAAGATGAGGCCTTGAATCCCTATCAGATAAGTATATGGTTGTACTTCATCTTGGAGGGAGAAAAGATCAAGTTATGATTAATGCATCTTTGCTAATGATATGATATGCGGATCACAATGGAACCTCATCGGTGGTAGTAGCATGGGCTTAAATATACCATGTTATCTTGGAGAAAAATGTTTCTATCATAGAGGGAACCCATAAGGTAGCAAAAAAATGAGAAAAGGAAAATAAATAAGGAAGGCAGAATCCTCTCATGATTTAGCAGCAACCTTATAAGGTTTCACGACACAGAGGGCATTCTTTGGTAACATGGGCCAAAAGGATGTTTAGTTAGGTGAAAACTAAAGGTTTCACATAATTAAATTCATTTACTGTAAGGGTTATTGCCAAGTCTTCTTAACAGTAGTGAAAATAAATGAAAACCTACCACATGAGAATAGGCAAAGGGTATTTACCAGAGTTTGATATAGCAATGGAGTCAGCCACTATCCCTTGCATTTGGCAGAGACTAAAAGGCAGACAAGGGAGTGGGGAAGATTTGTCATGGAAAAAACGGAAAGCTTCACATATGCCCTGATTGGAGAGGGTTGGCATGGGGAATATGGAGGTGGGCTAACTGGAAGTGGGGCATCCTATGTGATTAGTTATAGCACATAATTGTCTTTTTGTGGTTGAACCTTAATTGGAGCTGAAGGGCAAAAATTAGGGAAGTTTTCAGTTCTCAACCAGTTCTTTACCATTTGGGGACATATGCTGCAGAGGGGGTAGTTTGGAATGGTTGCTGCAGAGGCTGTGGGTCTGTTCTATTTTTTATTTATGCCAGGGCGCATTTTCATATTCAGTCTCTCATAGTTTCAGGTAATAGGATTTAGTAAGGTCACACAGTGCTTAATCTCTGGACCTGGAGATTGGTCCAAAGACACATTCTTCATTCAAGCTGCATCCATCCAATCCCCACAGACTTATTAGATTGGTTCAGGAGGCTAAGCTGGGAATCAGAGTCCTTCAATAATACATTTGAACTTGGAACAAAGAGAGAAGATGACTCAGGAAAAAATAGAAGAATGTGAAACTTGGAATGGGTAATAATTCTGCCTCTACAGCTGTGGCAGCAGGCAGTCTGAGAGAGAAGGTTGAGATCCAGAGATGCATCTGAGAGAGAGGAAATCAGTAGAAGTAGCATCTCAAAATGAGAAGTTTTTCTGTAAAACATAAAGCCAAGCAGTATCTCTGCTTTTCTTGAGATTTTGCACAAAAGCTAGGTAAATCTGTTTGCCCAACTGTTTGTGTCTGTCTCTTGCAATCAGATGAACTCTGTTACTCATTAAATATTCATGAAGTTCCTGAGCTTTATTAGCCACTGTAGTACAATGCTGGTGCTCCCTGATACTAGCTTCTTTGCTCTTGAAAGCATGTGGAGGCTGCATTTCTCATCCCCATGCCCCTTGCATTTGGGCAGTCATATGACTTGTTCTGGGCAATGACATATGAACAGAAGTGATGTGTGTCACTTCTGAGTTGAAACACTTAAATGCTGAGCAGTTATCTCCTCTCTCCCTGCTTTCTCCTGCGAAATATGGAATAGGGCTCATGTCAACTTAATGAGAGTAGGTGACAATCAGTGATGAGACTGAAAGGTACCAAACCCTGGCAGTGGAAGATGGATTAGAATTTGGACTTCATCCTGGGGGCATACAACATGCGACAGCTATTTTTGATTGTATAGTCTGTTCACACGATGTGCTTGTGACAATTGCAAGTAATTGCCTTCTTTTAAGAAGGGCATGGACATGATCAGACATTTGTTTGTGATGGATCATTCTGGCTGCTTTGTGCAAAATAGAGTGGAGAGAATGAATGCAAGTGAGAGATAAAAGAACTTTATCTTCACATGAGATAGAAAAAGTGACTAAAACTTCCCTTAACTGCCTTTCTGTGCACAAGAATGTTCCTTGGATTCTTATAAGTCAGTGAGTGAAAGGTGAGAAGAATATGGGCCCCTAAAAATTAAAAAGGTTATAATTTAAAAAATAGTTATGTGCCCAACTTGTTTATAATTTTATTTTCATACCCAAGCACCTTCCGGAAACACATTCTGTCAAAACAAATAAACTGAAATGAAATAGAGTAAAACTGATTAGTCATTAGAATTGTAGTGCCAGATTAAACACATTATGATCTACAAAATATAAATACCAATTTTGTACCTACAAGCACATTAAATTGAAAGAAACTTTAACTGAACTTAGGTAAACTTATCAATAAAAACATATTTTTGTACACAGCATTTTTTTACATATTGGGTATTCTTAATGTTTAAAGTGCTCATGAAAGATCTGTTCTTATACATTTCCTTTAAAAGTGCAGAAGAAATAATGAGGACCTAACCCAGCTTCCTCTTCACTGTAACTGGTCATACCTAAATAAGCCTTTGTACATGAAATAAAAGGTACAAACCAAAATATGTGTTTTTTACAGTGCTGTTTTCTTTTTATTTTTTTAATAGCAATATTGAAAGGAAGAGACATTTAAGAGAAATAATGGTTTTCTAACAGCCAGCTTCCAGAAAGTAAAAACAAATAGCAATGATGTAAAAAAGTCATTTTGACACATTGGGAAATGAAGGTATAAGATGAATAGGAATATATGAATAGATGTATATATATCTGAGGCCTGTGAAAAGTGCTGACCATAAAGGAGGAAGCTAATTATGTCTAACTGTGTTGTAATTTGAGTGCATTATAACAGTAATGAAGAGACCAGATTTGTGTGTTAACATATGAAATATGAGAGGAGTGGGTGCACAGCATTTGGGATAATTAATTCTATCCCAACTTCCTCCACACATATGCATATATAAGCTGAATTATGTTCTAAAGAGAGCCCAAAGAACCAAAAATAGACTCTGAACAAGCTTGATATTGTATGGAAGCTTAAATTACTATTTTTGATGTTTTCTGTCTATCTCATTTCATTTCTATTGTGTTTGATTTTTATTCTAAGGTGTTGTATATAACTGGATCAAACAATGCATAAAAATCTGCTGGGATATGTAAAAAGTTTGAATGGAGTGCCATTTAGAGCTTTTAACCCAAAGCAAATCATGCTAGTTTTCTAGTAATGCATGCTTTTGTTTGTTTAGAGCTCCAAGTGTAAGTGTGTGTGTGTATGTGTATGTGTTAATTTTACTCTATTTCAAGTAAGATATAGACAACTGACATAGCAAAGTTATCTTGCATCTAGTGTCAACCAGCTTCTATTTAAACTAAAAAGAAAATTCAGATAGCTTGTAAAAATGTTAGAAGCATATTATTTAAGAACAAACTACTAAGAAATGGATAAAGGCATTCTAAGATCCTACAAACCAGCAATGATTTCATCATTTTATTGTTCACTGTCCACATTACTTAGATCAGTGTTCTGCAAAATTATTTTGCTTGGGTGACTTAACAAATGCCGGAAACTTTCAGTTCACCACTCCAATTACCACAGCATTTCAGGGAATCATTAAAAACCAACCAAACCAAACCAAACCAAACTTGATCAGTGGTTTGCAAAAGGACTTTAAGTTTTGCTTGCTTTTAGTGCAAGACATGGCAATCTATCTCTGCCTGTGTGTATCCTTTATACTCCAAATGTCAATAGTTAAGTTCAAATTTATGGAAACACTACCATGCCTTCCATAAGCACATAAGTGAGTAAATCACTGGGCAAATTCAATAAAATTTAGTCATTAAAACTTACAGAAGAAAGAAAGTACATTCAAACTCATAGCAAGCAAATTGAAGTTGTTTCAAGGGACTGGGCACCATTATATTTATCAGGGGAGCCTTTACTGCAGATCATAACTTCTAAGGAAGTGAAGGTTACCTCACAACTCAAGAAGCTCCACACCGCAATCAAAATGCACCTTTACACTCAAAGCTTGAGCCACTCTTCTTATAGGGTTGTCTGGACATATGCCAGGGATAGATTATCTAGACCTGGCACACTTCATTTATCATGATTTTACAATATGCAATTTGACTAATGGATACTGTTAGTTCAGTGCATTTAAGCATAACAGCAGCTCTATGAATCATACTCAGCCACTGCAGCCTATACCATCCTTCTTGAAGTTTGTATGTATGCTTAGAATTAAAATAGACCTTGGGAACTAAAAAAGGGTCACTTAGCCTGATGTCTCTCAGAGCTCATGAGATCAACTCTGAGGGTTACACTGATCCCCTTGAAATAGCTTTATCCATAAAGAAGGCTGTATCGCACTACCATGTTTTACTTCCATGCCTCTATCTCACTTCATCCCAAACTCGAATAGAGGAAAATGGAGTGCCATTTATTGGCCTCCTGTAACAACCTGGGTAACACTAGTGGCTTTAACAAACAATCCTCAAAATGAAAGTAGATAAAAGGTTAAAATTTCTTACTAAAAATATTCAAATGAAGATATTCCTGGGTCAGTGGATGGCTTTCTCCCAGTAGTTAAGGAACTCAGCCTTCTTTCATCTTTGCAGCTGCAACCTCCTATGGAGTCTCGGAGTTGTTCATTTCCAACTGAAAAGTGTGGAAAGAGTTGGAGGATCAAGGAAAGATTTATATGGCCCAACCCCAGAAGTGGTGCACATTAACTGGGACTCAGTCACGTGGAAAATGGTCAAGCTGTGTACCCAGGAAGGAAAGAGAATTTTGATGAAGAACTATCAACCTGTTCCCCAGCTTTTCAAAACCAACTTTGCAGAATATAGACCTACAGGGAGACTCTGCACACCTTATATTGTGTTCTAAGAACACACATTTTTTGTTGTCACTAGCGTATCTAACTATGGCTAATACAGTGTCCAGGTACTGTAGATTTCTTGAACCAATAGTCTTAAAAATGGATGTGGGGAAAAGGGGATTATATACATTTCCCCAAATCCAAGAATTAAGTCCTCTAATAAGGCATACATTACATGAATATGAAGAAAACATAGTAACAGGCCCTCAGACCCTTTCTATAATCCATCTCCTCACCTAGGTTTACTATCTTCACAAGATTTCTCTCTATACAAATTTCATTTTAAAACATATTTTTTTGTACATAAAGAAACCCAATCAATTATTTTCAGTTATCTAACAGAAGTTACAAAACTTAAAAAAACTATAGATATCATTTTATATCTTATTAATGTATTTCCCATTTTAAAAATTAATCATATTATTTAATCCATATTTAGTGAATGAGTAAATGCTAACCCTATTTTTTTCCCTTTCCTTTTGTCACTTTCCCCTGGCCATTGTGGAGCACCTTTACCATATTGTCTGGTGACTGTTAGAGTTTACTTTCCTACTATTTATCATCATTCCAAGATTTCATCAGTAGTTATTTATGCAAATTATAAGACTGCAATTAGAACTTGTTCATTATTGCTTGTTTGTTAAAGTACAATGCGCAAATCATAGAGACACAGATTTTCATTTTTCCAACTTTCTTAAGTGTTTCTTCCTGGTCCCAGATATCATACATTACTTGTTACTGGGTGTATAATTTTGGACATAATTTTGAGAAGGAATCATATGAAAATGATGCCCCCTTGGTGTTGAACAAAGTGAGACTTGCATATTACTGTAAGAAAGACACTCTAAAATGTAGAAACTTAAATAAAATTATTAATCTCTCTTCACTCTAGTAGTCAAATATAAGAAGCCCAGTCTTACATGGCTATCCTACTAAAAATATATACATTCCATGCTTTTATCCATCCTTTTTAATTTTAGAATATTGGTGTCAGCTTCTTAGCCATAAAATTGACAATTTTTCTGTGAGATCTCTATTCTGTTTCCTGGTGATCAAAACTATACTTCCTCTGAGAAATAAAATGACAGTACTGAGATGGGAGGCTTATTTCCCACTGGTACACCATCTTTTGCTTCACCCTAGAATCATTTTTATATTATTAATTAGCAAACCCTAACCAATGAGATTTATAAAATATGGGCAAAGCTGTATTAACCTGGAGGTTTTGGCATTTACAAAATAACATATCAGTTCATATTATCCAGTAATGTACCACCATGTTCTATGAACTCTAAAGTGTGTCCAGAGGCATATTTTTCTCTAACCATTGTTTTCTATCAGGGACCCAGAGAGTAGGAAAAAAGGAATGTAGCATTTATGTGTACTTGATCTATACTCAATAAAGTGTGCTAAGCAGCCCTACAGATCATATGCTGTAGCTTAAACATTTGATGCAAAGGATTTGTCCTTTCTTGCATGATGCAAACCTAAAATTATTTTGTTGCTCAATAATGCTTTTTTAAATTAGAAATAAACTCTCAACATAATGAATAAAAGATGCATGTTGAATGAAAAATTAAGGTAACGTTGAAGAGAACTATGTAACTTGCTAAATTCAAGGGCTATAGCATTGTCACTAACCAGATTAAATCAAATATATCAGTATCTCTAAAAAAGTAAAGAAAAAAGGAAAAAAAGGAAGGGCTCTCTGCCCTAACATGAAGCTCAGAAAAAAGTTGCTTCCAACAGCCCCATGATTATACACAGAGTAAAGAACACCTATCCCAAACAAAGATAATACTGGCCAGGTCTGGAGACCCAGCAGAAGAAGCACAACGTTCCCCAGACACCTCATTATAAAGCAGCTTTGTGGACAATGCTAACCTCTCAGTTGCACAGAGATCATTACTATCATCTGAACTCCATGGAACCCTACTCTCCATGGAGGATGGTTCTTAGTTCTTAGAAACTACTGAGACAATTAAGAGGGGGAGAAGAGAAAGAGTAAGATATAATTAAACTCCTGTAAACAAAGGAGTTTGCAGGAGCTTAGGTTCCTGACTTTGATTTTGCCCCAGGGAAACATTTCTTGAAACAATAAAAAAGATCAATTTAGGTTTCAAATTTTGTACCTCACAATAAAACTTTTTTCTTCTCTCTCTTTTACACTATTTTTCATAATCAAGGTATAAGGTATATTAATGCTGTATCACAAGTAATGATTCTATGAGATTATATTTGAGTTTGGGGATTTCAAAGTCATTTTATAAGAATTAGTTCAGTTGTTACACATTTTGTCTAGAAAGTCTAAGTAATATCATTAAAAGGTCTGTTTAATTGCTTTGAAAATGCATGTTTGGCATGATTTTCAGTCTTTCAGACTTCACATTTGATTCTTTGTACATCAGCTCATACATAACTCACTTCTTTCTCTTTATTTAAATTCCTTCCCTTAAAATTCAAAAGCATTAAAATTTAAGCCCTTTAAAATTTTCTGTGTGGCCTATGATTATCTATACATTCATGGAAACATATTAAACATCTAATCAGAGTCTAACTTAGTCTTGAATACACAGAAACAAATATGAGTCCTACCAGTCAAGGGATCCAAATTTAATGTGGGAGATAGTAGACAAGCAAATGTAAACCTACTATGATGTCCTGGTTAGCCCTAGAATTATGGCATGGAAAAGGATACTGATGGTCAAGGAAGGCTTGAAAGAAATGATTTTGAACTAGCTCTTAAAGATTGATGAGACTATGATCAGACAGAGGTAAAAACCTCTCTTATTATGTTGAATTATTTCTCCAAATCCTGGATGATCAATATTGCTTTTTCACCTTCAACTTTTCCATTCAAGCTCTGTTGGGTACAAAATAATAGTATGCAAAATGCTAGGGAGAAGATTTAGCCATGTTATCTACTGGTTGTTATTCATTTATAATTAGAGGTATAAGACTTGTGGAAGAAATCAATTTTGTTCATCAATCTTTTTAAGTTTTTTGTTTGTTTACCAATTTTTAAGTTTCAGGAAAAGTTGAAATCAACCTAACTACTTACCAACTACAACTATCAACACAACTACATCTGTCAGTGGGTCATTTGAAAAGATAAGAGAAGGTAATAAAATATTGATTATATGATAACTCCCCTATACCAGGCAATATACCTGCCAGGTCATCTCCTGTCTTGAGGAAGTGTTCAAAGGGGCTTGGTCATGTCAGATGGCATCGAAAGTGAGAAAAAGCATGGCATATATGGGTATTTTTGAGAGCTCCACGGTCTAAGTATTACTCTGTTGGCCTTCCTTTGTATCAACTTTTCTTACATCAAAAATGTAAACATGCAGAAGTATTCTCAAAGTTATCAGGCTTTTACAACTCAGTTCTTGGATCTTGCACGGTGAGGAGTGCTTATCAAAGGCTATGAAAGTAGACTGTGACAGTATCAACCTCCCTACATGAGCCAAACAGAACAAATCCTACATAACACAATTATCTTGCATTTTCAAGAAAATACTGAGTTAAAGGAAGAGCAAACCACAAACTTTACCAAAGCTATTGACAGCTCCATTGAAACTGAAGAAGGAGTAAGAAATTTGAGGTTCTAAATAATCATGAAGGGAATTAATTGGTGTTTCCTTCAAAATCAACCATGGACATGAGAACTGTTAGATCTCAGATTGATGGAATATTAATCCATATGAAAATAGATGGAACACAAATGCTGTACATTGATTTCCTTTATCATCTGAGCATATCACTAAAAGAGAAAGAAATATCACTCTAAAACAGGTCACAGAATATTAAATGAGAGTTTAATAATTGCTATTTTTTAAGATAGAAGAAATGTTTAATAATTAATAGCAAAAAAGTTATTGTGCTACTGTAGTGAAAAATTGAGAACTAGAATTTGTAGAATTTTACATGAACTGACAAAGGACAAAGTTTCTTTGGTAGTACTTCCATTATTTGCTTTGTCAGTATATTTTAAATAAAATTATTAAAAATAATGATTATAACTAGGAATTTTTTAAACCTAATTACAGCAGAAATATAATTGCTAACAGATACTGAATATAGAGGATAAATTCTATACTGTTTTGTTATTAGACTGAGGAAATAGTGGGTATTTGTGTGATAATTTGGTTAGGCAGGGAATTGTCATCATTTTGAAAAGTCTCTATATTGTTTATGGAAGCTTAGAATAAAAACAAAAACAAAAACAGGAATTCTATTCCTAGGAATTTACCCAAAGGAGACAAAATTCCTGATTCGAAAAGATATATGCACCCCTATGTTTATTGCTGCACTATTTGCTATAACCAAGACATGGAAGCAACCTAAGTGTCCATCAATAGATGAATGGACAAAGAAGAAGTGGTACATATACACAGTGGAATATTATTCAGCCATAAAAGGAAATGAAATACTGCCACTTGCAACAACATGGAAGGATCTAGAGGGTATTATGCTCAGTGAAATAATCCAGGCAGAGAAAGACAAATACCATATGATTTCACTTATTCATAAATATAAAGTCAAAGCAAAACAGAGGGAACAAACAGCAGTAGACAGACACTGAGAAGTGACTAGTGGTTACCAAGGGCGAGGGTTTGGGATGGGTGCAGAAGGTGAGGAGGACGGGAAAAAGTGACACAATAATTTGCAATCACAATATAAGTTGATCACAGGGACTATTGAGCCACTGTGATGTACATTTGAAACCAACATAAGATTGTACATTAATGACATTTTAATTAAAAATAAACAAACAGTGGCCTCAGTAAATACCTGATTATAATGCACTGCATAATCTAGTAGTAAAATTGTTAAAATACCTGCTGGTTCCATTCAATTTTGCTAGATTGTGAGCAAAATACTAAGGGAGAGAGATTTTATTAAATTCCCTTGAAATAAAATATTTTTGTTATCTCCTAAAACACTATATTTGGTTTCATTTCTATTTTCTAATATAGCACAAGATGTGTTTCCTTTCACAGTAAAATCTAATGAATGACAATGAAATGGTATTAACTTGAGTCATTGGAAAAGTAGGAATGCCATGGATACTATATTATGTGGCCTAAAAGGATTGCAATTTGTTTATTTTTGAAGTTTAACTTCTTTTGCAGATATCATATGTGTATATGAGTGTGCCTGTATATGATGTACAAATATATATGAATTCTGAATTTTTAATATAGCAAGAAAAGAGAAATATTTATTTATATCTATGCTATGCATGTGAGGTAAAATAGATTCAATTTTTTCCACATTTAATAATAAAAATATCTGTATGAACTTTATCTGAAAATGTTTCTTATAGAGACTGAGAATGAATTTCAACTCATAATGTATAAGTAAAGGGTAAAACCAACTTGAAAATTAAAGAATATTGTTTCCTCTTGTCAGTATTATATCAGGATTTATTGCAAACTGAATCTTGATTATCAATTATTGATCAAAATTAATGAAGATTCAGAGTTCATAAGATCTCAAGTTGTTTGAACATTATGAATATCTTCACAATGAAAAGATTAGTCATTTATGTGAGCTAAAATATACTTCTACGTGCATAATTTATCCTCTCAGTAAACAACAATTGATCTATTATTTTGGTTTGTTTTATGTACAAATTAAAGCTTTCAAAATTTTCATGAAACACTATTATACAACAACACAACATTATATAACTTCTTTTCCTTTGCCTTTTGGTTTAAGAAAATTGTTTGCTGCATTTTTTGACTATTTTCTCAGTTAAATGATCTAGCCCACAGAAAGCTGGAATAATTTCAGACAACTATTAACTTTCTTTAACCTCTCTAGGTCATGTTGCAGGCATCATCATCCAGTCTATTTGTTTCTGCATACTCTACATATTTAATACCTATGAATTTTCCTTTCATAATATTTGTCCATTCATCCACATCATTAATAATGTTATTAAGTGAGGACAAGCCCAGCCCCAGTACTCCCTTCCACCTTGAAACATTTTGCTGAGGTAGAGGTTATATCTGATTGAGTTCCTTTTAATTCTTCAAGGATAATTGGTGTGGATTTAGCTTTTCAGCAATGGAAATCTTTAGTACATATTAAATAAAAAATGTTTTAATGGACAATAGGGAAATGATATCCAAATAGTAACAGAGAAACAGGTTAGGGTCCAGAGTTGGCACACTGCAGGAGGGTAGACATTAGAGATGAGAGAACAAAAGACTACTAAAAACTGAAGAAAAGAGAGTGAGGAAAAGATAACTGTGAATTAGTTAAGGACTGATTCTGAAGCTTTTTCAGTTTTTAAAGCTCTAAAATGATGTGTTGGTCAAGATTAGTTTAGATTGACAACATTTCAGTTTCCATTCTAGTAGTGGGATAGACTACACCTTTGTTTAGATTTTTAATCTATTCCTGTTATTAAAGTCAATATATGCATTTTGTAAAAAAATATATTTTGGTTTTTCTATTTTCCTCAAATTTCCCCTATTCAAAATTGCTTAGTCATATGTTTTTCACACTAATAGTGCAATGCAGTCAGATTAAACAAGGAATTTTACTTTTTCTGTATTTCAGGTTAACTGGAGACAGAGATGTTTGGTATTTATTTTTATAGAATATAACAAGCTTCATAAAAAACACAGTCTATTTCAATAAAAATATTTCCCCAAGCACCAAGAATAAGCAAAGAATATGTTCTCTTTAAATACAATGGAAAACAAAGTCACAAACTTTAAGCGATCACCTTATTTTTCTTGCTAGAATGTTTTGCTCTTAAAATGCCCATTAGTCTACAAAGGGTATTATTTAAAGGATCAATTTCCCCATATATTGTGACTCAATTATCCTCTACTCTTATTAGCCATTTGCTAAGTATGCAAAATTAAGAAAATGAAGAGTAATGTTAGATGAAGAATTTAAAACAAATGAAATTCACAGCAACTAAGAAATTGTAATACCTAATGACAGAAACCACTACTCAACTGACAGTAAAAAAAGGAAACTATGCTAAAAAAAGAAAAAAGTAGGAGTGTTTATACAAACACATCTGTATTTGTTTTGTTTTTATGAAAAGGATTAAACTGAAAAACTTAGTAAATTACTGATTCAAATATGCTATGCTTTCCATTCTTTTTTACAAGGTTTCATTCCAGCTATAAACTTTATAATTAAAGTCTAGTTTTCCACATCAATTTGTCACTATTCTGCCAAACTTGTTTGCTTGCCTCTTTATTTAAACAGATGTTTCTATTAGATTTTTATAGGTAAATATTAGAAATAAAAATAAATGTTCTGAGAAATGATGACTGAGAGGCATCTGAGAGATTTATACATAGTGTCTTTATCAATGGCTAGAATTCAAAATCGTAAAGCCAGCTTTTTTTAATTGAAAGAGTCTACTTATATTTCATACCATATTGAGATAAGTTTCATTCACTACCAAAAGGTACACTGATTAAATTAACATGTATATTGTAATACCTTATTGTAATAAATGTTTGGATTACAAAATACCAAATTTTTAAAAAAGCTCTGAATAGTTAAGATAACAGTAGTGATAAAATTGATTCGTAAAAATAATTCAAAAATAAGGAACAAAGAAAAAACTTAAATGGAAAACAAAACTAAAAAAATGGTAGATTTTAATCTAAACACATGAATAAGTACATTAAATGATAATAGTATAAGCAGAGGAATTTAAAGACAGAAACTGTCAAATTGTATTTAAACAAGTGTGAACAATCAATGTGTCGTATATAGGAAACATTATTTTAAAATATATAGTAAAATAAAAGGACGGAAAGTAATGTGCATGCAGATATTAATCATCATAAAACTGGGGTAATTATCATTAAACAAAGCAGAATTCATAAGAAGAAATAGTACCAAGGATGAATATTACCAAAGGATAAAAGACATATTTCATAATTATAAAATGGTCAATTCATTGGAACTATACTATGAATCTAAATTATCTGAAAATAATCTAAATGAATATGAAAAAATTCTAAATGCATCTGAATATAATCTTCAAAATATAATAAAATAAACCTCTTGGGCATGAAAGAAGAAATGGAGAAATTCACAGTTGCAGTGGAAAAATTCAACACACTTTACTCAGTAATTGATAAAAATGAAGAACAAATTATCAATAAATAAACAGAAGATTTAGACAATACTCTCAAGTAATTTACAGTAATTGAAATTTATAGAACACTCTAGACAACAATAACAGAGCTCACATGATTTTAAAGTGCAGACATAAATTTTTGCAAGAATTTCATGAATGTTTTTCATGACACAAACCTCCAAAAAATAAACCAAAAATAATTAAAATCATGCAAAAGGTATTCTCTGATCATAGTGGCATTAAAATAGAAAAAAAACAAGAAAGATACTCAGAAAATATCCAAATATGTGGATATTAAGTAATGCACTTCTAAATAATTCATAGGTTAAAGAAAATCCAACCAGACACTTTGAAATTGTTTTGTATTAATTATTCAAATGTAGCACGCTAAGTGTAACATATCAGCATCAGCTGAAACTAAATCTATAATCACATGGGAATTTTAAATATCAAATGGTTATATTGGAAGAGTAAAAATGTCCCAAATCACTGATCTAATTATCTACCTCCAGAACCTATAGAAACAAGTTCAAATAAAAATGAAAGCAAGAGTTTATAGCTAAAAGAATTTCAAGCAGAATCTCAGAGATAATTTGCATACTCCTAAGGCCTTATTATTGACTAAAATTGCTTCATTAGCTGATTCTTCTCCTTAACTCATCCAAATGACTATTTTGCTCAAGAATTCCCAGGTTTACCCTGTCTGTGAGGCTTTGTATTGTTACTTCCTGTTATTTAGAAATTGCCCCCACTTACTCATTCTGCTGACAACCTCCTAACTCCCCATTCAGGGGCAGCATGTTAAAAGTTAGAAATCAGCCATGGTGGGAGTATTTAAACAATGGAAATCAGCAAACAGTATATGTCAACGTTTAATTTGGAGCACTAGTACCAACACAACCATTTAATAGCCTGGTTTCTCAAGTCATTTGTCAAAATATAGAATCACATTCCCTATACAGTTAAAACTCAAACATGTATTATCTTAAATTTCTATACTCAAGTGTTTGGGATAAATTTTTATGTGCATACCCAACAGGCCAAGAATAATAGTAGAATTTATCATTTAGCTAATTTTGAGATGACAGGGGTGATCCCTTGTTGAGACAGACTGTACTTCTCAGAACAATCAACTTCCAGTTGGGTCAAAGACTAAACAATTTATAAAATCCCTCTCAAGGGGAGGTTAATTTTCCCAGATTGCTTTTGGCCTTAAAATGTACACTAAACATTAGCTGTTTGGCTTTTGTTGTAGTTTTTCATAAATATATCTTTACAAGTGTCAAAACACTTGTAGGATCAATATACTCGGTTCTTTGTGGTCATATTTTAATTGCTTGACTCCTTACTGTCTGACATCTTGGTTTCATGATAAAACAATTAGTCTAATAATTTAAACAACTCAAGTTTTAAAATAGGAATTTGTTTTAATCTCAGATGTTTTCTATCTCATGGTGATAAAATAATTTCTGGAAAATCATGTTCCAATAATATTTATTCCTAATTACTGATTGAAAATATTTTAAAGGAGAAATTGTCTTGGTTATATTAATACCAAAAGTGGTATTGCCATACAGAATGATGAATATCCCATTTTCCTTTGATAGAAATTCATACTAATGTAACTCAAGAATATAATCTCAGACATGTAACATACGTACATGAAAGCGGTACATGAAATAAGTGGTGTGCTGAGCCAGAGATAAGCTCCTAAAAGGCATTGTATTTTTAAGTTGCTACTTGCTGCCTATGACACTCTCTCTGAAAGTTGCTAATACTTATGTAGATTCTATTTGGCCCAGATAATACAGGTGAGTTTATGCTGCTTTTTTCCCCCCAAACTACATAAGATTGAGCATCCTTTCTTCTATCCAAGTTGGGCATTTTGAGAGATCTTTATAGAATCCAACAGGAGAGACACTCTACATAGTGAAAAATCTACCCACGTGGTTCTTTTCTATCTCCTCCAAATGATATGCCTTACTGTGAATAAGCTAGAAGCTGATTGTATGAGACAGTAATGATAGACCTTGTTCAAGTTCTCTACTTCTGAATGTGTGTGCTGTTGGGGAACAGTTAGTAGATGCCAGACACCAGGTCTTCATGGAATTCTTGGATCTTGGGGCTGCATCCTTGTCGTAATTAAGCAAGGTCAATTCAAGAAAGTAAAAAGTTCAATGAAACATACAATTTTTAACCCATGGTATTGTATAATGTAATACATATCATGTTAAAATATATGCATAATGTAATACATATCATACTAAAATGTATGTTAATTTTTTTATTTAGCAATCACATTAATATAGCATGGTTTACGAAAACATTTTTCTATAGAAGTTATAGCAATTAGTGCTTCACAACACTGGCTGTGTGCTGGAATCATCTGACTCTTGGGTTTTCCCTAATACCAAGTAAATGAGGCAGGGAATAAGACCGGAAATAAGACTTTTGAGCTGACCAAGGTTATGAAGTACTGATATACACATAGTCAGGAATCTGTGAGGATATAGCATAGGATTCTCAGCTATGCAAAACACTAAGAGGACTTTCAGGTTAAATTAATTTTTATTCTTATGAAAGAAACATCTAAAAGTAATGGCAATAATAAGTTAGAAATGCTCCATCTCCATTGATTGGCTTAATCTGCAGAAGCAATCTGTTTTATGTGTTTGAGTGTAACCAAATGACATTTATCCTTTTCCATGAGTATGTTTTTTTTTTCTTTTTTGTCTAATGAGACCTTTTCTTTAATTTCATTATGAAATTCCCAGCATTTCTTCATAGGAAAAACAAACAAGCAAGCAAGCATGCACATAAGAAAAAATGAATTTTATGAATTAAAACTGCCTGGTGCCACATTTCCTATACTAATTATTATAAAATATGTACTTATTTTGGCAGAGAGTACTGGCTAGCTCTAATATCTTTTCACTCTTTTTTCCCTAGTAAAAAAAGACCTCTAATTTTGAACTTAACACGTGGTCACCTGGAATAAAGACTATATTCCCAATCCCTTTTTGACACTAGACATGACACGTGTGACTAATTTTGGCCCTTGAAATGTAAGCAGAAGTGATATGTGTGACTTCTAGAGAGTTGTTTTAAAGGGAAAGTTTTGTCCTATTCCTCTGCTTTTCTTCCTGGAAAAGCAGCTGTGAGGGCTGGATCTCAAGCAGCAATATGAGACAATGAGAAGAAGTAACATTTTGAGGATTACAAAGCAGCAAGGTAGAGAGTCTGGACGTCTGATAATCATGAAAATGTTATATCTCACCTTATCTGCCTGTCATATTCAGAGCCCATGTCCTACTGCTAGATCATCTTGTTCTCCTCATCTTGATAGGTGCAGCTGAACTTAGCTTCAGTCCTTCCATAGCCAAGACAGAGTGGAACAGTATTTCCCTGCACTGACTCCTGTGTGGCAGACACTGTAAAAATAAAACAAAAACAAAATTTAGTCTCCAAGTGAAATCCTTTTACAGCCACTGTTTAATTGCTGATTAGTTTATCTGGCATAGGTCCAGAGGGCCATATTTTCTCTTCTCAGCCATACAGCAATTTTTCTGGAAAATGTTAACTGTTGGTTATGCATGACTGAACATAACTGATTACTTGGTTAATAACACAAATTTAGCATCAATAAAAGTTCAGTTGCAAACCATAATTTATTAACTGCACAATTTGGGGCAAGATAATAATGTTTGTATCTCAGATTTGTCATCAGAAAATCAGATATCCTAATATTCCTTTAGGGCATTTCTGTGGAGTTTAAATGGTTGAATTAAGCAGTTTTATAAGCTTTAGTGCCTGGAAACTCTTCAGGACTTAAAAAAGTGATACTTGGATGTGAATTTACTTTTTGAAATTAAAAACATAAAGATACAACTTTTGATTTTTGTTTTCATATTTTAATGGAACAAATTAGCTATCCTTTTATTTAAATTATAGCACATGATAATTTAACTTTTTCTCATAATAATTTATTTCAAAAAGATATTCATGATGTTTTCATTTGATAAAAAACTATGTTTAGAGAAGTGCTTTGTAATAAGGGCTTATGAACATTTTTACATTCTATAAGGTTTTCATATAACAAAGTATAAGAAGCCAGAGCACCCACATAGCATAAATACGAACAGGAAACATCTTTCCTGGACAAGTATAGGCTTTATAATTTAATTGTATTTACACTGATGAGTGCACACAAAGAAAAATCAATTTGTGGGAGTTTATTTCATTGGTATTGAAATTGTATCTTCTTTAATAAGTTTGGCACAAAGTGCATAGTTTATCTTCTAAGTTCATTAAGTTATTCTTTTGCCGTATTCTGTGGTGTTATGTAGTATTATACAGGCTTGCCAGTTGGGTGTTCAAAATTGGTTTTCCAAACTATAGAATATTAACTTCGAATATTTACAAAAAGCTCTCATTGTCATTTATTATAAAGTCACAATAAAAGGGCATAAAATGAATATAAATATCCAATTTATTCAAGGCCCTTGTGGAATTATTCTGAAAGTATTACAAGATTAGGATGAAAACCTGGCTGAAAATGTTCTTTATTTTCTCTACCAACTTAATAATGCCATTCCATCTTGCTCAGTATGCTTTCTAAAATAAGTGAAAATATATTTGTACCTAAACTATATTGCATGAAGCCTGAAAGATATAAAATATTTCCAATGCACCCACCCAAACAAGGCAACATACCACCAAAACCCCTCTGAATCAAATCAATTACTCAGTCAATCAAGAGAGCTGCTGTGCATTCACCTGTACCTCACAAATGATTCCACCATGAACCTGGTTGTTCTGTGAGTCTGGCAGTTTTCGGAGGAAGCTCTTCTACCTCCCTATGCCTTAGATATTAGAATCCAGAGGTGGCTTCCTGATCTTTTTCTAACACCATGCTTTTTGGAAATTTTTAATTATCCACCCAAGAATAAAATCACATATTCTCCAAAGCACATATAAATATTTGTCCTCTTAGATCATGACATTTATTAGTCAAATTGTTAACAACAAGCTTATAGATTATTTTTCTATTCCCACCTCCAAAGACTAAGCCTTTTTTATTTTTTATTGAATGATATTTTTAATCTATCTGAACTTATATTCCCTCCACCTGTGCCTTCCTCTCTCTAGATAACCCCTTTTATTAGTTCTATATTGCTGCTTAACTTATACCAAAACCTGTGAATTAAAACAACAAATATTCCCTATGTCACAGCTTCTCTAGATCAAGGAGTCTAGCAAGGATATGTTAGATGCTCTCGTTCAGGGTCTCCTGTAAGGCCGAAGACAGAAGGTTGGCAAGGGCTGCCATCATCTGAAGGCACAACTGGGGAGGATCAACTTCCATGCTCACTCGTGTGGTTCTTGGGAGAACTAACATCCTTGTTTGCTATTAACTAGTGACATTGGTTCCTTGCGATGTGAACTTTTCCACCTTTCTCAGCATACCATCTGGCTTCTCCTAATGTGAGAAAAAGTAACAGAGAGAGGTCCTAAGATGGAAGCCAAGTCTTTGTGCAACCTAATCTTAGAAGTGATATCCCACTGCTCCTGCGATGGTATATTTGAGAGAAGCAGATTAATTAAGTCTGCCAAGACTCAAGAGTATTTCCTCAAAGGCACAAATATTAGGCTGTAGGGGTCAAATGGGGAAATTTTAGAGGCTATCTACCAAGTCCCTGAAATAATAAATTACAAAATTTGTTCTTCCTTTGAAGTCACTTAATCAAGTGCACAGATCTTTTATGAATCTCCTGTCCACTCAGCGTGTGTTAACTTTCCCCTGCAGCTGCTCTCCTATACCATTAAAACTTCCAATCTATTGGTAGTTCCACATTCTCCCACTCCATTGGAGCTCCACTATGAATAGTTGTTTCCTAAGAGTGTAAACTGCCTATGGCTCTTTTTAACTCTTGATTCATGTTAGAATAACCTGGGGAGATTTTTAAATTAGAGTGTCTTGGCCTCAACTAAGATAAACTAAACTTGTATTTCTATGAATAGATACTAGGCATGAGGATTTTATAAAAGCTTCTGTTATGATTCTAATATGCATTCATATTTTGGAATCAATATTAAAGATTCTTCCAGCAGTGTATTAGGGTTCCTTTTTCTCCACATCCTCATGAACACTTGTTATTTCTTGTCTTGTATAGACACTACAGAAAGCAGTATGGAGGTTTCACAAAATAACTAAAAATAGAAATGCCATATGACCCCGTCTTCCACTTTTGAGAATTTACCTAAAGAAAACAAAATCACTAATTTGAGAAGGTACATGTACTCCTATGTTTATAGAGTCATTATATGCAATAGCCAAAATATGGAAACAACCTAAATGCCTATCAGTAAATGAATGAATGAAAAAAGATGTGGTACATATATGTGCAATGGAATGTTAGCCATGAAAAAGATCTTGACCATAAAAATTATATCTTTGATATTTGTGGCATATTTGGATCTAGAGGGTATTTACACTAAATAAAATAATTCAGACAGAGAAAGACAAATACAATATAATTTCACTTATATGTGGAATCTAAGAAACAAAACAATGAACAATAAACAAAACTGAAATATACTCAAAAACACAGAATATAGACACTGCTCGTGTCCATAGGAAAAGGAAGTACTATGAGATGGTGAAATAGGTGAAGGGGGAAAAAATTTAATGAGATTGTTTGATAGCTTGATCTGGGTGGGGTTACCTAAGTGTATATGCATGTCAAAATTCATCAAGCTGTTCAATAATATTTGTGCATATTATTGTATGTACTTCAATTTTTAAAAAGTTAAAATAACCTACTAAGCAAAAAAAGTATATACTACTTCATATACTACATATAAGTCTACAAATACATATATGCTACATATAAGTATATTTCATATTTATAATATGAATGAAACTTAAAAATATTATACAGAATGAAAGAAGCCAAACACAATTGATCAGATACTCTATGATTTAATGGGAATCCTTTTTGGGGTGATGAAATATCTGGTATAGTGATTATAGTTGCAAAACTTTGTGAATATACTAAAAGCCACAGAATTGTACACTTTAGAAGGGTACCTTATCATATGTGAATTGTATCTCAATAAAAATAATAACCAAAAAAATTGAAGACACTCTTTTTGAATAATTTAAACATTCTTTTGCCAAACCTAAAACAAAGATTGGCCAACCTCTTCTCTGGTCAATTCTGACCAACCATCTACTTTTAAGTAAAGTTTATTGGAACATAGCTACATTTACATATTCTAACTCCATGGAGGTGAAATTGTGGGGCAAAATACCTATGAAAGAGAAATCACTCAAAGAGAGAAATAAAGTTTAAAATCTGTTTACTGCTTATAAGCGGTCATCCTGCATCTCTGTCTCTCCTGCTGTCAGAAACAAGCAAATACCCACCCCAACCTCTCCAGTCCAGATAAGACCTCACTTGCCCTTGTAATTACCTATTGATATGGAGATGGACTACTTCTCTCCATCCCTTGCAAACACCTGTTGATATGAAGATGCACTAAATCCAGGCAAGAAATTCTGGAAATATTGCAATTTTACCCACAGACCACCCTTCCAAAAATCTTGCCTTCCAATCTACTCATTCCCCAACTTCTGCAATGGTCCCAGGGTGAGAAAATTGGAGCATTGTAACCAGACTAATGACATACAATAGCAACAACAAAAAAATCATGATAATCCTCAAACCAGAGGATTCAGCTAGGTTCAAAGTCTTAGGCAGATTAAGTCCATAGCTTGCCCATTTCACAGGTAGGCAGTAGCTGAAGAGGTAGAGTTCAAAGCAATCATCATGTGTCAACTGCAGATAGGGGGCACATCCAGGCCGCAAGGACTGTAGAAGAAAATAACCTTAAGTACCACAAGATATATGTTTTAATGACACCAGCATAGGCAAATCTTTTCTATCAGGTAGGATGCATGCAAGAGAATGGTCCTGTGATAGGACAGTGGCAGGAATGGGATCTTGTCCTTGTCTATTATACCATACTTTCAACCCCCTCCCTGTGGTAGTTATAGATGGGTCGATATATAGGGCTACAGGAGGTACATGCACTGAGCATAAAGATAAAACAAAACTTCCCCATAAGATGATCTTACCTCCTGGATGCTTTGGATACACTACTGTGATCTTTGGGGGCCATTCTGCTCTTCCTCCAAGCATACACACTGGTCCAACTTCCAGGTCTTTTCCCCAAGGTGCCAGAAGGGCCAGCCATTGCTGGTCCATGTGTCAAAATGTCCAGGGCCAAGTCCACTCAACAGACTCTCCAGGGTTTTATGCAGTAGGGGCTAAAAGCAGGATGTTGCTCTGGTGGCCATATCCTGGCTTCAAAAACTCCTCTTTGGTTTGCACATACAGTTGTATAGGAGAGGCAGAAAGGTGTGTTAGCATATCCACAGGGATCAAGGCTCCTTTTTGGGGCTTCTCATTCAAACACCGTAGCGCTGTCCATAGCAAACTGACCAGCTCTGGAGATTATTGGTGTCCAACTTAAGGCCAGATTTCAACAAACCATTGTACCTGCCTATCATGCCTGCCCCAATAGGATTGTATGGTAGATGAAACTTCCACTTTATTCCTAATTGCTGCAGCCATTTTTGGAACAAATGTCCAGTAAAGTGGGTGCCTTAATCACTCTCAATCACCTGCAGCCGTGCATAGGCTGCAAAGAGACACCATAGGCCCCACTTGGTGGTTTGCTGCTGTACATGATGTGCAGGAAAAGCAACCAACAGTCCAGTAGCTGTGTCCGCACATGTCATGGAATACCAGTACCCTCCTGATATGGGCAGAGGCCCAATACAGTCCATCTGCCACCTGACAATGGGTACCAGCCCTTTCACCATTGTCCCATGTTGCTGTGAGACACAGGGAAAGTGGCTCTTAGAGCACACAAGGTACTCCTTCTGAATCTGCTGACTTCTTCAAAGGTCAATGGCAAGCTCCACAATGGACAACAGCCCATATTGTCTTTTGTCCCACATGCAACAAGCACTAATGTAACCATTGGGCTACATTAGAGGCAGACTTTCCCTCTAGCCAACGCACTTGGGCCAATGTGGCTGCTTCATCATTCCCTGGGGATGCCAAAGAAAAATGGCCAGTCACATGATACATGGTAACAGTCTTAGTCTGTCCAGAGGCACATAGGTCTTGCCACAACCCTTGCCCACAAAGGGGCCAATGACTAACCATCCAGCTGGCATGGTACCATATCAGTAACCACAGGGTCAAGCCCTGATAGACAGCCCAGCTGTCAGTGCAGAGAACTATAGTAAAGGTCTCCTGGGTGATCACGATCCATACTGCCCGCAACTCAGCCCATTGACTGCTATTCCCCTCTCCATCCTCCACCCATATTGTCTCAGTCTTAGGATGGAAAGCCACAGCCCTCCACTTCAGGTGCTGCCCATGACTGGAGCCATCTGTACACCAAGCATCTTCAGGTATAGGGGCTTTTCCCTCCTGATAAGGACTCTTGGCTACCAATGGCTCAAAAGCAAGTTCTTCCTGCTTTCACCTGGTGTAGATCACTGGCCCAATAAGAGTTGGAGTTCTCCACTTAAAGGGTTATTAGAGAGGGCACTATGCTGCTGTAAATATGTGCCCCATTTGGCCAGTGTAGGTATCATGCCATAACACTGTGGTCTTTGGGTCCAGTCTCGCACCCACCCCATGATGGGATAGGTTGTTATTACCTTGATTGGAGCTGTTTTGGCGATGGGCTCCATAGTCAGCATGGTACAGAGCAGCCAATTGCTTCTTTATTAAGGTGTGCCAGACGTTTGCTCCTTTCCATAGTTGTGAACAGAATCCAGTAGGTTGGTGTGTCCATTCAAGCCGCTGCCAAAGACCCCACTCATAACCATTTTCAGTTACATGAACATCCAGCTCACAGGGCCTTTATGAGTCCATTACACTCAAGGCCTGCATGGCCTTGACTGCTTGATTAGCAGCAGTAAAAGCAGCTGCACATGTCTCATCCCAGTCCCACCTGATGCCCTTTAGTACCAACTGGTACAAGGGCTTCAGAATTTTTGCCAAGTGCAGGATAAATACTCTCAAGTAGCCCAAAAGACCCAAAAACTTTTGTAATACTGTCACAGTGGTAGGGGTATGGAAAGCCTGGACCTTGTCTCTGACTGCTTCAGGAATAACTAGTTTTAAACAACCAAATAACCCCCAAGAATTTTACAGACAAACCAGGTCTCTGAACCTTGGTGCTGTTCACAGCCCATCTTTTCTCCTGTAGATGTTGCAGTCTAGGAACTGCCCCTTCTAAATCTGAAAGAGAATCAGACATGAGCATAGTATCATCAATGTATGATGAAATCACTCTGTTTGCAGTTTCTTCCTTGTGGCCAAATCCTGGGCTACAAGTCCATGACAAATAATGGGACTGTGGAGGTATCTCTGTGGAAGGACAGTGAATGTCCACTCTCAGCCTTCCCACCTGAAGGCAAACTGTTCTTGACTTTCCTGTACTATGTCAATAGAAAAGAAAGCATTAGCAAGGTCTACAACATAATGGTATGTCCTCAGTTCATGACAGAGTGTGTCCATAATGGCTGCTATAGAGGGGACAGCAACATGCAAAGGGGCTGTGACTTTATTCAATTCCCTGTAGTCCATGGTCATATTCCAGGAGCCATCTGGCTTTTTCACTGGCCACACTGGGAAATTAAAAGGACCATGAGTGGGCTTTATGATGCCCACCTTCTCCAAATCCTATAGAGTTTCTCCAATTTCTTTGTGCTCCCCAAGCAATTTATACTGCTTAGTATTTGTCACCCATCAAGGTACAGGCAGAGCTACTGGTGGTGCTTAGCATGTGCTCTCAGAACTGCCTTTACTACACGTACCCTCAGTCAGAATTCACCTACAGTGGTCTATAACCACAGGCCCTGCAGGATATCCACCTCAAAATATACTCAGGGATGGTAGAAATGTACACAGTATATTCCTTTGGGGGTAAATGCCCTATCCCCAATGGGATTTGGGATTTCTTCACTCTAATTGCCTTACCCCCATAGCCGTCTATCACAGCAGGGGTCCCAGGAAAGCACTCTCAGTTGTCATAAATCAGAGAACACTCAGGTGATATATTCACAGGGGGCCAGTGAATTGCTAATTCTACAGGTGGCCTCTGTTCCCCACCATATCCCCCAAGGTGGGGACCTTGACCCCTCCCCCCAGTCAAACTGTGATGCCCAGTTGTCCTCCTGTGGGAGTGAGGGCCCAGGTGAATCCTGAGTACTGTTCCCCAGGAAACTTTGCAGGGACACAGGCCAGGAATGAGGCCTGACTCCAGTTTCCCTGTCCTGGACTTCAGCAGCTGTAACTGGTACTCTGGCTTTAATTGGTGCCTATTCTAACAAGATCCTATTGGGCTGCCCATCAATTTTTTCTTTCACTCCCCCAGCCTTTATCAAATCAAACCACATCTAGGTCCTAGAGACCTTCACAGGACCTTTTGCATCTCTCCTGTCAGTCGTAGCCCGTACTTTCTTCCATGCCCTTATTATTTCAATGTCCCCCAGATCTGTAAATTCAAGTAGCCTCACTTATGCGTTTCCCTATATGGGGGCAAAAGTAGTCACTAGGAGCCCAAAGAGAGACTTAAGAGCTGTATGCAACATCAGATTTCTCATTCCTACAGTAAACAACTCCTCACTGGGGTCCAAGGCATCCGTATTATAGATGATATTTTTCATGCCCAGTTTCCACAATACCTGTTGGAGCTCTACATATGTTTTCCAGCTGGTGGGTAAATATAGTAAATCACCCTGATTAGGTCAAACTACCCTGATGGTAGCTGTCAACTAATCCAGAGTGTCTGATTCCCTGAGGTGTGACAGGCACTTTGCAACCACTGCGGAAGGGAAGGGTGAGTCATCAGGGAAGCCAGTCTACCCATTGCAGGAGCTAACATGACAATGATTTCCACCCCCATATCCGAGAGATGGAAAAGCCATGTAGGCAGAGATTCTAATGTCTTCTGCCTATACCAGATGCTCATGTCCACCAGCTCATCCTGGGTGTAGGGGCAGAGCATGGAAGGCTCCAAAACCTGGGGGGGGCTGCTCCTCCCCCTGAGGAGCCCACAGTTGTTTCATTTTTATTTTTTAATTAAATCAGGGCGGGCATTCAATATAGGAGAGGCTGGCGCCTCAGGCTGTGGCCTCGGCAGCAGACTGGCCCTTGGCCCTGCTTCCTCATCTTCTCCCCGGGGCTCCTCCACCATCTTTGTGGCTGAAGGCACCACTCTTTCCTTTCCCTCCCCTATGGCCTCCTGCAACGCAGCTTCTCCTGCCACCTCCTCCTCACCACTGCTAAGGAATCTTCCAGGAGTATGGCCCATTTTCTCAATAACTGTCTCTCTTCCTTAAAAGCATCCCGTAGGTCATCACCCAGCTCCTCCAAGCAATGCTGAAGTGTGTCTCTCTCCTGCCTAAGTCCTCTCTCTCCTCAATAACCCTCTCTTTCTCCTTGATAGCTCTCTCTCTCTCCTCTATAACAATTTCTACTATCTCAAGGAAAAGAGACGCTATAATGTCAGCTGCTACTTGGCCACTCAGGGCCTCTAAACAGACTTCTATCATACGGAGGGATAATTCTGCAGCTTCTAGTGTCTCCACCCTTCCCCAGTTCTGGGAAATGCCCCATCCTTCTGGAGGTGCTTTACCCTATACCAATTCCTCACAGTAGGGGGCTCCTGGGTGAAGCTGCACCCTCTACCACTGCAGCCACTGGGGCCTCCCCACTATCCATAAGGGGCATTCTGTGCATCTCCCCACCAAGTCTAGGGGCAGCCCACCCTAGGGTGACACCCATTCAGACAGATTTTGGGTTCATATGTCCTGCCGACTACCACCAGATGTAACTCTGGGGAGGGGAAATCCCTGAGCAAAATACCTTTGAAACCGAAATCAGTCAGTGGGAGACATAAAGTTTAAAACCTATTTATTGCTTACAAGCAGTAGTCCCGCATCTCTCTCTCTCTCCCCTGCTGCAGCAGAAGTGAGCAAATACCCCCCAACTTCTGCAGTCCAGATAAGCCCTCGCTTATCCATGTAATTACCCACTGATATGGAGATGGACTTCGCTCCATCCCTTGAAAACACCTGTTGATATGGAGATGCACTAAAGCCAGGCAAGAGTCTGGAAATATTGCAATTTTATCCACACATATCATCTATGGTTTGCTTTCCCACTACAAAGTAAGAATTGAGTACTTATTACAGAAACTATAAGGCTCACAAACTGAAAATATTTACAATCTGGCCCTTAAAATTTTGCTGACCTCTGACCTAAGCCTTTTCACATCTTTGTTTTTTCACCAGCGCATTTCCAAACTCCTTCCTGAATGAGCTGCACTATTTGGTTATTACATATTTTTAACATTTCAATACCACTAAAAACAATGTAAAGCTAATTGGGAATATTGTAAGACAATGGTCATCCTTATGAACTGGGCTCACAGTTGTGCCTGACATGACTCTTCAAGTATTCTCTACCATCATCTGATTTCTAATACCATCTTCTTTTTCCTCTCCTCTCTCATAGCAGATAACTTTGATAGTACTACACAGAGAAATGTAAGTCAACATATTCACATTTGTTCAACAAGCTGGCAATGAACCGATATAGCTGCCTCTATTTGCAGCCATCATCTTTCTCACTGATCCTGTGAAAGTGGATGCACTCCTTCCTCTGGTGCAGGCTAATTCTTTCCTTTGCCATCAGGATCCATTCTTAGCTGGTTTTATGAGAAAATTTATATTGTTAATTATTACTCTGGCCTGTAATTTCAATTTTCCTTTCCCATCTAGATTATCCTTATGTGTCAATGATTGTAACTTTAGATCCCTGTCTCTCTCTTTGTTTTTTTAAAATCTGAGCATCAGTTCTATATAAACCAAATTTTTGCTCAACATTTCAATGTAATCCTGCCTCAACTAGTCAAACGTCTCCAGAAAATGAATCTCCTACCTTCTGCTGTGCTAAAAGAAAAGTCATTACTGCGATGTTAACTAATGGTAAGGGATCTGGAAATTTAGCTGTTCTTGATATAAACTTCCAAATGTGCATGCCAATCCCACGTTCAGCATTTTATACCCCAACATAATTATCCTTTCCAGGGTCTCTGTGGTTTGAACAACTTTACCTTTTGTTGACTTTCCTCTTCTCCTGGCATAAAGAAACTGAAGTTTCTTATGGGAGAGATTATTACAATAGGGGAGAGAGAGTGAACTCTGCTACAGATATAGCAAAGATAGCTGGAGATATATAGCCAAAGAGCAGAACAGAGTGAGAGGCTCAGAGGAGAAATTGATTAAATCACAAGAGTAGGGGCATCCTTGTTAAAATGGATATTTGCTAAAGGCAGGACAAGGTGATCAGGTATCAAGGGTGAGGGGATTCAAGATAAATTGACTTATCAGGATTCTTTGCTAAAACTGGAATTGAGAAGAAGGCCCAGAGAAGCCTGACTAAAGGTTGGTCAAAGAGTGTTTTTTGTTTTCAACATTCTATGATCTAAGAGGCTACAGTACTAGAGAGCTTGTTAAGAAGTACACATTCTAGAAGGCCTGTGATAAACTTCATTAAGATTTAGGAGTTTTCCAGAACACTCATCCAAATTGAAAGTGTATAATTTTTTTTTCCTAACACAAAATTTGTTTTTGCATCTTTAATTACAAGGAAGAAATAAATGTCTAGTACACCTCTTTCAATTCCAATTGAAATATTAAAATAGTAAACATTCTAGTGGCACTATTTGGTTTTCAAATTATGATTATAAATTTTAAAAATTAAATGTATATTATATTAATAACATTTTGTATATATAAATGTACATATATATGTTTACATGCATGTGGGAATTTTATTAAATTTTCTCTACATTCTGATTTTTATTGCTTCAATGAGAAAATATAGCTGGCTGGTAACAATATATTTGTGGTTATGCCATAATGCCCAATTTGAAATATTCAAATGAAATTTATTGACATCTTTCCTCTTATATGAGGACTAAATAATTACATATTTAAATATGACAGTTATCTTGGATGTTACAAGGTACAAATGTAATAATGCAGCTTGTTACAGTGTTCAATTGCTGTCTGAAATAACATCAGTAGTGTGCCTATTGCAATGTAATTTTATAAATATTGAAAACTGGAAGTTTTCAGAATAAAAGGGTATATTTTTCCTTTAATTTACACAGTGGTTGCATTCTTGAAAATTTAGTTTATATTAAACCAGACCAAAGTGTTGTATGTATTTAGTTTTTTAACTAAATAATTAGAAATTGCCATCTATGTGGGTAGTCACTGGGGCACGAATCGGGAACACATTTCTCATTGTAGTTTGCGGGACTGTAGTTTGTGGGACATCTGGCATTGCTGGCCACCTTACATGAACTGCCATTGGGCCTTCCAATTTTGACAGTTGAAACAGCCAGGAATATACAAACAGAAGTATCTGGTACCAGCACACCTGAGAATCAATATCTCAGGACAGCGCATGATATCAATAAAATGTCAGATAACTGAAAAAGACCTTAAAAGTAAGTTCAATTATTCTGTACATACTAAAATCCAAGTAGAAACTGTATTATAGATGCATATATTTGGAATGATATTTAGACATTAGTTTACAATCTCATGTTCTAACCAAGTGTTTTTTCTATTGTCAAGCTCTTTTCTGGCCCTCTTCATGATATTTAAAATAAGAAAGACAGAAAGGGGAATGAACATAGTTTGTTGCACATTTTATAGTAGGGTGTTCACTCTATTTCATATAAATGTTCTCATTAAATCTATACTAAAATGTTGTATTTTGTATTTTTAATAATGAAATTGTGAAGCTGTAAGGCATTATTAACTCTTCCAAGAGCTCTCAATTATGAAAGAAATAGTGTGGATTTTCATACTTTTTGACATGAAACTTTTTTTATTACAACTTACCAAACACTTAAATATATTTAGGTATATAGAAATAAATATATTTAAATTGCTCTTATAACCTTAAAATGAAATTACATTCAGAGATTACATAAAATCAAATTATGTATAGAAACATGTAATTATTAAAACATCTCAGAATGTCTCCATCATTCTGTTATTTTGGTCAGAAAATTTCCCAGAAATCCACATACAGTCGTCTAATCTTTAATGAAATATAAATGTTCTTAAAAGTCACCCTGCTTTGAAAAGTTGTGCTATAAAAATCATGAGGACATAATACACACAAAGTCAGATTTTCAAAACAGGCATTATAGTAAAACCGTCTATATTTAAAACATTTTTTTCTCTACAATTAGAATATTTAATTCAAATTTTTTAACATATTTTTGTATACCAGTCGTTCTTAAAGAAATATTTAAAATCACTTAATGAAGCAAACATATTCCACAACTAATTGCCACAACTTGCTTCAATAATTTACAATAGAAGTGCATCTTTGTTAAAAACACAGCAGAAATTTCAACTATGTTTATAATTACTAATAATATTGAAATAAAGATAAAGGAATTAAGAATTGTTTTGATTTTTACAAATTAGAAGCAATACAGATACATTTTATTTAACCACCAATTCATTTCTGTGTTATTTTCAGGAGGCAATTTATTTTCATAAGAAGCTTCAAGGAATATATGCTAGAAATTTTCTTTTTTATTCTCTTTGGTCAGTGGACATTGACCAAATTAATGCTAGGTTGTATAAAATTGGTTCAGTAACTAAATGAGTAGGCTACTCAATAAATTAATGAGCTAGGAATACAAGTTGTTACAGTCTATAAAGTCATATCCAACATTTTATTACGAAAGGTGAGTCATCCAAAAATTCGCTTTGTAATGATTGCTTGTTCCAGCAATAAAATGGATTTCCTTCCAGTTAGTGAGTCCATATGTCCATTTCTACATATTGAACCAGTCTCTGAAGACTTTGTAGTAGTTAATGAACCTTTAGTCAGTTATTTCTTGAGGAAAATTTTTCTTAGCATATTAAAAGATATAAAAGGGATGAATGAGCTGAAATTCTGGCAAAAGAAACAAAAAAGAAAAGAAAAAAACATTGCATCCATGATCAACATTTCTTTTCGTTTTGAACTTTATGGCCATGTAAAATGGCACTCTTTACTGCTTTTGGTAGACCCAAACTGAGGTAACTGCTTAGCTCATAAATTCTATACCCAGTTTCTAACAGCAGCCATAGACCCAGGATTCTCAGTTTGACCTAGTGCCCCTACCAGCTGTTTCTACAGGGCTGAGGCTGAGAGAATCTCTGTGACCACAGCAGGCCTGAGGCAGATCAATCACATTCATTCTTTACAGTGCTAATAGTGAGTCTGAGAAAGAAGAGGATCATGTTGATAGAGGGTAGAGTCAGGAGACAAGCAACATAGCTAACTTTTCCTGCCTATGACAAAAAATGCTGAGCTATAAATAGTGTAGCAAGAACAGGAAGGATTCCATCTTAAAGCTAAGATTCCATTTTAAAAACCAGGACGATAGGAAGATGCCTAACATATTCTTTAGCAAACAGACAATAACTCAATCCACTTTGAGGGCAGGGTGGGCTGTCTTGATTGATGTTTTCCCAGAAGGAAGTTCCCAACCTAGAGAGAAACTGACCAATGCCTTGTGGTAAATTAATTTTGCAGAATTACCTGGAGGACTGATACTAGAAGAGACTGAATATCCCTCACTACAGATAAACATTTTGAGAACACTTTACAAGTCTCTACCCCCTGGCCCTTTGAAAAATCCTGAAAGGAGGGAACCCCCAACCTTTCAGCATGCCTCCTCTCTGAGGACACCTGCATTTTTCTCTCTTTAAGTTTGTAACTTTAAATAAAAAACTGCTCAATTTAATTTTGTTTTGTCTCTCTGTGCTTTTCCAGTGGTAAGCATCTTTGTGTCTTTGCCATTTCATTCTATTTCTAAGCCTTTGCTTAGTCTCAGTTTTACTCCTGAGAAGTAGAGAGGGGCGGCTGAGAGCTCCAATTTGGGCCAGAAAGTTCCCATCACTTGGGTGACCCAAACAGAACTGCAGCTGGAGGACCCTGCCTGAAAATTTCCCCTCTTTGGAAAGTTCTCAGAACATATTCTCACTCCATCCCATGCTCCATAGTTCCCCAAATCCCGGGGTGGTACTAGTCCCCACGCAGTGCAGATCCAAGTGGATATAGGATGCCAAGTGACCCTGACTTTAAGAGATGGCACGGGAATCGACACTATACCAAGAAAATGTTCAGTGAACTTTCTCTTTCCCTCTGCATTTTCCTACTCTCAGCTGCTTGCAAGGCAACTGCCATTCATTTCTATTCTCGCTCTAATGAATTCCTTCCTTACCGACACTCTTCCAACCAGATCAAGAATTTTTTCTCATTCAGAGTCAAGAACCCTCCCCTGTTTAGGTTGAGGTTTCACCTGGTGCACAGGGAGAGACCTCCCAGACCCAGCTGCCCAACAATACTCTCCCCCTCTGCTCTGTTTACAGTTGAGTTTTCCTCCTCTTAAGGAAGAAAAAAATAAACTCTATCACCACAGGAGAGAATGATGTTATACCCATATGGAAGCAGATGTGAAAAGGAAAACTTTAGTCCTGGTAGAGACATGTACCCAATTACAGTCACCAGAAATTGTGAGCTGCCCTCCTTCCTAGAGATTCTCCTTTAAGCCTTAATATCTCCAGTACCTTCCAAAAGGTCCTCATTTAGCCTAAAAGTAGGTACAGTTTGGTTGGATGTGTTGGTAAGTGAAACAGACCTGACTATAAATGCTGCTCTTTCAAACCAATTATTTCATTTTCATTCAGATGGCATAATTACATAGTACACCTAGTGACTCTAAATATGTAATGAATAAGCACAAATTATAACATAAAGTCAAACATCAACCTAAAGATTACTTATAAATTGCAAAAGAAAATTCTAAGTGTCTAATATTTGAACCACAAATGTAACTTAGCATCAGTGATAATCGAACAACAACCTGACATTTGACTTCTAACAGGATAAAGAATAATCTCTTATGAATCATTCTTGCAAAAATGTTTATCCTAAAGTAACTAAGCCTCTAAACATAACATCCAGTGTGCAAGAAACTCTGACAATAGGGAGGCAATTTGCTTGACACCAACAGAAAATGATCAAACAAATTCAGAATGTAGCATATTTAAACAACAAAAACAATGGATCTGCACTCTCAAAAAGTCAATATTGGTTAAAATGGTGCTGAGACTGTTATAGATGAAGATACAAAAGGATATAATTACCTAACAGCAAAATGTGAAGCACGGAATTGATTAGGTACTGTTATTTAAAAAGTCTGTAAAAGATATTTTAAACAACTGGTAAAAGTTATATATTGACTAGTTCATAGATAATATTATAAAATTATTGTTACTTGTATTATGAGGGGGAAAAGCTGACGTAAAAACCTGGCAAATGAACTCAGTAAGAGGATGGTTAGGTCAGGCTTCTCTGGGAAGTTCCTTTGAGCTACTATAAGAAGGATAAAGAGAACTTAGTTGTCTCATTCAATCTAAAAAGAATTTTGAAGATTTTTTTTATTTATAATTTATTTTGGTATCATTAACCTACAATCACATGTGCAATATTATGGTTATTAAGCTACCCCCTTCATCAGGTCCCCCCCACCAACCCCATTACAGTCACTGTCCATCAGTGTAGTGAGATGCTATAGAATCACTACTTGTCTTCTCTGAGTTGTACAGCCCTCCCTGCGCACCCCCAACATTACATCTGCTAATCGTAATGCCCCTTTTTCCCTCTTATACCTCCCTTCCCACCCATCTTCCCCAGTTCCTTTCCCTTTGGTAACTATTAGTCGGTTCTTGGGTTCTGTGAGTCTGCTGCTGTTTTGTTCCTTGAGTTTTTTTCTTTGTTCTTATATGCCACATATGAGTGAAATCATTTGATACTTGTCTTTTTCGGCTTGGCTTATTTCACTGAGCATAATACCTTCTAGCTCTATCCATGTTGTTGCAAATGGTAGGATTTGTTTTCTTCTTATGGCTGCATAATATTCCATTGTGTATATGTAACACCTCTTCTTTATCCATTCATCTACTGATGGACACTTAGGTTGCTTCCATTTCTGGGCTGTTGTAAATAGTGCTGAGATAAATATAGGGATGCATCTGTCTTTTTGAAACTGGGCTGCTGCATTCTTAGGGTAAATTCCTAGGAGTGGAATTCCTGGGTCAAATGGTAGTTCTATTTTGAGTTTTTTGTGGAACCTCCATACTGCTTTCCACAATGGTTTAACTAATTTGCATTCCCACCAGCAGTGTAGGAGGGTTCCCTTTTCTCCACATCCTCGCCAACATTTCTGTTGTTTGTGTTTTGGATGTTGGCCATCCTCACTGGTGTGAGGTGATATTTCATTGTGGTTTTGATTTGCATTTCTCTGATGATTAGCGATGTGGAGCATCTTTTCATGTGCCTGTTGGCCATCTGAATTTCTTCTTTGGAGAAGTGTCTATTCATGTCCTCTGCCCATTTCTTAATTGGACTATTTGTTTTTCTTTGTTGAGATGCGTGAGTTCTTTATATATTTTGGATGTCAACCCCTATCGGATACGTCATTTATGAATGTATTCTCCCATACTGTAGGATGTCTTTTTGTTCTACTGATGGTGTCCTTTGCTGTATAGAAGCTTTTCAGCTTGATATAGTCCCACTTGTTCATTTTTACTTTCATTTCCCTTGCCCGGGGAGATATGTTCATGAAGAAGTCGCTCATGTTTATGTCCAAGAGATTTTTGCCTATGTTTTTTTCCAAGAGTTTTATGGTTTCATGACTTATATTCAGGTCTTTGATCCATTTTGAGTTTACTTTTGTGTATGGGGCTAGACAGTAGTCCAGTTCATTCTCTTACATGTAGCTGTCCAGTTTTGCCAACACCAGCTGCTGAAGAGGCTGTCATCTCCCCATTGTATATCCAAGGCTCCTTTATCATACATTAATTGACTGTATATGTTTGGGCTAATGTTTGGATTTTCTATTCTGTTCCACTGGTCTGTGGGTCTGTTTTTGTGCCAATACCAAATTGTCTTGATTACTGTGGCTTTGTAGTACAGCTTGCAGTCAGGGAGCATAATTCCCCCTGTGTTATTCCTGCTTCTCAGGACTGTTTTGGCTATTCTGGGTCTTTTGTGGTTCTATATGAATTTCAGAATTATTTGTTCCAGTTCATTGAAGAAAGCTTGAATCTGTAGATTGCTTTAGGTAGTACAGCCATTTTGACAATATTTATTCTTCTTAGCCAATAGCATGGGATGAATTTCCATTTGTTATTTTCCTCTTTAATTTCTCTTAGGAGTGTCTTGCAGTTTTAAGGGTACAAGTCTTTCACTTCCTTCACTAGGTTTATTCCTAGGTATTTTATTCTTTTTGATGCCATTGTGAATGGACTTGTTTTCCTGATTTCTCTTTCTGTTAGTTCATCATTAGTGTATAGACAAGCAATAGATTTCTGTGTGTTAGTTTTGTATCCTGCAACTTTGCTGAATTCAGATATTAGCTCTAATAGTTTTGGAGAAGAGTCTTTACAGATTTTTATGTACAGGATCATGTCATCTGCAAATAGTGACAATTTGACTTCTTCTTTACCAATCTGGATGACTTGTATTTCTTTGTTTTGTCTGATTGCTGTGGCTAGGACCTCCAGTAGTATGTTGAATAACAGTGGGGAGTGTGGGCATCCCTGTATTGTTCCCAATCTTAGATGAAAAGCTTTCAGCTTCTCGCTGTTAAGTATGATGTTAGCTGTGGGTTTGTCATATATGGCCTTTATGATGTTGAGGTACTTGCCGTCTATACCCATTTTGTTGAGAGTTTTAATCATGAATGGATGTTGAATTTTGTTAAATGCTTTTTAAGCATCTATGGAGATGATCATGTGGTTTTCATTCTACTTTTTGTTGATGTTATGGATGATGTTGATGGATTTTCGAATGTTGTACCATCCTTGCATCCCTGGGATGAACCCCACTTGATCATGGTGTATGATCCTCTTGATGTATTCTTGAATTCGGTTTGCTAATATTTTGTTGAGTACTTTTGCATCTACATTCATCAGGGATATTGGTCTGTAATTGTCTTTTTTGGTGAGGTCTTTGTCAGGTTTTGGTATTAGAGTGATGCTGGCTTCATAGAATGAGTTTGGAAGTATTCCCTCCTCATCTACTTTTTGGAAAACTTTAAGGAGAATTGATATTATTTCTTCTCTGTATGCATGGTAGAATTCAGAGTTGAATCCTTCTGGCCTGGAGGTTTTGTTCTTGGGTAGTTTTTTGATTACTGATTCAATTTCATTACTGGTGATTGGTCTGTTTAGTTTTTCTGTTTCTTGCTTGCTCAGTCTTGGAAGGTTGTATTTTTCTAAGAAGTTGTCCATTTCTTATAGGTGTTCCACCTTGTTAGCATATAGATTCTCTTAGTATTCTCTTATAATTCTTTGTATTTCTGTGGTATCCATCGTTATTTTTCCTTTCTCATTTCTGATTCTGTTTATGTGTATAGATTCTCTTTTTCTGTTAATAAGTCTGGCTAGGTGTTTATCTATTTTGTTTATTTTTTCAAAGAACCAAGTCTTGGTTTCATTGATTTTTTTCTATTGTTTTATTCTTCTCAATTTTATTTATTCTTCTCTGATCTTTATTATGTCCCTCCTTCTGGTGACTTTGGGCCTCATTTGTTCTTCTTTTTCCAATTTCAGTAATTGTTTCTTTGGACTATTTATTTGGGATTGTTCTTCCTTCTTTAAATAGGTCTGGATTGCAATATTCTTTACTCTTAAAACTGCCTTTGCTGCGTCCCACAGAATTTGTGGCTTTGTGTTGTTGTTGTCATTAGTCTCCATATATTCTTTGATTTCTGTTTTGATTTGCTCATTGACCCACTGATTATTTAGGAGAATGTTCTTAAGTCTCCACGTATTTGTAAGCCTTTTTGTTTTCTTTCTAAAATTTATTTCTAGTTTTATACCTTTGTGCTGAGAAGTTGGTTGGTAGGATTTCAATATTTTTGAATTATTGAGGTTCTTTTTGTGGCCTAGTATGTGGTCTATTCTGGAAAATGTTCCATGTGCACTTGAAAAGAATGTGTATTCTCTTGCTTTTGGGTGTAGAGTTCTGTAAATGTTAGGTCCATCTGTTCTAGTGTGTTGTTCAGTGCCTCTGTGTCTTTACTTATTACCTATCTGGTTGATCTGTCCTTTGGTGTGAGTGGTGTGTTGAAATCTCCTAAAATGACTGCATTGCTTTCTGTTTCCTCTTTTGATTCTGTTAGTATTTGTTTCACATATACCAGCGCTCCTGTGTTGGATGCATATATATTTAAAACGGTTATATCCTCTTGTTGGACTGGCCCCTTTATCATTATGTAATGTCCTTCTTTATCTCTTGCTACTTTCTTCGTTTTGAAGTCTATTTTGTCTGATACAAGTACTGCAACACCTGCTTTTTTCTCCTTGTTGTTTGCATGAAATATCTTTCTCCATCCCTTCACTTTTAGTCTGGGGATATCTTTGGGTTTAAGGTGAGTTTCTTGTAGGCAGCATATAGATGGGTCTTGCTTTTTTATCCATTCTGTTACTCTGTGTCTTTTATTTGGTTCATTCAGTCCATCTACATTTAGGGTGATTATCAATAGATATGTACTTATTGCCATTGCTGACTTTAGATTCGGGGTTACCAATGGTTCAAGAGGAGCTTCTCTACTATCTAACAGTCTAACCTAACTTTCTTGTTAAGTTATTGTAAACACAGTCTGATGATTCTTTATTTCTTCCTTTTTATTCTTCCTCCTCCATTCTTTATATACTAGGTGTTTTGGATGGTCTGCTTTCTTTGCTAATTTTATTTTCTCTGGTGACCTCTTTATAGCCTTATGAGTGCTTCCATCTAGAGCAGTCCCTTTAAGATATCCTGAAGAGGTGATTTATGGGAGGCAAATTCCCTCAGCTTTCGCTTGTCTGGAAATTGTTTAATATCTCCTTCAAATTTAAATGATAGTCGTGCTGGGTACAATATTCTTGCTTCGAGGCCCTTCTGTTTCCTTACGTTAAATATATCATGCCATTCTCTTCTGGCCTGTAAGGTTTCTGTTGAGAAATATGATGATAATCTGATGAATTTTCCTTTGTAGGTGATATTTTTTCTCTCTCTAGCTGCCTTTAATACTCTGTCCTTATCTTTGATCTTTGCCATTTTAATTATTATGTGTCTTGGTGTTGTCTTCCTTGGGTCCCTTGTGTTGGGAGATGGGTAGGCTTCCATGGTTTGAGAGACTATTTCCTTTCCCAGCTTGGGGAAGTTTTCAGCAATTATTTCTTCAAAGATACTTTCTATGCCGTTTTCTCTCTCTTCTTCCTCTGGTATTCCTATAATGCCAATATTTTTCCGTTTGGATTGGTCACACAGTTCTCTTAAAATTCTTTCATTCCTAGAGATCCTTTTATTTCTCTCTGCCTCAGCTTCTCTGTATTCCTGTTCTCTGATTTCTATTCCATTAACAGTCTCTTGCATCTCGTCCAGTCTGCTGCTAAGTCCATTGATCACTTGTCTCATCTCTGCATTGTCTTTCCTCACTTCCCTCACTTCCTCCCTTAGCTCTTGCATATTTCTCTGTAGATCCATCAGTATGGTTATGACTTTTATTCTGAATTCTTTTTTAGGAAGATTGTGCATGTCCATCCCATTAGGCTCCCTCTCTGGGGTTGTCTGTGTAAGCTTTGTTTGTAACATATTTCTCTGTCTTTTCATTGCAATAGAAGTGGTCAGAAAAAGAAAAAAAGAAGAAAGGGAAAAAAGTGGAAAAAAAAATGCCCACTGGTTGTAGTTTCTGTGCGGTTGCTGTAGGTGGCCCTGTTGCTGCACTACTCTGCAGCCACGGCTGCTCAGCTGGCCCACACCATTCCAGCAGTGCCTTTGTGACTCTGGCCGGGGAGGGAATGAATGGGAGGCTACTGATTTCCATGGGAAGTGTCAGTGCGACTGCTTTTCCCAGCCCCAGTTCAAGGGTCCGAAATTTCCCAGGACTCCCAGCCTGCTTGGCTGACTGCACTGGGATGATCCTGTTTCCCCGGTGGGCCCCTGTCTCTTTAAGACCCCTAAAATAGGGGGTGCTTTTCTTTTGTCCTGGGGAGCCGGCTGAGGGGACCTGCCGTCTTTGATCCTGCACCTCTATCTCTCCGATCTCCGATACACCGCACTAAGTGTGTCAGTGTTCCTGTTGCAGATCACCGGGGCTGGTTATTTGGGGGGCCTGTCTTCCACTCCTTCCCTGCTCTGAATCCTCTCCTCCCGCCAGTGCGCTGGGGTGGGGGACTGCTCAGGTCCTGCTGGTTCGTGGCTCCTTATCTTACCTGCCTCATGGGGTGCAGAGTCCTCTCAGGTGTAGCTGCAGGCTGGGTGTCATCCTGTATCTTCTAGTCTCTCTTTTAGGAGTAGTTGTATTTGTTGTATTTTCATAAATATATATCACTTTTGGAGGCGATTTCTGCCTCCCTGCTCACACCGCCTTCTTCCCTGAACTCGAATTTTGAGGATTTATAAATTTAACTTCAACATAACTTTTCTTAATCAATTTTTAACATCCATATGGAATGAAATCATTAGTTATACAGGTCAAAAATTTATTTTCAATGAGGTTAACATTTAGGTATCTAAATGGTTGTCTCATGAGCACATTTAACAGGAGAATTGATTTGGCATCTACTTTTTATGCTGCATAAGTAGAAAAATCTTTTAAGAACAAGGTGATAGGAAACTGACAATATACTAGGAATCATATTGATAGCTGAAGTCTAAATAAAAAACATCAATATGGTAATGTCCACAAAATAGCTTTCCTCCTGAAACATGAGAAAAATATATGTTTGTGTACAGATGAGTCTAAGTAAGAATACAGTAAAAGAAAAACTTACAAAATGGATCATAGGCTTTACATCCAGAGAAAATATTTACAGAAAACATTAAAATCCAAAAGGGATAAAATTATTGTTCAAAAACAGCTAACTGTTGGTCCTTGTGTTGAAACTCATAAAACAATGTTCCTTATATTACTATAAAAATTCACATTGTAACTGAAAACATTTCTTTTGATGTACAAAATAGATTTTATTCATAATACTCTAAGACAAAACTGCAAATCTTCGTCTTCATAGATTTAGATGATAAATAATGTATAAAGATCCTTTGTTACAAGAAGAACAATAAAAGCAGGAATACCTCAAACTGTTATTTAAATAAAAGTTTTAGAGTAGTGTAAACCAGGAGCAGATTCTCATTAAGGTACTCTCTGTCAAAATGCAACCATTAACTCATTCAATATTTATATTCATTAATTAGCAAATATTCAATGAATACCTCCCCCCCTTGTAGGCACCATGCTGGCAGAAGACATACAATTGTGGGAAAAGAGAAATTAAACATCTTACTAGACTTAGAGTAATCAAACACAGACAAATTAAATTATTTCCATCAATAAAAAATGGTTCATGAAAAACAAAATATGGCCTCAAAAAATAAATAGGGGAGATCCACTTGTAATCAATAGAGAGTGCTTCACTGATGCAGTGCCATTTAAATGGAAACCTGAATTATAAGATGGAGTTAGCAAAGAGAAGATGGAGAAAGGCTTTATGGAGCATGTGGAAGTAAGAGCATGTGTACATTACTTGAAACTGGATAAAGCTTGGAATCTTTAAGGAATTCACAGCAGTTTTGACCCACTATAGTGAGCTAGCAATTCAAGAAAATTAGGAAATAAAAATAGGCCAAATAGTGAATGGCCTTGTTGACTGAGATGAAATTCGATTTTATTCTAAGTGACATGGAAATCCATTGAATGATTTGAAAAAGAGATGGGGCATGGTCAAATTTCCACCATAACAGGATATGCTGGAAGAAGAATGTGTAAGGGGCAGGGAAGGTGGAAGCAGGGAGAATATTTTTAGACATTGACTTTTCTCAGACATCAGTCACTAACTTTTCCCAGCTTTGATCATTTCAGGAATGATGTCATCATTCACAGTAACCAAAGCTAGGAGCCCATGAATTGTTATTTTCTCCATCGTGTGAATTGACTGATGGTAACAGAGATAGGGAAAAGTTGGCATGTGTATATTATTTAGTAGATTAAATCCATACACTTGAAGTGGATTAGGCCTAAGTCTACAAGAAGTGAAGAATCAATAATGATTCTAAATTTCTGGCTTGGGTAAGTGAGCAGGTAATGATATAATTCTGGTGACAAAGTAAATTATCACTAACGCATGTTTTAAAATGTAATAACTACGCAAAACTGGTAATACTGGAAAAAAATAATGACATTGGGTTAAGAGCTTGTTCTTAGAAATATTGGTAAGTAAAGAGAATCTCTAGAAATTTAGTATGTATGCTAATCATGAGACCATAATATATTCAACCTTAAATATGTTCATTTGGATTCAGAATGTACTGGGAAAAGAACAAAAAGTAGAGAAATGAAAAGCAAGGCAGGATGAAGAAAATAAAAAAGAACAGAACAAGACAGAAAAAGCCAAGAAAAGGGAAAGGATAGAAAGGAAAGCAAAGACAAGACATGCAGGACAATAGTTGGAAGAAAAAGGAAATGGAAATAGCAGCAATGGTTTGTATAACAATTTAAAATATTTTAAGATAAAAAATTATTCATCTTGGACTTAATTCAAAGAGACCTTGGCAAAAACTCTATTAGCATAACAATGGTTGCTCAGAATTAAAACAAAATTTAAAATAAGCTGCAATTTCTCAAAAAGACAACATTCTCAATAATATTCAAAATTGACCCATAGTTTAACCCTTTTCTTTTTTCTCCTGAGATCCTATGACTGCATTATTTCTTCCAATAGAACTAGGATCTTTTTCCTATCAGTGGCATGTCAAGAAGAGCTGTGAAATTCTGTTCATGAAAATTCACCCAATATTTTGGAGCCAATAGTAGGCCACCCCAAAGTGTCCCACTTTGGCATGTTGTTTATTTTGAATTGAGAGTTACTTAAACAGCCAGTGCAAGAAGAACACTCTGATCCCTACCTGCTCCCTGAAAGTAGGGAATAAATCTCTCATGTGAAGGGTACTTTCCCTATACTAAGGGATAAAGAAGCATCCTGTCACCAGAGATAGGGAACTCAGAGCTCAGAAGGCTGTATTCACAAACCTAGTTACTTTTACTAATTGATTAACCAAGATCAAATTCTGTTTAGAATTCCTTACTAATTGAAGCTCTTAAACATAAATTTTCTTTGTCCTGTTTATTCCTCACAAATGTATTGCCTCTTTGTCTAAAAGTATTAAAAAAATGACTAGCTTGGTCATTTCTTTAGGTGTCAATTTCATTATTGGGCCTCTATGCACATGTAATTAAACTTTTTTTTCTCCTATTAATCTCTCATGTAAATTTAATTCTCAAACAAGCTAGAGAAATCTTGAAGGTTGGAGGAAAATGTTTCCTTCCCAATAATTGAATAATTTTAAGCTATTCAAAAGTGCTCAAAAGTCCCATGTGCTGTGCTACAGTCACTGGTTAGCATTATAATCTGGCCTGGTATTATATATGCATTTCTTAATGCATTAACTGAATTTCTAAGTAGAATACATTTGTAAGGAGTTTTAGCTCTTTTATCCCCAACACCTAAAGTTAAATATAATATATATTTGTTTAAAGTATTATAAACTTTATAATATTTTGCGGAAATGTTATAAAATAACTTTTAAAAATTAAAAAGGATTTAGAGATGTCACAATGAAACAAAGTTTCACTTCCTTTTTTGCTCTCTGAGTTTAAAGAAGGTCTCAAAGGCAATATAATACACAATAATTTATAAAGATATAGTTCTCAGTTATGGAATTACACTGGAAATCATTTATACTGTAGGTTATTAATATAACAGCTAATTTACTTAATTCTTCTTGTTTGTTAAGAATGACATATGACAGTGAAAGCTCCAATCCAATTAGAAAAGACTATCTTTGGGGGAAACATTTTCATAGACCTAAATTTTGTATAATGGTTCAAATTTACATTTCATCAGAGTTTTTCCATTAGATATTGCTCATAAGACATAAGTTCTATTTGTATTCTCTCCATTGGGTTTTCCAGCAAGTGTTTAAAATCCTTTAGCTATTTTGCAACCAGCATTGTAATGGATAATATCAATCTCTTCAGCTAATTTACAATAAAACCAGTGATAATATTTTTCAAGGTATCATGAAGGAAATATAAATATCACCTGGCGTTTATATATATCTCAATGTTACATATAATATACCATTTTTATTTTATGTATATTGATTGTTAAGATATGCTAAATATTCTACAACTATAGACAAGCAATGACAATTTTTATACTCTAGCTTTTAAAGTTAATATTCTTTCGTCTATCCTTTTCTATCACTTTTTTAGCTTTTTTTTTGGCATCGTTAATGTACAATCACTTGCACAACATTATGGTTACTAGACCCCCTCTTATCAAGTCCCCCCCACATACCCCATTACAGTCAATGTCCATCAGTGTAGTAACATTTTAGCTTTTGCATTAATACAGACTCTGAGTATTAGGGACAATAGTCATGAGAGTTTAGTGAGGGAAATATTTAAATAATGCAAAATATTTGGGTAGTTTGATATTGTTTCATAAATAGCAAAGATGGAAAGGAATATTCATATGCCCACCCATTACCTTTATATGTTCTTAATTTGCCTAACACAATGCCCGTGTTCAGTAAATTAAGTCCATGAATATAAAATATTTGCTCAAAACTTTAGTCAAATTGTCTGAAATAAAAATACAGGTATCTTCACTGTAGAGTATATGACACTAAAAATGAATATCCAGCATGTCAACTTTTGAGTAAACTGTTACAAGATTATATTCCAATTAGATGAGAAAAAGTTAAGATAAACATAATTAGTAATAAATAGAGAAACTATCCATACTATTACAATGAATGGATTATATTTATCATTTGAAAATATAAAAATTTTTAATGTTTTATCCAAAATATTTTTTATTTGAAACTTACCAAAATTACTGAATTTTGAAAAATCTCAAAAATGTTCAAAGATTGATAACTTTCTATACAGTACAATGCTATAGAAATTTAGAATATTAGGGTTGAAATATAAATACTTTCATTTTTATGAATCATATTATTCAGAAAATTTCTGTGAAGTTGTAAATGACTTTACAACTAGAATACGGTCATTAAAATCTTCCATGGATTTCTGAAAAGATGTATACACAAATTGCTGGAAAACATATAGATTTAATATTCTATCTTTGAACTATTCATATTAATTTGGTCATGCATATACAGTTATTAATGAATGTATTTTTATTTGTCTTATAATCTTTTAAAACTGAGAGTCCTAATTTAAAATACTATATACATGTACTCTTTATATTTACATATTCTATATTTCCAGTTGATTTTTGTAGTCAGTATAATCTATAATATTATACTTTATATAATTTATAATACATGTTACTGCCTTTATTTTGGCCAAGATCCAAAGTCAGACATTCAGACATCACTAAAGATGTGGATAATGCTTCCTTAATTCAGTAGTTACTTAACATTTACACAGTATGAAAATTTAATAAGAAGTGAAATATGAAATGAAAAGTTTTTGTGGAACATATCAAACTGTAAAAATATAACAACAAATGGGAACAAACATGGACAGGTTTTATAGCAGCAGTTAAAAAGAAATGAACAAAGGACAGTTACCAAAAAAGTGTTTGAAAGGCAATCCAATGAAGCACAAGATAAAAAATATAAAGTGATGGAATAGAAAAGATGTTTTCATATATATTTAAATCAGAGGTCAATTTGGAGATTTTAAGAAAATAAGGAGGGAAATATTCTGTTTCCAGAAGTAAAAACAAAAATACAAATCAATAGATTCAGGAGAAATATTTAGATTAAAAAAATCCACAGGTAGACACATTATAATGAAACTATAGAGTGCCAGAAATAAAGAGAATATATAAATCAGTTAGCTTTCACTTAATTTATCAAAAATCACAAGGCTGGAAATTGTGGAATATCTTGAAAGCGTCAAGAAATATCTGCTAATCTAGAAATTTTTTATTAAAGTATAGTTGATATACAATCTTATATTGGTTTCAAATAAACAACACAGTTCAACAGTTACATATTAAATCCTAACAGCCACTAGTGCAGATACTATGTCGACATAGATATGTTACAGAATCATTGGCTATAATCTCCATGCTGTACTACCATCCCTGTGACCAATTTACATATAATTAATAATTTCTGTGCCCCTTTATGCCCCTCACCCTCCTCACCAACCTACCCGAACCCCACACCCATGTTAACAGCTAGTCACTTCTCAGTGTCTATGAGCCTATTGATGTTTTGTTCATTTTCTTGTCTTGTTTTTATTTATTTATTTTTTTGCCATGTTTTTTTTATTAAGGTATTATTGATATACACTCTTATGAAGGTTTCACATGAAAAAAAAATGTGGTTACTACATTTACCCATATTATCAAGTCCCCACTCATACCCCAGTTCAGTCACTGTCCATCAGTGTAGTAAGATGACACAGATTCACTGTTTGCTTTCTCTGTGCTACACCGTTTTCTCCGTGGAACCCCACACCATGTTTTTGTCTTGTTTTTAGATTCCACATATAAGTGAAACCGTATGGCATTTGTCTTTCTCCTCCTGGTTTACTTCACTTAGCATAATAACCTCTAGGTGCATCCATGTGTCACAAGTATCAGGATTTCTTTTTTTATGGCTGAATAATATTCTTTCCTTTCCTTTGTGTATATGTACATTTTCTTTATGCATTCATCTGTTGATAGACACTTTTGTTGCTTCCATATCTTGGCTGTTGTAAATAATGCAATGATAAACATAGGTTTGCATATATCTTTTTGAAATAGGGATTTTGTTATTTTTTCAGGTAAATTCCTAGAAGTGGAATTACTGGCTAATATACTATTTCCATTTTTAGTTTTATGAGGAACCTTCATAGTGCTTTCCACAATAAGTATACCAATTTACATTCCCACCAACAGTGTATAAAAGTTCCCTTTTCTCAACATTCTTGCCAACACTTGTTATTTCTTTTCTTTTGGATAGTGGCCAATCTGACTGGGGTGAGGTGATGTCACATTGTGGTTTTGATTTTCATTTCCCTGATAATTAGTCATGTGGAGCATCTTTTTCATATACATATTAACCACCTGTATTTGAGGAATTGTTTTCTGGACACATCCCCTAAGGTAAAGAAACAAAATAAAAAATGAATAAGAGGGGCTACATCATATGAAAAAGCTTTTGTACAGTAAAGGACACCATCAATAGAACAAAAAGGGCAACCTACAGTATGGGAGAATATATTTATAAATGATTAATCCAACAAAGGTTTAACATTCAAAGTATATAAAGAACCCATATGACTCAACACCAAAAAAAGCAAATAAGCCAAACAAAGAATGGGTGGAGGACCTAATCTAGAATTTATATCAAGCAAACGTATAATTCAAAAATAGGTTAAAATAAAGATATTTTCAGTCAATTAAAGAAGGGAAGATTTACTCACAAGAGTATCAGCTTCTAAAGATAAAGTATAATTTGTTGAATCAAAAGTCTAAAATATTAGAAAAAATGATGTGGGAAAATATATAATACAAACAATAACTAATTTTATTCAACCGTGGCAACAAAAACAAGCATAAAATAATATCTAATTGGTAGGATTAATTAAAACAACATAAATATAATGAACAAATTAGTAACACAAGTCATTGTTGGAGGAATGTTAATAAATTTAATTTTCATGCTAAGAATACTCCTGAGAATATTAAATTGCCTTAAATAAAAATTACAAATAAGAGTAAGCAGTAAAATAAAATAAAATAGTAAAATAAAAAAAGAGTAATATGTATCCTTTCCAACACAGAAGAAAATTTAAAAAATACTAAGGTCAATTAATGAAAAACAAGGCAAGAAGAATAAAAGTTTAAGAAAATAAGAGGATGAATAAAAGAAGAAAATATGACCATAGAGAAAATAGAGGAAAGAATGCCTAAAATTAATATATGAGTTATCAAAAAAAATTACATGACTGAATATGTTTGCTAAAGGCTTTTGTCAGCTGATAAGCACCAGGAAAATCTGAAAACAATATGGTTCCCACAATGAAGTGTAAAGCAGAAAAATAGACATGAGCAGGTGCAGGGAGAATAAAACCAGAAAAGCCCATTAAAAGGAATTCAAAGAGTTAACCAGATAAAACCAGAGAGATGGAAGGACTCACAGAGTTAATGAGTTAATTAATTGAAGTTTCAAAGGCCAAGAATGACTTGGAATGCCTGTATATTCCCCAGACAAAGGAAAGTGTCAGTACTGTTGTACCAATTAGATCATGCCATTGTAAAAGCTACTTAGCTTGCAAAAAAGGCCCAGTTTATTCTTTAGCTTAAGCTATATGCTGTTCTTCCTCTTCTTTCAACCCCATAATCAATTAAGGAACTTTGTAACCAGGGCAAAGAGACAAACCCCCAAAGTGTAGAAAAACCTATGCAGACAAAGAATGGTTAAGTCCAAACCAACAAAGTCACCTAAACCTATTCTTAAGACAAAACTTCAGAGGAGTTATGAATCATTTGTATACATCATGCTTTAGGCTTCTACCCAAAAAAGCTGTGTAAAATCCCAGACCCTAACCTCTTAAGTGTGCCTCCTCTCTAAGGTTGCCTGCACTCCCCTTTCTTCGAGTGTGTCCCTCTCATCTCTGCTCTACTCCAGATAAGTAGGGAGGGACTACGCTGATTTGGGTTTGCAAGAAGTTCCTGTTGCCTGGGTGACCCAGACAAGACTGCAGCTGTATGATCATGCTCTTTAGCAGCCTGCCTAGAAATATCCTTTCTTTGCTTTGGGAAGGTCTCAGAACATAATCACACTCCATCCAGTGCTCTGTGGCTCCCCCAGATGATGTGGTGGTAGGGGCTTAGTTCCTACGCCCTGCAGATTCAGGCAGACACTGGACATCAGGTGACCCTGGCTTTAGGAGTTGGCAATGGATTTGGCCAATGCTGAGCAGAAGTTCAATGAGCTTCCTTCCCTTTTCTGTCTTTATCTACCTTGATTCTATCCTGCTCCTGCCTTGGAGTGTATTCAAATAAAACTTTCATTCAGCTTCACTACTGTGACTCTGCCTTTCAATTCTTTGTTGTGGCAGGGACAAGAACCAAGGAGAATAAACTCAACCCATAACAGAAGTAGTGTCAGGTTTTTTATAGAAGAAAAATTTTCCTAGTGGTGGTTTTGGCTTGGCAAAAATTTTCAGCTTTAACTGAGACTTGAGGTTGGTTTTCATTTGTATGTTTTTAGTTTATTTTCTCTTTATGTGTCACTTGTTTGGAGTCTTGTCATCCATCACAAGCTATTTTCCAAGAGTTGTATTAGAATTTTGGAAAATTTTATTAAATGGTTAGCAGATGCTTCTTAAAAGTTTCTAGCAGTTTGGAATATAGAGCTACATAAAGTCAAACAATTCCATTTTTATTCTAATAGTAGATTAATCTGAATCTAAAGAATATGCATCCTAAGCAATACATTAATTTAATTCTTACCAGAGTGATATTTTAAACAATATGGGTTTGCCTGTGTTTGTGAACATATATGCAGCTCCACTTTCTTTAAATTTTCTTTTTGTCCACAATATATCTCAATATATCTTCAAATATCCTTTTTTTTAAAGCAGTATACATTATATAGTTTAATAATCTCTTCCTTGTTTAATTTTGGTTTCTTACCTGTTTCAGGAAGATTAGATGATTTGCTTTTATTGTTGGAAATGATATAAACTTTTCTGTTTTTGTGCTTCCAAGCAGTATATTTAATAATCATAATTACAAGAGCTATTTGTTTTTATTTTTTGTAATCATTTTCAAAATAAAATAGAGCTACATGAATTTTGTTTCTTCAGATATTTCAAATAATTTTCATTTATAATGCAAATAAAAATGTTAAATATACCAAGCAAGGAGTTTAAAAGTTTGAAAGAAACTATGTCATCATCCTATTTGTTTTTTAATTTGTGATATAGCCCCATTTTACAATAGTATTTTAATTATATCTTACTTAAGAAAAATTATTCAATATGGTAACCATAGTTTTACCTAAATTTATGTATTGGGGTTAGTAGGCACTAAAAGAACTTATAATAATTTTATCTTCTTTTTGATTCCTTAATTTGATTAATCATATTCAGGTATAGTTCATCTTTCACCATTTATTTTCTTTAAATGGAGATGTTATATGTTATAAACACTTCTAATCCTTACAATATGGAATAAAAAATTTTGTGTTCAAACTATTTTTCAAGACCCAGCAGAGTCCTTATGGTCTTATTAGATTATAGAAAAAATTTCTAGGCCATCAGACAAAAACATCAAACACTTCTAAAATTTATTAAATCCCACATTTTAATTAAACAGGCCTAAAAGACCAAAACTAAATTCTCATTTTGTTAATTAATTTATTCATTCCAGGTAGAGAACAAAGTTGAGGGAACAGTTGGGTTTTCTTCTCAAATAACTTAAAGTTTAGTATGCAAATATAAACTAATTATTTTAATACAGCAAAGAAAGTGTAAAATTCAATTTGGCCTCTCTCTTCCTCCTGTTTAAAATTCTTGGACATGGGTCCTACAAATTTTCCATATGAAATCTACAGTTCAATAAACATGTTCATTCTTGTATGACTGTATATGTCATTGCCATGTTCTAGATTACCCTCCCCCACCTTGACTGACTGGTTTTGCATGCTCTTCTTTACAACTCTAAGCAAGTCACTTCTTGGTGAGTCTTTCCCTGGCATCTTCCTTCCTTCCATCATCATTAATTATACTGAGCTGTTGTGGCACACATTACACCTGTTTAACATATGGACTGTCCTATATAAAACTTGAAGACGATGACCATGAATATTTGTGTCAATTACATAGAACAGCAAACTGCTTAGAAAATATTCACTGTAGGAAAGATTTCAAGAGCAAAGTAAATGGGATTGAACTTGGGGTGTTGCTGTTTCAACAGTGCTTCCGTTTTTAAATATTTTCATCAGGATTAGCTGATCAAATAATTAAGGAATAAGTGTCAGTGATATAAATGAATGAGTAAATAAATAACTATAAATATTAAGCCTCAGTAGTAGGAATTAATCTCTCTTTATAGTCAAATGTGGTCAGATATGCATGTGTGTGAACCATTGCTATTAGTTATGGGAATAGGCCTGTAAAATAAACCACTCTATTGTCATTTGTGAAATATTTATTTAAAATGAAATGATGCAGTATGTACTTATTTTCTTAAAATTTCATTTTCCTTGTATATGACATCTGGATCCTTAGATTCTGTTAAATGTGAGTGTATTCAGTTATATATTAGTCAAATACACCACATTTTTTAATGCTGGGAAACATGTATACTTTGGAATGTATTATCTTCTCATAGATGAAGAAATCAAAATGTCTGGCAGACAACTACACTCCATCTGAAAAAAAAATGTAACAGTGAGTTTAATAGACAGCAATTTGCTCACATATGGAATCAACATAGAACTGTATCAATATTCGTAAAAAAAGTTGGTTATATGTTGCTTTTAATTTCTTGGAGAGAAGTACAAAATTCAAGTGACAATTCTATTTTAATTTCCTTATTTGTAATTATGAAACTAGCAATTTTTTACTCCTAAGCAGGTTTACCTGAAGCTTCAGAGACTCCTGTGAAGAATATATAATAGTATCTCACACCAACAGAAGGAAATTTACACTTTATGTCCTGAGGATTTGGCTCTTTTCTGTAAATGACATATGGTGGAGAATCCTTTTTGAAAATAAATAAATCCTGTTTTCATGCTGAACAGGTTTTTCATTTACATTCATATATCAAAAACTTTGCCACAAAAATACAGAGCAGTCAATTGAAGTAATATAGGATTTACATAATAAAAGATTTCAACAACTTAATACTTCTTCTATTCATTTTAAATTGAAATTTTAGAGGAGTTATTTGGGATTATGCTGACAGATTACACAACCACATCCACTCACACACACACACATACACACACACACATCCAGTGGAAGGAAAGTATCTCATCTACAATGATTTCATTAAAGATCAGAAATTAAAGGATTTTTAGACTTTTAGCTGAAGCTTATAGTAAATGAAAATAATATCTTTGCTGGATACTATTAATCAAGAGTGCACAGAGACTTTAAAATGTCTGTATTTATATAGCTTAACTATCAGACCTGAAACCTGAGGTCATCTTTGTCAACATGATTTTAAAATTTATTTCAGAAAATTATTTTTCAGGAAGTTAAGGCTGTAAACCAATAAATAACTTTATTGTTTGTTTCAGGAAATTCCTGCAAACCAATTTGTGTGAGCAAACAACTCTCCTCTGAGACAATAGATTGCTCACCTGGGCAAATAGCTGTTTATTAAATAGCAGTTTACTTATAAAGACTCACTTCAAAGCCCTCAACTAACAGTGCCTCTAAGTCCTAACCTACTTATATCATGAACTTGACCATTTTATCTATAAAGTCACAAAGAGTAATTTTCACAAATATTAAATAAGATTGCAAGCTTTTAATTAATAAAGGCCCTAAAATATCAATCTTAAACCCTCCTTCTGTTACAGAATCTCTCTCTTAGAATCAACAAATTACATAGATGGTAGATGTCTCATAATCTTCAATCATTTCCTACATCTGACACCATGATTTGCACCCTCAGATCTTTCAGCAATGTTTCTTTCCTCTTGGGTGACATCATATGCCTTAATTTATTAGTGAAGGATTTGTGTTGTGTTAAAAAGAAAGACACAAGCCCAACATGGTGTCATTTCTCTTAGACCAAATCACCAAATGAGGGCTTAATACTTAATGTAACTGAGGCTCCACCTCCTCCCAGAAATGCAGTCAGTCAGGAATTTTCTGGTTAGCATCAATAAGATAATGTCACATATTCCCTTTCTATCCCCAAAATATCCGCCTAAGTGAGACCCTTACCCTTGCCTCCTCTCACGCACATACTTAGTTAGCATCAGGTATATAACATATTTTTTAGGACACTGACTAGATGCATGCATCACACACTGTTTGACATATTGACAAATGTAACCCCTTTTCTGTACGTACACCCTGCTTTAGAAAGAGTATTTAAAATGTCTCCAAATAAAGAGGCTTTGGAGCAGTCTACCAAAACTCCTTCCTGGTTATTTTGCTGGACATGAACCTATGAATAAATTCTGTCTTTCTTAAATATAGCATCATGTTAATTTCAGTCAACAGTTGGAAATGGAATTACCAGATTGAATGCTAACTTTTTAAATCTCTGAAGACATATTCTCACTTCCTTATTCATAATTAAGTCTTAGATAATATGAACACCAACCAAACATTAAATTGAAGCTATCCACAAGGTATCAGATTCTTTTAATCCAAAAATTGAGTTGGAATGGCTAAACCCATCACTTGCATAGAAATTATGCAAACCGAAAGCTGATGAAGGTTTAAAATCAATAGTTGAAAAGCTAACAGCAAAAATGTTAAGCACATCTTTAGAAGTCTGTATCTGATTAATGACTCCAATTGTTAAAGCAAGTATATAACTATACATGAGCAGGGAAAGAGCAGGGGGACTTTGGCTGGTGTTTACATTCAGATAGATGCTTGCTATATTCTACAAATTTCATATAAATCCTTGTGGGATGTGGTGTATGACTATAGATAACAGACTGGCCAAAACCAGCTAGTTCCAACATGGAAGAGATATTGACCCAATCTTCACCCCAAAATCCTTTAACATAGTAAAAGTCATGCCCCTCTGTCATTAACATAGTAAAAAATCACACCTCACTTCACCATGACAGTTCTGATGTGGACCAAATATAGAGAAAAATTAAACCACCTCTATGAGGGTGGAGCAGGCCCATACTCAAGGAAGACTCAACCTGTTCCCTTTGAAAATAAATCTCACTTAGTGAATATTCATCTCCCTTCATATTAAAAGGGCTCCCTACTCTTCCTTCAGCACAACCTCCTATGGGTCTTCCCATGCCCCAACTCTCAGGCACGTAATCTCTCCTTTCTTTAAACTCTAAATCTCCAAATAAACTCTTAATGACCAATGGCATTTCTGAGTCTGTTCTTGAATTCTTTGTTAAAATGAGATCAAGGACCCATTTCTGGTAACACAATGAGTGAGGACACAGATCTGTTTAGGCTCATAAACAAAAATTAGTTCCCATGACCTGTGATAGTGAATCCCAAAACTGTAGTATTTACTTTGCCACCTGAAGGCACATATCTAGAAGTGTAGATCTGGTGAAACAGGGAAAAGACAAGCAGCCATCATCTAGTTAGAACAGGATAAGGAGCCTGAGGAAAGAACAAAAGCAGAAAGCTTACTGAGGGCCTCAGGAATATACAAAAACAGGATGCCTAGGGTGGAAATGCCCTTGTTAATTTGTTTTTCTGGGATTTTTTGCTAGCAGTAAGGGTCACATGAGCATGCCAACTTTGGAAATACAGACAACTTTGAGTAAGATTGGTCAAAACAAGGAACAGCATTCCAGCAGGAACTAATAGAAATTAGACAACTCAGCCAAGTCTGCAAAATATACCCCTAGACACATACCAGACATGGGCACTGGGAGTTCTGTACTATCACTTTCTCTAAATAAAAAGCCTTTTTTCCTGCTAGCCTACCTTGAGGACTTGTGAAGTTCATTCTTCAACTTGGTAAACAAGAACCCTGGTATCACTTAGATCTGATTTCTATAACGTACCAGTAGATAATGATAGTAGATCACTAACATGTTAATGATGATTCTATTTTTGTATCTTTGAATTTAGTGATAACTATATTATATTACCATAGTGCTTGAATTAATTGACTAAAATTATCAATTAAAAGAAAGCATTTTTTAATACCCATGCACCAACATCTCCATTAAAGGACATTATTTCACAATGAAGTTTTACACATTAAGTAATCCAGAAATTTAATATGGCAGAGATAGATTTACAGATTCAAATGTTCACACACACTTGTGTTTTGCTAGATGAGACTACAGTTCTCAGCCTTATTTATATTAGATTAGGCCATGGGATTAAGAACATGAAGAACCAGTATAATCAGTAGTTTATACATAAGAATACTATAATTCCAAGGGAAAAATAGGTTCCCAGCCTAGGACAAATAACCTTTGAAGCTGAAATCAGTGAAAAAGAGAAATAAAGTAGGAGAAATCCATTTATTGCCTACAAGCAGTTGTCTACTCCTGCTCACCCATGACTCTTGTAACCCAGCTGCAAAAGGGACCCCACCAAAACTCTGCAGTCCACGTGTGTCCTCATTCTCTACCTCCCTTGTAATCACCTATTGATATGGAGGTACATCACTTCTCTGCACCCCTTGGAGACACCTAGTGATATGGAGATGCATTAAGGCCAAGTGAGAGGTTCAGAAATATTTCAATTTTACCACAAATATAGATATAAGTAGTTTGAATTGCCCCTTCCATAAAAACCTATAAAATATTTGTGCTTAATTAGTGAGTAAACCAACTATAGGGACTGAAAGATGGAGACATAGTATATTCACTGAAAAAATTGTTTATTGAAATTTTCATCTAGAATTAATTGTAGTTAAACAAAATGCCAGTGGATTATCACATTTGGGGATAGAAAGCTAATGTGTATTTGTTTGTACTTGCTCTGTTCTGCAATAAATTAGAAATGGATTTCTTTCACAAGAAGGAGATGAACTCAATCAAGAAAGAGCTGGTTCTTAAAGCAGAAAGAAAAGGAACAGAGTTGAGTTTCTCAGTTTCTTAGATTTATTGACATTTCACACCAGACAATTTTTGTTATGGGGAGCTATACTTTGCCTTGTAGAATGTTTAACAGTATTTGTGGCTGTTACCACTAAATACAAGTAGCAGCCTACCCAATTATCATAACCAAAAATGTCTCCAGACATTGAAGAGTGTCCTATAGGGAGAAAATTATCATCCCTGATTGGAAATTATTGGTACAGAAAAAATTTGGAAATTCTGAGACCATACAAGTCAGAAAAATGGAATCTTCCCATATTAAGTTGAAAAAGCTCTTTAGAATTTAAAGCCTATTGTATTCTTAATTAAACAAATGAACTCAGCCATGAAGCAAATAGTTAATTAGGAATGTTTTCCCATGCAAGCCTATTGTATCAAAAAGCTTGGATTGTTATCACCATTAAGATGAGAGAAGCTTATGTGTTCTGGGGTAAATAAAAAACTAAGAAGTGATGCAGACATAAAAATTATGTCTCAGAAAGCTTTTTGGGTGTGGTTATTGCTCACGGATTTAACTAGAAAGGCTAGATTAAAAAAAATGTTTCCAGTGTGTGATAATAAAGTTCTTGGTGAATAGTTCCTAAAGCCCTTGTAATTTCCTAAGTGATAAAAACTATCTTACGGAGCAACTGTTGTTCTAATATTGGCCTTTGTTCCTGGTTCCTGCCACAGGGCTCCTGAAACTCTTGTAATTTCCTAGGGGTTAGGAGTGTATTTGCTGTAATGAAGTGAGTCTTGGATGGGCCCCTGGATAGATCCTGGGTGAGGACTGATCGCTAGAAAGACCAAGCCATGATTAGAACCTTGGAATTTCCAGCCCCATCTCCATTCTCCTGGGAAAGGAGAAGGCTGAAACAGAGTTACTGACTTTATTGATAGTGATAAAATATCCATAAAATCCCCAACATATTATGTTCATAGAACTTGCAGGTTGGTGAACATGTGGCAGTGCTAGGAGAGTGGTATGTCCAAGGAAGGCATGGGAACTTGAAACCCCTTTCAAATACCTTGCCCTACTCAGCTCTTCCATTTGGATATTCATCTGTATTTTTTTTATCATATCTTTTTATAATACACTGGTAAATGTAAGTATTTCCCCAAATTCTCTGAGTCACTCTAGCAAATTAATCATAGCCAAGTAGAGGTCATTGGAACCTCTGATCTATAGCTCGTTGGTCAGAAGCCTAGGTGACAACCTGGGCTTGTGACTGGTATCTGAGGGGAAGCTGAGTAGAGTAAGTGGTATCTTACCTATAGAATCTGATGCTATTTCTTGGTAGACAGTGTTAGAATTGAGTTAAATTATAGAACACCCAGCTGGTGTCACAGAGAACTGCTTGATGTAGGGAAATCCTCATTTGTGACCAGAAGAGTCAAAAGTGAAGTGCTGTGTGACAGTGAAGGAGACACACAGGGAAAAAAAAAACAATTGGGAAGAACTGGGTTTATCCCCACACAGGAAATGGAAATCTGAGTGTTTCCTTTTTATATAGATAATCATTTGTCCAGGTTAGTATTAATCCTATTCTGAAGAATCTTTTTTAAGGCTTAAAATATCCTCAAACACACTGAATTGCACAAATCAGAAATCATGCCAGGAGAACTCCTATCTTTTCCACTGTCAGATGGGGACTTGGAAGTGAGGCAGGAATTAGTGGAATGTTGGTAGCCTTAGATTTCATAGCCCCAGTAAGGGGAAGTCAGGAGGGGACTAGGGTCAAGGCTTTGCAGTGAACAAGGAGCCACATCCTGGGCATCTATGTAATTCTGCATGAGAACAAGGAGCCACACCTTGAACATCTGGAGAATTCAGCTTGAAAAACAAAGGGGTCTTCCTATCAACAAGCCCGTGCCAGTCCTGTAAACTTCCTTCTTTTTGGTTTATTGTGGGTAAAATTGCAATATTTCCAGAATCTCCCACCTGGTCTTAGTGCATCCATATCAATAGGTGTTTCCAAGGGGTGGAGAGAAGTAGCCCACCTCCATATCAGTAGGTGATTAGAAGGGGAGTAGGGAGCAAGGACAGACCTGGACCACAGAGGTTTGGTGGCTCTTTTGCAGCTGGGTCATGAGAGACAGGGCGAGCAGAAGTGGATGACTTCTAATAAGCAATAAACAATTTCTCTCACTTTATTTCTCCCTTTGGCTTCAAATGTTTATTTGCCCTGGGCTGGGAGCACATTTTCCCCTGTGAATGTACACTTATAAACTTATAAACTCTAGGCACTAAAGCCCCAGTAGCCTCTACTCTTGGAGACCCTCCCATTTAGAGGGAGTCTTTTATTCTTTCCTTTTCACTCCACATTAAAAACTTTACTGCCTGCTTCATACTCTTGTCTGCTGACTTCATTCTTCATCGCCTCCAAGATACAATCCTGGGAAAAACATCACCTCAGCCAGTAACATCTTATAATGGAAAAAAAAGTAGAACATCTCAGAAGGGAAATCTATGAACAATAGGAACAGTGTACAATGAAGTTACTTCCAAAGAAGTATCCATGGCTTCATTACACATATTTTTCTACTGCTCCCATAGATTTTGTCAATGCTATGCAGACTCTCTCATCTTCTGAATAGGAGCTCCACCATTGTACGTTGGGTGGGGATTGTACAGGTAATTTGTCCTTTGACTTTATAAGATACTAGACCTTGGTACAACTATAGCTGGGCCTAATGGAGGAGACCACACATCATAATAGACTCTGGACTTTAAGTTGGATGCAGTAACCAACAGTGTAAAACTTTATATCTTTTCTCTTATAGAAGGGAGTGAATGTGCCTGAAGTGTGCAATTGTATGTTTCATAATCGGTAGTCTTTTGTTTCCTGAAATGGTGATGTATCAGGGTAATCTTTTTTTATATATAATTTATTTTATTATCATTAATCTACAATTACATGTGCAATATTACAGTTATTAAACTACCCCTTCATCAGGTCCCCCCCACCAACCCCATTACAGTCACTGTCCATCAGCGTAGTGAGATGCTATAGAATCACTACTTGTCTTCTCTGAGTTGTACTGCCCTCCCCGTGCCCCCCAACATTACATCTGCTAATCATAATGCCCCTTTTTCCCCCTTATCCCTCCCTTCCCACCCATTTTCCCCAGTCCCTTTCCCTTTGGTAACTATTAGTCCGTTCTTGGGTTCTGTGAGTCTGCTGCTGTTTTGTTCCTTCAGTTTTTGATTTCACTCATATGTGGAGTATCAGGGTAATCTTGTAAGCTACAAGTTGGTAATAATAGAATATCCATTAACCTAAATATTCTTTGAGGAGAGATGGCTCTTTAGCCAAAAATGCTTACCTGGAACTATTATGCAAACAATAAATCACCTTCCATTTGATTTAAGCCATTCATTATACTTCCTAGATCTCTTTGACAAAGAAGCTATCATACAATCCACTGAACCAACGATCTGTGTAGTTATTTACATGGATTTTGACAATATTTCAGAAATAATATAGGTATCTGGTATTTGTGTTTACTATGTATCTGATGTTGTTCTGATGTTTTAACTGTATTATATCATTTGATCCTTGAACAGACTTTAAGTGTGGATACTAATAAAACATTGATTTTGTAAATAAAAAAGATTGATAAAAACTAAGCAATTTGTGTAAGAAAGTATATACTTATTTCCTATATCCAGTTGTATAATGAATTTTCTATATTTAGTTAATAATTTTTTAAACAGCCCTGTCATGTAATTCACTGTATGATTTTTTTCCAGTTTTATTGAGAAATAATTGCCATTCACCACTGTATAAAGTTTAAGGCATGCAACATGATGTTTGATTTACATATATTGTAAAATGATACCAAAATAGGTTTAACTTACACCCATTTTTCTCACATCAGTGCAATAGAAAAGAAAGAAGGAAAGACTAAAAGGAAAAATCCTTTTGATGTGAAATCTTAGGATTTACTCTCTTAACAACTTTCCTATATATCAAACAATAGTGTTAGCCATTGTCATTATTTTCCACATTGCATCCCTAGTACTTATTTACTTTATAACTGGAAGTGTACGTTTTGACTGCCTTCCTCCAATTCTCATTCCTCCAGCCCCCATCTCTGGCAAAAAAGTACTCTGAACTCTTTATTGGTGAGGGTTTTTTCTCTTAAGGTTCCACATCTAATTAAGATAATACAGTATTTTGGCTGGCTTATTTCACTTAGCATAATACCTTCAACATCCATTCATGTTGTCACAAATGGTAGGATTTCCTTGGGTTTTATGGTTGAATAACATTCCATTGTGTGTGTGTGTATACATATACACCACAACTTCAACTTCTTTACCCACTCATCCATTCATAAAAACTTAGGATGGGCCTTGGCTATTGTATATAATGCTGCCATGAATATGGGGGCATAGATATCTTCTTGAGTTAGTGTTTTAATTTTCTTTGGATATATTGCCAGAATTGGAATTGCTGGGTTGTGAAGACCTGCCATAATATTTTCCACAGTGGTTGCAAGAGTTTATAACCTCACCCACAGTGTACAGAATTCCCCTTTTATCCACACGCTCACCAACACTTCTTATCTCTTATCTTTAGAATGATGGCCATTCTAGCACACACATTCTAACAGGTGTGAGGTGATATCTCATTGTGGTTTTAATTTGAATTCCCCAAATGACTAGTAATACTGAGCACTCTTTCATGTACCTATTAGTCTTTCATAAATTTTCTTTGGAGAAATGTTTATTCAAGTCCTTTGCTCATTAATTGGGTTTGTTTTCTTGTTGCTCTTTGCTACTGAGATATATGAGTTCTTTACATGTTTTAGATATAAGTACCTTATCAAGTACATGGTTTGTAAGTGTTTTTTCCCCATTCTGTGTGATATCTCTTCACTCTATTGTTGGCCAATCATTTTTGGTAAGAATTAAGTCATGATGAGAATAATAGTTGAATTCTTTAATGTTCATTCAGAGTTACCACTCTATCAATTCAAAATTAATTCACCTATTCAAAAGATGTTTACTCTGCTTACAACAGTGTTGTAGGCAGAATATGGTCCCCCAAAGATGCCCATGTCCTAAAAGAATCTGTGGCTATATTACCTTACAATCAAAAAGGACTTTGTAATGGTGATTATGTTAAGGACATTGAGATGGGAGACTAACTTTGATTTTCCTTGTGGGTCCAATTTGATCACATGGATTAAAAGTAGAGAAACTGTTGGCTAAAATAAGGGAAATGTGACAAGAGGAATGGTCAGAGAAACAACATTGCTAGCTTTGAAGAATGGAGGAAGGGAACTACAAGCCAAGGAAAGAAGGCAACCACCGGAAGCTAGAAAAGGCAAGGAAATGGATTCTGTCATGGGGCTTCCAGAAAGGAATACATTACCCACGTGAGACCTGTGTCAAACATCTGACCTACAGAACTGTAAAATAATGTATTTGTGTTATTTTAAACCACTATGCTTATAGTAATTTCTTACAATAGCAGTAATAAAAAAATGCAAGTGTGATTAGAAAAAATTATAAGCAATAGAATAGATTTTCTTGCCTCCACATTATGTATAACAAGGGAACAAACTTTAAATACACAAGTTCCAAAAAGTAATTACTCTCTAACGTACTATGGTAGTAAAATAGAAATTCTATAGAATATAGAAAATAGGAATTCAATTGATACAGCAAGAAATGTTTATTGTTGAGCACTCATTTGGTTGCAAATAACAAATGTACTGTAGTTACAGTAAGCCAAACAAACGTTTGCTGTAAAAGAAGTAGCATTGAAAAGAAATGGAAGTCACCAAGGTTTCAGGCATTAAACTATAAATTGCAAAGATTTTTAAGAATTATAAGGAGTCTGACCCTTAGAAGAGATGTTCCTGATTTTTAAAATCACAAATGTCCTCTAAAATTACTTACCTAATAAATGTTCATCTTGAATAAAATGCTGTGGAAAATCACAACTTAATTATTTGGTCACAAACTACATCTAATAATAAACACTGTCATGCTCTCTTGTCATGTTCTTTTACATGATCATGGATGAGATTTAATTGTCTTTCAGTGTCATGGAACACAGCCTGGGATTAAGCTGACAAAACTGCAAACTGAACAATAATGATGAGACTTCGAAAAAGAAAATCATCACTTACTAAAGAAGGTTAGGCTTACTCTATACTTTCTCGACAGCTGAACTGATATGAAAAGCACTTGTCTTGTTCCTTCTCAGTTTTGCATGCTTTTTTCTGTCAACTGAGTTGCTGTTCAAGTGATTTTCTCTGTGAAGTGTCAGAAACATCCATCTCCCATTTGGTTTTCCTGTGTACATTTCAGAGTGTTAAGGATTCTTAACTGTAAGTAAAAGGCATGTCTGTGTTGTCTGATTTTCTGTGTAATTGCTGTTTGTGATTGTCCTTTTCCAGCACAGATTAGTTTTCAAAATAATTACATTCCCAGATTTTGCAGAGAGATATGCTCATTTACTAAAATGAGAACTTGAATTTCTGGAAAAGAAATATCAGATTTTCATACTAATATGTAAAGTGGCTAGAATTTGCTATTTTCAGAGAAGGCATCTCTCAAAATGGTTGGTTTTGCTGTCTAGTAGAAATAATATTTTATTCCTTCTATTACCTTGAGCAGACTATAACAGATTAAGTATGTGTGTGTGTAAAACTGGGACATATTACATCCAAGGAAAAAACTCAGTTGACTAAAAAAACGCTATTAAGTAAACCAGAATTTCTTTTTATTATTGAGATATATTTCCCAGTTGGTTAATTAGGACATTTGATTATGTTAAGCTGCTTCACCACATACACACAGATGCACACAAATACACACTCCACAGATAAGTGTATTTTTTATGTAAAGAGAAATGCTCTCATACATGTTACTTGTTGACATGAAATTGATATGTCAGCAGGTTTCCTATTCAGCACACTGTAGCATAAAACTATGCATGTAGCAGTCCATTAGAATGTACATTCAATAAAGAAATGTTTTTGTTCAACATTCTGTGTCCATATCATTTAAGTGAGCATCTGGAGTCTAGTGTGTGCTCAAAAAATGTCCGTTGATTGCATAGTAAGTAGATTTTGAAGTAATCAGTGCTGTCTGGCATACATAGAACAATCATAGCTTTGCAAAAGATTACCTTAGCTAGCTTTATTTTATATTTTGATCATGGTAGCTACCTAAAATATTACCAGACAGCTTGTATTTAAAACAAAAAGCAAAACTGTTTATTAAAACTCACTGTGTCAAAGATGTATGGAATCTTGACAGATTCCTAACAGTACCTCAATAGGGAGGGCCCAGAGCAGTATTTTTCCTGGTTGTGCGGTATGGGCTCAAGTGAGTCAAGTGAATCTTCTAATGTAAGTGACATTGAAATTGGTCAAAATTAAATTAAAATAGTTCAGGGTTGGTGGCTATGGCAAGGTGAGGGTCTTGGAACAAATTCTGATAAGGAAACTATTGTTGACTAGGTAGGATGTTTGCCTAGGGCCGTAGCATGTTGTCTCAGATAAACTGTTCTTCAGTAATTTCTTGAGGCAGATCATGTATTTATTCAGCTTTGATACTGTTCTTTCCTGGGCAAAGGCTTATAGGAGAGAAAAAAGTAAAAACAAAAACAAAGTTATATTGACATAGGTTGTTTCATATATTTATCCCTCCCTGTTATCCTTCCTCAGCCTGAATTGGAGGAGAAACCATTATTATTTGGAGACATGATCAATCCAGATGTACACTGCTGTTTGACGAGACATGGTAATGTATCATATATCTGTTAGTAGTTATTTGGACCACTGTATAGTCAGGCTTTTTTTCTATTATTTTGTTTGAATGACTCTCTTTACTATCCTTTGATGGGACAGCATCTGAATAAAATTATTTAAGACTCCAGAAATCACATATTTTGAACAATGTTAGATGTATACTAAAGAAAGGATTATTCAATATTACAGTCTGCTTTTAAAGAAACAAATCAAACCCATATGAAGCCAAAAGGAACAAATCCTACTCTCAATCTGACAAGCCCAGAGAACCAGCAATGTGTTAGCCATCTACTGCTGCATAAAAAACTACGCCAAACATAATGGTTTAAACTGTAATAAATGTTTATTATCTCTCCCAGTATTTGGAGGGTCATAATTTCAGGATTAGTTTATAAAGACAGGTGGCCTGACTAAGCATCTTTCAAGAGGTTACACTGTTACGGAAAAACCTGAAAAACCTGAAAAACCTGGACTGGATCGTTGATGGAAGAACCAAGCAGCACTCGGAGGTCTTGGAGTGCTGAGGTTTTACTTTTACACCGGCGGGCTCAGAGAGGAGTAATCTCCCAAGGTCTGAGCCCCAAACAAAGGCAAGGGAAGCAATATATATCTTTCTCCTTCTGTGTGTGCAACATTTCTATGTGCACAGCAAATGAGCAAGCAAGGGGGAGTAAGTTGAGGGAGTGAGTGCCTGGCAGAGCGGGAAGTGAAGGGGAGGGGGAGTTTCTGTTGTCTTTGCTAAGAAGAGAAGCAGAAGGGAGCCACCTGGACTAGATTGCTGTCCTTGTAAATTTTTCCATATCAATACTTTGTTAACTGGAACTGTAGCAATCTGAGGGTTTGGCTAAGGCTGGAACATTCATTTCCAGCATGGCTCATTTGCATGATGGGTGAGGTGTTGACTATTGGTGGACAGACTCATTTTCTCACTGCACTGCATGCATCACTACACAAGACTATACCAAGTCCTTGCAACATGACAGCTGGCTGCCACCAGAGTGAATGACCCAAAAGGCCAATATGGAAGTCCCATGCTATTTATAGCCTAGCCTCTGAAGTCATCCATTGTCGCACACTGTCATTTCCACCATTCCCAATAAATCACTTATACCAGTTCTAGGTCATTGTGGGGAGAGACTGTACAAGTGCATGAATACCAGGGGTGAAGATGATTGGAGACCTACTTGGTTAGCTACCACAGGAGGATTTGCCAAATCATCTAATTATGTGATTTATATACCTGTCTCATTTGTCTTCTAAGCATAATTAAAGATTTCATAAAATGTTATAGATATATGGTATTCTCGTCTAAAGTAGCCATTGTACCACCTAGAAAGGGCAACATCAGGTCTAGGTATTTCTCTGTTTTAACCATTAGCTGCCCATGGCCATTAACTTCCTGGCTGAGGAGTTCTTGGATTTACTGATATTTTATGTCGGGGTTTTTAGCCTTCCCCGAGCCCCCTCCGAACCTGCGGAGAGAACAGGAAGGGGGAGACACGCCCCAGCAAGGCAGGACCGGGAAGGGTGAGTGCCGACTGTCTGCCCATCACCAGCCTCCGACACCTAGGCCTAAACCGGAGACAAACAGATGCGACTGGGAGCTCAGTCAAAGCAGGAACTCGTTTACTGCAGAAACAGCATGATATATACATAACATTTATGGGCCAATCAGCATAAAGGTCAAGCAATCACAAGTTCTTCACGCAGGAAGGCACATAATGCAAGCAAACGGTGTCCACGAGCTGATCATTTTCACGGAAGACTCCTGCCACCAATAGGGAGATACCCAGAACACAGGTAGACTAACGTTATAGCCGGCCAAAATGCCTGGGCACCACCCCATGCTCATCCGGTGAGAGCCATCTTGGCAATGCATTTAAAGGCTACTTCTTAGATTACAAGGCCCTACAATTTTATGGCTCATAAATGTAACTACTGAACCATAATATATAGAAATTTTTCAACTTTCATGCCTTTTGTAAAGTGTGATATCAAAAGGCTGATGACATAGGAAAATTTTACAAAATTCCCTTGGGGTGGTTAAGATTTCAAAGATTTCAAATATTGACTAGAGGCTCAGGTTTTCTCCTTTCTAAAAATAAAGTTATTTAGCAGAATTGTTTTTGATGTTTTTATTTTTTTGTTTTATTTTTTGAGAAAATAGAAATAATGGACCCAAATAGAACCTGAATGATGTCATTAACCATCACAAAACATGCATTTCTTTGAGAAATGTATTAGTCTTCTAAAGTTGCTTCAAACATTACCACACATTTACTGGAATAAAATACATAAATTTATTTTCTAAGCAGTTCTTTGGATTAAAAGTTCAACACCGTTCTTAGTGGGCTAAAATCAAGGTATTCGCAAGGTTGCATTCCTTCTCTAGGCCCTATGGGAGGATCTGTGTTCTTGCCTTTCACAGCTTCTAGAGGCCAACTGCATGTCCTGGCTCATGGACCCCATGTCAGTCAGTTTGGGCTGCTATAACAAAATACTATAGATGGGAAGGCTTAAACAACAGACCTTTATTTCTCAGTTCTGGAGCCAGGAAATTCAATCAAGGTACTGGAAGATTCAGTTCCTGAGGATAGCCCACTTCCCGGATTATATTCCACCACCTTTTCACTCTGTGCTCCCTGGCTTTTCATCAGCGTGTATTCATGAAGGGAGAGTAGCAGTCCCATCATGAGGGCACCATCTTCAGGATGTCATCGAAACCTTATTACTTGTCAAATGCTTCATATTCAAATACCATCACACTGGGCTCCAGCATATGAATTTGGGAGGGGCACAAACATTCAGTCCATCTAGTGACATTCCTCCATCTTCTAAGTCATCAAAAGAAAGAGCATCAAGTACTTCTCACATTACATCACTCTGATCTCCTTTTCTGTCTCCTTCCACTTTCAAAGAGGCTTATGATCAGATGGTCACCTCGAAATCTAGGATAATCACCCTATTTTAAGGTCCTGACCTTTGCTCACAACTGCAACATCTCTTCTGCCACGTAAAGTAACATATTCATCACTTCCAGGGATTAGAGTCTGGACATCTTTGAGAGTTCATTAGTCTGCCTATCACATGCAATATGAGTACTTTCTGTAAAATTCGCTCTAATAGTCAATAGGTTTGGGTACTACAGATCCAGTAGCAGTCATTAGTGTTGATAAATTTTATTGTTTGTTTTCAGCACCATTCTGATGTTAATCAGGTGGGGCCATATAAACAGCACATCTCATGACACAAACAAGAAGGTAGGTCTGATACTTGCCTATGTAACAGATATTTTTTTAAGTCCTGTAAATATGAGAAATATATTAAGTACATGGAATTTAAATGGTCCATGACTGTTGTGCCATTGTAGGAATAAACTTTCCTTCCTAAATATGGTATATTTGGGGTTTTAGATTTTTAGTTATATAATGTTCTCTCTGCTAGATAAAATATCAGTACATAGTTGATTATTGATAATCATCTATTGATTATCCCAAATGTTTAATCACAAGGGACCAGTACTAAAAGGAGCTAGTTGGCATCTCAAGGAAAATGTGTGCAAACCCAACACTGGTGGAAATACATATTTTAGCAGTATCATGAAGAAATTGCAACCAGTTATTGCACTCCTTTAGGGAAGTGACTAAAGATGCTAAAAGAACTATTATGATCATACATAGCTTTATAGGTAATATAATTAAATGTAAGGCATAAAAAGAGAGAAAAAGACTGTTTATGAAAATAAAGCACCAGTGTATATAGATTGTGTCACAAGGTGCAGATATTTTACTACCAATGAATCATAGTTGGTAGATGTTTATTTCTCACACAGTGATTTCCTTGATCTGGAGTCCTTTGATGGAAGCTGTCTCCTTCTAAAGACTACTTGTTTTTGGAAGAATCTAAGAAGCTTTCTAAGAATCTTCCTAAGAAACTTCTGCAGGCATGGTTTAAGAGAGTACTAAGAAAAGATTTCAGCATCTGTTCATATAAGTCCTTTAGAGCATTTACTTCAACAAATGTAGATTTTAGAATAGGAAGTAATATCTCTAGATAAATGGTTTGTTCTGTTACTAACTTATAAACCACAGTTAAATCACAGGAGGAAATAACAGACACTGTAAGCTTCATGGTGTCTGCGAATTTTGCCAGGTATAGTTTTTTAATTCCATCTGTTCTTTCTACCTTCCACGAAGGTTATGGTTGATGTGGACAGTGGAATCTGATTAAGTGATAGACTGCCAAAGTCTTCAATAAAAATTCAGGTAAATTGGTTTTCTCTGTATATTTGTTTGAATTCACCAGTCTGGAAAGAAAAGTTTTTCTCCCTGCCAACAAGCAAACAATGATCAAGACATATTCAAAATCCATTGCCAGCACTAGTTATATGAAATACATTTGAATTTTTGCAAAGGACATTTAATACTTTCTCCAGGATCAACCTGATGATGGCTGAGACAAGCAATAAAGATATACTTGACTTAGCAAAGTTTCTCACAAACTATTTATTGAATGCAATGGTTAATTTTTCTTCACTGTGCTAATAAAGCTGATCAACTCTGACTAAAGTTTTATGTTAATTTACTTCAGTAGAATTGGAGAAAGTGAAATCCTCTCTTGAGCTATAATATACAATTTATGGGCATATAGTTAATAATGCTCCTGACAATAAGAACATATTAAGAATTGGAAGGATATTCACAAACTCCAGATTTATTGACAGCAGGTACTTTGATATCTCTGCCAGATGAAGGAATTAAAACCTAGAAGCTGAAACCTATTGTAGATGGTTATTGTACCAGTCTTTGTTCTTGAACATGTGTGTTTCTTTTAAATGGAAAACTATACTTTGATTGAAACATCTTATATTAATATATTCTATTTACACAAAAACTTGAAATATGAGCTGATCTTTGATTCAGAAGTTTGATAAATAAAAGGACCTTCACAATTGTTTCAGTTAAGTACTATTCAAAATATACTAAGAAATATATAGCTATTTCTATTATCCTTCCTTTTATAGGGTGAAGGAGCAAATGTGGTATCTTTTCCAAGAATTTCAGGTATTTTATACATAATAGTCATGTTAACGGATTCAATATTCTGAATTTGGAGGCTAATTTTAAGAAAAACAGCATCAGAAAAGTTTAAGGAAACGAGACAGCAGCATAAGTCACCATTTCCAAAGTAAAAAATATTTTTTACTGATAACATTTTTTAATTGAGCAACAATTAATCCCAATCACTATGAATTTTACTGTTAGAATGATTAAATAGAACTTGATATTAAAGCCTTTATTTTTTCTTTTCAAATAGGATTTTAGTATTTTTATCAGCATATTAAATAAAGCAATGTGTGTATCACAATGAATCAGACACCTTAATAAATTTTAACAATTTCTTTAAGAAACAGACCCTATTGCTCACCTCAGAGGCATATTTGAATCTCTCTGTAGTTATATCAAATATTGTCTCAATCATTTCTTTTGGCACTTTAGCAAAAGTATCCAAATTCTCTTCCAAGAGAAATCCAAAAACTTAGTTTATAATAGGTATAATGATAATGACAGAAGGAAGCTATACAGGTGACAATGACAGGTTGAATCCCGGAATCAAATTACAAGTGAAGCATTTTTACAGATACAAAGACAGGGACAAAAAGATTAAGTAATTTGCAGAGGATGGTATAGTTAATAAACTTAAGAGCCATGAATGATATCAGTTCTATTCAACTCAAAATATTTGTTTCCCACTGCAGTCACATAGCTTCTGAAAAGAATGAAATAATTGTGTAAGTGCATAGATGAGGGGAAAAGGAGAAAAGGTAGATGACTCCCAGATTTGAGAACTGGGAAAACAGCGATGCTAAGGAATGCTCAGCGGGCCATCGAGGAGAGGAAAGAAGGAAAAGAGCAAGTGGATAGCACAGTGTAGATGTGGACAACGCATGTGTTTTGGATCTGCTAACTTTGAGGTGCCTATGAGATAACCAAATTGTTGTCAATTAGGTGGCCACATAGCGCGTTCTGCAACTCACAGGACAGGACTAGGCCATATTTTGGTAAAAGTGACATATAGTGCCAAGTGAATAAACAATATCAAATGAAAGCACATTGAAGGAAGGCCCAAGACTCAGTTTTAGGATCCTCTTAGAATTTAAAGTATAAGGGTGAGTATAAAAGGGTGAGGTGAGGTGGGATTGATCAAGAGATGTGGTCACTAAGTAGTTCTGAGAGTTTTTTTCAAGTTTGCAGTTAGTGGTTAAATGCTGCCCAGAAAATACTGCAGTGAATACTGAATGATGGACTAGATAGAACATATATCCCAGAAACAGTAAAAAGAAGTTAATCCATCAACAGTACATTTTAACAAAGTAGTTCAAAAGTTGTCTTCAAGAATTTTAGGGGGAAAAAAGATATACAACTCATCTCTTACTGTTGCCGGGCAGCTGCATCTGGGAGGTCTCTCCCTGTGCACCAGGTGAAACCTCAACCTGGATGGGGGAGGGTTCTTAACTCTGAATGAGAAAGAATTCTTAAGCAGGTCGGAAGAATGTAGGTAAGGGAGGAATTTATTAAAGCCAGAGTAGAAATGAATGGCAGTGCCGAGCAGGAAAAGGCAGAGGTACAGAGGAAGGGAGAGGAAGCCTGCTGCACAGGGTCACCTCAGCGGCCCCTCCCTACTTATCAGCGGTAAAATGGAGACTTGGAAACAGAATGAAATAGCAAAAAGACAAAAAGCAGTAAGTTGAGCAGTGAGCAAGCTTTATTTAAAGGTATGCACTTAAAGAGAGAAAAAGTGCAGATGTCCTCAGAGAGGAGGCAAGCTAAAAGGCTGGGGTTTTTGTCTTTTAAACATTTTTCAAAAGTCCAGGGGGTACAGACTTGTAAAGTGATCTCAAAATGCTTATCTCCGGTGAGAGACATTAAGTCTCTTCTATCATCCTTCCTCTAGGTAACTGCAAAATTCACTTACCACAAGAAATTGGTCAGTTCCTCTCTGAGATAGCAGCTTCCCTCTGGGAGCATATCAATCAAGACTGTCCATCCTGACCCTAAAGTGGATTGAGTTATGGTGTGTTTGCTAAATATGTTAGGAATCTTACTTCCTAACTTCCCTGTCTTTAAAATGGAGTCTTAGCCTTAAGACAGAATCCCTTCTGTTCTTACTATACTGTTCATATCTCAGCATTTTTCATCGTAGGCAGGAAAAGTTAACTATGATGCTTCTCCCAGGTCCCTGCCCTACATCATTACCATATACTAAATAAATTCCAGATGAATCAAAGACTTACATAGAGAAATTAAAATTTTTTTAAATAATGTAAGTACACATTCTCTCTATGGCATTTTCCAGATTGTTTTACGTGTGGTAACACTTAATACTTCTATCAACCTTTTTGTGCTCAGTACAGTTATTCCAATTTTCTTATTGTAACAGACTCCTATTCATGCTTCTATGAACTGAGGCACTAAAAAATGATGAAATTTGCTCAGTGCCACAACAATTTAGTGTTGGATTTGGAATTTGAAAGCAGCAAATCTGAACCCAAATGTTTACTTTAACCATTTGAGTACATAACACACTGAATCAGAGAGGATAAACTTCAGATATTAATAATGAAGGAAGGAAATTAATCTCATTAGTATCCAAAGAAAAATACAGTGGAAGGTACACGAGACCATTTCGCAAATATAATGGAAATTAAAATAAATAAAAATGTGTTGCTAGCTAATTTGCAGTGAAAGAATTCATCACTTTCATATTATGCCGAGAAAACAGTGGAATTAAAACAAAATTTTTTGAAGAACTCTTTTGAATTAATAATAAGAAAATTTTAGTTTTTGACCAGATATTCTTGTTTCAGTTAAAGTTTATATATAAATGTGGCTTACTGCATTTACTTTTAAGGGAAAAAGTGAAGTGAAGTTTGTGTGCAGTATGAATCCTTCATTTTACAAAATTAAATATATGCTCACACAAATAGAATCAGTAAGGCAAGAATATACATAAGGTGTTCATAATTGCGATCAGTGTAGGATATTTAATTTTATATGCTTTAATTTTTTTCCTAGTTTTCTTCAATGAACATGTATGCATTGGTCATTGAATAATTAAATTGCTTTTAAAAGAAATTCTTAACACTGAAACACTAAAACACTTGCGAACAATCTAAAAATTCAACAAAATGCAATATCTGCAATGGGCTTTAGTTGAATATTTAATGACAGTTGAAAATTCCAGTAATGACTTTTTTGAAATATATTTTCAATATGACCCACATTATATAAATTAACTGTATTATAACTGTGTAGAGTTACAATTTATCTATGTTTTTTCCATTAATATACATATTCTCTTACAGTATTATTACCTATTTTAATAATCAGAAAAAAATCAGTATTACCAAAAGTCAATATCTATGATGATAAAAGGATAATGCTTTGATTCAGGATGAATCAGAATTAGTGCAGGAAACAGCTCTAGAACTTTCCGTTCTTTTGTACATTGTCTCTGTGTTTAGCATTACTGCTTTTCCTCAGACCTTCAGAAATGCTCTGCTGTTGGGCAATGAAATCAGAGAAGCCAAAAGCAATGACTTGCTCCTCTGTGAAAGCTCTTTTCTACTTATAATTACCAATTCTCACCAGTAATTTAAATATTACACCATGGAAAGGATTTTGAAATCCACCAGTATTAGATAAGTCATTTTCTTTAAGAGGGAACCACTGTCTCTTGGAACTTATATCTATGGAAATGACATTATTAAATACTAGGCTCTTGAGACTATCTTTCTGAATGATTTTAACTTTTGAAATAGTGTTTTGGCCTCTTAAGATAAACCATACTTTCCTCTTTGCGGTCCTTCAGTTGTATTTTGTAGTAAAAAATACTTCCTTGAAATAGCCCACACTATCTGAAAGATGCCACATGTAACATTGGCAGCCATTTGAGAATGGTAGAGAACCGATAAATCATTCAGAACTGTGGCTCTTTGCTGAAACTTTAAAAACTTACCCTCTCTCTCTTTAAAAGGGCATTTCAAAGTGGTATTTTCCCTACTTACACTTATATATGAAACTGAATATTGGGATATGAAATGAAACATTGATTTGGCACTAATGCCTTAGAATTTAACTATACACTTACTGCAACATGCATTTACATGACAAGTTTTTTCACTAATTATACAGGTTGTTAGTATCAAAGGTATGTTTTAGCTATGTGGATTTTATTTTTTGGAAGTATTTCAAAAACTTATGAAAATAACATATTTGTTAGTTGTTTAGGTAGATTTCTCAGGAAAGAAAAATGATGGAAATGCACATATATCTAGAAGTATAAGCTATTGCTAGCTGATCAGTCTTCCCATATTTAGCAAATATGCAAATTGCATGTACACTATGTTCCTTCGTTAGAGTAAAATATTTCAATGTATGTTTATTTTGTGTATTTACTGAAATCACTAGATTTTACTATATGAAGAGACTGAACAACATGTCTGGAACTGGGTGGAATACTAGAGTAACAGCATGACCTTAGGAAGACCATTACTTTGGCCTTTGATGAGTGATATTACTATAACAGCTGGACAGCTCCATGATCTAAAATATATTTTTATATTTTCTGTCCTTTTTTAGTTATTTCTGTGAAATAATAACTCTGCTTATTACATTAGAAACAAAGATAATCTGTATTGACTTAATCATATTGATGTATTGTCAATAATTCATATTGATGTATGATATCTTTGTAAAGCCATTGAAAAATTAAATTGCAGTGGAAGGGAATAGACACATATTCAAAGCTATCTACTTTGTGAGTGGATCTGGCTAACTACAAAACTATTACTTCACTGAAAGAAGGTAAAACTAGATTGTTCAAGTAAATAGAACTGGAGGTGACATTTGTCATTAATCCCCTTCTCTCAAGCACTAACCAGTCTTTAACTAACCTTGATTCTTGTAACTAACACACTGTATATTTATTTTTGCTGTTTATCCAGCTAGAGCTTAAGCTCAATGAGGGGTGGTTTTCTTGTTCGTTCATACCTGTTCATTAGTACTCCTTTGTATCTAGAACAATTTCAAGTATACAGTAACCATTTAAACATTATTTATTGAATGAATGGCTCCTACTTTAAAGATGCTGGTTCCAACATTTTAGCCTGAGTAGAAGGAATATATATCCAAACCTGGCCCTATATACTTACAGTTTTTATGATCTTCTCCTTACAAAATAATGGTTTAACGGCAGAGAAAATATTTTTAAGTTATATGTCTGAAGAACTTTTCTTCTTATATGGAAGTAAAATATAATCATTGTCATTCTAAATTTTATATCAGTTCATTGTTTCAGTTTTCTCATCACATATACTTTGCACTTGAAAACTGATGTGAGTACTGGTGTTTATTAGTGTAGCATGTAGGCATAGGAGAGAGGGTAATGAAATCTGTACTGTATGTATCTCCTTTCCTCTAATGTAATTTATTATATTGATTTTACACTCTCAATTCTCCAAGTAAAAATTTGCAATGGGCAATTTCCCATTTTCTGAATACAAGGAAGAGAATTTAATATCCTACATTGAGACAAGAGTTGACTTCATTTTGATTTTCCATTTAGAGTTTATAGTCTAATTAAAGAAAATGCACATATATCTACAGCTAATCATGGATAATAAACACATATAATTACCATTATCAAAGGATATTACAATAGCTGAAGTATAAAAAGTAATGAAAAGGATTATCAGCATTATGCAAATTCATATTCTCTTTAAGAATTCCAGTTACAGTGCAAGTATTAAAGTAATTCAACACATTCAGAGCTCATATATTTTGCAATCATTTTTAAAAGTATTCAAAAGTATTACTGTGTGCAAAACATTTTCATAATGATCTTGTTTAAATGAAAGTGTTTAGAATAGTAAGGTATAAAATTACATAGCAGAACACAATTATTTTTCTTTTTAGAACACATGTAATAAAATGTAATTATCTCAGATTTTGCATAAACATGAGTTTTAGTGGTGTTATTTGATCATGCATAATAAGAGTACTTTCTTGAGGTAAAAGTAGTACAGTAATTATTTCTTAACTCAGAAAGGAAGCTTAGTCACATTGCAGGCAGAAGAGATCTGAAGATCATGTGGTGGGTATAGTGAATTATCTCAGTCACCCAGAGTTCTACAGAGTATTTTGGAAATTCTTATTTATTATCAGTGCATATGTGCAGCTGAGAATTCAAGAGTAGACTGTGCAAAAATTATCTGCAAAAGTCCTTTTTCTCTCCAGAAGTCTTTCCTAAGAATAATCCTTACAGACTCTCTCCACTCCTTACTCATTAACCGCATGAGGGGTGGTATTATTTGTAAAATTGGTGAGTTTTCTGAAAGGAAAGTGTGGGCCTATGTTTCCCACTCATTCCCTTTCTTTATCTTCTTGTAGAGGGCAGTTGCTGCTGTCTTCACACTACACAATGGACAATGGACACAGATGCTGTTCTAAGAGTTTTGTGTGTATAAATGAATAGTGTCTGGGAAACTGCATCATGATAGCAGCAAAAAATAAAGAGCAGTCCTTGGTGTGGTCTTATATCTTCCTAGGCAAGTTTGTATCAGGTGATGGACAGGACCAGCCTTAGATAATTTTTCAAACAATAAATAATAGGGCTGGCATTTTTATTTTTATTTATTTAATCACTGCTTCTATAATTCTATCTTAACACTGAATGGGGCAGTACATTTCTGTGTATTATCAAATACAAACATAATAAATGCACTATATATCAAATGCATTATCATATGCCTATCTTCTTAAAATAACATTATCTTTTTTAACCTTTTAAACTTTTATTCATTTATTGGTTTACTCTATGCTTATATCATTCATACTATCACACTGAATATCTTGAAAACATAGCTTAATAAAAATATAAATTCCTGTTCCTAATCTTAGAGCCTCAGAGCGAGTAAACTCCCCCAAATGGGGTGTTAATAGTCATTTTGTGTTATTCATCTTATACATTTGGTCACTAGTTGTAGAGTTAGTCACATTTTGCATGTTCTGATGCACAAAACCCCTACTAACAAATTGTGTCTTATTTCTTCACTGAAAGTTTTAATCTCGATATTTTTCCCTGTTAATATTCCGTGGGTGTATAGCATTGCTTGAATATTTAATTCAAAGTCATTAAAACATAAGTCATCAGAGATAGCTGCTGACCTTTCAGTGTTCTTCTCTCATTTTTAGCAACATATATGCCAGTGTTAGCTGAGCACAATGATACCTTTCCCATCTTTCCCTATACCACGGTGCAATTGTATTAATACAATTGTGTGTAACTTCTGAAATGGCCCATCAAATGTAATTGACTCAGAAAGGAGACAAGCCTTTTTGCATTTCTATTCTTTTTGCTGCTAGCCTGGAATGCAGAAACATGCTGGAAACATGAGGTTGCCTTTAAGATGAAAGTCATGTTGTGAAGTTAGTGACAAGAGAAATCAAGAGCCCTAGCATTTCTGAGGACATCAAAAAGTTTACATAGTAACAATAGACTACTAATTGCAAACTTACTGTACCTAAAAGAAAAAAAGAAAATCTCCATATTTTTAAGCTTCTGTATTTGAATCTACAAATGCTATTTCTAGTAGATAGGCATGAGCACATATGAAATACATCTTAGAAGTTTGTCAATTTAATAATCAATTTATTGGACTAGTACTCTATGAGATTAATCCTATGTAGATAGGCAGTCTATCCATGGAAACAGGTATAAACTGCACATCATTGTGAGATACTGGATATACCTGATACCTCTTAATCCTTTTTGGCAGGTCTACTGTTTCCATGGACTCAGAAACCTTTCTAAGAATTTTGTGTGCATAAATGGATAATGTCTGTTAAACTGCATCATGCTGGCAACAAACTTTATTTTTATTATAAGTATCTGAAATATTTTGTGAAGACATTTCACAAATACACATCACTTTAATTTCAGCTTTTGTTATCTCCAGCATTTTTTGTTAATTTGATTAGCAAAGCAACACACAATTCAAATAACAATACATCGCTTTTGAGGGAGAACTTTGGTAAAGGAAAGCCTATTTATTGTATTAGTAGCTGTTTAGACATCTGTAACTCTGAAGGGGAAATATGTTTCCAGCCCAGGGCAAATAAACCTTTGAAGTTGAAACTAGTAAAAGGGAGAAATAAAGTGAGAGAAACCCATTTATTGCCTATAAGCAGTCATTGACTCCTGCTCACCATTTCTTTCATGACCCAGCTACAAAAAAGACCCCACCAAACCACTCCAGTCCAGGTGCCTTCTCAGTCTCCACACTCCTTGTAATCACCTATTGAAATGGAGATGGTTAAGTCTCTCCAACCCTTGGAAACACCTATTGATATGGAGATGTACTAAGGCCAGGCCAGAGATTCTAGAAATACTGCAATTTTACCAACAACCCACCCCTCCAGAAATCTCACCTCACAATCTTACATGTGATTGTGATTGTCACTCCTCACCTTATGTAATGGACCCTGTGTGAGAAAACTGGAGCATTCTAACTAAACTAATTACATACAGAAACAACAGCAATAAAAGCATGATAATCCACAAACTGGAGGATTCTGCTAAATTCAAAGTCGTATGCAGATTAAGTCCATAGTTTGCCCATTCCACAGTCAGTGGCTGAACAGGTAGGGAGTTCAGAGGAGTTACCATGCAGCAGTTGCCGCCAGGGGGCTGGTCCAGGTCACAGGGACTGTAGAAGAAAATAACCTTAAGGGCAATAAGATACATGTTTTAATGACACCAGCATAGGCAAATCTTGTCCATCAGGTAGGATGCATGTGTTCCTGTGATAGGACAGTGGCAGGAATGGGGTTTCATCCTGGTCTAGTATATCAGACCTTCTTTCCCCTCCCTGTGGGAGTTACAGATGGGTCAATATGTAGGGCTACAGTAGGTACGTGCACAGCCATAAAAATAAAACAAAACGTCCCTGTAAGATTCTCTTACCTCCCAGTTGTTTTGAGTACATTACCATCATCATTTGGGGCCACTCTGCTCTTACTCCAGGAATACACAGGAGGCCCTCTTCCAGGCCTTTTCCCTAAGGTGCCAGAAGGGCTAGCCATCACTGGTCCATGTGTCAAAATGTTGATGTAGAGAATGTAAACCTATCATGTGGAACTATTTATATAGCTGAGTTACACTTTAGTAGACCTAATCAAAGGGAAAATATCAGGACAAATTTATGAATCATATGCAAAGAAAAAAGTATTTCAAGATGCTTGTTAGAAACACCCAAGTTGATAGAGGTCCTGCAAATTATGATAAAATACTGCATAATTGGGAGCTGCAACAAAGCATATGTTCAGATTAAAACACAGTCATCGATACTGAATTTATCTGATGATATGTGCACAATATTGTGCTACATTTTCCTTGACAGAGACTTCTAAAGCATATTCCTTCTGGAGCATAACAAAAGAAGTAAGAAAGAGATATCCTAAGTTGTCAGGGAGAAAACGACTGTTAATCAGAGCGGTATTGATGGTAGTAGATAGTTAGCACCACCAACAATGTATTTGCTCATTACATTTGCAACTTTTCTTTGCTAATATCACAGTTCTGTGGATGATTCTTTTTTATCCACACAGTTTGAGAGTGTGGAGGAGTGATATAAAAGGATGGACTAGAAGGGAATCATTGTGAAGACCACAGTGGTTGGACAGGCTGATTGGAAATCCTGAGCTTGACCACATCATAAATTGATGCTCATGTTTAAAGTCACAGGAGAATGAGACCTCAAAAGATGTTAAGCTTGCTTTTATGCTGATTTTCTGTCAGATCAACATTTAAGCCTCACAAAAGACATATACAAAATAAATCACAGACCTGAAAGGATTCAGCAACCTTTCCCACTCAAGGCTTTATCCAATTCTCAGTGGTCTCACTGTCCATGTGGACTAAAGAAGCCACTAGTTCTTAGGAGCCTAGATCCTCAGGTCTGTGGCCCTTTAATACTTTTGAAAGAGACCTGGAGGTAGAAATCAGGTTTGTATCAACATCCAACGTTCTGCCCTCTGGCTTTAGCAGAAAGTTTATGCTGTAAAACATCTAAAGTTTGCCAAGTTGTGTGTCTTATGACGTCTTTGGGTTTATGTAAGGCTTTAATACTGCTGTGGTGGCCCTAACTTACATAGGACACAAGCTGTATATCTAAACAATGGCATTTAGCAGAAAATATGCTACATTTCAAGGTGGACTAAAGTTGGGGGTTGAGTCATTGGAGGCAAATTACATGCACCATCATTTCCTTCACTATCATATCACCAGACCCTCTGTGATAACAATTTAATCTTAATTCTGCTACAATTAAGCATTTGTATTTATGGTTAAGTTTGAAATATGCATATTTACTATATTACCATCATATTTTAAAGAATACAAGTGATTAAAAAATAATGTCTGCCCTTTATCCAGTGGGAGTTATACAAAACTATGACATGTATATTTGTCTCTTTCTACATTGGCATTGCTTTACATATCTTTAATAGCTGTATTGTTTTAATTTGGTCAAAACAAGTCCTGTGAAAAGCCACAAACTCAAAGATTTTATTTTTTTTAGTTAATGCAATCTAAATAATTTTACATTAACCATGGGCCAAACATAGTAAATTTTAAAATCATTGCAAAAGTAAATACATAGAAAATAAATGTGCCTTCACATCAAAAAGAGGCCATTTTAATAAATATAGTAAAGACTTTTTTTCAATAAGTATCTCTTATTGAATTTGTTATGTCTATTGCATGAATATAAAATATGAATTTTGTTCTCCAGTTCCTCATCACAACTCCAGTATACAGTCTGTTTACCTGTGTGTAACATAAAAAAGACTCAGTAATTGGAGGTTACTGAAGATACTTTGGAATCAAGGGAGAATATGGGGTGTTAGGGCCCAGGGTGTCTCAGATCCTGTCTTAAGCTTTATAAAGTAGTAAATGACATTAATCCACCTGGATCTTGCTCTATTGACTGCTTATTATTTGTATTTTCTGTAGTTAAATGTAGAGCTAATGGTTTTGGGAAGCTGGGGAAACAAACTATTTGTATTTTTGTCAAGAGTGAATTTGGCTAATATACAATGATATCAAAGGTTAAAAAAATAAATACATAGAGATATAGATATAGATGATGGATAGATATAAATTGATAGATACAGATGATAGATGATAGATAGACATAGATAACAGACTGATAAACCAATCAGCCTAGGTCAAGTTGTAGTCTCCCGAAAGAAAGTAGTTGACAAAATGTGTTAAAACCTATGGCATGGTATGTATTATAATAATACTTCTTCCTTCCTTTTCTCTAGTCATGAACCCTTTAATATCTCCTTATTTGATCACTTAAAATTCATTCAGCAAATTGTTATGCCATTATTAACATCAGAAACTGGAAATCGACTGTCTAAAATGATCCAAAATATCACTTTCAAATAGATTTACATATTTAATTTACTTTATAAAAGGTGGAATTTGTTTCTGAGAATAACCTAAAAATCAGTTCGTTCTTCTGTATATTCATTTTGTGTCATCTGTAGTTTAAACTTTTCATCTAATAACAGATTGCATGTAGGAGTCTATATCTAATAACTCTGGCAGATATGCTTTAGAAATGACAAAAATAAACTGTGGTGATTCATACTGGATTTATTATTGTGATCAACTGCTTTATTAAGTAAAAGTTTTCTTAAAATCCTTAGCCTTGCATAATTTAATAGGGGTTCCAAAATAACAGACAATTTATAAAAGATTCTTACTTTAAACCTGGTATATTCCTTGTAATATATAATATAATTGCATTGAACATGACTGTCTGTAAAACTATAAATATGATCAGAAGAGATTCAAACTAATTTAAGCTTTAACAGCCATCAATTTATTCCAAGATGACAGTGACATGAAAAATGACTTATTGAGATTTGTAAGTCTTATGGTGTTAACTATTGCTAGGGATAGTCTAGAAGTTTTCTGCTCAGAGTATGTACAGTAAGAGAGTCATTTTATTAGAAATACTATTCAGAGTATTATTTTTCCTTTGAATGTGTTAATGTAAAACTCTTAAGGTGTTTCCAACATGATCTTCCATCTCTAAATTTAATTTATTTCTGAACAAATGTCATTACTTTAAATATATAAATATTTAGTTAAATTTCATCTAATTCTTTTGTCTCCAGATAGACAAGAGTTAAACCATGGTATTCAAGACCAACAGGCTATACTCTCTCTGCTACCACTGCCAAACAATGTGTCCTGGCATAGGTGTGAGATTCCCATAAGAGGTACACTTTTCATAATTCATATTCTAATACAGAGTACCATAATTCAAATTCTCATACATAATTTACACAAAGATGATTTATGTACTAGAAGATGTATTGCTAATGCATTCCTGAAATCACTGAGAACATGAAGAGGCATAACAGAAATAACAGAAAACATGTAATAAACCTTTAAGTTCAAATACACTCCTTCTTAAATTTGAATATTATATAAATGTAAATATTAGGAATACCTTGATGTCCATTTAGTTATGCTGTCCAATGGATCATTTGTTTGATGAAGATACTAAAGAGAATTTTCAGGTATAAAATAGTACTGGAGTAGTAAAATATCAGTGGTATCCAGGTTGATGCTATATCCTAAAGAAAATATTGTTGGCGTCTGTTATTCTTATGTTACCTACTGAATATTAAAATCCCTGTTTTTAACCTCTTGAGAAGCCAAACAGATATCAATTTTTTTTAATTAAGGGACATTTGCTTCTCTTGTATTCTCCCTTTCCACTCAAAGGTCTATTAAAAGTATGAAACAATAGCAATATACGTAGCCATATAGATATATATGATAGAATAAATATGGATATAAATAAAGATATTTGTATACAGTTTATATAGAATACTAACATGCACAAAGAAGTTACAATATTATTAAAATATATATTACAGTTCTCTTTGCTTATCTTTCTATAAAAATGTAAAATATTTTTACTTTACTATATTTTATATTAAAACTCATTTAAACTATGTTATGTTACCAGAAATTAGAGAGATTGATTTCATCAGTGCCACTCATAAATATGAATTTTGTCCTATGACTTTTTTTTTAATCCTCTCCCACTCTGACTATGCACTCCATCATGTGACTTGTTTTAGCCAACAAAGAGATAGAGAATGTGATACAAGGACAGTTTTTTAAAAAATTGCTTGCCAGTTTCTGCTCCCCCTTTTCTTTACTGGAGATTGCTTTAGAACATGACCCTGAAGAGATATCAGAACTTCATACATGTGAAAAATATGTGGAAGATAATCTTGTCCCAGGTGAGATCATCTGAGACCAGCTCACAAGCTAGTCAACACTCAAACAAATGAAACCTCAGTTGAATTCAACAGAACCTCCCCTTTGGCCCTAAATGATTACATAGGCATGGATCAGTCTAGTCAAGCACACGCACACAATAAAATGGTAGACAAGTCAGAAATTCATGAGTAATAATAATTGTTTTAGTCAATAGATTTTGAGGTAGTGTGCTATGCAGTTATTAGATAACTGAGTTAAAATTGGGAAACTGGCCATCTGGGGTTTGATTTGAAATTTGAAATTTTCTTGAAATAGTTCTCATTTATTGAGTATTAAGCAAAATAAACTATCAATTTAATAATGAGCATTTTTGTATGTAGATATGCAGTTATATAATCAGAAAAATCTATTGCATCTTATGATATAGAAAATATGTTAGAATGCATAAGTAAAAAGCACATTAAATATCATTTACTCCAAACTACTGATCTTAGAAATGAGAAATAAAAGACTCAAGAATATGAACTGACCAGCATAGAACACATAAATAAATGGTGACAATTACCAATTTTAGCACCCAAACATCCCGACTCCAGTTTGAAATGATATTTATTAAGATTGTGTATGTACACAAGGCAAACATTTTCCATATGGTTCAAAAATTATTTTGTTTGTCAATTTAATTAATAAGCCATAAAATCATTAAAATTATACTGGATCTGGTTATGCACTCCTGTTTATGACCACATTGTTTATAATAGCCAAGATATGGAAGCAACCAAACTGTCCATCAACATATGACTAGATAAAGAAGATGTGAGAGTTGGAAGGAAAAAGATGGTAGAGTAGTAAGGCAAGATGGAAACCTCCTCCCACATAAACACCAAAGAAGCACCTACAGCTAAGCCTGAAAAGAACCTGAATATTGCAGAACAGGCCATCTACATCTGGTGAAGAAAAGACTACACAGAGGATGATAAAGTGGCAGAGCCATGACTGAGCTGGACCCAATTTCTTCCCCCATCCCAGACCACAAGCAGGAGGGAGAGAAATGGAGCAGCGAAGGGAGAAACATCCAAAATCTTGCATATTTGGCCCTGTAGATCTGATCTGGGAACACAAGTCCACATTGCACTGGGCTCTAGTGATTAATGGGACTTGACACCAGGAAAAGCTGGAGCACTCTGGGGCCTGAGACTTCCATTTCTAGTAAAGAATAGGCAATCTCCATTAGTCCTACTAATAAACAACATAGAGGTGGCAGTCTGAAAGATTTACCAACAATGGGAAGGACACTAAAGGGTGGGAGGTAAGAGGTATTGCCTCTGGAGGAGAAAGGGAAGTTGGACAATGCTTCCTCAGCCCTCCTTCAACCCAACTTGTCAGGCTATAGCAGAAACCAGCTTTAAATGCTCCATTGCTCATTCTGGTGGCTCAGCTCCTAGGTGATTCCCTGAACACCTGCCCACTTGCCCAGCCAGTTCAGCTCAGCAGCAGTCAGACCTTGATGCCTGGCAGATGGAGAGAGGCTTCCCAAGCTTTCCCAGTCCTTGCTCATGCCAACTACAAAGGTGCCTGCAGAAACCAGCTCCAAAAGCTCCTTCTTTCCTTGCTGGCAGTCCAGCACACTTCATGCTTCCATGAGCACCTGCTGGCTCAAATATGCCCAATTGCTACCTAACAGGCAGAGGATGACCTTGCCCACAACAATCCCAATGGAAACACCACTGCACAACTTACAAAGATCTGCCTGAGGCAAGCTGTCAGCCACAACAGACAGAGATCAGCCATTGCCAGCAGACAGGCAGAAAGGTGAACATACCCACAGCCCAACAACAGTAACTGCAGCTCCACCACAAAAGAGAGCAGACACTGGTGAACAGAGTCTTGAACATCTAGGCAGGCACCAAAGACACTTTCTTCATAAAGCCATACTGTTTAGACAAGGAGGCATAGTGGATCTACCTAATACAAAAGAAGAAACCCAGAAATCCAGACAACATAAGGAGGCAGCAGAATAAGTTCCAAAAAAATAACAAGATAAGATACCAGAAAGTGGGCTAAATGAAACAGAGATAACCAATCTTCTTGAAAATGACTTCAAAGTGATAGTCATAAATATGCTCACTGGTCTATGGAGAAGAATTGATCCCAGTGAGAACTTCAACAAAGAGATAGAAGAACTGAAAAAGAGTCACTCAGAGCTGAGGACTACAGTAACTGAAATAAAATATACAAGGAGGGAATGAATAATAGATTGCTGCAAGCAGAGGACATAATTAATGAGATGGAAATTAGAGAACAGAAAAACAACTAAGCTCAGGAAGAGAGAGAAAAAAGAATCTCTAGGAATGAGAGGCACTCAGTGACAACTCCAAATGAAACAATATTGCCATAATATAGTCCCAGAAAGAGAAGAGAGAGACAAAGGAGTAGAAAAAGTCTTTGAAGACATAATTGATGAAAATTTCCCCAATCTGGGGAATGAAATAAACACCCTGGAAGGGCAGAGAGCCCCTAATGAAAGGAAAATCAGGAAAACAACACCAAGACATATAATAACTAAAAGGACAAAGATTAAGGATAAGAAGAGGGTATTGAAAGCAGCCAGAGAGGAAAAAGATTACTTACATGGGAAACCCCATCAGGTTATCAGCAGATTTCTCAGGAAAAACTTTAAAGACCAGAAGGGCATGGCATGAAATATTTAATGATTTGAAACAGAACAACCTTCAACCAGCAAGAATTGAAGAAGAGATTAAAAGTTTCCCAGATCAAGCAAAGTTAAAGTATTTCACCACCACTAAACCAGACTTACAGAATATGATAAAGGGACTTTTACCAATGGAAATGTTCTTAAGCCTAAATATTTTTCATCAGTGAAAAAAAACTCATAGTAAAGATAGTAGACCAATTACTTACTAAGGGCATATAAGTTGTTTTTAAAAAGTATTAAAATCAACTATACAGAAAATCAATCAAGGGATACACAAAAAAATGCTTATTATGACATCTAATACATAAAGTGTGGAGGATGAGAAGAATAACAAAGAAATACTCTTAGATTGTGTTTGAAAATTAATGAATATTAAGTTAATATTGAATGTTATATATTTAGGAAACAATCTGTGTACCTTATGGAAACCACAAGCCTAAAGCCTATAATAGATATAAAAATTTTTTTAAAAAGGAATCCCAATCACAACACTGAAAATCATAAAATAACAAGTGTAGTGTATAAGAGAGGAGAAAGGAACAGAGAGGAATTACAAAAACAACCAAAACAACTAATAAAATGTCAATAAATACACAGTTATATATAACACCTGAAACATAAATGAACTGAATGCACCAATGAAAAGATATAGGACCCATCTATATACTCCTGCAAGAGACTCCTTTCAAGCCTAAAGACATATACAGACTGATAGTGAAAGGATGGAAAAAAGATATTTCATTAAAAGAGGGAGAAAAGAGCAGGATTAGCAGTACTTATATCAAACAAAATAGGCTTCAAAACAAAGAAAGTAAGAAGAGATAAAGAAGGACATTGCATAATGATAAATGGATCAGTCCAAGAGCATATAATAATTATAAATATCCATGCATGCAACATAAGAGCACCTAAATATGCAAAACAATATTAACAGGACTAAAGAGAGAAATAGACTGCAACTCAATCATATTAGGAGACTTTAACACACAACTTACATCCATAGACAGATCAACCAGGCAGAAAATAAATAAAAAAACACAAGCACAGAACAATACATCAGATCTGATGAACATACAGATATAAACAGAGCATTCCACCCAAAAGCAGCAGGATATGCATTTTTCTCAAGTCTACGTGGAATGTTCTCCAGAATAGTTCACATATTAGATGCAAAAAGAGCCTCACTAAATTACTAAAAAATGAAATTTTATCATGCAACTTCTCAGATAACAATGGTATGAAACTAGAAATAAGTTACATGAAGAAAAACATATAGGCAAAACAACATGTTTCTAAATAATTAATGGATAAATGAACAAATCAAGGAAGAGATCTAGAAATACATGGAGACAAATTAAAACAAAAATATACTACTTCAATATGTGTTGACACCACAGAAGTGATTCTAAGAGGGAAGTACATATCAATACAGGCTCACCTCAGGAAGTAACAATCCAAAATAAACAGCCTAAACTCATATAAAGAAACTAGAAAAAGAAGAACAAATGAAACTCACAATTAATAGGAGGAGGAACATAATAAAGATTAAAGCAAAAATAAATAAAGAATAATTAAACAATGAAAAAAATCAATGAAACTAAGAGCTGGTTCTTTGAGAAGACAAACAAAATAGATAAACTCCTAGCCAGATGTATCAAGAAAAAAAGAGGACACAAATAAACAAAATCAGAAACAAAAAAAGGCTAACTTGCAACTGACACTACAGAAACACAAAGAAATATTAGAGAATTCTATGAAAACTTATATGCCAATAAACTGGATGCCTTACAAGAAATGGACAAACTCCTAGGAAAGTACAATCTCCCAAGACTGACCCAGGAAGATGAAGAAAATCTGAACAGACCAATGACCTGTAATGAATTTGAAATGGTAATCAAAAAACTCCTAACAAAAGTCCATCACTAGATGGTTTCACAACTAAATTCTACTGAAGATTTAAAGAAGAGTCACTATCTATCCTTCTTAAATTATTCCCAAAAAGGTAGAAGAGGAGCGAATACTTCCAAATTTACCCTATGAGGCCAGCATCACTTTAATACTAAAACCAGAAAAAGACACTACAAAAGAAAAATTAAAGACCCATATCCCTTATGGACACAGATGCAAATATAATCCATAAAATATTAGCAAAATGCACTAAAAAATACATTAAAATGATCATCCATCACAACCGATAGGATTTACTCCAGAGATTCAAGGATAGTACAATATTTCTGAATCAATAAACATCATAAACCATATTAAAAAAGGATAAAAACCACATGATCATTTCCATGTATGCTGAAAAAGCATTTGACAAAAAACATGCACTCATGATAAAAACTCTCAGCAAAATGGGCAGAGAGAGAACATGCCTCAACATAATAAAGGCCAAATACAACAAGCCTACAGTAAACATACTCAGTGATGAAAAGCTCAAAGCCTTTCCTCTAAGATCAGGAGCAAGACAAGAATGTCCACTTTCACTACTTTATTCAACATAATACTGGAAGTCCTAGCCACAGCAATGAGACAAGATAAAGAGATAAAAGGTATCCAAATTTGTAAGGAAGAAGTTAAACTGTCACTATTTGCAGACGACATGATACTATATATAGAAAACCCTGAAGACTACACCAAAAAACTATTAGAACTACTAACTGGATTCAGCAAAGTTGGAGGATACAAATTAATACACAGAAATTTGTTGCATTCCTATATAATAACAAAAAACTAGCAGAATGCCAAATCAGGAAAACAATTTCATCAAGAAGAATAAAATACCTAGGAATAACCCTAACCAAAGAAGTGAAAGACCAGTACTCTGAAAACTGTAAGACACTCATGAGAGAAATTAAAAAAGACACAAATAAATGAAAATTTATCTAATGCACATGGATAGGAAAATTAATATTGTCAAAATGGCCATCCTGTCCAAAGCAATTTACAGATTGAATGCAATCCCTACCAAAAATACCAGCAATATTTTTGATGAAATAGAGCAAATAATCCTGAAATTCATATGCAACCACTAAGACCCTGAATAGTTTAGCAATCTCAGAAAAGAAGAATAAACCTGAGGGTATTATCCTCCCTGACTTCAAGCTATACTGCTAAGCTACAGTAATCAAAACACTATGGTACTGACACAAGAACAGACCAATAGGTCAGTGAAACAGAACAGAGAGTCCAGCCATAAATCCACACATATATGGTCAATTAATACATGATAAAAGAGCCATGAATATATAATGGAGAAAAGACAATCTCCTCAGTATGATGTTGGGAAAACTGACAAGTTCATATAAAGAATGAAACTGGATTACTGCCTAACTCCATACACAAAAGTAAACTCGAAATGGATTAGAGACATAAATATAAGACATGAAACCATAAACTTTTAGAATAAAAAAGAGAAAACAATCTCTTGAACATAAACATAAGCATTTTTGGTTTTGGGCACATCTCCCTGGGTCAGGGAAACAAAATAAAACATAAACAAGTGAGACTACATCAACCTAAAAAGTTTCTTTATAACAAAGGATACCATCAATGGAAGAAAAAGAAAAAATACAGTATCGGAAAATATATTTATAAATGATGTATTCAATAAGGGTTTAACATACAAAATATATAAAGAAGCCGTATGACTCAACACCAAAACAACAACCCAATTAAAAAATGGACAGAGGACCTGAGCAGATATTTTTCCAAAGAAGAAATACAAATGGCCAACAGCCACATGAAAAGATGCTCACCACTAATCATCAGGGAAATGCAAATAAAAACCACAATGAAATATCACCTCACACCAGTCAAACTGGTCACTGTCTAAAGGGCAAGAAATAACATGTCTTGGAGAGCATGTGGAGAAAAGGGAACGCTCCTACCCCATTGGTGGCAAGGTTAATTAGTGCAGCCATTGTGGAAAGCAGTATGGAGGTTTCTCAGAAAACTAAAACTAAAAATATCATATGATCCAGTAACTCCACTTCTAGGAAATTCCTGTAAGAAAACAAAATCCCTGATTCAAAAAGATATATGCACACCTATGTTTATTGCCATATCATTTATAATAACCAAGATAGGGAAACAACCAAAGTGCCCATCAATAGATGAATAGATAAAAAACATGTGGTACATATATACAATGGGATATTATTAAGCCATAAAAAAAAAATCCTGCCATTTGGGATGACATGGATAGATCTAGAGGGCATTATGCTAAATGAAATAAACTAGAAGGAGAAAGATAGATACCAAATGATTTCACTTACATGTGGACTCTAAAATCTAGACAAAAGAAGATGAACAAAATGTCAGTAGACTCATAGACACTGAGAAGTGACTAGTAGTTACGATGGGGAAGGACTTAGAATGGGTAAGTGGCATGGGTGAGGGGGATAAAGGGGCACAGAAGTTCTCAATCATAATATAAGTTGGCCATGAGGGTGGTAGTACAGCATGGAGAAACTAGTTAGTGACTGTATGACATCTTTCTATGTTAACAGATAATAACTACTAGTTGAGGTAAGGATAATATGTGTAACTGTTGAACCACTGTGTTTTATACTTGAAATCAATTTAATATTATATATCAACTATACTTCTATAAATAAAAAACCTGAAGAAAAGTAGAGATGGTACATGTATACAATAGAATATTATTCAGTCCTAAAAAAGAAAGAACTCTTGCCATTTGCAGCAACATGCATGAAACTAGAGGTTATAATGCTTAGTCAAATCAGCCAGGCAGAGAAGGACAAATACCATATGATTTCACTTATATGTGGAATTTTAAAACACAAAACTAAACTAAACAAAACAAAATGAACAAAATAGCAATAGATTCATAGACACTGAAAAGTGACTGGTGGTTACCGTGGGATGGTTACCGTGGGGGAGGGGTTGGAGTTGGTGGGTGAAATACATGAATGGGATAAAAAGGAACCGAATCTCAATTGTAATATAAGTTAGTCACAGGGATGAAATTTCAGTTAGATAGCCTGTTCAATAATTCCACATCTTTCTGTTGACAGACAGTAACTACACTAGTTGGGATAAGCATTTAATAATGTAGATAACTTTAAGAAAAAATTGTTCTGAAAGGGCTTTCAAAATAATCCCACCTAATGTTTAAATTTGCTCTTCAACATGCTCATTTGCCATTTCTGACTTTGTATGGTATTATTAATCATTTAATTAGGTTGAGACATAATTTCTAATGTAATATTCTATAACCACAAATAAAACTTTTATATATTAATACTCCAGATTATGACTTTATCTCAGAGTTTAGAAAATAAGAGTGATGTTTAAGTTTGAACAGCACATTTGACAGTTAATGTTGCAATTTCTTCTTAACCATAGTATTCCCAGATACAAAATTTAAATTAAATTAAATTAAGTTCCATACTATGTTTGGTATTCATGAAACTTTGTTTAAAGAAGGGACAATTTTTAGTTACTCATGTAGGGAAAATGTAGAATTACATCACTAAAACATTAAATGAAAAGATTACCATGTAATATCATCCTAGGAATATATTCTCAGCTTTGCATTACTGATATTTGGACCTGCTAATGGGGCAATGGCCTTGCATTCAATACATGTATCAGCATCTCTGGCCTTTACCTAATAGATGTCAGTAGCACAACCTCACCTCCCCACAGTAGTAGCAACTAAAAATATTTCCAAACTTTTGCAAAAAATGTCCTCTGGTGTGCAAAATCAATCCCAATTGATATTGCCTTAAGGTAGGAATACAACAAAAACTTTCAAATCAATAACCACATTTGTATGCACATATTAAGGACTGATATTAAGGCAAGATGGAATAGATCCTGTAAGAAAGCAGTGATCATGTTTAAATTTGCGGGTCCTTCTACTACTGCTAGGAATTTTATACTTCTTTAATGATGTAATGATTTTAACATCTAAACATTAGCATACCAATTTTTCTTAGATCTTTCCATTAGTATGACTTAGGAATTCTTTAAACTTGGTGTACATAAGGGCTAACTGTGTAAGAGTTACCTATATCTGCATCTTTATCTGCATACCTATATTTAAAAGAAAGTATATACAGAATATATAGAGTAGAGCATATACAGAATATTTAAATAGATAGAGTATACACAGAATCTTGTATGTACTCTGTTTTATGGGAAAAGTAGCTAGAAAGATTTGCTGGGGTACTTTGAATTATAAGTCTTTTACTACTGCTGATAAACTCTAACCCAGTGGTTCTCAAAAGGAGGAACTGTACCCTCCATCTCCATTTCCCAGGGGACATTGTCTGTGTCTACAGACATTACAGGTTATCACAACTGGGAAGGACAGGGTGTACTAAAGGTTTAGAGCCCAGGGATGATGCTAAACGCTCAGCAATGGACTTGATAGACCCCCATGAAAAACCTTCTCTAACCCTAATATAAGATCTTTAAATGCAGTTATAAAGGAGAACCTTGACTTTCAAAAGGATGTAAAAAAAAACCAATAGAGAAGAGGCATCCATATTTTTATAATAGATGTAAGTTGAAGTTAAAAAGAAACAACATAAATCCACACTTTAGAACAATGCTGGAGGCTACTATCAGGAGTTGTAGACAAATCTGAGATATCTTTAAGTGGCCTAGAGAAATTTTGAACATTGTACAACTAAATAATCTTAAATTTAAGGAGGAGTCTATGAAATGCCTTCTCCATCCCGTATGGTAAGTCACAAAATATGGGTCCTTCAAAGCATTTTCCGTTATAAGTTTTCACACCAGTGCTTAGAGCCCCTAGGACCTCTATAGGACTTCAGAGCTGAGAGGTAGAGTATAGAGATAGTGAGCTCAAGAGATAGAGAACAGGAGCATATAATTTTATAAAAGTCCATCTGGTCTTGAAGATATGAGTGGAAGTCCAGGCACAAAATAATCTCTGAGTATATTATTCATATTATCTGTAGGAATGTGAAACAAAAATGTGTGTTATATATTAGCAAGCTTATTAAAAAGAAAATAACATAAAGTGTTTCTAAAAAATGAAAAAAACATGATTTCAATGGCTTACAATAAAAATTACATCTCACTCCTGTTTCTTCATGGAAAATCAAGTGGTCATCTGAGGACAGAGTGAAGGAAGGGATGGATGGGTTACAGCAAAACACAAGGAAACTTTTGATGGTGATGGAATTGTTTGTTTTCTTGATTGTGGTTATTTTTTCATAGATGTACATATGTCAAAATTGGTCACATTGTCCTCTTTAAGTATGCTTTGCTGACTATTATTATACCTTGATAAAATTGAAAAAAATTACAAGAAAAAAATTCATTGTACTCACTACCTGCCAATTCCTTTCCCTTTCATTAGCTTCAAAGATTTCACAAAGAGTTAATGAATGAAACAAGGCAAGTGTATCAAAATTGCTCATACTTGGGTTCCGATACTTTGCCATTAACTCAACAGGGAGAATTTATTATTCCTGACATGAAAAGGATTCATCTACACCCTCCTAATAAGACTTCTGGATATTCTAGGACATGGACACACTTTGGTAGCTTAACCCAGAAAACACTGCTATGGATGGGTAGCCTTGATGGGAAAACAAGAAGATTACATTTGGACAGGCATCCAGAATGATGCAGAGTGAACTGGGTAGATAGGTCGGGGCTAGAAGTGCTACATCTTCAGTAGGAACTTCTTTTCCCATCAGAACAACTTCTCCCAATGAAAGCTGCTGTTTCTATGTAAGTTTTCTCTGATCAGGCGCTCGGTCTCCATGTCATCCCTACTGCTTCAAAGCTGAATCTTGATGTTTCTGTTTCAAAGGCACCTAGTTCTAACCACACACCGTTGTTAACTTCCCACCTTACCAGTATTCACTTTGAATTTAGTTGCAAGCTGAGACCAGTGACTGACCTAAATGTGACTATTGCCAGTCTCTGCTTTCTTTTCTGATCCTTAGTTGATGTGCAGACTCTACTATTAACTCATATTTTTTACATTCCCTTGCATAGACTGTATAACACACTCTCATATTATTTTCATTAAGCAAGAATATACTGCTAATTAAAATAAGATCTCAATGAATTGTAAAACACATGATTATCTTTTGGAGATATTAAAATATAAAAAAACATAGAATAAATGAGTTACAGCTGCATTTTTGGTCAATTATTTCAATTACATTTTTATATGACCTATGTCTTTAAAAACTGAGCCGCCTCCTTTATTTTAGAGTATGTACCTGAATTATTTGTAATCCTGCGTGAGAGATTTGTCTATCCTCCCTCAGTTATTTATTTATTTATTTATTTATTTATTATTTGTTAATGTGTTCAACTACTGATGGATATTATTATGGACTCAAGAATATAAGGGTTATATGGAGCTATATATTCACTGCTAATTTATTAGTTTTTTGAATCAAATTGTTACAGTCTTTGTGTGTGCTTTCAGTTGGATCCTATGTGCCTCTGGTACACCTCTCAAAACAGATTTTTTTTTAGCATTTCCTTACTTCCCGGCACTATAAGATGAGCCTGGCTTACTTTGTATATTACTTTAGGCCTTGCCAACTAATTAAATTAATTAGTTTTTATAAGTTGCTCAAATTATTGCCTGGCAAATTATAAATAATATATAAATGTTTGCTAAATAATCCCATCCTTATAATCTTGACTATTTATTTTGCTGCCATATGAAACCAGTCATGTTACCCTTGTTGATTTACTTAAAAATTATAATTAGATATAAAAAGCTACTGTATTATCTTCTATACTTGGAATCCAGATGCTCTCTGGGTTCAATTATGCTTTCTAATTACACTTTCTAATATTATAAAGAGAGATGGAATTCAAGTATTTTGGAATATTACTGAACTTTAAAATCAAAGATGGATATTTATTCTCTAGTCATTGAATTCCATTACTCATTCAATATTTATCAAAGTTTATTTTATGCCTATATAGCCCTGAAGTACAGACTTGACTAAAAGTTGCCACTGTTCTAAAAAAGTTTGGTTATAAAGACTGACGATGTTTATAACAGCTCTTAGTTAATCTGTTGAAGAGGAAAAACTGGCAACTGAGGCGATAGCAGATAAATGTTAAAAAATGTGGTAAATGCCAAATCATTTTTCTAAGTCGGATATATCACAGAAAGTGAAGAGAGTCTTTAGTTATGTGTGAATCAGAAATTTGGGTTATGCAGTTGATCATTCATTCATTTCATGTTTAAAAATATATTTATTAAGAACATATCACTCAGAATATTTTATAAATGATGGAAAGATTATGCAAATTAATATTGTTGTGGATAGCTCAAAGCATATTAGGGAAATATTCCCAGAAACACTGTAGGATGTGTAGCAAGTGTTACTGTGGGAAGAAATAATATATGATTCCAGAATGGGTCTGCATGATTTTGGTGGGGTTTAGGGAAGATACAGGTAGACTGTGGACAGGTTTTTCCAACACTCATTCCAGTCTCCTTACAGTTGAAAAGGTTAGAAAACTAACACAAAACAAGCAATGTGGCTCCCTTTGAGCCAGTGTTCTGCATGCAGCCTAGTACTACTTTCCCATTGTAGGCATATGTATTGTCCTTGGAAGGAGGAAGGCAGAGCTTATTTTGTGATTGTTAATTCTGGCAATGAATGCCATGGAGACAGGAGTTTTAGAAATAGTGGATATGCTAGGATTCAATGTTCTTGTGTCTAATCACCAGTTTTGTGGGTGAGAGAAGCTTAAAGTTTCAGCAGTTGGAGCATCTTCCTGACCCAAGATTGCAGGAATGATTGTGTCTTTAATTCCATAACCCAAATCCTTCCTTTACACTCCTAGTCACATGTACACTTCAGCTATTCCAGTTCTTCTAATTGTGTATGTTTCAAATGCACTTTGTTCTTGAGCTACCTACTGTGGTTCCTGTTTCCCTCTCAAAATACTGGAAAATGTGCTTAATATTGTGTCTTAAATAAATTCACTAGGACAACAATGCCTACACTGGTTACACAGAGTCAACATTCTCTACCCCTCCCCACTAGAGGTTAAGCATAGTATAAACTTAAACTTACACTGAAGTGGAAGTACAAACAGCACATAGTTTTAAGCATAATCTATGTCTTATACACTGGAACACAGAGTTCTTAGATGAAAATATTAGGAACATATTGTTTCAAAGTTAAGCAGTGATCAGAAATGTAGAAGCTTTATGTGTCATACAAAAGAGTTTTTACTTTATATTTAAGCAGTGAGCTTAGGGTCAAATGGTATTTCCACTGAGATTATGTCTTATGTGAAGCAGAGTTCTGGGGAATGGAGCTATAGATAGACCAGAAACCCTTGATAAAGAACATGACGGCAAGAATTTCTTTCGTGTATGCCAAACCCACTGCCCGGCAACTTGCAAGCCCAATGCATCTGTATTTATAATGTCATCTGTGTCAAAATCATGTTTTTTTCAATTCTGTAATAAAAGTAAATGTGAATAAAAACAGAAAACTGATCACCATTTATTAATTTTTAAAATACGTGTTGAACACATCTATGGGCAGGCATCATACTAGATGTGGAAGGTGGGTGGCTGAGGTAGACAGCATCCCTGACCTCACAGGGCTTGCCATCACTAAGTGAGAGAGCCCTTAAGAATATTGTTAGATAAATGAATAATAGTTATACACAATACATGATGCCATGTCATATAAGTGCATATAAACAAAAATAAGGGTGTGATAAAATATTTTGATATTCATCATGTGACTTGGCTTTAAGCTGAGGTATTTCTAAGACATCCCTGAAGAACAGGCAATTCAGCTAAGAACTGATAAATGTCTCTGAAATCACTTTCCAAAGATCAAGGAAAACAGCCCTAGAGAGAGAAATAGCACTTGTGAAGACCCTAAATTATAGAGCTTATTTCACATAAACTAAAAGAAGGTCACAGTGGTTAGAATATAGAGATTGGGAGGAAGCACGTATAGAAAGCAGTTGGAACGACAAGTGGAAATTTGTAGGGCAGGTTAAGAGTTCTGCGTTTTATTCTAAATGCACTGAGAAGATTCTGGAAGTATTTTAAGCATGACAGAGTTATTGAAAAATATAGTTCATTATGGTTAGAGAGTGATTTGGATGGAATTGTTGAGGTTGGAACTGTCCAAAGCAAAACAAGGGGCTAATTTTTTTAAAAACTGCAGCATTTCTGGTAAAATTGGTCATGGTGACTCAAATTATTGTTTGCAATAGGGAGAAGAAAATGGATGCAGTTGTATATTGATGACAGTAAATTGACAAGTTAACTTGTCAATGAGAAATCACTGAAGGGAGGTGTCAAAACAGCTTTCTAGAAAAAATGGGTTTATAAAAGAACCATATTCTTAGCTAGATTACATGATCATAGTTATGTAATAAGAGGGTATTAGTCATAGTAGATGGGGACATGGTTAAATAAAGTAACTTGGAGCTCATAAGATAGATCTGGCCTAGAGATGTACATTTTGGAGTCTCTGAGTATAAATGGAACTTAAGCCATGGGAAAGAATGTATTTTCCCAGTGAAAGAGTCAGGCATAAGAAGAAAAGAAGATATAAGATTAAATATATAAGAAATTCAAATTTAATCAGCAGCTGTAGGAAAATGAGATAGCAAAGGATACTGAAAATTGGTAGTCAGAGAGAATAAGAGTAGAATGTAACGGAAAGCAAGAAACTGAAGTGCTGCAAGAATGGGAGAATGGGAAATAAAGAGGACTGAATAGTAACCAGCAGCTATGGCAATGTGCAGATATTCAACTTAGATTAAGTCTGGTTGCTTACTGTTTTATAATGAAAATATTTCCCAGGGATTAATAAAACTGAGAAGTAAGGTTATAGAAAAAACATATTTAGCCAAAAAAAGGGGGGAAATCTAGGAAATGGAGACTATGTTTAAAGAAGATGATACATTTCTTCAATGTACCATCCCTCTTTTTATGATTTTAAAAGTTGTCATATTTAAAAGTATAAGTTACCACTCTTCTAAATTGTCTTTATTATTTGTTACACAGAGAAATGCTCTCATTATTTAAGCAGCAAAATATCACTCCCATTATGCTGTTAAGACATTACTAGAATTACTAGAGCTATTAATCCAATGGCCTGAAAATGTCAGCTCACTTCCCTATCAATCCTGACTATCACTGAGGAAGGAAGGAGTCCATTAAATGATGATTACTTATAGAGGAGTGGCTTTATTTTCCACACTTATGACACAAAATTAGTTTGATTTGTGAAACAGATGAATAACAACAACAACAAAAAACACAACAGCAAAGAATAATGTAAAAAGTCTCTTAATTGGTATAATTCCCTTTTTTTCATCCTGGAGTTACTTAGATTAAAACATCATTTAAGTATGATAAAGTAATGCATGACTAAATTTCAGAACATAATGAGTCTATTTAAAATTGACCCACTTCAATAGTGTCAGAAAGTAGCAGAGTGAAATGATTTCTCCTAGGACTGCACCTGTTTACTGCCTGAGATCATCTCTCCTGGTCACAAATCAATATTACTTTCTTTCATTCATCAGTGGTCATAAAGCTTTTCAGTAATTCTAATTTTAAAGAATGATTACAGCTAGTATGGAGTCATTGATTGCTTAAAGGTTACAGCTGAAATGAATGCAAAGTAATTTCATTTTTAATGAATGAGCATTTTTGAAAAGTCAAGCCTCTTTCCCTTGACAAACTTTATACATGAAGGTTATGTATTTGATTATGTGTGAATTTGCACTGGGAGTATGTGTGTGCATGTGTGTATTTCAGCAATGAACTCCTGCACTGTTCCCCAGCTAGGACATGATTCTGCTAATTGAAAATTATTTTTAACTGAAAATGTATTTATTCCTTTAAATTTCTAAAATGGATTTAAATAGTTTAGTGATCTGTGGTGATATTAAACACACATCCAGTTTCTTAACATTCCTCACTTCAAAAAGTAGAACTTAATACTCCTCCCCATTGAGTGTAGGCTAAGCTGAATGACTCACCTCTAAAGAATGCAATGCTTTAGAAGGTTTGAAATGCAGCTTTAGAAATAAGGTTGTAAGAAAGGAGGACATGAGTCTAGAGTTCCTTCCCCCTCCTCATAGGCTCAGTGGTCTTGGTGTTTTCTCTCTCCCATCTTCCCTTTCTTCCCTTAGCATCTTCTCCCTCCCTTGATTTCACTATTTGAGTCCTGGGTATAACAAAAGCTTACTGTATAAATGACATTATATTATATTCATAGATCATTTTAAAAAGCTCGAATATTGGAAAGATAGAAGTAATCCACATAATGTGTTGAATGATTTTCAATCTTTTAAAATTTCTCTTCTTGAAAACTGTGTTTGTTTTGTCCCTTTTATGATAATATTTCTGGGAGGATGATGGTCAGTGCTAACTAAAGATGGGAGAGAGGTATATGTTTCTTACAGGAAATTAGAGGAAGTAAATAGTTTATAGAGAAAGAATGCTAAATGAATAGAAGATAAATTAGAGGTCACACATCATAAATATTGCTTTTCTTCCCTTCACTGTGGCTAAAAGCTTAAGGTAGTAGTAAATAAGCAACAAATATGCAGTACAGAAAATGGGCTTGGGTTTCCCTTCCCTTCTAGGACACTGGAGGCACCAACCTCACGTGGCATCTCAAGACCCATATGAAGCTATCACAGCAGAATGAAAATCATTGCATCATAAAGTTTGATCATTTAATCCTAGTTTAAATGATGCTAGGGGGGTAGGTATTAACCTGTCCATATTTATACTTTTGGTCTTTTACTTGGAACAAAGAGAAGTAATTAAAATGTTTTAATGTTTAAGGGGGATTTGAATTTCAAATTTCAGTTCCATAGAGGTTACCCAGACTAGAGAATGGAATTTAGAATGTAAACATTCAATAGTGAATTGGGAGTTTAGTTCAGAAGCTAATGAAGTTTCCATGTAAACATAGAATTTTGAATAGTGATGAGTAGAGAAGATGAGAAGCAGACATATTTGTACACTATTTAAGAGTATAAATCAGCCAGTAATGAGGGTAGATTGAATATGGGATGGGAGTGGAAGGACAAGTCTGAGGAATAATCCCTGGGACATTGGTTTGCATACAGAGGTAGATATGATGACACTTGGTGGGTTTAATTTGGAGATTCCCAAAAGGAGTTCTCATAAAGGCAGTGTTACATGTGAGCCTAGGCTCAGAGGAGATGCTTGGGCTGTACTGGCAATTCAGTTTTGTGAGTCAAATGATATAAACCAACACTGAGGCTCTGTGTGTATGAGATTGCCTGTTGAGTATATACAATGGAAAGGGTGAATTTAAGAGTTTAATGCCTGTGCCTAGCAAGGTGACTCTATAAAGGAGATAGGGATGGAGAGATCTGAGGAGAAGGAAAATATGATGAAGATGGCATCCTAGCAGCAAAAAAGGGAAAATGTTTATTTAATGTTGGAGTTTGGCTGAAAAATAAAGCTAGAAAGTCAAATAAGATGAGTCAAAAAAATGTCCATTTGTTTTAGAAGCATTAGCTGCCTGAACAGGATTTGGTATGATGGTGTGATAACTAGGGAAACAAGATTATAACGGATGGAAGAAATGAGGAGGAATGGGAATGGAACAACTGGGTGCAAATAGCTCTTTCATAAGTTTGGATGTTGCAATGAGGTGAGAGACAAGAGATGCAGTTAAAAAGTTGTCTTTTAATAGGAGTGATTTGAACATGCTTGAAAGCAGGTGGTATGTTTACATGTTAGAGGAAGAAGTTAATCATTTAAGAAGGAGAAGGAGTAATAGACTATAGGGTCTCTGAGAAGGTGTTAAAAGAAATCAGAGAGGGGATTATACACATACTAGGCTGTGGGGATAGGAGGTTATGGGTTCCTGATATTTGAAGAGACAGGAAGAGATGTGAGATTGAAATTTGCAAGGGAACTGTCAGATAGTGTTGAGGTCCTCTGTGGATTTGCCATCCATTGATTTATGGGGGTTCAAATATGTCCTATTTTGTTCTTCCAGAGATAAGTTTTTCAGATTTAAGTTCATTGCAGGATATTAACAAATGAACTTAGGGCATTTTCATGAGTGTTACTGAAATAATTGACAAAAAATTAAGTTAAATAAGTAAGCAACTAAAGGAAGAAAAAGACTGATAGCTTGGAGGGAAATAGAAATATAAATGACTTCAAAGTTAAAATAAAACTAGAGAACAAATTTTGAAATTAACTTATGTGTTGGAAATAGAGACTGCAGGACTTAAAGGGAAGTTTCCATTCATTAGTGGTTACCTGAAATGAAAAGGGGAAAATGTGTGACTGTAGGTGTGAGTGGTTTAAGTCAGTGTAGGAGACGCTCAACAGCTTTGAGGCGGTGAAGAACCTAGTAGGCTAGGATGCTGGATGGGTCATTGTCGCTGACACTGAGAACAACCACAGATTGAAAGTCTTGGAACGTAGAGTAAGGCCTGGATATGGGGCCGCAGTCTCCTCTCACCAAGAGAGATTGACTCAGATGTGCTCAAAAGGAAGAAATGAAGGTGAAGGTGGTGACATTGTGGAACGCTCCATGACTTCAAGATTTTTCTTCTTGAACCCATTGTGTCTTTGCATCAAAACAAAATACTGAAGGGAACAGGCGATCATCCTCATTTCCTAAATAGAGGCATACTGAACCCCTGATGTCATTGTGAGTGAGCCACAGGTAAGAACTGGAAGTAGAGGAAGTGGGTGAACAAGGTTTCCCGGCATCGAGGATTGCTGTAATCCTGAAATGATGGCTCCAGGAAGCACACAGAATTAGGGAAGTTGGGGATCATGAGTATACACAGGCTAACATTCAAAAAGTTGAGTAACTGTGGAGAACTTACTGTTTGGGACATCATGAATGAAAATATTGAAGAGAGGAATAATGATTAATTAATTAATTAATTTTTTTAAATATAATTTATTTTATTATCATTAATCTACAATTACATGTGCAATATTAAGGTTATTAAACTAACCCTTCATCAGGTCCCCCCCACCAACCCCATTACAGTCACTGTCCATCAGTGTAGTGAGATGCTGTAGAATCACTACTTGTCTTCTCTGAGTTGTACTGTCCTCCCCGTGCCCCCCCAACATTATGTCTGCTAATCGTAATGCCCCTTTTTCCCTCTTATCCCTCCCTTCCTGCCCATTTTCCCCAGTCCCTTTCCCTTTGGTAACTATTAGTCCGTTCTTGGGTTCTGTGAGTCTGCTGCTGTTTTCTTCCTTCAGTATTTTTTCTTTGTTCTTATACTCCACATATGAGTGAAATTATTTGATACTTGTCTTTTTCGGCTTGGCTTATTTCACTGAGCATAATACCCTCTAGCTCCATCCATTTTTGAAAAATTGCATATGTGTGTTTTTGGGGATAGAAAGGAAATATGAGGAAAATACAAGAAGTATCTTGGTCATCTTTTTGTTATGTAATTACACAGTTGGAAGGGAAAATATTAGGCTCCTGGAAAAGGATTTCTTAAGGGATACAAGATAGAAAGATATATTGACAGGACTGCATTTCAAGTATACAAACCAGAACAGACAAGGTGATCATGATCGATGCTTGTAAAATACTGACTACTTACTAAGAAAGGTGATCATTAGCTTTTTGGATAAATGCAGCTTCGTGTGAGATTATGTTGTCTCTTTACCTCAGCTATGACCTTAAAACACAAGAATTTGCATGTTCATGTAGATCTTAGGAAGAAAAAGTGTTTTGAAGAAAAAAACTAGAAATGAAAGAAAGGGAAAGGTGGAAAGAAACTAAAGTAGAATCTTAGGGATAAAATATCCACGGATTTTTTAAAAATGAATCAGGTGAGCCGCATATAGGGAGCTATCTCTCACAGTTAAGAAAATCACTGAGGAAAACTTGAGCCATATTTTTATAAACTCTGGATAATTTACTAGTTCAGTATACTTTGGTTTAGTAATTGTTTTGTTCTCTGTTCCCAAACAATATTATATACTTTCACAGGAGTGTGGGAACTGGGCATTTAAATATATACATATGCAGTGGAAATTATAGTATAACATGAAAATCATGAAACATGTTGTTTTGACATGAACTGTCAAACACATCCACCTAAACCCAGTGCCCACGCCATTTGCACTCTGAAGAGTTCCCTAGCATCTTGCACACTGAATGGATTCCCTAGTTCTCTATACTCTCCTAGTTCATTTTTGAGGTTAACAAAATATATTTTAGAGTTGAAATAAATTATTAGAGAAAAATATTGGGAGATCAAAAATTCTCCTTTTCCCTTTATTGAGACATTGACAGGCTGATAAAGCCTAAGTAACAAAATCTGTTTCTACTCAAGGATTACCCCCACAGTTCACTGCAAATGGGAACAGATGTGGCTTTCTCTTTTCAATGTGTACAGACCAAGATGAGGAAACCCGAGGTTCTTCCTCGTCTGACCTAGGATGGTATTCTCCCAATGGCTCCATTTCTCAACTCTGATCAGCTCTGCTGCTTTCTTGGCTGTGTGATGGTTGACATTGCGCGCTAATGGCAATGCTTCCCCTGAGGATTATCCAGAGCATCTGGCCATCTGCTTTTCCAATTCAAACTCCGTGACTGTGACTCTCCACACCACATCCTAGAGATGAACCATTACATCTTCCTTTCTTGCAGTTGATAAGTGAGGAAGAAAAACCACCTGACAGGACATATGACAATAAGTGATTAACAATTAACCTTAGGAAATACATTTATTTCCCCAAAGCTTAAGACACACACATACAAACACAGTTGTTCTGGTGTCCAGTGGGTTTCCAATGCTCACTTTGCAATGTCACCCTGACTCTTTCTCTGAAAGTGGAAGTGGCCTGATGCGATCTGCCTATTTACTACTACTCTAGGGACTACCCCTTAGCACTGTGATTCTCAGTCTACACATAGGGAAAAAAAAAGTTGCTTCTTAGTACCTTGGGGGTAATTACTTTTCAAATAAACATTAATAACAGACTGTACATACTTGGGGAAATATAATTAAACCCAAATCTCCTGCCAACTGAGAAAACCTCTCCACAAAGGTTGGAGAGAAAGAAACAATAAATGAATGAAAGGAATGCAATTTCTGTATGTGTTATGCTTCTTTGCCACGGAAATACAGAAATGTAAAAAAAAAAGAAGAAGTTTACATCAGGTATTAGACTCAGGAATCGATCACCAAAAAAAAAAAAAAAAAACCTCACAATTCTGTGGCCACTGCCTTCTACTTAACCCTGTGCTAAGTTCAGGATTTAACACAGTCAGTACTACCAATACCCCTAAAGATGGCTTTGCCACCATTGCATTTTAAGCTTCCTAATAAACTGTACTAACTTTCTCAAGCTAATATTTTAGATCATCTTAGCTTGTGTATTTCTTCTGGATTTTCAAGGCCAAAGTCAATTTTTTTTTAATGCTTCAATTTTGAGCAAATTACTACATCACCATCTGCAGCCTGCACAGGAATCTCAGAATAACAGATGACCTTACTGTCCTCACAGGAACAGCCAGCACCCATTAACTAGAGTATTGCAGCTGAAGCTCCTCAGATTAACTACTGCCCCAACTTTGGAGCTGTGAACTTTTGAAGATGAGTATGTGATTAACACAAATATTGTACCAGCTTTTCAAAGAATAGTCTTTGTCAAAACTGGGAACAGGGATGTGTTTTTTCCATACAATATCTGAAAAAGACTTATAATATTAAAATATGATGAATGAGAATGGTGAAAAATATTACATTTTAATGAGATTGAGCTTTCAATAACCTGTAAACTCGTGCCCATCAGGGAACTGCAACCAATGTTTAAATCTCATAAATCAGAGGCTTAATACCTTGTAGTCAGCAGAATCACATGGTAAACATTAAAACTATATATTATCAAATTCTGCACTCAGATATTCAGGGGGAGTAATAAAAATTTTGTATGTTTAATGTTTTACCCCACATATGTCTACTAATAGATAACAGAGGCAAATGATTAAGAGTTTGGTCTCTGCTATCAGAATACCAGAGCTTATATCCCAACTCCACCTCTTTCTAACCATCTAACTTGGCAAGTTACTTAAAGTATAAGTAGTAGTTTCCATAGCTGTAGAATATGGCAAAATAATTTAGTATTAGAAATTATCTACTGTGCCCATATCTCAAGATTAAATGAAGTAATCCATACAAAATGGCATATCATTAGTCCTTATAAACATTGTCTATTGTCATTGTCTGCTGCCTGCAGAACTGAAATCAAATAAACCCATCCTTTCAAAACACAACATCTGTACATAGGCAAGATAGTTTCAAGCATCTTTTCTAAATACATCTTTTCGGAATAAATTCATTTTTCTGAATTAGATCTCCCAAAATATTTTAAGATGTTTTTGTCTAATGTCCGGTGTTTACTCAATAAGAACACAATCACCTTGTAATAACAGTTTAATTGTGTCAGTAACTTCTGTCACATAGAAACCCACTGAGTAAAATTTATGTACTCTACAAAGTATATGACAAAGTGAACTCATCTGTGTTTTGTAAATTAATGGCTTAAAAAAAAGTCAGCCTTCAGTTCGATTGCTTTCCAGGCATCAGATCATACAATTCACTGACATATAGAGAAAAGGGAAACCTTCACTCCTCTCACCATTTCTGAGTTCTCATGCTAGGCTAGCTGGGAAATATTTGTGAAAAATTCTATATTAAATTACTCTGGATCTGAGGCTATATTTGAACAGCCCATGCAGGGAGAAAGTCTGTATGCTTGTATAACAGAAAGGAGTTAGCAGCTACAGAGCCCTTGTTCTGGACCTTTTAAATCACCTAAACTACTAAGTGACAAAGAAAAACAGCCAGAGGCTTTCTACTACCAAATTATATGCCAATTTGTAGAGAACAGGCCAAGGTCTAGCAACAGTATAAAACCCAGAGGCTTCAAACTCAGTAATAAAGTCAAAAGCCTATAAGCAGAAGTAGAATAGAGATAGGGCTGTCCTCTTATTTAATATTGTTCAAAAATGAATTTTTATTGCTTACTCTCAAATGGGAAATAAATTCCACAAATAAACTATTGAGCTTTGTTTAAAATAAAGAATTTACAGCACTAAATACCAAATAGTCTGATAACCTTTAAGGAAAAGGTCATGAGGGTTGGATTCTCATGGTGGGATTAGCGACCTGATAAGAAGAGACACAAGAGAGCTTGTTTTCTATCTTTCTCTGCCCAGTGAGGAAACAGCAAGAAGGTAGCTGTCTGCAAGCCAGGAAGAGGGGTCTCACCAGAATCTGATAAACTGTCACTCTGATCTGGGACTTCCAAGCCTCCAGAACTGTGAGAAATAAATTTCTATTGTTTTGGACATCTAGTCTGTGGAGTTTATTAAGACATCATGAGCAGGCTAAGACAGGGAGAAAATGATACTGTATTAAATACTGGAAAGGAGACAGCTCCAGCACCATGCAGGGTTTCCAAAAAGAGGGCACTTAACTCAGTGTGAGTCCTACCCAACCTCTATGCCACTTGGCCTTTAATATGGATACTTTCAGAGGCTGTTGGTGACCTTCCCATGTCTTTGACAAATTCAGAGCTGCAAGAATTTGTCGTTCGTTCAGGTTTACCATCTGCCCAGTACAAGACACTAGGCATAGAGCCCTTCATGCTCTCATTGGAAAGGTTAAAACTTCACTATTGCCATATTTAAAGCTGAGAACAGTGTACACATGTCTATGAAGAGTTTCGATTGCTATGTCACCCAGGTTTAACCGACCTAAGCTCTCCTCCAGGAAAAGATCATCACTGTGGAGAAACTTCTAGGGACACAAAAGAACATTTCAGATAAAGACCAGGGGAAAGAGAGGAGTGTTAGAAGGTAGGTCTAGCGCCACTGTCCTAGCAAAGAGGTTGCAGTCACTACCTCTTATTGTCTGATATGTTAAGTTTGAGACCAAAAGTCAATGAAATAGTTATGGAAAGAAATTTACAATGCTAAAATCTACAGTTAACAGTGGAAATGTAATAGTTTTTGTATGTTTGCACTAAATGTATGAGAGTAGGTTCTAAGATGGGATTAAAGACGGCAGCATGAGAAGTGACACAGAGACTTCCTCCTAAAACCACATATAATATGGAAATATAACTAATACAACTACTCTTGAAAGAGAAACAGGAAAGAGGACTGCACCAAACTGCATACACCTGGAGACAAGAACACCCCTCAGAAAAGGGTAACTACTAAAGCTGTGGTCCTGTGGGATCCAAGCCCTTCTCCCACCCCAGCTCACCAACAGGAGGAAGAGGAACGGAGCAGGGAGGGAGTGGATATCTGGACTGCTGAATACCTAACTCTGGAGATCTGCTCTGGGAGCACAAACCTACATTTCATGGGGCTTGCATGATACTCTCGTAATTAGTGGGTTGGAAAGCTGAGACAGGCAGCATTCCTGGAGAGACTGAGAATTCCAGCTGCTTGTGGAAAGCAGGGATCCATATCCAGCTGCTCTGGGACAAAAGAAAGGTGGGCAGTCTGAGAGATTTCCTAACAAGGAAGCCCTTAGCAAGAGGGCTGCTAAAGGGGCAAGGATTGCACAGAGCTTACTGCTCAGGAGAGAGGACAGGTAGACAAAATTGTCCAGGTGCACTCTGCCCAGCAGATTGGGAGCTTTCATGATCTTCAGGTGCTCCAGCTCCCTGGCTGCCTACACAGCTCCAAGAACCCCTTCCATGACAGGCAGACTACTGCACATTTCTCCTGGCCAGCGCCACTAGGCTTGCAAATGGGGAAACCCTACCCTGGAGTTAGGCCAGCCAGAGGGAAGATATGCTACAGCAACTAAAAATGCAAAGCACAGAGGCTTATACCTGTGTGCTCTGCCCACTGGTTCAGGCAGTGGAGGCAGGTATAGCAGCCGGGAAGAAGGAAACAGCTCTTTCCTCCCCCCAGGCACCAATACCACTCCCCTGTGACACCCGACATTGCTTCAGGGGCTGAGCAGCTCCAGAAAGTAGAGCTTCTGGGCACTAGAAGGTGCCATACACAAATATGAAATGCCAAAAGAACCTGGTCCAGAGTAAAATTATTAACACAACTCCTGAGAAATATTTAAATGATATTGACCTCATGAGCCCTGAAAGGGAGTTCAAAATAAAAATCATTAACATGCTCATGGAGGTACAGAAAGATATTCAAGAACTCAGGAAAGAATTATGGTCGGAAATCCAATCATTGAAGAGTACAATGGATGGTATTAAAAGCAGATAGGATACGGCGGAGGAGACAATAACTGAAATAGAAACTAGAGAAGAGGAATACAAGGAAGCTGAGGCACAGAGAGAAAAAAGGACCTCTAAGAATGAAAGAATATAGAGAGGACTGTGTGACCAATCCAAACAGGACAATACTCACATTATAGGGGTACCAGAGGAGGAAGAGAGAGAAAAAAGGATAGACAGTGTCTTTGAGGTGATTGTTGAAAAACTCCCCAATCTGGGGAAGGATATAGTCTCTCAGGCCATGGAGGGGCACAAATCTCCCAACACAAGGGACCTAAGGAAGACAACATCAAGGCATACAGTTATTAAAATGTCAAAAATCAAGGATAGGGACAGACTATTAAAAGCAGCCAGAGAGAGAGATAAGATCACATACAAATGAAAGCCCATCAGACTATCATCAGACTTCTCAGCAAAAACCTTACAGGCCAGAAGGGAGAGGCATGATGTATTTAATGCCATGAAGCAGAAGGGCCTTGAACCAATATTACTTTATCCAGCAAGTTTATCATTTAAATTTGAAGGAAGGATTAAACAATTCTCAGATAAGCAAAAGCTGAGAGAATTTACCTCCCACAAACCATCTCTACAGTGTATTTTGGAGGGACTGCTACAGATGAAGTGTTCCTATGGTTTAATAGCTGTCACCAGAGGTAATAAAACCACAGTAAAGAAAGTAGAACAGCTAATTACTAAGAACATGCGAAATTAAATTAACTATCCCCAAAGTCAATCAAGGGATAGACAAACAGTACAGAATATGATACCTAATATATAAAGAATGGAGGAAGAAGAAAAAGGAGGAGGAAAAAAACAATACAAAACAAAAAAAGAACCTTTAGATTTGTTTGTAATAACATATTATGTGAGTTAAGTTAGACTCTTAGATAGTAAGGAAGTTAACCTTGAACTTTTGGTAACCACGAATCTGAAGCCTGCAATGCCAATAAGTACATACCAATCGATAATCACCCTAAATGTAAATGGTCTGAATGCACCAATCAAAAGACATAGAGAGAGTCACTGAATGGATAAAAAACAAGACCCATCTATATGCTGCCTTCAAGAGACTCACTTTAAACCCAAAGACATACACAGACTAAAGGTGAAAGGATGGAAAAAGACCTTTCATGCAACTAACAGGGGAAAAAAAGCAGGAGTTGCAGTACGTGTATCAGACAAAATAGACTTCAAAACAAAGAAAGTCACAAGAGACAAAGAAGTACATTACATAATGTTAAAAGGGTCAATCTAACAAGAAGATATAACCATTATAAATATCTATGCACTCAACACAGGAGCTCCTACATATGTGAAACAAATACTAACAGAATTAAAGGGGGAAATAGAATACAATGCATTTATTCTAGGAGACTTCAACACACCATTCACTCTGAAGGACAGATCAACCAGACAGAAAATAAGTAAGGAGACAGAGGCACTGAACAACACATTAGAACAGATGGACCTAACTGACATCTACCGAAATCTACACCCAAAAGCAGCAGAATATACGTTCTTCTCAAGTGCACATGGAACATTTTCAAGAATAGATCATATACTAGGCCACAAAAAGAGCCTCGGTAAATTCAAAATGATTGAAATTGTACCAACCAGCTTCTCAGACCACAAAGGAATGAAACTAGAAAAGAATTACTCAAAGAAAATGAAAAATCCCACAAACACATGGAGGCTTAATAGCATTCTCCTAAATAACCAGTAGATCAATGACCAAATAAAAACAGAGATCAAGCAATATATGGAGACAAATGACAACAATAATTCAACACCGCAAAATCTGTGGGATGCAGTGAAGGCCGTGCTAAGAGGAAAGTATATTGCAATACAGGCCTATCTCAGGAAAGAAGAAAAATCCCATGAGCTTTCTAAACTCACAATTAATGAAACTGGAAAAATAAGACCAAATAAGACCCAAATCCAGTAGAAGGAGGGACATAATAAAGATTACAGCAGAAATAAATAAAATCGAGAAGAATAAAACAGTAGAAAGGATCAATGAAAGCAGGAGATGGTTCTTCGAGAAAATAAACAAAATAGATAAGCCATGAGCCAGACTTATCCAAAAAAATAAGAGAGTCTACTCTCATAAACAGAATCAGAAATGAGAAAGGAAAAATCACTATGGACAGCACAGAAATAGAAAGAACTATTCGAGAATACTATGAAAAATTATATGCTAACAAACTGGATGAACTAGAAGAAATGGACAACTTTCTAGAAAAATACAACCTTCCAAGGCTGACACAGAAAGAAACAGAAAATCTGAACAGACCAATTACCAGCAATGAAATTGAATTGTTAATCAAAAACCTACCCAAGAACAAAATGCCCTATACCAGATGGCTTCACCACTGAATTTTATCAAACATTTAGTGAAGACCTAATACCCATTCTCCTTAAAGTTTTCCAAGGAGTAGAAGAAGAGGGAATACTTCCAAACTCATTCTGATGCCAGACTTACTCTAATACCAAAATCGGGCAATGATACCACAAAAAAAGAAAACTACAGACCAATATCCCTGATGAACATAGACGCAAACATACTCAACAAAATATTCACAAACCGAATTCAAAAATACATCAAAAGGATCATCCATTATGATCAAGTAGGATTTATTCCAGGGATGCAAGACGGTTCAACATTCGAAAATCCATCAACATCATCCACCATATCAACAAAAAGAAGGACAAAAACAACGTGATCACCTCCATAGATGCTGAAAAAGCATTTGAAAAAATTCAACATCCATTCATGATAAAAACTCTCAACAAAATGGGTATAGAGGGCAGTACCTCAACATAATAAGGGTCATATATGACAAAACCACAGCCAACATTCTACTTAACAGTGAGAAGCTGAAAGCATTTTTTTAGGATCAGGAACAAGAAAGGGATGCCCACTCTCCCCACTTCTATTCAACATAGTACTGGAGGTCCTAGCCATGGCAATTAGACACCGCAAAGAGAGAAAAGGCATCCAGATTGGCAAGGAAGAAGTTAAACTGTCCCTGTTTGCAGATGACATGATATTGTACATAAAAAAACCCTAAAATATCCACTCCAAAAGTATTAGATCTAATATCTGAGTTCAGCAAACTTGTGGGATATAAAATTAATATGCAGAAATCTGTGGCATTCCTATACACTAACAATGACCTAGCAGAGAGAGAAATCAGGAAAACCATTCCATTCAAAGTTGCATCAAGAAGAATAAAATACCTAGGAAAAACCTAACCAAGAGGTGAAAAATCTATACTCTGAAAACTACAAGAAACTCATGAGAGAAATTAAAGAAAATACCAGTAAATGGAAACACATCCCATGCTCACCGATAGGAAGAATTAATATTGTCAAAATGGCATTCCTGCCTAAAGCAATCTACAGATTCAATGCAATTCCTATCAAAATACCAAAAGCATTTTTCAATGAATTAGAGAAATCATTCTAAAATTCATATGGAACCACAAAAGACCCCGAATAGCCAAAGCAATCCTGAGAAGGAAGAATAAAGCTGGGGGAATTATGCTCCCCAACTTCAAGCTTTACTACAAAGCCACAGTACTCAAGACAATTTGGTACTGGCACAGGAACAGACACATAGACCAATGGAACAGACTAGACGCAACCATATATGGTCAATTAATATATGATAAAGGAGCCATGGACATACAATTTGCTTTCCACGATGGTTGAACTAGCTTACATTCCCACCAGCAGTGTAGGAGGGTACCCCTTTCTCTGCATCCTCTTCAACAGCTAGTGTTGGCAAAAATGGACAGTTACATGCAATAGAATGAAACTGGATTATTGTTTAACCCCATACACAAAAGTAAACTCGAAATGGATCAAGGACCTGAATGTAAGTCATGAAACCATAAAACTCTTAGAAGACAACATAGCAAAAATCTCCTGAATATAAGCATGAGCAACTTCTTCCTGAACACATCTCCTCAAGCAAGGGAAACAAAAGCAAAAGTGGACTCATGGTACTACATCAAACTAAAAAGTTTCTGTATGGCAAAGGACACCATCAACAGAACAAAAAGGCATCCAACAGTATGGGAGAGTATATTTGTAAATGACATATCCGACAAGGGGTTAACAGCCAAAATATACAAAGAACTTACATGCCTCTACACCCAAAATGCAAATAACCCAATTAAAAAATGGGCAGAGGATGTGAAGAGACAGTTCTCCAAAGAAGAAATTTAGATGGCCAACAGGCACATGAAAAGATGCTCCACATCACTAATCACCAGGGAAATGCAAATTAAAACCACAATGAGATATCACCTCACACCAGTAAGGATGGCCAGCATCCAAAAGACTAAGCACAACAAATGCTGGTGAGGATGCAGAGAAAGGGGTACCCTCCTACACTGCTGGTGGGAATGTAAGCTAGTTCAACCATCGTGGAAAGCAATATGGAGGTTCCTCAAAAAACTAAAAATAGAAATACCATTTGACCCAGGAATCCCACTCTTTGGAATTTACCCAAAGAATACAGCTTCTCAGATTCAAAAAGACATATGCACCCCTATGTTTATCGCAGCACTTTTTACTATAGCCAAGATATGGAAGCAACCTAAGTGTCCATCAGTAGATGAATGGATAAAGAAGAGGTGGTACATATACATAATGGAATACTATTCAGCCATAGAAGGAAACAAATCCTGCCATTTGCAACAACATGGATGGAGATGGAGGATAGTATGCTCAGTGAAATAAGCCAGGCAGAGAAAGACAAGTACCAAATGATTTCCCTCATTTGTGGAGTATAGCAATGAAGCAAAACTGAAGGAACAAAATAGTAGCAGACTCAGAGACTCCAAGAAGTAACTAGTGGTTACCAAAGGGGAGGGGTGTGGGAGGGAGGGTGGGGACCATAGGAGAAGGGGATTGTGGGGTATTTTGTTTAGAACACATGCTGTGGGGGATCATGGGGAAAACAGTGTAGCACAGAGAAGGCAAACAGTGAATCTTTGTCATCTTACTACACTGATGGACCGTGACTGAATTGGGGTATGGGTGGGGACCTAGTAATATAGGTAAATGTAGTAACCACATTGGTTTTTCATGTGAAACTTTCATAAGAGTGTATATCAATAACATCTTAATAAAAAAAATACAAAAAAAAAGAATTTACGTATAATACCCAGGGCATTGCTGAAAGAAAGTAGCTGCTCAATAAAACAGTTATTTGCTATTAAAAAAAAGAACACATTCTATAAAGTAGAAATTATTGAATATGAAATAAGAAATAGAAGCACACTTGTCTTTGTTTAAGTCAGATCAAGTCTCTAGAAATTTGTAAGAATAAGTAGGAAGTTAAATCTTAGAGTCTATATCACACATTGTACTCCAGTGAAAGAAAACACATATTTTTGTAAGTACATGTAGATTGCAAGTAAGCATTGTCTTTAAATCTCAGTAAATCGCAAAAAAAAGAGCTGCAATTTTAAAATGCTCAGTGAGTTTTATAGACCAAAACATAAATATTAAATGTATATATTGATTGAAAAGTCTTTCCATGAGAAATGTGTACGTTTTGTGACATTGGGTCTTAAAACCAAGTGATATCTGAGGAAAGCATTAGACTTTGCTTGTCGGTTCACATAGTTATAAAATAGTTGAGATTTCTGTGAATAGCTTGTTCATGCAAGTTTTAGTTTTTCTTTTGTTTTTTTTTAATTCTGTGTTATTTATATAATTTGGATTCTAATTATAATTAATTAAATTATGTTAAGTTGTGAATCAGCATATGGTTAAATGATGTTATGGTGAAAAAAATAAAACCAGAAATAAACAAGCAGGTTTATATCACTCATGATGCAGATTCACTGTGAGTCACCTGGGTCTTTGCCTTCCGACCCCTCGCTCTGGGATCCATTGCTGAGTAACCACTCTCTAGTCTAGAATACTTCTGTTCCCCAGGCTCAAGGAAAAGAGAAAAGAAGACAGTTGCGAATTGGCTTTTAAAGCTCTGACCCAGAAATGACACTCTGGCACATGTCACTCTTATTCAGATTCCATGGATCAAAACAAATCAGTGGCCACACAAATTCTGTGTAGGTGATAAAGAAAGTCATTTTTCTCACAAATCTGCCAGGAGAAATGGAATAGTTGCTAAAGAGATCAGTACGAATATAATCACAGGTGGCAAAAATTTCTCCCTGTCACTTATATCAAGGTTGGTGGGGTAATTTCAGGACCAAAGATGTTAATGATAAATTTGTCAAATGTATTAAACTTTCTTGTTAGTTCCTTCTTGAATGATTTTTAAAGAAATACCTTCCTATCCTGAGTTCACCCAGGCATTCTATTATATATTTAAGATCCAGGCTCTTAGCAAATTTGATGTTTTTAATACACCATTGTCTATGATCACTGTACTGTGCATTAGACCTACAAGACTTATGTATATACTAGTTGAAAGTTTGAACCCTAAACAACATCTCTCCTATTCTCCCACCCCCAGACCCTCATAACCACCATTTTAATCTCTGTTTTCACAAGATGTTTTTTTTGGGTTCCACATATAAGTGATATCACAGAGTATTTGTATTCCTCTGTTTGACTTACCTCACTCAGCATAACGTCCTCGAAGTCCATCCATTCTGTTGCAAATGGCAGGCTTCCCTTCATTCTCATAGCCGAATAATATTCCTTTTATATATATGCTGTGCATATATATATATATTTATATATATATACAATCACATCTTCTTCATTCATTCATTGACAGGCACTTAAATTGTTTTTGTATCTTGGCTATTGTGCATAAGGCCTAAAAAACATGGGAATGCAAAGATCTCTTTGAAATCCTTTTTTCATTTCCTTTGGGTATATAGTTTCATGGGGAAGAATTATACGTGCTGGCTCATTTTTAATAAGAACAGTGTGTGTTTGTGTATGTGTATATGTAGTGGTTTTTTCTTTCTCACCTTATGGTCATCCCCCCCCTTGTCAAATTGTCTCAAGGTTTGGCCATATAGAAACTGAGCAAAACACACAGCTGGTCTACAGAAATAGTCAAAAATGTTTTTCCCCAGAACTAATGATACTCTTCAATGAAAAGGTGTAACATGAATATTGGTAAAACAGATCCAAAGTCAAAAATGTATAAAATGTTGTTCATAAAATGCATTTGTTTAAAGTGTGCCAATAGAGTTTTGGCTCCTTAATAAAATATCCTTGGCAAAGCAAGACATGAAAAGTATGGTACGATAAGATAAGTTATATGGGTCATGGACTCTGTAAGACAATTACAGTTTTTAACTGATCAATCTGCATCTTTTTTAATATTCTAGAATTTCTTTCCAGATCCCCAGATCTTGTCCTCAGATCATCCATGAAGATTAGAAGCAAACCAATAAACAACACGAATTTGGTTCTTTGAACTATACAGTGTCTGTATTTTGGGACCTGTACTAGAACTGAACATTTTCTCCTCAGTCGGGCAATTTTGCTACAAGTTCACTTACCGTGTTCTTGACCCTCTCCCATATTTCAAGAGGAGACCTGGTTTCCAGGAAGAACAACTTTCATGTATGGAAGATGGAAGAAAAAATTTAGGTTAAATTGAAGAAGCAGCATCTAAGATTTTGATATATATTTAAAGATTACAACGGTTAATTTTGGACAGTGTTTCCTGCTACTACTAAGGAACTCAGCCACAGTGTGGAAAGGGGAGAATACGTTTGGTTATAGAGGCTTTCAAACACAAGATGTGTCCTTTTCTAACACTTTGGCATTAAAAATTTTAATATTTTCAGAATAATTCATACTAAAATTAAACATATCTTTTTCAAAGGTGGAGTAAAGAGAGGATTAAAAGCATCTTGTTTAGTTTTCACTAATTACAAAATGGGTATTCAAGAAAATGTTAGTTCAAGGAATCTGCAGGATACACTTCAAACTAGAAAAAAATCTTTGTAGTTTTTTTCTTATATGATACTGTGAGTCTTTCATTAGAACTATTTTTTTCCATTATGTCACTTAACAACTTATAAATAACCTTAAAGTAAACCCAGATTAGTAACAGAATCTTCCTTAACTATACCAGTACCATAGCAACTAATACAAAGGAATAATTATCTTACATAAACTAATCTGCCAATAATTAATAAATCACACAGCTTTAACTATGTTTCTGTTATCAGAGAAAAAAATATGCCTTCCCCCAACTTTAGCATTACTATTACAGACAAATAATTAATTTTAATCTGTCAGTTCAAAAGTGAGAACTATGAACTGCTACAGAGAGACACCTGGAAATTTTACAATTTAATTCAGACTCTTTAAAAAAATAGAGATTATACCCAGTCACATCACCTTAGACAGTTTTTCCTCCTTTGTCCTTCATTTACTTCCCCCAGGTGTACCTTTGTCTGCATCCCTCATTCCTCTTTCTCTGCCCCTTTACTTCCTCCCCTCTTCCCACAAATATTTACTGAACACTCCCTATTCTCAGGCACTGTTTCTATTTACCACATACAAAGATAAAAAGCTAGGAACCTACCGTCAGTCATCAAGGCACTGACCTTCAAATAAATAATTCCAGCATAATGTGAATATAGTTCTATTTAATTTTTCATATTTCATTTATTAATATTATCATCCATTAGCTTTCTTTTGATAAGGAAGATTTGTGATGTCACCTTTGTAAATTTTAGTTGTATAGCATTTGTTCGTAGAAATAGATGAGACATTTATCATAACCTATGTTTATTGCTTCATTATTAAACCTCACATAAAGCCTTTTTTTTTCCTTTGAATTGTTTCCATCTTTCATGGAAAATAAATTAGACTGAATCTATATCCTTATTATATGCAACCCATATGCACAAATAAAAGCCTGCTACTGTAGGCAATAATTATGTCAAGGTACATTTGGTTTCATTTTATGATGGATGCCTACTTTCCATTAAAAGGTGAAATCCTGTATTTCAAAAGGTTAAACAGGATGATATTTAAATAGAATTCTAAGAAGATAAATTTGGAATGCAGAATATGCTCAATAGAAGACCAATCTCTGGCAGCCTTGAATTGTACTTAAAGAGAAATTGGACAAATTTTCAGTCACTTTAAGTTCCTAAATTGCTATAACATTGCTGTTTGTGAGTTTGTACAGAACAGTTTGATAAGAAGTTGTATTTAAAATGGCATGTTGATAATTAAATTCTAGACAGGCATTAAATGTGAAAAAATGTGACAGATAATATTGGAATAGAAAATGATAAGTAAAAAAGTAGGTTTGAACACAGTAACTATAAGATGAAGCATTTGTGTAAATGGTAATACATACTCCTCAGATTTCAGATAAAAATAATGTTACAGCAAAAGAAATATTCAAATTTCATTGGCTTATTCTGCCGCTTTCACAGTGTGCCATCTCATCTTCACCTCTTCTAAAGTGCATCATGAGAAAGTTTTCTAGTGTCTCCTATTAACTAAAAGCCATCCAAGTTGATGCCTGATCCTTGCAGTCATTCTCAATACAGACTTTAGGCTTTAAGTTCATTAGTCCAAGTAGGAGCACAACAACATACAACCTGTGTCACACTGTGCTCAGCTCCCTCTTTTAACACGTGAAACATCTCATGGAAATAAATACTGATACCCTGACGTACCAACACATCTTTCATGCTAATGTTTAAAATTAAAGCTTAAAGGGAAACCTGCTGTTTATACGTAAGTTTATGAATAGGAAAACATTTGAAGGAATATTGTAACTCTGGAGCAAAATACCTTTGAAAACGAAATCAGTCAAAGGGAGAAATAAAGTGGGAGAAATCTGTTTATTGCTTACAAACAGTCGTTCAATTCTGCTTGCCATGTCTCTCATGACCCAACTGCAAAAAAGGGACCCCAGTCAACCTCTCTGGTCCAGATATGCCCTCGCTCCCCCATGTAATCACCTATTGATATGAAGATGAACTACTCTCCAACCCTTGGAAACACCTGTTGATGTGGAGATGCACTAAGGCCAGGCAAAAGATTCTGGAAATATTGCAGTTTTACCCACAGGTCACAACATTGTATTAAACAACTTGCTATAATAAAGTTTGATGACTGTTATGAGTGACTGGCATTCAGGAAACATAGAAGGATACCCATATTAGTGTAAGAGTCTAGGAAGACCTCCTAAGAGGTGAAAAATAAGTAAATAAATAAACTTTAAACTGAGATCTAAAGAGAAGTTAGTGTTGATTTACAAAAAAAGAATAGAAAATTGGAAAGGAAAATGATACTACTATATTTGCCTTTAAGAAAAAAATAGTAAAAATGGGGAATATCCTTTTTATTAATAAACATATATGAGAAACAAATTCAGCTGAAACAAAGGGTTAGAACAATTTCCTGAGAAGAATATATTACAATTAAGGATATCTTACTCATTTTATTCAACTAATAGTCAAGAAGCTATATATACCATTTCATATTATGTTTCTGCTTTGTCCGTAATTACTGTATTATATGCCTGTAACTCTGTTGAAAGAGGTGCCTTTCTCTGTGCTTTTCTGTATGAATGTTACAGGTAGGAGGGTTTTCTTTTTTATTTTCCCACTCCTTATTTCTTAATATCTTTTATTGTCTGAAAAAATATTTCTTACCAGAGAAAGGATATTAGCTGTACTTAGTGTATCTCTTTTTTGCATGTATAACAATGTTAAACAGTGTAATATTTAAGACAAAGTAGTATAATTTCTATTGTTTCTGTTTTCTGATAGGACAATTTTACGTGAATATAAACTAAAACAAAACAAAATAAAATATTGCTTACTATTACCCACCAGCTCCTGCCCACTGACAAAGTGTTCACAATAGAAACTGTGAGAAACCACCCAATAGTAGCTCTTTACTCCCAGGAAACCAATGGAAATTAGTCCTAGTTTTGTGTTAGCTGATTCTCCAGTTGCTGGAGGCCAAATTATCCTGATAATATCAAAGTTGTTACAAAAGAAGGGGAATGATGTTCTTAAGAAGGCTTCTCTATGAATGATAGAACCAAAACACATCATCCATTTCACTTCCCTGAAAATACCTTTATTTACTAAAGAGCCATATAAACCTAAACAAATGAAACTATATGCAAATAAAGAGAGTACTATTTGAATGAAAACAATGGCATGTTATTAATTTTGTTTTTAATTCATACAGTATGCCCCAACATAGTATGTATTAACTCTTTAAAACACTAGGGAAGCATTTAATATACTGAAGAACTTAATTTAATAGGACCCTAGAAGACTGAAAGCAACTCATACAGTGGGGGAATCTGGCTCATTAAATTCAGTGATGCAACACCCACAGGTATTGAATTTTAAATGAATTCACAAACCTAATAAATCCCCCTGGCTGTCAAGTGTAATATAATTTGTGAAAAATTTATTACACATGATTATCAGGTATTAAACATAAGGTTTAAAATTTAAGCGAATGTTATACTCCTAGTTGGATAAATACTCCAGATTGCAAGGAGTCTTTAATGCAATTTGACATCAAGCTGGTCACAGCAGAGTTTATAGTTCTAAGGAACACCATCTCAGTCTTTGAATAGCTCATTCTTGTCAGAGTACAGGTCCATTTCTAACCATGTCACATATATCCTTGTGCTTTGACTTTTAAATCCATTCATTCATGTCTTTCTGAAGGCCCATATCTCTCCCGTGCTTGATGCAATGCCCTCCGTGTCATTTTGGAGGTGATGACAAACAACATAGATCCTGCAGGAATGGTTTGTGGCCATAAAGACCACCCTAAAATTTCCAAAATTAGCTTTGTCATTTGTGGATCTTGTCGCAGTGCTACAGTTTAAACATTCTTGTTCTTAACTTCTGTCTTGTCCAAGGTGGGTTCTCCCCATATATAAAAGCAGACATTTTCTATTTCTTCATTCATTTTAATGCATCACAAAGGATGTCAATATTCTCAAAAATCTAACTCTCCTTCCTTGGCCTTATTGTCAACTCAATGGCCTGGTAGAACTCACCAAGAAATCATTCTTCCTATTAAAATTTGTATTGGATTGATACAAAAGTTGACAAACATGTATTTTGCAGTATACTATAAGATCATATTAAATATAATTCACACCTTGGCTGAAACATACTATACAGCAGGGATCCATACCCATATCTCTAACACCAGAAGGTAAAATTTCTAGGAAGCTTTTCATCATCTGTTCAAGTTTTAATCCTAACAATCTCCATATAATTGTTTCAACTACCTAAATGATTCAAACACAACTTCTTAAATGGTTGAGTCTATTTGTAAAATTCATTATGGGGAAATATCAAGCTGTTCTTTGGGGAAAATATGAAACTTATTTAGATGATAAATTACACATAAATATATACACACATATGTAAATAATTATATATATTAGGAAGTATACACATAATTTCTCAGGAGCTTTTTTAGTTCTATACTTTATTTGAATGCTTAATTAGTGTTGCATATATCCATCCATTTATAAATATACTCAATATGTACTTTAAGCTCTTACTTTGTGCACTTTGTACATAACTTTGTATACTAATGAAGAATCAGACAGTCTTATTCTTAGGGCCCTTATAATACAGTTGTAGGACTGTAGATAAAAGAAGAAAATATTTACTTTTAGGTGGCAATAAATTACAAGAAAATAAAAGCATGTTTAGGGATTAGGAAGTAGGAAAACATGTAGAAAGAAAGTTTTTTTAAACAGAGGAGTGAGCACATGCCAAGGCCAAGAGGTGAGGATGTCCTTGGCACATTCAAGAACAGCAAAGAAACTGGTATTTAGATACAGCATGAGTGAGACCGTCTAAGAAGATATGATCCAAGGGAGAGGTGGCTAGGGCTCAGGACTTAGTGAGCCTTTTATAGTGCCTGCAAAGGACTTTCATTTTTATTCTTAGTGATATGTCATACTATTTAAGGATTTAAGATAAGTGCCAAGTTCTAGTTTATCAATTTTAAAAGCTGAAGTATAGAGAATATGCAGATGGGAAGAGGTGTCCCATGTGATTCGTTTGGTAGTTATGCCATTAATCTCTGTCAACATTATTTTTACATGATTATAAGACTCAGGAGGGCAGGTTTTGTGTTTTGTTGTGTTGTGTTTCTACTGTTGTATCCATACAGAGCATCATCAGAAATGTTGCAGTCACTTAATAACTATCATCTAATAAATGAACAGTGGATAAATGAGGGTTATGATCAACATAGTAAGATGAGGGAGTTTTGAATATAGTTTGGATATAGAGCTAATAGAGTTGCTGATGGACTGGCCATAAGGGGTGGAGAAAAATTAAAGACGAATCTTTTGGATTGAATAACTTCAAGAATGTAGTTGCTATTTACTGAGATAGTAAAAAAGTGTGGGAACTATGTTTAGGAGCAGAATAGAGAAATGGGTATTGGAACTAACAAATTTGATATGTTTAAAAGATTTCCAGATGGAAATATCAGCTAGGCAACTGATATATGAAAATGATTATATGCAGGAATTCTCTTTCTCTTTTCATTGATCAAAATATAACTTTATATTGACCTCAGTTCTTCCAGTGGAACCGGTTAAGTTCTTATTTCCATGGCAAATCTCGCAAAAAGACAGGACTAAATATGTGTTTAAATGTCAGGCAAAGTCTCAGTGTAAAGTTTTATCATCTGTTTTCATTGCAACCCTCAAGCAGCTTATGAATGGTTTGTGGGAGAAAAACATAATTTTGTAACCACTGGGGCAAATCTTCTAGTGGCCTAGAAGATATGGGGACAAATGAGGCTCTGGTGACTGTATATGATTAAGAAAGCCTATGTCTAGGGAAGCAGTTTCAGCTGACTGCCATATTTTAAGAGTGGTCAAAACCTCTCAAACTTTTAGCAAAAGAGTGTAAGTGAATGACTGAAATGACAATGAATTTAGTCCAATTACTACTCATTTATTTTCAATATTTAAGAAAAATTAAAATAAATTGAGGGAAGAAATGTGTATCTAGGACTAAACAGATGTATTTTTGTTGACTCGTTCTTAAAATCATATGACATAAAACTCAAGCAATAAGAATTCAATTAAATTTCAATTAATCATCCAATATGTATAATACTATCCTACAAAAATTATCGTCAGCTCTATGTACTGGAGGCCTTTAATTATTATTTGTGTTTAGAAAGATCTCCTTTATACAGGATCTAAAGAAATTCTGGTGAGAGAGGGTAGGGTGCATAATTACCCCATCCTACCATACTAAAAATCTTGTTTGGGGCAGGATTCTAACGGAAATGTTCTCTGGCAGACTTTGAGATCTAAAAGTATCTCTGTAACAGAGTACAATTATTAATAATTATAAGTAAACTTCCGTTTGGTAAATCTTAACATCTCACTCCAATATAAACTCCTCAGCTTCCAATAAATGCTTACTGCTAAAGAATAATGCAGACTGTACCTAACTTCCTCCTCCAGCAAAATACACAGGTAAAGACCCCAACTTGGAATTTTATTGTTGATCCTTTACATCTGCATTTGCAAAACAAGGATGATAAACTGATAAAGAAAGCAATGATTAAGAATGTCAAAGACCCCAGATCTACCCAATTATGACCTCTATCAACAATTTGATGTATTTTTTCTGTGGACAGCTACTACGTTCATTTCAAACCATGGTTAATATGACTTGAAATAATTATAATTGGCACTACTCTCGACACCACTTGACATTTCAGGTTACTTTGAAAGACATACATATAGAAGGTGCTCCATAAAGGTCTATGCTCCTCTTTTCATCAAAACAGATATTTGTAACTAATGTCTCTCTATCTGCACAGGTCTCTCTATTGCATATAAAACGGAACTCAAACTATTATAAACATTTCACCTAAAATAGCATACTGTAGACTAATAATTTATTTTATGAAATCAACATTAAAAATTGTCTTTCCAGCTTAACTATGTTTTATATTTAAAATAACAAATGTTATTTTAAAGTTCATAAAAGCTTTCCACAGTAAATAGTATACAAAAGACTAGTTAATACAGTACTATTCTAATGTGATCATTTCATAAAATATTAGACATATAGCATGCTTTTCATTAAATTTTTGCAATGAATATTTAAAGCTATCTGCCTTTTTAAGAATAATTGATTAGATGTCATCTATGACCATCTGAAACTCAGGAAACCTTTAATAAAGAACAGTTTGTTTGGTTATAATCAGTTAATCTGTTTAGCATATAAATTAAATAACATTGATCAAAGTGATTACTATAAATTGATTAGCTCTCTATAGAATGTAAATACTACTTTGCTAAGCTAATATTAGCATTTGTTATACAAAAACATTTTATAAAATCCATGTATTTATTTAGAATCCTTTTAGCTAAGATCATATCAAACTGCCTATTCAATGTATTTAATTTTTTTCCTAATAACACTAAAAGCAGAAGTGAAATGCCTTTTAAGATATTAATGGAAGGAAGGCATATTTATAATTACTTTATATAATTTAACTTAAAACATTTGAAATGTGCATTCTTAGTGCAGTTAAAATCAGTAATATGGAATAAATTTAGCTAACCTCAGAAATCAGGAAGTCTGTTATTAAACACATCATGTGTTCGTAAGTTTTCTAACTGATGTAGAATGCATTATAAACTAAAACTGATGACCCATGAATCTCTGATCCAGAATTTTGATTCAAAACTTTAAAACTAGGCCTGATTTTCTTGTGCTCTCATCATGTGGAATCTGCAGTTAAAATTTGAAAAAAAAAATTCTTCTAAGTCACCAAGTTTACTTAAGTCGTTGGCAATTCTTAAGTCTTCCTTTGTTTTTGCTCAGTGCCTCTAATTCTTCATCATTTGGATAGGAAGATGTTCCAATTTCATCATGTTTTTTTCCTGTTTCAAACGTATTTGCTAATTCTTTCCAGAAGATACGGTTTCTTTTATGAAGATATGACATTATAAGATTATAATCTCATCATTGGGGATGCTCACTGCTACTGAATTGTTTATTATTTTGGGACTCCTTTGATGGACAGAGATATACAAATGTGTGTCTGTGTATTTCATATCTATATATAGAATTTTAACTTTTTTATGGATAAAATTCCTCATGCATTCATATTGATATATCTAATTTTAATTCAGCACAAGATTTTAGTTAATATTATCTAGATTACACCAGTATTTCCTTTCTTCCATACTGAGATAACTGGTTTTCAAGGATACATGTGATGATAGAATGTATCATAATGAATGCTTTACTTTATCCACATCACCTACATAATTATTTCAGAATCATATTAATAAAAACAACAGCACTACCTGAAAAGCTAGATGAGAAAATAACTTAAAAGCTTGAACATAGTCTCTTCTTTCCACCACATATGTTATAATTTAACTACATCATATACCATTGTTCTCTATACTTTCTCCCTTTGAAGTTTCATTTAGTCTTAGTCCTATGTCATTATATGTTTAAAACTTACCACAGTAGTTATGGTGATATCTGAAGCCTGCTCTTAAGTGGATACTTCAAGAAAATTTCACATTATAAATATTTTCTGAGCATTATTTGCTTATAATAGTTTGATTCTACATTTTTTCATGAATATCAGTTTTGTTGGAAAATAACTTTTTGCTTACATTTCCTTTCCTTGATATATTAATTGTCTTATTTCATTTTACCATTTTTAAAGTGGTGCTTTAAAAAGTTTGGTTAATATTTTTTTCTTTTTGATGATTTTGCCTACATGTCCAGAAGAATTTTTTTTTTATTTCAAGTATAGTAACTTAATTAGAACAATATACCATAAATGTTCATGCTGGATTTATAGTCTCAGGTATATGGTATGCCTTTTTAATAATTTAGTCTATTATTATTTATAACTTAAAAAAATCAGGGGTATTTTTTGAGTCAGAAATCTTATATATTCTACAACCTTATATTAATTTGTTCTTTAGTGGTGTATATCAACTGCATATTAAATCTTTGCCTATTGCTAAAAGTTATTATATTATAATTTTCTTAATTGTCTTTACTTCTTGGGTTTTAAAACTTTCCCTTTCTTAGCCTGTTTTTCAGTAGACACTACCTATGGCATTTATTCACTCCTGCATTCCTTTAAGTTTAGTTTCTTCCCTGCAATTATTTTTTCTTGTATTTCTAATCTTTTCCTGGATTTTGTCAACTTATTTCTGAGTTTCAAAAGTTCTGATTTATGTTGTTACTTTTTGTTTTGTAATAATTTTTAATGTTTCTTGCATTATAGTAGAAGGTAGCACTATAATGTTCTGTGGACTTTAATAAGGTTTTGTTGTCTGTAGGCATATTATTATGCTTATTATTGTCTTTTTTCTTATACTAATTTTTTTTATTTTGGTATTATTAATGTATAGTTACATGATCAACACTATGGTTACTAGACACCCCCTATTATCAAGACCCCACCACATACCCCATTATAGTCTTTCTTATACTAATTTTTTATTGATCATTTTTATATCAAGTCCATTTACTTGAACTTTTTAAAGTATGTTGTATTTATGGTATGGTATTTTTTCTAAGTTCAGAGTTCCCATCTTCAGGGATCATATGTGAGAGTCCTCTCCAAACCCTGTAGAGGTACTGTGGGCCTCTTACACTCGACTTCTTTTAGATGCTATAAAACCCCTTCCAGTGGCTATTGTTATTCCCAATACAGCCTAAGGCTGTCCAGTAAACTCCAGATGGCTGTTTAGGGGATCGCCTGTGTTTAAGTTTGTCAACTATCCTATTACTTATCATAGCAGATTTTTCTTTTTGCCTTTTCATGATTTGTTTCTACTCACTTCTATTTTGGACTTCGTGGGAATGCTTTGTCACCTTGTTTTGTTGAAAAGTTTGTCCATTGGATTTTGATTTTATCTTATCCTAGCTCTGTTTTTATGAAGGGACTCAGAAAAATTAATAACTGAACTATTACTGATCTTACTTGCTCGCATCATCCACTTAATGTATTTTTATAATCATAACAACCCAGGAAAATATCTATCCACATAGATACAGAAATGCAAAAACTAAGCAATAATTGAAAATGAATGATAAAATTTTTGTATTTAGATCCAACTGAAATTTTGATTCCTTTTTGTCTTTGAGACAAGCAAAGTAGTTTAAGAGATTATTATTAGATTTATTTCTACTCATGATGATAGAATACCTGGAGTTTCAAGGCATAACCCAGTAGCAGCACTGTCTTCAAAGAAGCTAGAATGTGGAGAAGTGAAATGATATACATGGATACAATATGTGTGCTAAAGGGTTATATGTAAGCTCTCTTCCTTTGCCTCTTTCAGTTACTTGCAAATGAAATCTAAGTATGTTAATCATTGTCACCCCATAAATTTAGTTCTGTTAAAAAAAATGTTTCCTGGCCTTAGAAATATACTCTACTTACTCTGATTCTCAGACTTCAGTCACATGTCATTTATACTTCTGGTTACCCATGGCCCTCTGTCTCACAAATGAGAAATAAGCAGGCTATTGAACTGGAGATAATGGTAATGATTTAAACCGATATCACAAAAGAGAAGAATATTTTAGTTTTTAAATTTTATTGAAAGAAAATAGAAAAATACTATAAAGTGGTAAATATACCCTATGGGTAACAGTTACATTTAAAAATTCTTATCTATTACAATATGAAAGAAATGAAGAGCACCTGTAGGCATCTCTTATATATTGTATAAATATTTAAAGGATAGTTTCTGTGAGTCATGCTTTCTGTTTGGTGCAGGAAATACCAAAATAATAAATGAAAATGCTTGTTTTCCAAAAACTCACAATATAGTTGAGAAGACAGAAAAGTAAGTAAATAATAATATGATATGAAAAGTGAAAATAGAAGAAGCACAAAGCGTAGAGTAGAAGCCACCAAACCCTTCCTGTGAATATGAGGAACTACGTTTATGTTTTCACATTGGATGTGGTACTTAGAGGTAAGCAGAACTTTATCCATTGATTGATAGGGCACCAGGTCTAAGTGGAAGCTCATTTTGTAGCTCACCCACTGCTTCAAAAGGAAAATGCACAAATCATCATCAGTCTAGATGGAGCATGGGTGAAATAGAATTTTGTGTATCCATTGTGTGGATTTGCTGTTGATGGGACGTAGAACTGTTGTGGGAGCATGAGGATAGATGCATCTGGAGAAATCAAGAGCAATCACAGAATGAATGTTTCCTAAGACCCATAAAGAGCTATGACTGTACAGCATGCAAAGATCTACAACTTCATTTGGTTGACAGATGTTTATTGAACACCTGCTCTGTGTTCTTCTAGGTATTTGGTTTGCACTAGAGAAAGAAAGATCTGCATTCCCATGGAGCTTAAATTTATAGGCAAATATACAATAATTATTAAAAATTAGTAGTTAAGTATCTGGTGTACTAGGAAATGATTGGTACACTGGAAAAAAGAAAATGTAGAGCAAAGGAGGTCAGGAGTCTGTGAATGAGATAGTGACCGTTGGTGGTAGTATTAAATTTGATGTCTAATTTAGAAGGTGATATCTGAGAAAAGGTTTAAAGAAGGTATAAGTTTGCCAAGCTGAGCTCCCAAAATCCTAGGCAAAGGGAACAGTTAGAAAAGTATGCTGGAGGGAACTTCTGGGAAAGTTGGAACAGATGCAGTCTATTGCATTGTGGATCAAATGTGTATAAAAATATATTATTAACTTATTCTTCCTATGTGTTCTATGAGACAAACATTTTTTTAATGGGGAATATGCATCTAGAAATAATGTTTTGAAGATTTGCTTACCAAGAACCTACTTACTCTACTGAACAGTACAATATATTTAGAACAGATGTGTGCAAAATTATTACTTCAAAATAATTGTTTGAAGAATATCTATATCTTTGCACAGGGTAGAAAGATACAGTATCTTCATTTTACATCTGAATGTTTACATGAAATGGAAATATGTATGAACATCTTCACTTTTCTTTGATCTGTTAATACACTTCAGATATCTTACAGTGCACCTGCTCTATGATTTGTTCTTGTTTTATAAATATGATAAGATCAGATTATTATTTGGAGCAAAAGGAGTGGTACTCCATCAAGCAATTTGTGGATCTCTGATATGTTCCATAAAGAGAGCTATGTTTGTTTATCTATCTGCATAAATCTGTTAGGATTCTTAAACTATTATAATCATGGTTAGTTAAAAATTGGGGAATATTATTTTTGTCATTCCCAATCATGAAAAGAAGAAAACAAAAAATAATGTAAATAATATTTTATAATTCTAATTGGTATCTGTCTTGGAGACTTCTCGTTGTCTACCAACATATCTATTCTCCATTCTTCCTCAGTAAGAGCAACACAATATTCAACTATGTACATTGCCAGCAAGTTAAAAGACTACATTTCCCAGTTGTCTTTGCTGACAGTTATGTCTGTATGACAATGGTATGATCAATAAGGTGTTCTTTAAGAAGATAGGGTGTGTCCTTTTTGTCTTTTCCTCAATATAGGCCTAGAATGGAGATACAATGGCTAGACCTCCAGTTGCAACCTTAGTCCACAAGGTAGACATTTATTTAAGGAAGAGAGTGAAGAAATCTGGAATTTCTAAAAAAAAGAAAAACTAGTAAGTTTTTGGCTTCCATACCTATCCTACAGTACCTCACTCCAGATGGCTTTTATGTGAAAGAATAAAATCCTGTGCATAATAGCTTCTGGGACTTTAAGTTTTCTGTTAAAAAAATCTGAGCCTAATCCTTGATGATAGTATTGCATGTATTTAATTCAGTCACATTGAGGAGTAGGTGAATCTGAATTGTGTAGAAAATTGTCATACTAGGCTTTCAAATACACAGGGGTATTTAAACAAAATTAAAATATTGATATTGATTTACTGTTTCTCTATGGTATGCTAGAAGTAGAGGACCAGATTAAGGACATTGGCGAAAAAGTCCATAGTGAGAAAAGGTTTTAGAGCAACCAGGAAGGAACTGGCATCCTACGTAGTTAGAGGGCTGAGGTGACAACAGCACATGAACAGATGAGTGGGCCTTTCTGAGAAGGCGTCTGTGAAAATGGGTTGCTTGATTCATGAAATGAATCAAGCATTTTCCAGGGAACATCTTACTATACATGTAATTAGAAACACTTGTTTCTGGTGATACATGAATTTATTACATGGTGTGACATGTAACAAATCAGAGTAGAAGGGGTTGTCCAAACTTAAGGAGATAAACACAGTTTTAAAGGCGAATCAAAGGGCCCCATCTCTACCCATTTTATCAAATTCTGGAAGATAGACCCTTTGAGAGTAATTACCAGACAGCTGAAGTTTCAAGGTTACATAAATGTTTAATCTGTTGAGCTTGACTGAGTTTATTCATGTGGAACAGAAAATACCCATTCATCCAGTGGGGTTGAGGAAAGAATTTCAATCACTCAGCCATATCTTATTCTTTTCTCCTGTGGAGCAGAAAAGAAGATAAGACTTTCTTATACTTTGCATTTGGGTGGAGTCATGTAGCCAGTTCTCACCAAAGGTTGCAAATGGAAGACATGTGTTTCATATATGGTGTATCAAAGTATCACTGAATTATCAACTTATGGTGAAAAAACTTACACATTTCTCACCCCATGCTGTGGTACCTGCAAGAGAATCTTGTCGTTAGATGCTGCAGCCACAAAATCAGAACAGCATCAGTCACTGGATCACTGACTGGAAGACAGTCATCCTGAGAGGCAACCTAAAATTTTTAGCATAAAATGTGTATTTTGTTGTGTGACACCAGTGAGATTTTTGGGTAATTTTTTTTAAAACAAACTTTTAAGAGCAGTTTTAGGTTCACAGAAATTTCCCATATACCTCCTGTCCTTCACCTACATAGACTCCCCCAATGTCAATGTCCTCTACCAGAGTGGGGCATTTGTTACAACTGATGAACCTACACTGACAGATCAGTCCCCCAAAGTTCATAGTTAACTTCAGGCAGGATAGTTTTTAAAGGAGATTAGGATAACCTACAGGTATAAGTCTCTGTGGCTCTCTCCAACTAGTAATAATTGTTCATTTTCTTTTTAAACCATGTAACTCTAAATAGCCATAGACAACAGAAGTCTAAGGCATTAACATACACATGAACAGACATACACACATTTTCAAAGTTGATGCTATTCAGAGGCAGCAGATATAACAGTTTTTTGGCCAATCATGACCATGACTTGATACATTCTTGTAAATAAGGTTTAAATACTACCTTTTTAGAGTTCATTTCTAATGCTTTGGATAGAAAACCTGGGAGTTCTTTGCAAGTGTCATATTAGCATTTCAGTAGTCCACTGTTAAGATCTTTGAAGGGGCACAAACAAGTAACAGGTTAGATGTTGTATTAGTCTGCTCAGGCTTCCATAACAAAGTACCACAGACTGGCTGAAACAACAGAAATTGGTTTTCTCAGTTCAGAAGTCCAAACGTTCAAGACCAAGGTTACATTAGGGTTGGTTTCCAGTGAGTTCTCCGTCCTTGGACTGCAGACTGCACTTCTTATTGTATCCTTACATTAGCATTTCTCTGTGCTTTTTTGGGGGGTGTGGGGTATGGGTAAAAAGGGAGAGATAGAATGGGTGGGAGGAAGGGAGAGAGATCTGACAATCTAACATCTCTTCCTCTTCTTACAAGGCCACCAGCCTGTCAGATTTGGGCCTATTTCTTATGACTTCATTTAACCGTAATTGCCTTCCTAGTGATCCTATCTCCAAAGACAGTGATACTGGGGGTTAAAGCTTCAACATATGCATTGGTGTGGAGAGGATACAATTTAACCCATAATAGGAGTGTTATACTAGTAGAGTTCTCTCCTTCAGGGGGAAAATTTTAATCAGAGATTAATGAGAAACATATCTCCTGACCATACAAATAAAAATGCCACCTTTAGTTGTTGCTGTTTTCAACTCAAAGTCGGTATACTTTAAGACAATGGCCATGTAGGCTATGACTGCCCTTTGGAGAAAAGAGCATTCCATCAGGAAAGTTCTACTCTCACCTTCTGATTTTGCTCCTTCAATGACAATCACTCCTCCTTTGGAGATCCTCCTGACACCAAGAATGCTGAGTAAGTAATCTTATACAAGAAGGTTCTGACATGAACTAGAAAGGTGCAATGATTAAATTAATTCCAGAGAGTTCTGGGAAGGTGGTGGCATGAGCAGGGTGGTGGAAATCTCCTCCCAAAACCATATATATTTATGAAAATACAACAAATACAACTATTCCTAAAAGAGAGAGCAGAAGATACAGGACGACACCCAGCCTGCAGCTACACCTGAGAGGACTCGGCACCTTGCATGGCGGGTAAAATACAAAGCCATGACCCGCCGGGATCCAAGCACTCCCCCACTCCAGCAGGAGGAGAATATTCAGAGTGGGGAGGGACTGGAAGCACAGGCCCTTGAAATAACCGGCCCTGGTGATCTGCAACAGGAGCACTGACACACTTCACGCAGTGTATCAGAGATTGGAGAGACATGCAGGATCCAAGATGGCAGGTCCTCTCAGCCAGCTCCCCCAGACAAAAGAAAAGTGCGTGCTTTTTTAGGGGTCTTAAAAGAGACAGGTGCCCAATGGAGGAGCAGGATCGTCCCAGCACACTCAGCCAAGCAGGCTGGGAGTCCTGGGGAATTTCAGACCCCTTGGACTGAGGCTGGAAAAGCAGTCACACCAAGACATCCCACAGAAATCAGCAGCCTCCCATTTGTTCCCTCCCAGCCAGAGTCACAAAGGGCCCAGCAGAGCGGCTGTGGCTGCGGAATAGTGGAGCAACAGCGCAACCTACAGCATCCTCACAGAAACGACACTCAGAAAGCGTTTATTTTTTCCTCTTTTTTCCCTTCCTTTTTCTTTTTTTGACCACTTCTATCACCATGAAAAGACAGAGGAATATGTTACAAACAAAACTTATCCAGACAACCCCAGAGAGGGAGCCTGAAGGGATGGACATGCACAATCTTCCTGAAAAAGATTTCAGAATAAAAGTCATAACCATAATGATGAATCTACAGAGAAACATGCAAGAGCTAAGGGACAAAGTGAGGGAAGTGAGGAAAGACAATGCAGAGATGAGAAAAGCGATTGACAAGCTTAGCAGCAGACTAGATGAGATGCAAGAGACTGTTAATGGAGTAGAAATCAGAGAACAGGAATACAAAGAAGCTGAGGCAGAGAGAGATAAAAGGATCTCTAGGAATGAAAGAACTTAAGTGAACTGTATGACCAATCCAAATGGAACAATACTTGCATTATAGGAGTACCAGAGGAAAAGAGAGAGAAAAAGGGACAGAAAGTGTCTTTGAAGAAATAATTGCTGAAAACTTAGCCAAGCTGGGGAAAGAAATAGTCTCTCAAACCACTGAAGCCTACAGATATCCCATCACAAGGGACCAAAGGAAGAAAACACCAAGACATAATAATTAAAATTGCAAAGATCAAAGGTAAGGACAGAGTATTAAAAGCAGCTAGACAGATAAAAAATATCACCTAAAAAGGAAAATTTATCAGACTATCATCAGACTTCTCAACAGAAACCTTACAGGCCAGAAGAGAATGGCATGATATATTTAATGTAATGAAACAGAAGAGCCTCAAACCAAGAATATTGTATCCAGCACGATTTTCATTTAAATTTGAGAGAAGGATTAAAAAATTTCCAGACAAGAGAAAGCTGAGGGAATTTGCCTCCCATAAACCACCTCTTCAGGATATCTTAAAGGGACTGCTCTTGATGGAAGCACTCCTAAGGCTAAAAAGAGGTCATCAGAGAAAATAAAATCATAGCAAAGAAAGCAGATCATCCAAATACTAACTAAAGGCAAAGAATAAAACACCTAGTATATAAAGAATGGAGGAGGAAGAATAAGAAGGGAGAGAAATAAAGAAACATCAGACGGTGTTTACAATAACTTAAGAAGAAGATTAAGTTAAGTTAGACTGTTAGATAGCAGTTTAGCTACACTTGAACCTTTGGTAACCATGAATCTAAAGCCAGCAATGGAAATAAGTACATATCTATCGATAATCACCCTAAAAGTAAATGGACTGAATGCACCAATCAAAAGACACAGAGTTATTGAATGGATAAAAAAGCAGGACCCATCTATATGCTACTTACAGGAGACTCACCTCAAACCGAAAGATATAAACACACTAAATGTGAGGGATGAAAAAAGATATTTCATGAAAACAAATAGGAGAAAAAAAACAGGTGTTGCAGTACTTGTATCAGACAAAATTCTTCAACACAAAGAAAGTAGCAAGAGATAAAGAAGGACATTATATAATGATAAAGGGGTTAGTCCAACAAGAGGATATAACCATTTTAAATATATATGCACCGAACACAGGAGCCCCGGCATATGTGAAACAAATACTAACAGAATTAAGGAGGAAATAGAAAGCAATGCAGTCATTTTAGGAAACTTCAACACACCACTCACTCCAAAGGCCAGATGTACCAGAAAGAAAATAAGTAAAGACACAGAGGCACTGAACAACACACTAGAACAGATGGACCTAACAGATATCTACAGAACTCTACACGCGAAAGCAGCAGGATACAGATTCTTTTCAAGTGCACGTGGAACATTTTCCAGAATAGATCGCATACGTGGCCACAAAAAAGAACCTCAATAAATTAAAAAATATTGAAATTCTACTAACCAACTTCTCAGATCACAAAGGTATAAAAACTAGAAATAAATTTTAGAAAGAAAACAAAAAGGCTCACAAATACATGGAGACTTAACAACATTCTCCTAATTAATCAATGGGTGAACGACCAAATCAAAACAAAAATCAAAGAATATATGGAGACTAATGACAAAAACAACACAAAGCCACAATTTCTGTGGGACACAGCAAAGGAAGTTCTAACAGGAAAGTATATTGCAATCCAGGTCTATTAAAAGAAGGAAGAACGATCCCAAATGAATGGTCTAAAGACACAATTACTGAAATGGAAAAAGAAGAACAAATGAGGCCCAAAGTCACCAGAAGGAGGGACATAATAAAGATCAGAGAAGAAATAAATAAAATTGAGAAGAATGAAACAATAGAAAAAAATCAATGAAACCAAGAGCTGGCTATTTGAAAAAATAAACAAAATAGATAAATCCCTAGCCAGACTCATTAAGAGAAAAAGAGAATCTACATACATAAGCAGAATCAGAAATGAGAAAGGAAAAATAACAACAGACCGCACAGAAATACAAAGAATTATAAGAGAATATTATGAGAATCTATATGCTAACAAGCTAGACAACCTAGAAGAAATGGACAACTTCTTAGAAAAATACAACCTTCCAAGACTGACCAAGCAAGAAACAGAAAAACTAAACAGACAAATCACCAGCAACGAAATTGAAGCAGTAATCAAAAAACTACCCAAGAACAAAACTCCCGGGCCAGATGGATTCACCTCTGAATTCTACCAGACATATAGAGAAGAAATAAAACCCATTATCCTTAACATTTTCCAAAAAATAGAAGAGGAGGGAATACTTCCAAACTCATTCTATGAAGCCAGTATCATTCTAATACCAAAACCAGGCAAAGACCTCACCAAAAATAAAATTACTGACCAATATCCCTGATGAATGTAGATGCAAAAATACTCAACAAAATATTAGCAAACCGAATTCAAAAATACATCAAGAGGATTATACACCATGATCAAGTGGGATTCATCCCAGGGATGCAAGGATGGCACAACATTTGAAAATCCATCAACATCATCTACCACATCAACAAAAAGAACAAAAACCACATGATCATCTCCATAGATGCTGGAAAAGCATTTGACAAAATTCAGCATCCATTCATGATTAAGACTCTCAACAAAATGTGTACAGAGGGCAAGTACCTCAACATCATAAAGGCCATATATGACAAACCCACAGCTAACATCATACTTAACAGTGAGAAGCTGAAAGCTTTTCATCTAAGATCGGGAACAAGACAGGGATGCCCACTCTCTCCACTGTTACTCAATATAGTACTAGCGGTCCTAGCCACGGCAATCAGACAAAACAAAGACATACAAGGTATCCAGATTGGTAAAGAAGAAGTCAAATTGTCACTATTTGCAGATGACATGATATTGTACATAAAAAACCCTAAAGACTCCACTCCCAAACTACTAGAACTAATATCTGAATTCAGCAAAGTTGCAGGATACAAAATTAACACACAGAAATCTGTTTCATTTCTATACACTAATGATGAACTAACAGAAAGAGAAATCAGGAAAACAAGTCCATTCACAATGGCATCAAAAAGAATAAAATACCTAGGAATAAACCTAACCAAAGAACTGAAAGACCTATACCCTTAAAACTATAAGACACTCCTAAGAGAATTAGAGAGGACATTAACAAATGGAAATTCATCCTGTGGTCTTGGTCAGGAAGAATAAATATTGTCAAAATGGCTATACTACCTAAAGCAATCTACAGCTTCAATGCAATCCCTTTAGGAATACCAACAGCTTTCTTCAGTGAACTGGAACAAATAATTCTAAAATTCATGTGGACCCACAAAAGACACCAAATAGCCAAAGCAGTCCTGAGAAGGAGGAATAAAATGGGGAATTATGCTCCCTGACTTCAAGCTCTACTACAAAGCCACAGTAATCAAGACAATTTGGTACTGGCACAAAAACAGACCCACAGACCAGTGGAACAGAATAGAAAATCCAGACATTAACCCAAACATATACAGTCAATTAATATATGGTAAAGGATCCTTGGATATACAATGGGGAGATGACAGCCTCTTCAGCAGCTGGTGTTAGCAAAACTGGACAGCTACATGTAAGAGAACAAAACTGGACTACTGTCTAACCCCATACACAAAAGTAAACTCAAAATGGATCAAAGACCTGAATGTAATTCATGAATCCATAAAACTCTTAGAAAAAAACATAGGCAAAAATCTCTTGGACATAAACATGAGCGACTTCTTCATGAACATATCTCCCCAAGCAAGGGTAACAAAAACAAAAATGAACAAGTGGGACTATATCAAGCTGAAAAGCTTCTGTACAGCAAAGGACACCATCAGTGGAACAAAAAGACATCCTACAGTATGGGAGAATACATTCATAAATGACGTATCCAATAAGGGGTTGACATCCACAATATATAATGAACTCACACACCTCAACAAACAAAAAGCAAATAATCCAATTAAGAATGGGCAGAAGTCATGAATAGACACTTCTCCAAAGAAGAAATTCAGATGGCCAACAGGCACATGAAAAGATGCTCCACATTGCTCATCATCAGAGAAATGCAAATTAAAACCACAATGAGATATCACCTCACACCAGTGAGGATGGCCAACATCCAAAACACAAACAACAACAAATATTGGCGAGGATGTGGAGAAAAGGGAACCCTCCTACACTGCTGGTGGGAATGCAAATTAGTTCAACCATTGTGGAAAGCAGTATGGAGGTTCCTCAAAAAACTCAAAATAGAAACACCATTTGAACCAGGAATCCCACTCCTAGGAATTTACCCTAAGAATGCAGCAGCCCAGTTTCAAAAAACAGATACATCCCTATGTTTATCGCAGTACTATTTACAATAGCCAAGAAATGGAAGCAACCTAAGTGTCCATCAGTAGATGAATGGATAAAGAAGAGGTAGTACATATACACAATGGAATATTATTCATCTATAAGAAGAAAACAAATCCTACCATTTGTAACAACATGGATGGAGCTAGAGGATATTAGGCTCAGTGAAATAAGCCAAGCCGAAAAAGACAAGTATCTAATGATTTCACTCATATGTGAAGCATAGGAACAAAGAAAAAAAACTGAAGGAACAAAACAGCAGCAGACTCACAGAACCCAAGAACGGACTAATAGTTATCAAAGAGAAAGGAACTGAGGAGGATGGCTGGGAAGGGAGGGACAAGGGGGAAAAGCGGGCAGTATGATTAGCAGAGGTAATGCTGGGCAGGTGTGGGCAGGGCTGTACAACTCTGAGAAGACAAGTAGTGATTCTATAGCATCTCACTACACTGATGGACAGTGACTGTAATGGGGTTGGTGGGGGGACCTGATGAAGGGGGTAGTTTAATAACCATAATATTGCACATGTAATTGTAGATTAATGATACCAAAATAAATTATTAAATTAATAATAATAATAAATTATAATAAATTATTTCCAATGCTACTCTGTATTCAAGGTAAATACTTACTGATCTATCCTCATTATGAATTATTCTAGCTCTATTGTCCAACATAGCTTAAAGGTGATCTATAATGAGATCAAATGTCAATATCTAAATAGTGCAATCTTAAAAGACCAACATTGAGATATTCTGAGTTGATTATAATTTCCCTCTTGTTATCAAATTGTCAAGCAGAAATTAAATATAAAATTCCTTTGGGGAGTTAAAATTAAGAAAAAATGAAAGATCAATATTAAATTGAAACACACAAACATTAAAGTTCAAAATAAAATTATTTTTCCTTGTGAATTAAAGGCCAAAGTGATGCATATCCAAACCTCAACCTTCTCAAAGTTTTAATCTGGTTAGTCTAAGCTAGAGGGTTCCTCAATGTCTAGGTGGATTTGTTTCTTTCAAGTGGCCTGGATTGTCTTTCACTGAAATAAATATGGTATTCCCAGGGCCCCAGGAGTTCTATTATTTCAATATCAAGACACTTCAGTATCTCATTTCTTGAGTCTGTAGCAGTAATAGGACACACGCAGCCTGGCAAGTTGCCCACATCCACCAAATTAAGACAACAGCCAATTCCACGTGAAAGCAGTCATTTCAAATTCTCTCAGGTCTGAGTACCTAGAAGTACCAAAGGTGAGAGCAGGGGTTCAGTTGCAGCTGAGGAAGAATGTGTGACGGAGGAAATCATGATCACACACTTGCCAGAGTGATATTCCTCCTCTCTGGTTGTCAAGAGTCCATTACTTTGAACCTTACCTTAGTGCGGGGATATTTTCCATTAAATAGTGGAACTATGATAACCATATTTAGAGGTTTCATCTCAAAGGGGTCATGTCTGAGAAATGGTCGCTGAGAAATGTCTGCCTTCTTGCAAAGTTGAAAAATCAGCCATTGTAATAAACTTGCGGTGACTTTCTTTTCTATTTATGTATTCCAAACCTCTTCATTTCCAATTTCCCTCTGTGTTTCTTATTTAAAATGCCCTACTAGTAAATTAGGTATAGACACTGCTGGTAATAGCATCAGAACTTGCTTGTAAGCATTCATTTTCAATTCTATGACATAGTTCTTAATCTGTTGAAGAAGGACCCTCAACTCTCACATGAACTGACACTACCATGAGGCTTCTCAATCAGGTGAAGCCAGATTCCAGGGCTTTGTGATCAGACAGTGTCTCTTTCAGGTTTTGACACTCCGTGCTTTCACAATAATTCATTCTGCTTTATTTTCATTGCTGTGCTTTTTTGTTACATCATTCTTCCTCCCCCAGCTTCTAGAGCTTCTCTTATCCTTGAGGACTCAGCCCAAATAGTACAATGTAACTGGCTTAGTTTAGTCCCTGCCATGTAAGTAGGGCTGATATTGTTTGCTTAATTAAAATGCCTTTCTTCCATGTACTTGTACTCTTTTCCTTGACTCAGACATTCATTTATCTAAATATTCCTTAATCAGTGATTTCTGGGACTGCAAAATTATCCACTGTTCAAACAAATTTTATCAAGATACGTTTTCCTGAATTGAATAAATGCATTCCAGAAGTATTTCCCTATCAAATTAGCCTCTTAACTAGATCGGGCAGCATTTGTTGTCATCCTGCCTGTCACCGTTTACTATGTAGCAGAATCACCTGTCAATGCCACTTGACAATAGATATAATAGATAGAGCCATGTATGTAGCTCCATATAAACCCCTTATGCCCCCAGGAAAATAGAACTAAAACATTCAGCTTTAATGACTGAGTCATTTAATTCTTTAAATGAAAAATTAAATTTCTGAATCATTCCTTGATTTTCATCAGAGCATATCCCACTTGTTTTGTTTTGTCTGGCAGCTAAACTATTATTGGTCTGTGGTTACTCTGAAACAGAGTATCTACATGCCAATTATTTGACAAGAATATTTACCTTGAACTCATTGTTTCTCTCTAACTTTAAAAAGCCCAATTGTGACACATGATAATTGGAGAGTGAAGGGTTTTGCATGACAAAATCCAGGAGGAAACATTATTAGATCAAAAGAGAGCAATACAAGCCACGGGTACCCTGGGGTTCCCTTCCCAGTGCTTCCATTCCCAAGAAGGACTGAGAAGGGGGCAGTTGTCAGATGTTCATCATTTTTGTTCTTGTTTTTTTTTTATGGTATGAAAGAGAACACAAAGGCCACATCTGAGAATGGAGTGGCTCTAGGAAAGAAGAGAATGGAGAGAAAAAGAGGTAAACACAGTTCCAGAAGCAATTGTACATTACAAACCGGCTGACTTTTAATGTTTTTGAGATGCCAGTAAAATCATTATTATTTCACTGGACAATTACTTTCAATGAAAGTTTATCTGCAACTCATTTGGTAATCCACTCACTAAGATCTTACGTTTAAGGTGCATCTTATGAATATTCCATTGTACTTTTGTAAGAAAAAAATCATTATCCTTGACCTGAGCAAGGAGTTCATTTTCACTATAACAGCCTGATAATTGGACTCAAATTTTACAGATGTGAGGAGAAATTACACATGAGATACTGGGATTCTTAAAATCAATTACAAAGTCAGTGTGACATTATAGCAATATATTGACATAAAAACTGCATTTTGAAAGGTAATATACACTTTATAATTTATGTTTCAAGTAGAATATCAGACCTTTGTGGTGTTATCTGATGTCAATAAATTAAGGATTCTGAGAGCTTTTTAAATTGGAAATATATATTGAACCATTTGTTTGTGGATTTTCCCCACCTGACTCAAGTGTGTGTGTGTGTGTTTTGTTTTTATTTTTGCATTATGTATTTGTGTTTTTATCCATCTGCACAAGTCCTACAACAGCTATATGGGTAGATGGGTAGAGGAGAGTTGACATCACCGCAATGTTTCTTTATTCCAGAGGTCAGCAAACATTTTATTTATCAACCACTGAGGATTCCCTTTGGTAAGAAGAATTCACTTTGGTAATTTACTATGGTTATTGACTTTGCTAACTGGGACATAACTCTGAGAGGAATCGTTCTCCAGAAGAATCTAGTATTTCTGTTACCACTAGCAAATAGCAGTTGTCCTTTAAATGGTGGAAACATGCCAAGGCTACTGACTTGCCCAGTAGAAGGAGACTAGATTTTCCTGGACTTGAATTTTGTGATGGGGCTTTTGATTATATAGATTGCAGAAGCTCTCTGTAGGGTTACAGACTAATTATTACTGGCATTCTGAAAAGTTTTATAGGCAAGAGACTATCAGGAATTGAAATGATCATATTATTATATGTAACAGACATGCTGAGACAGGGACTGTGGGTGTAGTCAGAGTAGGGGGAGGGCCTCCGGAAAAAGCAAGGCAGAATATTTGCAGTCAGAGCAATGTAACTACATGTAAGGAAACCCCCTACCAAAACTCTGTGTTAAACATTAAGCTCTAGGGTCATTCTTCAGTAAGATCAGTTGGTGTTCCCCAGATAAAGAAGAGTAGCCCATGTTGTTATTATGTTAATCACTTTAAAGATACACTTTCGCATGCTAAAAGGCCCAGGCCTATGTGCTGTCTTTCCTTTTTCAGATTTGATGGGGTGGTTTTGCAAACCTGGCAACTAATTTAGCAAGCAGACCCAGCTGTAAACAACATAGTAAAAGGCAGGGAAGATTCCACCTTAAAGATAAGATTGCATTTTAACACCCAGGAAGTTTGGGAAGCAGAATTCTTAACTTACTCTTTAGCAAACAAGCAATACCTCAGCCCACCTTGGGGGCTGGGCAGGCTGCCTTTTGATATGCTCCTAGACCAGGATGCAGGTGTTCCGGAGAGAAATCCGGGGGGCAGAATTCCTTGTGTTAATTAGGGGTGTTCAGACACTTGTGGCAGGTCTACACCCCTAAACCTTTTTTCATGTTCTCGAAAAATCCTAATCTGCCTATAAAACCCCTAGACAATGCAGCACACCAGACTCTCTTGTACTCTCCTGGCGTGAGCCGGGAGCTCTGTCCTTTCACTTTATTTCTAAATAAAAGCCTGTACCTTGCTCACCTACCTTGAATGTTTATGAAGCTCATTCTTAGGATTGAACAAGAACCCCGGCATCAGTGCAACGGTATTTAGTAGCTTCCACACTGGGTGGGATGGTTCTGGAGCACTGGAAGGTTTCACACGTACCATTACTGGTGATGCTTTTTGATATTTGTGAGGAAGTTAAGGTAGATGATAAAACTGTGAGGAATGGACATTAAGAACTTCTAGAATATTCCAGCATGCACCTGGATGAAAAGGAGACCTTAAAAAGTAGAACTATTATAAATTGCTCTTATTTTAATTTTCTTCAAGAGATTTAAGTATTTTTTTTCATCTTCTTTGTTTTTTGACTGACCATTTTGTGACTACATGTGATCTCAGGTTTAATTTAAATAACAGATAATTTCTTGAAGAATATGTAACTTATCCATTAAATTAGATGTTCAAAATACATACTTGGGTTTATCTATATAACCAAAGAGTATCAACTTTAATCACATTGTTTGGCCCAACATAGAATTGTTTTTATTGAGCTATAACTAGTTTAGTGTCATTTTCCAAAGTTTAAAAGAATAATTCCGTGATGCTTGGATTTACTTGGAATGGTGTTGACTTTATTGTTTATTCATTTATTGTTAAATTATTATTTAATAATTAACTACACTTTATTTTTATGAGAATTTGTAAGAGACATTTTTCAATGATTGTAATAGAAACAAATATATTTCTTATTCAACCAAAACAGTTTTCAGAATTTTGTATGTTAGAAATCATGTTCCTAATCCTTTCCCGTTGTCCATGAGCAGCCAGGAGCTGCAGAGTCAAATCAGTGGTCTATATCCCCAAAGTATACATCACCTTCCCTTTCCAGTTTACAAAGTCACACCTGAAATCATCACTATCATTTTCATTATCGCTACGAATATAAAAGGAGAGAAAAGAGCGATGATGATAGTGTTCATAGCAACTGACACTAATAAATCACTGTATAATAAACAGTGTGCTAAGCTGCTATCTTATTTATAATCCTGGCTCTAATTATACATTATTTTGTTAGATTATTATCATACCATTATCACTTTATCATATCATTATTTTACAAGTAAGGGAAAAGTTCCTAAAAGGAAAAATAAAACAATCTGAAGACACATTTTGTTGTTTGTCAAATAGAATATGGCAGTTTAAAAAAAAATCATACTTATCTAATCAAGAAAAATAGAATCGTTTCTATATGCAGGCATTGTGATGACTTAGCTTATAATACTTAATTGCCAGTTATTACAGGGGTAAATTCTAACTGAAGATTTTATATACCACTGCTTATGCACTTAGTTAAAAAAATTATAAGCCCCTTCAGGCCAGCTTATTTTTGTCTCCACAGTGGCTATCATGTTGATTTGCACAAGGGACTGTTCTTTTTATAACTAAATGAGTAGGTCACAGATTTTTTTAGATATCCATAGAAATTGTGGAATGAGAAGGAAAAATGCCAACCGAAATTAAAGTTGTATTCATAAGGTAGGCAAACTGATTGTGGCAGTGAGAAACATAAACAACAAAATGAAAGTTTCATTTCTCAAAATGAAAGTTCAAAAGTCCACAGAAATGCATGGTCTTAGTCACTCAACTAATGTCATTTTTTAGGCAGAAATGATTTAAATTTGCCATGATCAGTGATTATTTAACCCCCCCTAGAAGAGTTCTTTGGATCAAAATCTGAAGTGCCTGTGATCCTAAGCAGCTATATCTGTAATGCTGTTCCCTAAAGGTCACCGCAATGACACTGCAGACTCCTGACATATATTCCTGCCTGTTGCCATAAACATCTCACTTGCAGTTGAAAAGGTAATTAGAAAGTTTCTATGTGCGTGCTTCAAGATGTGCTGCTGAAGGATTTATGAATTAAATTTGCCTGCTGAGCTGCAGAAAAGGTGACAGCATCTCCAGTTTACAACCATGTTTTTAATTTAGACATGTTATGCATGGCGAGAAACAACAACAGTCATTTCCTTTTTACAAGCCTTATTACTTATAAATCATGACAGTGGCATAGCTGCATTAGTTTGAAGGGATGAATAGTTACCAATAACAAAACTGCTTAATTTTTTTAAAAGCCTTATTCCCCAAAGAAGCAAAAGTAAGAAAAACAGCATTTTCCATTGTTTTTGCATAAAAATATATTGCAATATTGAACTATTTAGTGGCAAGTATATTGATGGGAAGATGGACAGATAAAGTATGCAGAGTATTAGTGTGAATATCTCAGTGGCGGGTTTGCAGATGTTCACTGTAAAATTCTATTCAATTTTCAATGTGTTTGAAAATTTTACATAATAAATGTGGGAAATATAAATTGAAATAAATACAGTCTAAAGAGACATACAAAATATTGCAAAGATGTATTTTACTATTGCCAGTTATTCTTTGAAAACTGCAAGCAATTCGGTTAATTGTCAGGGTGCTCTCTGTATGTCACCAAGTATCTGCAAATTGGAACTCCACATGCATTTGTTCATTGCTACAAATGTTGATTTTTGTAGTGCTGACCAACTCTACCCACAGTAGGTAAATTGAACTTCAGGCAACATTGCCAGCCCATTTGTGCAACGATTTTCCAAGTTGACGACTGAATTACAGTCTAATTTATTGCAGACTAATCAATCCCAATGATGATTTATGTAATAACCGGTTATTAAAAGCTACTGATGACCACACACCGTTTTCATTCTTTTGTGGTAGTACACATTAGCCTCTATTAAAGAATACTGCCCACAGGCTTTACAACATATTCTGGTTAGTATGACATATGAAAAGGAATGAATCAAATGTATGGAGTTGGTTTCTTTCCAAGAACAGGTAGTATATGGAAATTACTAAAATTATATTCTGCTTAGGTTTAAGAAACTTTGAATAATAATGTTCTAGAAGTCCAGAGCTCTGTACAAGTACAAGCTTCAGGCAAGGTGGACACTTGTATTAAGAGAAAATGATTTAGAAAGAAAAATTCTACCAAGTTTTCTAGAAAACAAGGAGAGATTGCAGAATTTGAGGCAACATAGCATATTTAAGCTTGGGGACATTGGGTCAGAAGTCAGGACTTCTAGCCCTCTGTATAACTCAGGAGCTTTGGGACCATGACAAATCTAGCAGTACATCTCTGCCTCTGTTTTCTCGTCTACAGTATTAAGATAATAGCATTTTTCTATTTCTCAGGCTTTTTATGATTTATTAAATAAGATTGTACACATTTACCCACATTCTATAAAGCTTGGAGAATAGTAATTTATCAATAAACAATGATCAGTGTTCTTAACATTATCTATGTTTCAGTAAGTAATATAGGTGACTAAAATGAAGTGTTTTTAAAGTAAGCACAGATAGTATCATTTTCAATTTGGAATGTAATAACAGTACATAAACTCAGATTATTTAATAAAAAGTATATTTTTGTAGCTGAAAGACTGGAAAATCTAATGAATTTGTACAGAAAACTATTTTAAAGATAATAGATACTACTGAGAATGAGAAGGTAACATTCTCTGAGAAAAAGTATACATACATATTTATATATATGATCTTTTTTATCCATTCATCTGTAGATGGACACTTAGGTTGTTTCCACTCAGCTACATGAGTAATGCTGCAGTGATCATGGGAGTACAGAAAACTCTTCAATATCTCAATTTCATTATTGGATAGATACCCAGAAGTGAGATTGCTGGATCATATGACAGTTCTGTTTGATATTTACTTTTAAATTTGATGAAACTGTTTTGCATACAGGTTATACCAACTTACATCTCCATTAACCGTGTACAAAGGTTCTCTTTTCTCCATGGCCTCCCCAACACTTTTGTCTTTTTGAAAAGAGGCATCCTAGTGGGTGTAAGACAGCATCCCACTCTGCTATTGATTTGCACTTCCCTGATGATTAGTGATGTCAACCACTTTGTATGCACCTGTTGATCCCTTGATCTACTCCTCTTATATTTCACTCCTGCAATAGGACTTTGTTCTTCCTAATAAAGTATCAGCTCAAAAGGCCTCTGCCTCAAGATTTGCTTTATAGTGAACCCAAGTTAAAATAATCCCTTGTATCCCTTGAATTAGGGCAAGAAAATTAAGCTATTAAAATTCAGAAGGGTAAGGATTTTATGAAACAGTTACCTACTGGAGTCATTACAATAAGATACTGACTTAACAAGATTATTTCCTGAGGTTAATCTTTTCTTTCAGGCACACTAAATTGATTTTATCTAAATCTTCTAGTTTTTTATAGTCACTGCAAATATTGAGCTAACTCAATACTGGGAGTTAGAGCAGTCATTTCAGCAGATCAGCATGGCTCTGTTACGCTTCCAGTGACTTGCATTCAAGACACAATCAAGGATGAATTGAGCCTCACCCACAGAGTTTGTAGCTGTGTTTAATAAATCACATTAAATTATTTAAATTATGTTGCTAAATATTGTCATGTCACTTGGATATAAATCAAATTAATAAGGGAGTATCTAGAATTTGCAAGGTAAAGGATGATATTAAACAGTTAACCTTAAAGTATTTTAATTCAGAAGCTATTTGATACTGAAAAGGATTTCTGATAATTCCTAAGTATTTTGAAGTTAAAGCAATATTCTCTAGATCTAGATAAGAAGTAATATGTTCTAAACATGTTAAGCAAAATCATTTTTAAACTATGATGAATTTTACTCACTCAGAAGAGATACTTAAACATGTCATGTACAACTTCTCCTTTAATTTGTACTAATTACTGAGAGTTGGAAATGAGAGATTGGCAGTTGCTAAAAATGACCTCCTTCTCTTTTTCAGTATTTGAAGTGTGAAGCATTGCTGGCTTGGCATGTTTATTGGATGCACTTAGTGTATATCTTAATATTCTTTGGATGCCCAATAAACTTTGATGGAAAAACAGATCATTCTGCCATTGCAGTTAAATCAATGTTAAAAGACCTTTCATTTTCTGATGCAGTCTGATGAAGTTATAACAAGGCTTTTTATCTGATATCCACCTATTAAAATATAATATTTGAGAAAATGGTCCTTAGTTGACAGTGTCAACTAAGGTAACAAACATACAGGAAGAATTTAAATTTGTTGTTCATTTTTATTAATTAAATTTTGACTCAATACAATGATATTAACAAGTAATTTTCTTTAGAATGGAGTGTTTCTATTCAGTCAGATGTGTTAATTTTCTCTAAAACCCTATGAGCATTTAAGAGGAATAATTTAAAAGTTCATTGTCAATTACTAATACTGCCAACACAATTCATTTTTAATATGTATATAATGTGTAATATGGGCATTTCAGAATATGTTATACTGATCCAACTTTTATAAAATCTATATATTTTTATTTTAAGGTATGTCCAAATGATGTACAGCATAAGCAATAGAGACACTAGCAATAGAGAATGTCAGCATAAGTGCGACAATCAATTCAGCAATTGAAACTATTCAGTTTCATTAACTGTACAGTTGCATAAATCTTTAAGACTTTTTCACTACCAGATTGGTCTTTTGAAAATTCACACATGGAATTATGGATACTTGGGTTAAACAGGTACTGATAATAAGAAGATCTATTTAGATTTAGCAAAACATGCATTATAAAATTTTTCCGGTTGATGTAAAATTTTGAAATACATAGCAAAATACAAACTGAGCAATGTATCTGGCCGATATCAAAATCACGTTTTCTTAAAGCACACCATATTGTTACATGACTATGGAATCAATCATGATTGAATTACTCATTTTAAAATAGCACTTCTACTTTCCAAATGTGTTCCTCCAAGTTTAATTCCTACTTTCCAAGTGCATTCCTTTTAATTCAATGATAAGTATTTAAGTGAAATTACAACTTGATTGGATATTATATTTTCGGATTCCATTGCAAATAAAATAAATATTTTATGGGAAATTCTCTAAATTACTGTTTATTCAATTGCAATATATCCTATCTGAATTATATCTACTAAATGAAGACAGTTAATTATTAAACATTAAAACAGTTTTCTCTTAAAATGTTAATTTTCCTCTCTTTTCTGTTGGATAAAGACAATATAAGTTGTAAATATGTTTTTAATTCATTTAATTTTCTGTACACAACAAACACATCACAGTTACACTTAACAAATAATGTAACAAATTATGTTTAGTAAAGATCATGTATAATTATTTTTGAAATATGTTGCTCATTGGAATAAGATTGCCATAATATTTTTTTTCAAAAAGTATCAGAGAATGCTAGTATATTGTGTATATATGCTAATATGACTACTTGTGCAGTTGTGAAGGTACTTCACTTACTTCTTAAGAACCATAACTGTAGAAGGGGTAACAAAAATATAGTATATCACAGCATAGTGCTTTTTCTAATATTAGCTGATGTTTTATGATGAAATTCTATTAAGACAATTGAGGAATGATTTCTGTAATTGTATGTTTGTATGACCATAGATAAAGATAAAGTTCTCAAATTCTCTGAGTGTGTGCCTTCTTTGTTTTTGTTTTTTGCACACAATAAGTGCTTAAAATGCTAATAACTATGCATTATTAAACTAAATAAATTTGATCGCCATACAATCAGTAGAAGTGCATAAAGCAATTAGGAAATATCTATTATTTTTCATGTTACCTTCAGACATTTTAAATTTGAAGATAAATGTTAGTTCTTTATTGTTTTAGCATATGCCCTTCCCAAGTGGGGGGCAATGAATAAATAATCTCCCATGGCAATAACTGTGTGCTCTCTATATTACCTCAGATGGAGAAAGCATATGTGACATTAGTTAGTTCATTGAATGGAGTTCACTGAAGATATCTAAATTCTGACTCAAGAGGTAGAAATTAATACTGTGACATAGTTAATTGGAGAATTACTTTAATAATTGATGCCAAGGAACAAAATGAATTGTGAGAATTAATTCACATGTTACATTTGGTAAGCAAAACTTAACCATCAGCTGAAATTACCTTAATTTTCCTTTTCTGATAATAGGCATGATGAACTTAATTTGATTTTCTCAAGTTGTTATTTACAGAGATAAGAAAATTTTAACAAAATAGTGTATTGACAGTGGACCAGAATGTCCCAGGTCTAATAGACCTTAGTGCATATAGCAACTTCATTAAAAGAATTTAAAGGCAATAATCCATGCTTGAGAAAGAATCTTTTCTCTTTATTGCTTTACTGTTCATTGAATATGAGCCTTACATTCAAATACCTAGGAAGGAAAATATATTCAAGCATCAACAATTTTAAATTTTAAATTAACACTGACAAATTAATATTAAAATACAGGCAAGCAACTCCACATCTCATATATTGTTTCCATCTCTCTTGTGTCACTTATTTCCTCAAGATTTTTTATTTCCCATTTATAAGCAGATTATTAAAACATATCCATACTTGTTACATATCAGTTGAAAAATCGGGAAAGGGCTTATTATCATTAACACTAAAAATTAAATTAAATATCTAGGCTACATTTACTTGCATGTCTTAAATTTATCCGCATCTAAGGTAGTTCAAAACATCAGCCTATTAGACAACTCTTACTGTTATCTGTGGAACATAGTGTATTTCCCAGATTCTGTCTTCTCAAAGGAAAGAATTCATTTGAGACAACAGATAGCAAGAAAAAAGCAGCAAGAAATCCACTGGGTTAAAGTGAAAAGTACATTCATGAGACACGAGAGTGAGCTATCTGGAAACCTGAAGCAGTCCCACTCTTAAGAGTTAGGTTTTGAATTTTTTTTTCTTAAGATGGCAGGAAGTCCTGTCCTGCATCTTACTTCATTTGATTGATGAGTTGATCGAAAGCTCTAGGTCGTATAATTTTTCTCAGTGCTCAGGCACCTTATCCAAAAGCACCTGAGTGAAGCCCACAGGCTAGTGGTAGGAAAGGTCAAAACTACAATGCTAATTAGATTTAGATGTTTTAATGAGGTGGGGTCACTTCAGACAAGGTCTTTGGACCTTGAGCATGCCCTACAATTAGGAAAGCCCCCGTGGTCCTGGGCCTCTTGACAACATAGGTGTCCTTAACTATCTGGACTTACTGATAAGCTAGGTGTCCTTGACTGTGGAACTGGGAACTAAGGAGGGAAGAGAGGTTGGTCAACACAGAGTCCTCCTTGGTGATGGTCTGGCCCCTTTCTCCTGCTTATGTCTAACTACCTGCCAACTCTAACATTACCATGAACTCACAAGTTTATTTCCAAAAAATATCCAATTCAATATATTTGCCCCATGAATATGAAAACTGAGAGTTTTATTTTTATATATAAGTTCATTTCTATCCAAAGAAATGTGTGTTAGATAATTCTCAAGGACATTATTCCAAAGTATAAAAGTATTCTAACATTATCAAAATTAACTAAAGTAAGCTCTATAGTTTTATTATCTACTGTTAGCTCTAGTCAACTTTAAAGAAATGTACTGACTTTAAAAGAAGATTTTTTAACAAGGTCTATTAATATTAATGTTATCTACATAGAATATTAAATCTCCATAGTTGTAAAGTATTAGAAAGGTCCAGAAATTATAGTGGGTATTTCACAATTAACCTACACCAATCCTACACCATATTGTTAATATTTCTCATTCCCTAGGGTTGCAATAACTTTTTCTTCCATACTAAAGGCTTCGTATTTGGGATCTTAAAGAAATTGATTTTTTAGGTCAATTTTATGTTTATTTTTGTTTTCTGTGCCTTGTGTTAGCCTTGTTGTTTCATATACTACAGTTATTTCAGCAAAATTTGCTCATAAATAGCCTAGACAGATAAAACCTTTCTGGGTAAATATCTAGCTACTGAAAATATTATTACATAGACAAGAAGTATTTGCACAACTGCAAACAGAAACATCATTAATGACAGTACATTTTTTACTCTTTCCATGGAACTGAGAAAATTTTTGGTCAATTCCCATTATGTCCTATATAGTAATAACATTTTGTGTTATACATTAATTAACAAACAATTAAGATTAAACTTTGGTTCCTTGGTTTATTTTTAATAAAAATACTAAAACCTTGGCAAAGTTGACTTGGCAAAAGAGCTAGCATGCTGGCGTCAATAATTACTCAGCACACACAGAGGAAATTTTTTAATAAAAATTTGAGATTTCTATAGCAGACATTGATGAGAAGTATGAAAAAGAAATACAAATATAGGCTATTGAAAGTTCCCATTGTTTTAAAAGTTATTTTAAAACTGAATTTATTAGAAACATGGGATGCCCAGGTAAATTCAAATTTTGATTAAGTAATACATTTTTTAGCATAAGTGTATCACAAATATTGCTTATGACATACTGACTCTATATAATTATGCATGATTTATGTGAATATTTGGGACATACTTATATTTTAAAAGATGCATCCAATACTCAAATTTAACTGAGCTTCTTGGGTCGATATTCACTATAACTCTAATAACAAGGCCCATAAAAATAAGGTGCACATAAAGAAGAAATTCAGATGGCCAACAGGCACATGGAAAGATGCTCCACATCGCTAATCATCAGAGAAATGCAGATTAAAACCACAATGAGATATCACCTCACACCAGTGAGGATGGCCAACATCCAAAACACAAACAACAGCAAATATTGGCGAGGATGTGGAGAAAAGGGAACCCTCCTACACTGCTGGTGGTAATGAAAATTAGTTCAACCATTGTGGAAAGCAGTATGGAGGTTCCTCAAAAAACTCAAAATAGAAATACCATTTGACCCAGGAATTCCACTCCTAGGAATTTACCCTAAGAATGCAGCAGCCCAGTTTGAAAAAGACAGATGCACCCCTATGTTTATAGCAGCACTATTTACAATAGCCAAGAAATGGAAGCAACCTAAGTGTCCATCAGTAGATGAATGGATAAAGAAGAGTGGTACATATACACAATGGAATATTATTCAGCCATAAGAAGAAAACAAATCCTACCATTTGCAACAACATGGATGGAGCTAGAGGGTATTATGCTCAGTGAAATAAGCCAAGCCGAAAAAGACAAGTATCAAATGATTTCACTCATATGTGAAGTATAAGAACAAAGAAAAAAACTGAAGGAACAAAACAGCAGCAGACTCACAGAACACAAGAACAGACGAATAGTTACCAAAGGGAAAGGGACTGGGGAAGATGGGTGGGAAGGGAGGGATAAGAGGGAAAAAGGGGCATTACGATTAGCAGATGTAATGTTGGGGGAGCATGGGGAGGGCTGTACATCTCAGAGAAGAAAGTAGTGTGATTCTATAGCATCTCAGTACGCTGATGGACAGTGACTATAATGGGGTTGGTGGGGGGACCTGATGAAGGGGGTAGTTTAATAACCATAATATTGCACATGTAATTGTAGATTAATGATACCAAAATAAATTATAAAAAAAATAATAAGGTGCATGAGTATGTGAAAACGCAACAGTAGTGATACAATTATATAAAAAATATCTAATCTTTCTCTTCTTAGTCCTTAACTCATATTGATCCAGTAACTGAAGGAGGTAACTGAAATTTTTGAAGCCTTGAAGAATAGAAAAAGAAGAAATTCCTACCTGAAAACTGTAATGAATTTTCTCTCTCCCAAGAGAAAAAAAGTGATTTTATACCTGAGGTAACTTGTTTTATTCCTTCTGATCCGTGCAAATCACAACGTCTATCCAAAACTCAACTGCTTATTATTCTTGAGGAAGTTGTAAGATTTATCATTAATCTGAGTGTTGATGTAATCAGTGAAGTATTTCTGATCATATAAATTAGTATGTTTATTAATAGCCAGAGCAAAAACTACTCGTGATATAGCATAATTGATGTCAAATAGCATAAATGTTGAACATTTTTTAATCTCACAACCAGAACAATGGCTCTGGTTGGGGGGAAGTTCTTTTCCCCAGGTTTCATATCTCTGTGTAGAAAGAGCTGGCCTAGGGAATCGCTTCGGATTTCATGTTCCATTTTCTTTTCTGGTGGTTGATTTGGAGAGAAGAGAATTAAGATGTCTGTATTAGTACCCTCTTCCATTTCTTTGGAGATCTGTTACCAGCAGAAAGAATGTATTCTAGTCTGTTCTTAGTCAAGTCATGCATTGCCTTAAGGACCAAAGCTCTAGATTTTGGGTAAAAATCATTTGGCCTTAACTAAACCACATTCTCCAATATCAATTTTATCAGTGAAAGTAGTTATGTTTTTTTCTATTAGTCTGACTACTATATCTGGGTCTCAGATGGGTTAGAGGGATGTTATTGTTGGGCCCTTTAAAAACCCAACTGTCAAGTGAAAAAGTTAGTTGGAACTGTTATTATAAATTTATAGTCAACATAATTGACTGAACTGATCATCTTGTCTCAAACATGTCAAAACTGGGCAGTAAATGTATATGCTGGGTCAACAGGAAAAAGTAGAAAGCCCAGATGGTAAAAAAAATATGCCCTGAAAAGAAGTATGGTGAGCTGGAGGTGAGAGCATGCAGCTTAGGGCAAGGTCTGAGAGTGACAGCCACAGACTCATATCATATTTTAGTAAAAGAATAGATTTTAGTGCAACCTCTTTCGAACATGTAAAGAAATGAATATTTAGATTTTGCCCATGACTTTATATTTGGTCATCAGGTATCACATTTTTTGGAAAAAAAAATTCTGTGTATCTGGACCCTATTAAAACAGGTGAATGCCTAATTCCTGAAATGCATATTGAATAAAATGTTATTTTTAAGTAATTTTACTGTTCCTAAATATAGATGACCTTCAGTTTTTTAAATACAGAAAATAAGGTATTTTTAAATGAAAAGTTTCTGAGAATTTAGCAAGTTTGTTGTGAAGCTCAAGTAGAGGCCACTAAAAGGTTACAAAACATAATTTCAGGAGCATAAGCCATTTCATTACATGTAAGGGGTCCAGCTTGTGTGCCAGCTAGATTCCAGTCAATCATTTTGCAATATCACTTGTCTCTACTTTTGAAACTCTTTTTTCCCCTTTCAAACAAGTTCTCCTACATCAAATGTGCAAGTTCTGGGAGTCTTTGGGTGAGAAACTTGAGTCAATAAAATTGGTAATTTTCACTCATGCCATCTTTGAACACATAAGGGGAGGGAAATATTTCATTTTAGTCTTGGTTTCATCTGTAAAAAGCACCCAATTGCCCTGGTCTGCTTTTCCCAATGGTGATATCTTACAGTGCCATCAAAGTCTGCAAGGTTTTGAAACTTCAATAGACTCACAAAAATGAGAGAACACATACCATCAGATCAGCAACAGACTTCTTTCTTTTATTACTTGCTATTTCTAACTGCACAGATTCGGGTTGATGACTGTCCTAGGAGAAATTTTAAGGACTGTATAGGTGAAATTTCAGAACAAAATACATGATTTCCAAGTACTTTTTATATATAAAGTTACATTGGACTTCAGAATGTATTTGCTCAATATATATATTAATTGAATACCCAGTGTATACTATTAATAGACATTGAGTGAATGATTTTAAAACTTTAATGGACACACTGACACGTGAAATAAACGAAGTGTTTATTTTTTATGTCATTATCAATAATCTTTAATTACATAAAAACAATGATATATATTTATGTTTTACATGGCTTTACATGATTTGATTATTTTCAAGTTTAACAATCCATAAGATAAAGGATGTCAGAGGCATCATAAAAGGGAAATTACCTTTTTTTTTTGTTTTGATTTGTATTCTCTCTTCTCTGACTAGGTTTAAGTTGAACTCATTGAAACTGACAAGCTTCAATTCACCATCCCACTGGTGGCCACTAAAATGGGGTTATGTGAAGGAAAAACGTAATTTTTTATTATCTTTACAGGGATGAATTGTGAACCTGACACAGACACACTTCTAATTGATTTTTCCCTCACTACACCACTTTCAGAATATATAATTCTTACTATGAGGTATCGTTATATACTACACATATATATACTATATGACTACACATAATCTAGCAGGTCCAAAACTGCCCCCTACTCTAGAAATTCTTTCATAATAATATCTGATGTTAATAGTTAAACAGCAAGTTTGCCTTCCATATTGTACCACAAAGATGAAAAACAGTAAAATTTTTTTAAAAGATTGCAGTCATATTAACCAAATTCATCTTAACCAAATTAACTTCATCAAAGATGGTTCCTGAATACTGAATAGAATGCCACTAGGTCCTTGGGGGAGAGATGTCAAGTTGAAAATACTATATATATAGTGACAGGGCTCCAAAGAATTGTCTGCAGTGGGCTTTAGGTTTGAACATTGTTATATTTAGCATCAACCTGTCTCATCAGTGTTGTGCAATAATTGAGGCAGGAATATTTAGTGCAAAAAAGATGAATTTCAAGAGAACAATTCTGGAGAAGTCCCACTTGTTCATGTAGACACAGGAAAGAAAACAAACAAAACTGTTAGATAGAGAACAGAGTATGAGAATTCTAGGGAGCAGAACACTTCATAGTTAAGCTCTAAAGAATAGAGACATTTGGTAAGTAAAAAGAGACTTGCATATATCTGATTTGGCAATTTAGCTATATTTGTAAGAATATTTACAATGGGATGGGGTTACCAATAATTCTACAGGTAGATACCTAGTAGGCTGAAGTAACTATTCCCTCTGGTCATAATTTTCTCCATGAATTGTGAAGAAAGTCTTCTGCTGAGAGTGAAAAGAAAGCTGGAGAGGGAGGAAGACTCATGTCCCCTGGGTCAGCCACAAGGATCGTGAGAAAGAGACTTGTCAAGGATTTGTCAACCTTTAGCCTTCCTGTGAGTTTGGATACTACTTTGCATCACATAGAGGTTGCTTGTTTTTGCATTTCTTATTCTGGTGCTGTCACTATTTCTTGTATCTGTAAAGCACTTTTACTTATTTCCAACTATTGAATCTTATCTATAGACTTACAGTTGAATTCCTTCAAAAAACCTTTCTGATTCCCTCCCAACAAGATGAGGTATCACCTTCCTTTGAACTATAGAAACAATCATTTCTGTAACATTTTTGGCTCTGTTTATAACCCGGGACAGTTTCAAGTAGTAAAACAACAATATGACTGGTTTCTTATCTTCCCATGCTGTTGGCATTGGAAGTAACCAAATCTTGCTTTTAGAAACATCCCTCTCCCATCCATTGAAACAGTGCTAGGGTGCAAATCCTGAATTTCTTTTTGAATTTCTGTTATTGCTCATGAGTCATCACGTACCTCACCATGTGAGAATGAAATGTAGAAGCCAAGGATCAAAGAAGCAAAAGGAGGAAAGATATGAAAGAAATGCAACTGGAGGAAGGGAAAGAAATATGGATATAGTTGAGAACTAGGCATTTTCCCATTTCATTTTAAAAACTTTCCTACAGGTTCTGCTGTTAAGTTTGTAACCTAGAGAGAAAAAATGTAACTCAAAATTTGGGACTATATTCCAGAAAGGAAAAGTACATATATCATGTATCACATGTACATATATACATATATATACATCACATATTTACTATATAATCTTTTACTAACAGGGTCACATAGTACTTGGACATATATTGCCTAAAAATTTGATACATACAGCATGCATTGAAAAAGTTCAATCGTAAAACTTCTTACAGGTTATTCAATTACAAAGTTTGTAGACCAGAACACTGATCCTTTGGTTTAGAAGGACTCTTTAATTGATTTGTGCAAAATTTAAGTAGACGTTATAAGAGAACTAAATGGCTTTCTGTTGAATGACTGAGTATCTAAGGGAATCTGGGCTTCCTATCTGAGGAAAAAGACTGAAACATTCATCTGATTCACTGTATCAGATGATTTCCGGGCTGTAGGAAGGCAGAAGGGTTTGCAGGAAAGGTGATAACTAATATAGTCTATTAAGGTGCTCCTGTTCTACATGGCATTACTTTCTTGATATTTTCTACAAAACTTTTAAGTAAAGGTCACCTGCACAGAGCCTTCTGCAGTACTATGGGAACTTAGAAATGAAGAGGCAGTAAACATAAATAAGGTTATCGCAGCACATGCCTCCACTGGGGCCTGTGTGGGGCGGGGAGATCATCTAGAAGAAGAATGAATACTTGAGTCCTAGGAGACAAGCAATAACAGGGCAACTGGGGCCCAAGGCCTAGTCTAGAGAAGCTTGTGGGAGGCAGGCAATGGGACCCAATAGCCATATGCATCTTTTTCTAACTTCAAAGTGACTCTTGGAAGGAGAAACAGACTCTGTCATTCATAAGAGCCAATGAATGATTAGTACAGATTCTTAATTGTCTTATTCATTATGTGCTATGTTGCCACAAACTTCATGGCTTAAAACAACAAAATGTATAGTCTTACAGTTCTTGTCAAAAGCCTGAGTCATTCTCACTGGCTAAAACAAAGGTATGGGCAAGGCTGCATTCCCTTGTGGAGATTCTGTTTTCTTGCCTATTACAGCATCCAGAGGCTGCTTAATTCCTTGACATCGACTGCTTGCTCCTTCTTCAAAGCCAGCAATGCAGTAACTGTCTTTCCTTTCATCTCTGCTTTATTGTCTTATATCTCTGTCATAATAGAGCTGGGAAAGATTCTTTGCTTTAAAGGACTTGGGTTGATTGCATTAGGCCCACTTAAATAATCCAGAGCAATCTCCCCATTTTAACCTCCATAACCTTAATGAAATCGGAAAACTCTCCTTTATTAAGCAAGGTAAATGTCACAGGTTAGGATGTGGACATCTCTCAGGGTCCATTTCTTTGCCTCCTACAGAAACATCAAAAGTGGAAGATTAATGGGAGAGTTCACATTGTGGGATGTAAAGTCAAGATTCAGATTTATTGATCTGAACTTTTAAATTAATTATAAGAATATGTCCAAATGCTTATATAAACTGAGAAAACTTGAACATTATTCTATTATTCTTAGTTACAGGACTTATGGAATTCATAGTTAATGACCAACATATAGCTGAATAGAGAGAGAAGTGATTAAAACTAATCAAATATATACAAGTTGAGTAGTCAATAAATAGGAGTTTTTATTAGGATAAACTTGATAATCACCCTTACAGCATAAGATGTACAATAAAAACAGATAGTGAAAATGGAAATATTGCCTCTGAGTTCTTAATACATCAAAAACTCACTAGCTGATACCAGATTTTTCTCAAATTTCAATTTGTCAAATTTTCTTTGTCATTCTCCATGAAAATTTACCATGAAAGTACTACTAGACTTTGAAGCACAAAGAAATTCCTTTTATATTGCATCTGAGTTGTACCTCTGGAAGAGAATTACAATTTCCAAAGGAATCGGGATCTTTTCTTTCCTGTGTGTTGTATTAGAAACAGTGGGCCTGCAAGCCACCATCAGGAACCAGACTAGAATTCCAGCTTTCCAATTGCCCAGCTGAGTGAACCTGTACAAGTTATTTAACATCTACGAGATTATTTGCTCATGTTAAAAATGAGAATAATGGCATCAACCTGTGCACTTGTCAGAAATAGATATCATAGCTAAGTATTGATCATAATAGGTGTAACTCCAGGGATGGGGACATGATCCCTGGGCAAAATACCTTTGAAACTGAAATCAGTCAAAAGGAGAAATAAAGTGAGAGAAACCTGTTTATTTCTTACAACAGTCATCCACTTCTGCTCTCCCATGTCTCTCGTGACCCGGCTCCAGAATAAGAGGCCTTCACCCAACCTCTCTGGTCCAGATACGCCCTTGTTTGCCCTTATAATTACCTACTGATATGGAGTTGGGCTGCTTCTCTCCTCCCCTTGGAAACACCTGTTGTGTGGAGATGCACTTAGGCCAGGTGAGAGATTCTGGAAATATTTCAATTCTACCCAAAATAGGGTCTCCCCAATAATGTTAAATATTAATATTATCCCATTTACTTTAGATTTATCTTTAATCAGTCTCTAACATGCTTCTCTATCATAGAGATAATGATATTCCTAAGACTTTTGGCCTTTCACAGTTAAAACCTTTTGAATAAATATTTGCACATTTAGAATACACTTATTTTCACTGGTGTTTATTTCTGCCCTACTTTCTTAAAAATCAGAATTAATTCACCTTAATTAAGCACAAGTCCATCCTACTGGCAAATTTGACTTCTAAATTTGAAGGCAATCTTATGGAGCACTTGTTGTTCTGACTTGAAGAAAACTTGGCTTTCCTAGGACGACGCATGCAATTTTTTCCTGAAAAAGCAAAATATTTTGGCAATCTTCTACTTCTCCCTACTTCATACTTGAAGACTCTATTGCCTTGCGAACTTGTAACACAGCCCCATGGTCATTGTGATTGTCCTCTGCGATATGCTCCATCTTCTTTTTCAAAATCATGCTTACTAGGAAATAGTACATATTTGCCACTCTACTTTTTCTCTTGAGACTCCTCTCTTTCTTGGTTTTCTTAAAGTTCCATTTTCTCTGTAGGTTTTCCTTTCTGCATTTTTAACCAGGGCTCTATTTTGGTCATTTGATCTCCCTGCTACTAAATGTAAACAGTACATCTCTCAGAAGTTACTAATGCAGGATTTACATAACACAGACATAAACCTGAGTTGAAGTTTTGCCATTTATTACTTAACTTTGTAACTTTGTAGGAAAATTTGGGAAGCAATCTTTATATTCATGTCCCTCTGAGAGCTCATTTTTAAAATGAGATATTAGAATTTAGTGTGTGCTAATTTTTTGAGGATTAAAAGAAATAATATACATAAAATCATTAACACACCAAGGCACTCAGACAACAATAAATGTTGATTACCAACCTGACTTCCAATTCTTTATCCCCAGGTTTGATTTCTGACACACACTTGTTAATTACAACTTAATGTCCCATGGACTCTCTAACTCAACAAGTTCATAATCATAAACTCATAATCATTGCTCTATCTTTACCTCTCTTCAACTCAATCCCTTCTACATCAATACCAGCTCCTCTTTAAACACTCCAAGTTGTTGGGTATTGGGGTAAATGAGGATGCAATAAACCCAGTTGAACCAAAAATTTGAGGAGTGTATTCTAGAATTATTCTCCTTCAACCTTTATCTGGTCACCATTGTAATATTAAGGATCCTTCTTTCTTAAGGTAGCATATACTGAGCCATCATTTTCTAAACCCACTATCACTGCAATATCTTAATTCAGGCTTACATTGTATATCATATATTGCTGTGTCTAGCCTCAAAAATCACAACACACTCCTATCCTCCTAGAGACACATTTTTCTAACATGCAAATTTTAAGATCATCTAATATCATAGTTTCAATTACAATAATATTCCAATGAATTTTTGAACACATTAATATGTAATCTTATAAAATATCTTAGGAATTTTAAAAATATTCTTTCACCGTTTTTACATGAAATATGATATAAAGTTATTTTCTAATATTTTATATTAGCATATTACAAAGTACTATTATATGGTTTATTAATTCTATAATGTACTAATATCAAATTGATATCATATGGTTTCTTAATTATACAACATAATAATGTTATAATATATAAGAAAGTTTAAACCTTTCCGTTTGACACTTGTTTCAGAAATTACTTAAAATTTCTTACGTAAGTAAAGGCAAGTTTTTTATACTTAGTACTTAGACCAAATGTACATTAAAATTGAGATTATGCTTCAGATATATAGCTTGGAAAAATAGATTACAAAAACTGCTTTTCAGAACTGAAGTTGAAAAAATCAGTTTCTTTATTAAAATATGAAAACGAGATGAAAAGGCTGTTTCCTAGAAGCATGATTCCTATAAACTGAATCTAAAAATAATTACTATGAAATATTAATCGTCCCAATAATTGAAAGTTAAATGCTTTATGTCCTTATATCCCTCTTACAAACATGTTTTAATCATTAAAGAAAACAATTACATATGACTTTTTCCATGAAGAGAATGGAAATTCTGAATTAGTGAAACTAGTGAAACATATTGAAGTAAATTTGAAAACTTATTTTAATTTGTCATATTTAGATATATGGAATTAGACACTATACTTGTCAAATAGGCAATTAAAAAGAAAATAATGGACGTCAGCATAATGATTGGATTAGAGATAAAATTTAAGGTTTCCCTGCCAAGAAATGAGTGCAAGTCAGAGGGAAAATTAAATGAAGCCACGCACTGCATAAGAGTTGACAGTGGTGTATTTGTTTGTGAACTGAATACTTTTACCTGTCACTTCCCAAAACTGGTAAAAGAGGGCATGCTCAAAGCATCTCAGCCATTCTCTCCGCTACACTGCTATTCCTAACAATGGTATGCAAAATAGTTTATGCCTCTTTTCCTAGTTTGTTTTTTCCTCAGCAGTATTTCCTTATTAAGTTCAGATACCTGTGCCAATTCCTCACTTCATCCTTTCCTATTGTTACTAAGAACTGCATCACATATGGTGCTAGCACTAGGTGTCTTCTAAATTTTATTTAGTCAAGAATCCTAATCCTACATTGCAACACACACACACACACACACACACACACACACACACACACTATCTAGAACAAATCCAGGAGTAAATGCCTTTGAGTAACGGTTCGATGTAATTAATAGATTAATATTACACAGTGAGTTTAACCTAAAAGCCAGTCCAAAGGTGCCATGACTGTATTAACATGAAATGTCATTTATAAAGTAGCTTAAAATTACACAGAAATGAGAGTAAATATCTATTAACTAAAACTTCCTTTTCAAGTTCTAAATATTTGATTATTAGTTTTGAAACTATTGTTCAGTTTCTGAAGATCAAGGCCCACATCTGCTCTGTTTATACCTATTTATCAGTGGGACAGAGCCTTGCAGGCCTGATGAGCAGGACCTTGCCTCACCTGTATAAGCGTTCCGCATCTGTAACATGATGCATTTTTGTCCATAGATGAGAAGGTATTCTTTGAAGTATCCTTAAAATTGATCTACATGTTTCATTTTCATTTTCTTTAATCTAATACATGTAAACACAGTTGGATAAAATATTTCATTTAGCAAAGTAATCTTGTTGTATTTATACTGTAAATTGAATAACTTCTTAAACAATGGACATTGAAAAGAATATGTAAATGCCCACTTAACGAATGTACCTTAAATATCATCAGTAAAGTTTAACAACTTAGTCTTTATTGAGGAAGAACTTTTTTACATTTAAAAATTCAAAACTCTTCAAGTTAGAGTGTCAAAGTTTCTTTGAGCATTGTTACACCCAATTACATCTATATTTAGAAACAAGATGGGTGCTACATTTTGGCACAGAAGATGCCTTTATATGTCCATAGAAATTTAAAAGTATTATGTACATGTGTAAACACTTGTAGACACACATAATTTCAATGTTGTATCCTCTTTATGATTCATGATGCATAGGTTTTTATTGAAAACCAGATATGTTTAATTATCCTTCAAAATTGAGTCTACTCTTATTTTTAGTGAGATCCATCAAGTGTTTGATGGTCTCATGGTTGCCTAGTTACAGATGAACATTCTCAGTGAAAATTTAGTTTAATCCAGATATTAAGATGAACTATAAACTAAAGTAGATCCATGGCTGTGGTTATAGACATTCCATCACATTGGAGAAATCTCTACCATGTCATTGAATTCAGGTTACTAGATGAATAGCAAATTTTGTCATCTTTCCTTAAAATATCAGTATTGTTTTCCTGGTTGTCTTGGTTTAGGCAAATTATAATTCACAGTTTAAGTCTTGAGAAGTGGCAGCATCCTCTTTGAAACAGGTTCTAAATTGGAAATAGACCAACTAGATGCTTCTAAGTATTTATATAATGTTAATCATTTCCTAAAAATGTAGGCCCTTATAAAGGTGTGAATCCTAGGCAACTCAAACAGCTACACACCTGGACAAGATATTCTGTTGCCATCTTTCATGGTCCCTTAGGACTAAGTTTATTGTTAAATGCAGACTTCTAAACTTCTAGGTTGGATTTTAAAGATACTGCACAGCACTTCTTCCAAGCACAATCCATAGGTATACACCTTGGACTATGTCTGGGGTTTTGGCTGCTCATAAAATACTTTTGGCCATGTCAAAGTACCAACAAATGTTGATTTAATATGATGTTTTACCAGAGGCTACCCCACAATCTACATAGGATGCAACAGTTTTAACTTTATCATAATCTCAACCAAGTGAGTGTAGAAGGGACTCTTCACGATTTGGGTCTATCAGCCCAATCATTAGAAGGCCAACAGCCTGCGCAATTGGACAATATATTAGCCACAGTCTGGAATAGATACCAATAAATGTTATTAAGGAGTACTTTAGAGGGTATATATATGTTGTGAAACTGCTTTTAATTCTATTAGCCCTAACAAGGCTGATCCATTATCTTCCAAGATATGAGAAGAAATGTAGTAAATAAGTCCATAATCTTGACAAGATTTTTAAGGAATGACTGCAAAGTTTTAAAATACCCTTCCCAATATTGTGCTGGGAGACTAGCCAATGTTAGAAGTAATGCCAGGCTGTGGATCCAGACTTTGTCCTATCCTGTATGTTCCACATCTATTAATAAGGAGTTCTCATTTTCTGGTCTCCCCATTCTCTTCAGTCTAGCCTCTCTGACCACTGTAAACTCTCTCTTAAGTATTGCTTTGTCAGTGCATCCATTCCTGACCACCTTGTATTAAAAAGAGTGTCTCTTTTCATAGAATTTATGACATTTCCATAATTTCATAGAATTACTCTCTAATTCATTAACCTGCTTAATTTTTCTCTGTAGTACTTAAAGCATCTGATACAGGACTCATTTATATTTCTTAAAAATGTATTGTCTACCTTCAATTAGAACACAATCTAATTGATTATACTGTCTTGAGGATATTGTTTTAACTATTATTATGGTTCTAGTTTCCAGAGCAGTACTTGGCATATAGTGTGTGTTTTATACCTGTTAAATGAGTAAATGAATGAGATCAGAAAGGTGGGAGGCATATTTGGACTTTAAAACCACATTGTTCAGGACCTATATTCCTTTGACACATTTTATTAATATGATGAAGGGGAACAATCACACCAGATGTGAACTATTATACCATTTCCACAAATAAAATAAGGAAATTGTTTCCTAAGGTTTTAGTTTTTTGGTTTTTTTTGGAGTTTAGGGAATTTAAGAAGAAAATTTTTATTTTGTCTTGAGCATATTTGCTCCAGATTACTGGGGCTATATTGTCTGGGAGAGCCTCTAACTTATTTTCTACTTAATATATCATCCTTTTCAGTATAATGAGTAACTTTAGCATTTAAATTATGGTTTGGTACCTGTTTAAAGCCCACCTTACTGAATTATAATATCATGCTAGATAATTTAAATACCCAGGTATCTGGACAAACAGTAAATCAAACTCTGGCCCTGCAAAAAAAAAGCAAACTACTTTTGGTATCAAGCATTAACAGTGACTCAAAAGATCGCATAAACCAAAGCAATGACTGCATACCAATCAGGACTAATTAAGAATCATCTTTCAATGTAAAAATATGGCCAGTCACAGTTCTCATCTAATTGCTACCACCTTTTTTAATCCATAAATGATTCTAATTATATCCTATAAATAATGGCAAAAATTCATCTGAATTTTGTGCCAGCTAAACTGAGATAATAATTAGAATAATGTTGCCATTGGGCATAAACTACTCCTCTGATTTCCGTACTAGAATTAAAACTTTCCTTATCCCTCAAAATATGGCAGTCACGAATTTCATATTTGTTATTGTATCATGACAGGAGGACTTACGGGTTGCCATTTTGAATAAGAAGTCCCTGAATTATTTTGCTTCTTCTTTTCAAGTAAGAATACTTTTCCCCTAGAATCATAATAAACCAATCCCAGTATCAGTCTAAAAAATGAAGAAAGCCTCTACAACAAAAACCTTGGTTTTTAATGCTCTGCTTGGATGCTGAGTAAACTTTGGCAGCCTCAAATTCTTTCTCTTCAATATCCCCAATCATTAATATAATCTATTTTCCAAAGCTTTTCAGTTATTGAATGTCAGTGTTTGTCAGAAATGTTTGGATTTAGGCATAGAATTTATGGTCCCTTCAAGGATATTTTTAGTATTCAGTCTGGAGTATAGACATAGGGATAAATCTAGTAGGAGTTTTCCATTTTTATTGTGTCTGTTAGAGCTCTTGTTAGGTAGAGTGTGCTGTGTGTGTGTGTGTTTGTGTGTGTGTGTGTGTGTGTGCATGTGTGTTTATTGTTACTGATTGACCTTTATTACTAGTTTCTTAGGGCTGCAGTAACAAAATATCACAAGCAGGTGGCTTTAAACAACAGAAATTTATTGTTTCACAGTTCTGGATACCATAAATCTGAAATCATGGCATCTTCAGGGTCATGCTCAATCTAAAATCTGTAGGGGAATCCTTCCCTGCCTCTTCCTAGCTTCTGGTGACTGCTAGCAATCTTTGGTGTTCCTTGGTTTGTAGACAGACCACTCCAGTTCTCAGTCCTCATGTGGTACTTCCTGTATCTCTGTCTTCACATGATCATCTTATAAGGACACCAGTCTTACAGAATTAGAGGCCCACTCGACTACAGTATGATCTCATCTTAATTTAGCTAACCATGTCTGCAGTGACCCTTTTTCACTCAGTGAAAGGTTACATTCTGAGATACTAGGGATGAGGACTTCAGTCTTTTTTCACAGGGACACAATCCAACCCATAACAATGTCTTTGCCTTGTTGTCCTCAATTTGGCCTCTTGATTTTGGGAGAGGTACTTGCCAGTGTGGTTGTGACTGCCACTGTGGGCAACCCCACTAGAGCTGTTGCTGGAAGCAAAGTGATCACGTGTGCTAGTTGAAACCTGTGGCCCCTGGAGTTCTACTGAATGAGCCCAGACAAGATAACCCATTTCCAACTACAGTAGGCTATTGCCACATTGGCTGAGCAAATCCTTCATTACCCTATTCCGTGAACTTCTCCAGCTTCTGCTCATCCTCGATTAAAAATTGCCAGCAAGATAGAGCACATTCAAAAAACAAAAAAGTTTATTTCGATTTCTGTGAGAGGTAAACCATTTTATCAAGCATTTAGTCATCTGATCAAGAAGATTAATATAAGCATGGAGATTTTCTTCACAAATATCTTGGGCTTTCATTTTAAAAGTTTTTCACAATCTGGCCATCATTACTTACACATTCACAAATAAGGCCATTGGAATCTGCCTGTTTTACTACCTGGTATTCCCATCCTTGGGCATCCAAATTCTTAAAGAGCTAGCTATGCTGCCAAGATCAGGGTATTTTCACTGAGGTCCACCAAAGCCCCTAATTTATCTCTACCCAGCTTGTGTGTGTGTGTTTGGAATTTTACAATCCTCACCAGGTTAGCAGGATGTCTGTCATGACTACAGAAACTGACAATGTATTTTAATTAATTGTTGCTTTTACCAAGTGAGTAATAGGAATTATTGTAGGATTCTGAGGATTTATATAGGACTTTTAAATAATGTCTGCCTTAGATAAAAGTATGGAAGAGAGAAACAGACTTTTCAGAGCTGTGAGAAGGCTGGCTGACTTGTCCTAGCTACTCAGGCTTCTGGAAATAGGAATATAGAAGTTTAACCACAGTTTCTAAACTGCTGTTTTAGTCATTTGTCAGTACTTAACAAACCAAACCAAAATAATAATTTATTATTTCTCATGATTCTTTTGAATTTTCTCAGGCTCGGTTCTGCAGCTCTTTTGTTGGTCTTACTTGGGGTCTCTTACATAGCTGCATTCAGCCAAAAGATTGGAAGATGGTCTTTTATTCTCCAAAGCATGCTCCACGTGGTCTTTATTTACTCAACAGCCTAGCATGACTACCATACAGCATGACTACTGGGTTCCACAGAAGTGTATCTCTACTGTCACATTTTATCCATCAAAACAAAACACAGACTGGCCATAAATCAAGGTGCATATGAATACTCATCTCTTATATGAGGTCTGGTATATGCATATAGATTGGGAGGAATTGTTAGCAGCCACTCATGGAGATGAGTTACCTCAATATTAAATAATTGCCATTCACTATTGTCACTAATTCTGGTTCTTACGTCCAATAAATCATGATACTCTACTATCAGTGTAGGTCCAATCAAGAGAGGGAAACCACAGGATAATTTACACAGGGTGAGTTTTAAATAAAAATGTTGAATGACAGCATGGGACTGGAAGAATGAGGGGATCATCTAGTAAGAAGAGAACTTTAAAAAAATAGAGGACTAGCAGATACAAGAAATACTGTATATCCTGAGACCTGAGTTATGTTAGCCAAGTAAGAGACACTTTCCACCCAAGGAAGCTAAACATGATGATAGCTTCAAAGGAAAGAGGTATTCTGTTATTACTCACTTCCATTTGGGCACCAATTGTAGACAGTGGTGGTATATAATTACAGTGTACTTTCTTTGTTCAAGTCACCAAAAATTGTTTTTTCTTTTTCCATTAAAAATGAGAAAGATGAAAATAGCAAATAAGATAAGTAAGGTATGGAAATCTAATGTACAGCAGTGTCATTGTAGTTAATCATACTGTATTATATACTCGAAAGTTATTAAAAGACAGTAGATCTTAAATGTTCTAACCATACACTCAAAAAAAGAAGTGCCCATTGTGTAACAGGGTGGGAATGTTAGCTAGCTATGGTGGTCATAATTTTGCAATATATAAGTGTGCCAAATCGACATACTGTAGACTTTAAACTTACACAGTATTATATGACAATTATATCTCAGTAAAGCTGGGGAAAAAAGAATTTAAAAAAAGTAAACATGATTATTTCTGATGAGAATAAAAATACTCTAAGAATGTTACCAAACAGTACAGATTTTTATTTATTCTAATTTATTGAAACAGGTAAAAATTACACCCAGGGTTTGAATACCTAGACACCTTTGAAGCATCTTGTATTAAAAAATAGTGACAAGTTTCATGTCATATTTCTTAAGAGATGGAAGAAAAATCACATGGCAATTTTATGAGGTCCGTTGACTCAGAGATAGCATTTTCTAAGCATGTCTTGAAAATGGTATTGCCATGTTAATTCATGATTTTCTTGGAAAGTTTCAGAATGAAAATTGGTGAGTAGCTTTCTCATATAGCTTAAAAAACTTAAAGATAGAATCTCTGACAAATCCAAAAAATATAAAATGGTTTTTAAGACATCCATTTTGCTTTAAAATATCCTTACTAATCCACATAAATTAAAAACCTCCATTGTTAGTAGAACGTTCTGAGTTCATGATTTTAGATTACAAATGTTAAAGTAGTGGTTAGCTAGACACGAGCAGGGGGACAGACAGGGTGAGGCAGACCCAGTCCCCCCCCAGAAACCACCCTTTCTCCCTTAGACCAAGCCCTTTTGTTGTTCAGCACAAATGGATAAGCAAAAGATCTGGGTCACTGGGGCTTTTCCAATTTTGGAGCATTTGCACCTAAGGAAGACCTTGTCCACTAATGACCCTGAGGCCATTATAATATCATCATAATATCATTTCCATTTCAGTTTTGGCCTCCTTGCACTTCTCCTAGGCACTCGTGGGAAAAATTAAGACACAAATTTGTACAATGAAGCTGAAGGGGAGGAACCAAGGCAGATCCAAAGGGTGGTGTGAGACCGACAAAATGGGAGAGAGGAGACCAGATCTACCCCATAAAACCCAGTGAGTGGCTACCCAACCCCCATGTCAGCCCGTTCCTCTGTCTTTGGAGCGGCCTTTCCTTTCACTTTACCACATATAAAACCTTTTGCTGCTTTAATTCTCCATTGGGTCTCTCAACTGAATTCTTTCCTTTGAGAATACAAGAACCGCGAATTATTTGTGTTACTTCCTGGTAACACAAATAATATCTTAACCTCTGTATTTGACCCAAAGGACTTTTATACATCATAGTTTTGACACTAACAATTTTATGTTTCACTTGATAAATATACCTTTAAACTAAAATACACAAAATAATGACAACGACTCTGAACACTTAGATGGGTAAGTATATCCCAAATAATAAACCAGTAATAGATTACCTCATGATAAAAATGTTAAAAATTCTCCTATGTAAATAGTTAAGATAATAATAACTAATTCTTATAATTTATCTACTTCATAGCACAAAGTACTGCTGGACTGCATTACCAGAGATAGATAGCATTTATCTACTACTGAAATATACACACAATAATAATTAATAATCATAACAATAACAAACTTAGCTTGGAAATAGCAGAAAGAAATTACATGAGTGTTACAGGGCTGTACAGAATAAACCTTAACTCAGCTAATTGTATTTGGATATGCCAACTTACTGAAGTTAATGTCGGAGGGGTTATCTCAGAAAACTAATGATAGAATAACATATTTTGGCTAAAATATAAAGCTGCAAATGTTTTTACTTGTGACAGTTAACCTTGGTACAAGTAGCATCTAGAATAGCAAATCTACAATAACTTAAGTAACTCAGAATTTGATATGGAATAAAACAAATAAATGAATCAAATAATAATTGTAAAATCAATATCCTGATGAAAAAGTTATATACAAAATACAAATGAAATAGAAGTTAATAGAAATATTTCAATACAATGTAACAAAAATTAAAACATTAAACTGACTTAATGGAACTTTATCTATGAAGATTCATCAGTTCTACAGAAAAGGATAGAAATCTTTGATTTCATAAGCAGAGAGTCAAAATCATGATGAAAAAATACGAAGATTAAAATATCCACACATGGCAGTGTTCAAAGGATGGGTTGAAGTGGCAGAGGCGATACTTCCTGTGTCCAGCTAGAGAGGTACGCTCAGAGAACCCTTCATCTTTAACCAGCTAAAAAGAAACCAAGATAGTAAATTTGTCTGTGCTTGCAAAGATACATTCAGGAAAATGAAGAAGCAGTTTCCAGTGAGCTAAGTTTCGGGCTTCTTTGGCTCACTGTTTTTGTAGGCATATAATGAATGAGCGCATTGTAAAGAGCTCTGTAAAGTGCCTTAGGGTAGGACTGGCATCCAGCCAGGAAATTCTGCAAATGCAATTCTAAGGGGAATAAAAAGAAATACAGAAATATAGAGTGGGAGTTGTATTTTGTATTGCCTTTGTCTCTTTGTACAGCTTCAAAATACTTTTACAAATCAGTTCTGCACCAATGGGACACATAGTCTGGATTTGCTCTTGAAAAGAACTTAAGATACAGAGGCTACAGGGAGAGAACGACCTCCAGTGGCTGGTATAAAATGCACAGGACAGTTTATCCATTATATTTGCCCCAGATCTAACAACCCCTATAGAACCACACTGCAACAGAACTAGTAAAAGTTTCATTTCAAAGATATTTCTTATTCTCCAAACACAGTATCCTAATTATAATAATATATAACACTATGACTACTTATTGGCGTTTTCTGGTGGATCTCACTAAGCACGCTCTTTGAGAATAGATAAATGCAGTCTTAGAATTGAATACAAGGAGCAGAACAGTGTCTGTGTTGGTGATGAAGCAAAAGATAAAGAAAACTTCAAGACATCCTGAACTCATATATCTGTAAACAGAGAAAGGGTCAGGGGTCAGATGAGGAGCCTGCTGTCTGGAAACCAGAAGCAGCCCCATAATTAGGATTAAGTTGGCTTTTAATTTTTCTTAAGATGGCAGGAAGTCCTCTCTTGCATTTTGTGTCCTTTGATTGATAGGCTGATTGACAGTTCTAAGCTTTACAACCTTTTTCTCAGTGTTCAGGTACCTTACCCATAAGTACCTAAGCAAAACCCACTGGGTAGCCAAAATTGCAATGCTAATTAGATTTTGATGTTATTTTAATGAGGTGGGGTTACATTCAGAGAAGGTCTTCAACCCTGCACATGCCCTGTAATCAGGTGTGGTCCTGGGCCTCTTGACAGTCTAGGTCTCCTTGGCTCTCTAGGCCTCCTGATAAGCTAGGCATTCTTGACTATGGAACTGTGAACTAAGGAGGGCTTAGGGGTTGGCCAGGGAGGAGTCCTCCTTGGTGATGGGCTGGCCCTTTTCTCCCTTTATGTCTACTAACTGCCAACTCTAACAGAACAAACCTACAGACCTACCTGGGAAATGGTAAAATATTCCAAATTGTTCTGTTGCCTAAGGTCTAAAGGATCTCTATGTGAAAGTGCTCTTGCTTGATGCAAAAATGGAAGACATGGCTTAGTCTGGGAATTAAATCAGCCTTTCTAACTCTTTATCACTTCCTTTGATAGTCTAGGGGTCCAACAGGCCATTAGTACAAATTCACTTATCTCTGCTGAAAACTACAGTTGCTACAGGGGAGGAGAGAGCAGGAGGAAGCGCCAGTGCAGCACATTCAGGACTTCATAGATTAACTTTCCTGTTGTCCACAGAACATTCTTGGGTAGGAATGAATTTCTATAAGATTCCTTACTTACAGAAATGAGGGAAATGAGAAAATTCTCTGTGACAAGTACATACAGCAGAGTAATTGGCTATAAAAAAACTTTAAAAGGGATTATTTAGATTACTCTGGTAAATCTTTTTTAAGTGGGTATTAGATCTGGTAACACTTAAGTATACTCTCACTTCCGCCTTCCATGATGATCTCATAGTGTATATTTTATTTAAAAATAATGCTTTAGAGTTCAGCTGCCCGATCCTAAGTCCACCACTAACTAGTTATGGGTCCTTGGGAAAGGATGGACAATTATACTAACTATAGATTTGTTTATAATGGGACTGAAATATTAAATGCATATAAAATGTAATTGGAAGATATGTACTGAGCACGCTGTAATAACAGATTATTAATATTATTGTTGGCTTTTTTATTAATACTAGATAGTGACAAAAACACCTTAAAATATATCTGTAGAGCAAAGAAAGATAAATAAGCAATCCACCCAAATAAAACTTGAATTTCAACTTTCTTGACAGATATTATCCTAAATTCTTAAGATTAATTTACTTAAAAAGTGACTATCACCAACATTTTAGCATTTTTTTCTGGTTTTTCTATGAATTTCTACATGTAAATTCATTCAAATGACAAAATATTTAGAATATTTATGAATGGAAAGTTGATTCTTTTTTTAAGATGGAAAACTTTTGTGATCACAGCTATTTTTAATCATACGGATTTTTCTTAGCAGTATGCTAATGCAAAATATAATTTTCATTAAATCTTAGCAAGCACTTTTAAAATTCTGCCTTTAAGTTTGGGTTCCTGGTATTCAGATAAAGGTTATCTTAGAGGAAAATAATGTTTCTTCACTTTAAACAAGTCACTAAAAATACTATTAAGATTTATACAGAGTAACCACAAAATTCAACATGAATTAAATTTAGAAAATAAGACAGGAATGTCTCCAACCTATTGATATTTAGTTTCAATTCAGCAAAGTGGATTTTGAAATACTACTCACTTCTACACTGTGTTAGTCAGACTTATGATTTGTTGACACTATGACATCCATATTACTATCTCCCCTCACAGTTTAAAGATAATTGATAAACATTAGAACTGAAAAAAAGCATTTTCTACAGATAACAATGTAAATTTTAAAAATCAATGGATGGATTTAGCTGAACAGAAGATGCATAAACCATGAGATTCCACTTGCAATTTATTTATCTCAATATTTGGAAATGCTAGTATAAACACGCTATTCTAGCTAAGCAGACATCCTTCTGCTCTGATTTTAAACTGAAGAAAAAGGAAAATCAGCCCATATATATTCATCTGATGATGAGTATGAAACTGGCTTTATTAACTGCCTGTTATCCACAAATTGGGTACAGACTGTCATTAATGGCAACTAGTGGATTTGGGGGAAGTAGGACCCTGTGGAGAATTTCTTTAGCACACTTTCCAGTAAATATACACCTGCAAAAACTCTATGCAAAGTTATGCTAACATAATGAACCACTTGAAATGCCAGTGTGCTGGTATTCCTTCCACGGCTGCGAAAAGGCCAGAAGGTTCAAAAACACATTTTTTGCCTCCACACTTTTTATAATTAGAATATTAGCTTTACCTAATTTAGATCCCTTTTTGGATTCCCATAAAACTTATCATTGTTATAAATGATTTTGTCAATACTCCCAATCATTAACAGTTTCTTTATGGCTTGGGATATTCATGTCCCAAGTAACATAAAGAAAATGGAATTCCCTGATCATATTTCAATCTGCTTTTTGGTGTATCTTACCTCTCAAAGTATCACTAATATTTAAAATTCTAAGAAGTGATGTTCCATCTGAGAGTGAAAACCAGTTGTCATGGCTGACAAGGCCTAGCCACTATATGCTTAGCAATCATGTATTACCATGTTGCAGTGTGCTACAAAGGAAATCAAGAATAGGAAACGGTTTCCTCCCCCCTTTCTACATGTTCTATGAAACAATGTTACCAGTGCTTCAACACCTTAACAAAACTCTCATATTAATTTTGTCAATCAGAATTTGTAATTTTTTCTCTAAGGCAGTCACTCATGAACCCAAGCATCATGAATAGTAGGATAATTTGAGTTATAAATACAGCATTGAACCAAAAAAAAAAATGATTCATCATCTGCTCTAGCACTAACCCATTTTGTTTAGAGTTAGCTTGTTTGACTCAAGCTTTTTTGCTTTAAGAAAGAGTATTAACCAGGATGTGCTTTGTTTCTTTACAGGTAAAATTCCTTAATGGGTCTGTTTCACACATCTTTCAGATATGCAGGTTTTGTTTTGTTTTGTTTTTTAAAAAGCTGAAAAGCGTAAAATCACTGCTAGCTCTAAACCAATTCCTGCGTTGTTTGTTATCTCATGCATTTTTAAAGATATTTTATATTTCTGCCCTTAGTCTCATTTTGTTTATTTACTTTTCCAGTTGGATGGTTGTCTTTGTAATACATGCTTTGTTCCAGATTTTCTGACAGGAATAATTCATTATTTCCCTATTTGGATTTCTCCAATCTTATTGCCCATATGCTTTTCTTTGGTAATTTTCAGCACTATCAATGGCTTAATTTTTTAAAATCATCTTTAAATTAAGTATACTTTACATACAACTTTAATAAAGTTGTTTTTTCCTTTTATGTTTCATGCATGTAATAACTTTATAGGAAATCTTTGCATATTCCAAAGGCACAAATAATTTGTTTTTGTCTTCTTCTAGAAGTTCTATAATTATTAACACTTACATTTTGTTCTGAGTCATTTTCAGTAATTTTGTGCTTGTCATGAGTTCATTTTTAAGGTTCATTTTTTCTATATCCAATTGTCCTAGCAACATTTGTTGAAAAGATTTTCCTTTCTCCCATTGAATGTCTTTGGCACCTTTACTGAAAGTCAAATGATCAAATACCTATGGCGCTACTACTGGACTATCTAACTATTCCTTTTATTTGAATGTCTTTTGCAACAGTAAAACCACTCCATTTATTGTAACATAAGACTTGCAATCAAACAGTAAATGGCTTCCAATTCTGTTTCTTTCTGTTCAACTGTTTTGGCTCTTCAGGGCCTTTGAATTTCCATATAAATTTTAGAACCAGTTTGGGAATCTATATAAACAACTCCCAGGATTCTGATGCAGATTTTGTTAAATCTGTAGATTAATGACATCTTAACAATATTCTTACATTCAATGAAAATGGTACATGGCTACATTTTTGTTTTCTTTCATTTCTCTCAGGACTGTGTTGGAGTTTTGTTTTGAGATATTACACAGGTTACATTAGTACTGTGATCTTTAAGTAGTTCATGTATTATTTATGTTGTAAATCATATTTTAATCCATATTCTAATTGTTTCTACATTATGGAAATGCAACATATAATTGTATGTTGACCATAATTCCTGTGCACCTGCAAAACTCTCCATTAATAGTAGTTTTTGAGGTTCCTTAGGATTTTTTATGTAATCAGTTATGTCAAATGAAAATGTTTTATTGCCTCACTTTTATGTGTCTTTCAATTTTCCTTGTTTTAATGCATATGGTAGGCCTTCTAGTACAATAGTGCATTAAATCTATTGATGTTTCAATATTAAACCAATATTGCATTCCAGAGATAAACACCGCTTGGTCATAATATATGAATGAATTATTTATATATTTGTAGTTTCTACTGGCTAATATTTTGCTTAAGATTTTTGTATCTGTTTATGCATCTATGTATGTATCATTGTTTTCATCTCTTGACTGTGTAAATAGATACACATTCACATGGAAATAATATGTATGTTTTTTTAATAATTTCTCTGATTTTACTATCATGTTAATTTTTGCCTCATTAAATAAGAAAACATTTCTTCTATTTTCCTCAAATACGATTTATATTATTCATTTCTTAAATATTTAACTGAATTTACCAGTGCATCCACCTAGGCCTGGAGCTTTCTTTATAGATAGGTTTTAATTAACATTTGTGTTCCTTTACTAGAATAGAACTATTCTAGTTTTCTCTTTCTTGTAGCAGCTTGGATGATTTGTATCTTTTAAGATATTACCAATTTCAGTTAAGTGTTTTGTTCTTGGTAACATAAAGTTATTCAATAATATTATCTTCATATCCACTGCTTTTTAGATATGTAGTAGAGTCTATATCTTCATTACTTTTTCTTACAGCCTAGTTGTATCTTTAGTCACATTTAATAATTTGTTTAAAATGACAGATTTGGCCACATTGATTTCCTTTGTGGGTTAACTTTCTCTTTAATGGATGGTTGCTCTAATCTTTATTGTCTTGCTTTTACTTGTTATGTAAGCTTTTCTTTTTCTAGCTTCTTATTGTAGACACTATATGATTGGTTTTCAATTCCTTTTCCTTTTATCTGTTATTAGCAATTTTAGCCCTGAATTTTCATCTAACCACTTCTTTGCCTGCACCCTAGAAGGACAGTAACTGTTCACAAAAGCAGGGTTGTATGTGCAGAAAATCCAAAAATAATCTAAGTTTTTGGTATTATTAAGTGACTATAGTAAATTATTGACTAAAAGGCCGATCTATGAAATTGAATTTTGGAAGATTTTTGGATTCAGCTCTGTTATGTAATAAGTTTGGAAGTCACTCCAATCATAACAAGAAAAATTTGAACAAATTGAAAGTCATCAACTTCACTTGGCCCATCAGAGAGCTAAGATTTCACAACATACCAACTCCGCTGAAATCTGGATACAGGTACATCCGGGGAAATATAGAATTTGATTTCTGCTTACTTGACTCTACATAAGAAAAGAAGTAGAAATTAGCAAATTAAATAAAAAAATAAAATGTTTTATTTGTATTCTTAATTGATCTAAATGATAACTGTTTCAAGTAAACTATTAACAATATATTGGGTAATTATAGCAGATAGATAAATGAAATGAATGACAGCAATGTTACATGATATAGGAAGGAAAATTGGATATACTCATTATTAGATATCTATACTACAAAGGGAATTATATAAAATTTTACTAAACATGGGTATTGTAAAAACATGAACAAGCACTAAAATTTGTGCAAACTAAGTACAAATATGCTAAAAGAGGAGATAAAATGGAATCAGATAAAACCCTCAGGATCACAGAAGGCAGCAGAGGAAGGAGAAACAAGAAATATAAAAACAAGTTCAATGAACAGAAAATAGGTACAAACATAGTAGGTATTAACCCAACTATATTGATAATCACTTTATGTGAATTATCTAAATATGCCAATTAAAAGAGATTTCTTTTTTATTTGTTAAGGGCGTGTTTTATGGCTCAGAATGTGGTCTGTCTTGGTAAATCTTCTGTGTGAATTCATCAGATTGAAAACTTAATAATTACATATGTGACTGGAATGGTTGTAATTAAAAAGTCTAACAATATCAGTGTTTAGCAAAGATTTGGAGGAAAGACAATTTTTATACACTTGTGATCTGACTGTAAATTAATATTACTATATTGGAAAAACATTTTTGCATTTTTTATACAATCTAAACATAAACGTTCCCTATGACTCAACAATTTCAAACCTTGGTATATAATTAAAATATATAATTATTACACCAAGACATTTGTATTAATTTATGTATCATTGCACTACCCATAATAATTAAAAGAAATGAATAATTCATCACTAGTACAAAGAATATTTTATGGTATACAGTTGACTCTTGACCACCGTGAGTTTGAACTGCACAAGTCCTTATATATGTGTTTTTTAAAAAATAAGTATATTGGAAAAATTTTTGGAGGTTTGTGACAATTTGAAAAAGCAGTTTCTCTAACTCATTTTATTGTAAGAATACAGTATATAATACATATGCAAAATATGTGTTAATCTACTTTTACATTATTGATAAGACTTCTGGTCAATAGTAGGCTATATAAATACTTAAGTTTTGGGGGAGGAAAAAGTTATATTTAGATTTCCAACTGCACAGTTATTGACACCCTGAATCCCTGCATTGTTCAAGTCAACAGTACTTTATATGATTATTACACAATATTTTTATTAAGTTATCATTGATATACACTCTTGAGGTTTCACATGAAAAACATTGTGGTTACTACATTCACCCATATTATCAAGTCGCCCCCACACTCCGTTGTAGTCACTGTCCATCAGCATAGTAAGATACCACAGAGTCACTACTTGTCTTCTCTGAGCTACACTGTCTTCCCTGTGACCCCCACACCATGTTTGCCAATAATAATACCCCTATACTCCTTTACCCTCTCTCCCCACCCACAGCCTTTTGGTAACCGCGGGTCCCTTCTTGGAGGCTGTGAGTCTACTGCTGTTTTGTTCCTTCAGTTTTGCTTCATTGTTGTTATACTCCATAAATGAGGGAAATCATTTGGTATTTATCTTTCTCCACTTGGCTTATTTCACTGAGCATAATACGCTCTAGCTCCATCCATGTTGTTGCAAATGGTAGGATTTGTTTTCTTATGGCTGAATAATATTCCATTGCATGTATATACCACCACTTCTTTATCCATTGATCAACTGATGGACAATTAGGTTGCTTCCATGTCTTGGCTATTGTAACTAACGCTGTGATAAACATAGGGGTGCATATATCTTTTTGAATCTGGGATGTTGTTTTCTTTGGATAAATTACTAGGAATGGATTTCCTGGATCAAATGGTATTTCTATTTTTAGTTTTTTGAGGAATTTCCATGTTGCTTTCCACAATGGTTGAACTAACTTACATTCCAACCAGCAGTATAGGAGAGTGACCCTTTTTCCATATCCTTGCCAGCATTTATTGTTCCTTCTCTTTTCAACAATGGCCATCCTAACTGGTGTGAGGTGATATCACATTGTGGTTTTAATTTGCATTTCCCTGATAATTAGCGATGTTGGCCATCTGAATATCTTCTTTGGAGAAGTGTCTGTTCAGCTCCTCTGCCCATTTTTTAATCGGGTTACTTGCTTTTTGCGTGTGGAAGTGTGTGAGTTCTTTATATATTTTGGATGTTAACCCCCTGTCAAATATGTCATTTAAAAATATAGTTCCCCATACTGTAGGATGCTTTTTTGTTCTACTGATGTTATCCTTTGCTGTACAGAAGCTTTTTAGTTTGATATAGTCCCACTGGTTCATTTTTGCTTTTGTATCCCTTGCCCAAGGAAATGTGTTCAGAAAAAATTTGCTCATATTTATATTTAAGAGATTTTAGCCTATGTTTTCTTCTAAGAGTTTTATGCTTTCAAGACTTGCATTCAGGTCTTTGGTCCATTTTGAGTTTACTTTTGTATATGGAGTTAGACTATAATCGTTTCATTCTCTATTTTTTAAATTTTTTATTAAGGTATTATTAATATACACTCTTATGAAGGTTTCACATGAATAAACAATGTGGTTACTACATTTACCCATATTATCAGGTCCCCATCCATACCCCAGTGCAGTCACTGTCCTTTAGTGTAGTAAGATGCCACAGATTCACTGTTTGCCTTCTCTGTGCTACACTGTTTTTCCAGTGACCCCCCCACACCATGTGTACTAAACATAACCTCTCAATCCCCTTCTCCCTCTCTCCCCACCCACCTTCACACACCCCTCCCCTTTTTAACCACTAGTTACTTCTTGGAGTCTCCGAGTCTACAGCTACTTTGTTCCTTCAGTTTTGCTTCTTTGTTATACTCCACAAATGAGGGAAACCATTTGGCATTTGTCTTTCTCTGCCTGGCTTATTTCACTGAACATAATATCCTCCAGCTCCATCCATGTTGTTGCAAATTGTAGAATTTGTTTCTTTCTTATGGCTGAATAGTATTCTACTGTGTATATGTACCATCTCTTCTTTATTCATCTACTGATGAACACTTAGGTTGCTTCCATATCTTGGCTATTGTAAAAAGTGCTGCGACAAACATAGGGGTACATATGTCTTTATGAATCTGAGAAGTTGTATTCTTTGGGTAAATTCCAAGGAGTGGGATTCCAGGGTCAAATGGTATTTCTATTTTTAGTTTTTTGTGGAACCTCCATGCTGCTTTCCACAATGGTTGAACTACCTTACCTTCCCACCAGCAGTGTAGGAGGGAATCTTTCTCTGCATCCTTGCCAGCATTTGTTGTTCTTAGTCTTTTGGATGCTAGCCATCCTCACTGGTGTGAGGTGATATCTCATTGTGGTTTTAATTTGCATTTCCCTGATGAATAGTGATGTGGAGCATCTTTTCATGTGTCTGTTGCCCATCTGAATTTCTTCTTTGGAGAACTGTCTGTTCATATCCTCTGCCCATTTTTTAATTGGGTTATTTGTTTTTTGGGTGTTGAGGTCTGTAAGTTCTTTATGTATTTTGGATGTTAACGCCTTGTCGGATATGTCATTTACAAATATATTCTCCCATACTGTAGGATGCCCTTTTGTTCTGCTGATGGTGTCCTTTGCCGTACAGAAACTTTTTAGTTTGATGTAGTCCCATGAGACCATTTTTGCTTTTGTTCCCCTTGCTTAAGGAGATACGTTCAGGAAGAAGTTGCTCATGCTTATATTTAGAAGATTTTTGCCTATGTTGTCTTCTAAGAGTTTTATGGTTTCATGACTTACATTCAGGACTTTGATCCATTTTGAGTTTACTTTTATGTATGGGGTTAAACAATAATCCAGTTTCATTCTCTTGCATGTAGCTGTCCAGTTTTGCCAACACCAGCTGGTGAAGATGCTGTCATTTCCCCACTGTATGTCCATGGCTCCTTTATCATATATATTAATTGACCATATATGGTTAGGTTTATATCCGGGCTCTCTAGTCTATTCCATTGGTCTATGGGTCTGTTCCTGTGCCAGTACCAAATTGTCTGATTACTTTGGCTTGTAGTAGAGCTTGAAGTTGGGGAGCATAATCCCCCCAGCTTTATTCTTCCTTCTCAGGATTGGTTTGGCTATTCAGGGTCTTTTGTGGTTCCATAGGAATTTTGGAATGATTTTCTCTAGTTTGTTGAAGAATGCTGTTGGTATTTTGTTAGGAATTGTATGAAATCTGTAGATTGCTTTAAGCAGGATGGCCATTTTGACAATATTAATTCTTCCTATCCATGAGCATGGAATGTGTTTCCATTTATTGGTATCTTCTTTAATTTCTCTTAAGAGTGTCTTGTAGTTTTCAAAGTATAGGTCTTTCACTTCCTTGGTTAGGTTTATTCCTAGGTATTTTATTCTTTTTGATGCAACTGTGAATGGAATTGTTTTCCTGATTTCTCTCTGTGCTAGTTACAATCTGCTTTTAATACCCTCCTTTGTGCTCTTCAATGATTGGATCTCTGACCGGAATTATTTCCTGAGTTGTTGAATATCTTTTGTACATCCATGAGCATGTTAATGATTTTTATTTTGAACTCCCGTTCAGGGAGAGTCATGAGGTCGATATCATTTAAATCTTTCTCAGGGGTTGTATTAATAATTTTACTCTGAACCAGGTTCCTTTGGTGTTTCGTATTTGCATATGGCGCCCTCTAGTGCCCAGAAGCTCTACTTTCTATAGCTGCTCAGCCCCTGAAGCAATGTCGGGGGTCACAGGGGAATGGTATTGGTGCCTGGGCAGAGGAAAGAGCTCTTTCCTGCTTCGCGGCTGCTATGCCTGTCTCCACTGCCTAAACCAGTGGGCTGAGCACACAGGTATTAGCCTCTATGCTTTGCGTTTGTAGTTGCTGTAGACAGATCTTCCCTCTGGCTGGCCTAACACCAGGGTAGGTTTTGCCGGTTTGCGATCTAGGTTGGGCTGACCAGGAGAAAGGTGCAGTAGGCTGCCTATCACGGAGGAGGTTCTTAAAGCTGTGTAGGCAGCCAGGGAGCTGGAGCACCTGAAGATGGTGAAAACTCCCAACCTGCTGGGCAAAGTGCACCCATACAATTTTGTCTACCTGTCCTTTCTCATGAGCAGTAAGCTCTGTGCAGTCTTTGCCCCTTTAGCAGCCCTCTTGCTAAGGGCTTCTTTGTTAGGAAGTCTCTCAGATTTCCCGCCTTTCTTTTGTCTCAGAGCAGCCAGATATGGATCTCTGCTTTCCAAGAGCAGCTGGAATCTCAGTCTCTCCAGGAATTCTGCCTGTCTTAGCTTTCCAACCCCCTAATTACAAGAGTATCATGCAACCAACATGAAATGTAGGTTTGTGCTCCCAGAGCAGATCTCCAGAGTTAGGTATTCAGCAGTCCCACATCTCCACTCCTTCCCTGCTCTGTTCCTGTTCCTCCTGCCCGTGAGCTCGGGTGAGGGAAGGGCTTGGATCCCTCAGGACCACAGCTTTAGTATGTTACCCTTTTCTGTGAGGGCTGCTCTTGTCTCCAGGTGTATGCAGTTTGTTGCCTTCCTCTTTCCTGTTGCTCTTTCAAGAGTAGTTGTAGTAGTTATATTTTCATATTATATGCAGTTTTAGGAGGAAGCCTCTGTCTCACCTCTCACGCCACCATCTTTAATCCTAAAAAACTTGTTGTCCTTGATCTTTGAAATTTTAATTATTATATGTCTTGGTATCATCTTCCTTGGGTCCCATGTGTTGGGAGATCTCTGCACCTCTGTGACCTGAGAAACTATTTCCTTACCTAGATTGGGGAAGTTTTCAGCAAGTATTTACTCAAAGACACTTTCTATCCACTTATTTCTCTCTTCTTCTGGTACCCATATAATGTAATTGTTGTTTCCATTTGGATTGGTCACACAGTTCTCTTAATATTCTTTCATTCCTAGAGATCCTTTTTTCTCTCTCTGCCTCAGCTTCTTTGTATTCTTGTTCTCTAATTTCTATTTCATTTACCATCTCCTCTAGATCATCTAACTTTCTTTTTAAGTCCCTTAATTAAATCTTTCATTCTGGATACTGTATTTTTCAAGGTTTCTATCTCTTTCTTGAATTTGTCTCTGTGGTCTTGAATATTTTTCTGTAACTCTGTGAGCATGTATATGATTTTTATTTTGAAATGTTTTTCAGGAAGATTAGTGAGTTCAGTTTCACTTTTCCCTCTTTCTGGTGTTTTTGGGCTTTTGGTTTGTACCAGGTTCTTTTGATGTTTCATATTTCTAATAATAAGTTGTTTAGGCAGTGCCTTATAGTGCCCAGAAGCTCTACTATCTGGAGCTTCTGAGCCCCTTGAACCATGGTGGGCGTTGCAGGCAAGTGGTGCTTGTGCCTGCTGGGAAGAAAGAGTTATTTCCTGCTTCCAGGCTGCAGTACCTACCTCCACTGCCAGGGCCAGTGGGCCAAGCATGCAAGGAGTAGCCTCTATGCTATGCTCTTGTAACTGGCACAAGTGAGGCTGCCTTCTTGCTGTCTGGTGCAATGGTGGGGACAGCAGGTTTGCAAGCTGGTACTGGCTGGGAGGAAGGAGTGGCAGGCTGTGTATTGTGGTGGGGGCCTCAGAGCTGCCTTGCCAGCCAAGGGGATGGAGTGCCTGAAGCTCCTGAAGTTTCTCAACCTGCTGGACTGAGTGTGCTTGGACAATTTGGTACACCTGTTCTTTCTCCTGAGCAGCAAGCTCTGTGCAATACTTGCCCTTTTAGCAGCCCTCTTGCTGTTGGGAAATCTTTCAAAAAGCCTGCCTTTCTTTTGTCCCAGAGCAACTGTTTGTGGGTACCTGTTCTCTAGAAGCAGCTGGAATCTCAGTCTCTCCAAGTTTTATGCCTGTCTTAGCTTTCCAACTCTGCTAATCTCCAGAGCATCATGGAATGTAGGTTCGAGCCCCCAGAGCAGATCTCCAGGGCTGCATGTTCAGCCATCCTAAGCCTCCACCCCATATTTTCTCTTCCTCCCTCCAGTGAGCCAGGATGGGGGGAGGGCTTGGGTCCTGCTGGATCATGACTTTGTTACTTTACCCCTTTCTGTAAGGTATGCTCTTTTCCCCAGATGTAGGCAGTCTGTCACAGCCTTTTTTCCTGTTGCTCTTTCAGGATTAGTTGTATTTGCTATAGTTTCATATTACCTGTAGTTTTAGGTGGTGATTTCTGTCTCACCTCTCACACTGCCATCTTTAAGCCCTGTTGATTATTAAACAATTTTAAAACTGGATGAACACTTAATCATTGATGAAACCTACACATAATTTTGAGCAAATTATGCAAGGCATAAAGAATGCATGTGTATATATAACATTAATTCATAGCTTTTGATGTTAATACAGTCATATTCTTTGTAAAGGAGAGAAGTGAGTGATCAGAAAGGAATATGACAGGGCTTTGCAATACTAGCTGGTAGTGCTATTCTTCTTTCAACCAAGGTGGTAGTTATCAGGTGTCTTTATTTTGTGTATACACTTGATATTTGTGATTTTTTTCCTTAAGTGTGCTATCTGTAAATATTTAAACAGTTGCTTCCATAATTACCTAAATATACTAAGTGATTCAATTTAGGATTATCCTGTATAAGCTTGGGTAGTGCAGTGCGTGTTATACTGAGCATGGTTGATATGAGTTTTAATTCTAACACCTTGAGTAATGGTGTTTCCCTACATAAGTAATGTTGTCCCTCTGTATTTTATTTTCTTCCTCTATAATATGAAATCATTTAAAGTTCCTTCATATCTAAAATTTCATGGAATAACATATGCCTAAATACTTTCAAATTAGACTCTATGTACAATTTTCTTTTATTGGATTCCTAAAAGTTACTATAGCATTGCTCTAAAAACTACATTTAAAATCACTAATACTAACAAATACAAAGAGAACCACTGAGGAGTTAAGGCACAGAGCAGTATATGGATCCATTAGTATTAGAAGTCCCAACCACCTAACAATTCACAGTATAAAGGATCTTTTCTACCTTATCAAATGCTGTTTGACATTTACAAAATAGTATCAGGTATGCTGAGGAGAAAGTTACCTAAGTGGGGATGGTTATATGATAATGTCTTAACAAGGCAACTAGTTTTTAGGGCTAATCCAGCTTCTCCTTATCTACATTGTATAAATTCACTATTATGATGACTAGTTGCACATGACTATCTAGCATCACAGGAGCTCTATTATCTATCATCTATAAATGACAGGCATGGCTCAGTTTAGCCAAAAAAGTACTCTACTTCCAAGATTCTGACTTTTGATTAATCCATTTATCTCCTCTGCTATAGGAGAAAAGATTATATTGGATGGTTTTGTTTCCTCCAGCAAAGTAATTTTCTGCATGACCAGCAATAATGTAATGTGGGGGATTTTAATAAGAGGCAATTATTTTTAAAATTAAACCTTAAACAACATGCAGATTGTAATAATATGGCAGAGATGTGCACAAAATTATGAGTTACTTTAAAAACTGTTAACCCTGCATTGTGCTCTAGTATTAAACAGTGCAATGAAAAAAACACAAATGAAACAGAAAAGATTTCTCTGTCTCCTAGAATACATACACAGTACTGAGACTGACAATGTAATGCTCTCTTTTAATGGTATTCCATAATGTAATGACCTACATTGCTTTAATAGTCTTTTTTTATGATAATAAAACATTTATGAAAAGGACCCATGATGATGCTTTTCTTACCAAAAAAAAAAAAAGCTAATATTTGAGGTTGAAAAATAATCAGTGATAAAAGGTGAGTTTTAGCAAAATGAAGTCATTGAGTGTGGTATGGTAAAATCGAGCCTTCTGGACCTCACTGTCCTGATACGTAAATTTCAAAGATTAAAAATCGTGATGTCTGAAGGATCTCTGTGATTTAGTGTCCCATTCTATTTCTGTATGTCTCACTCTATGGACAGAAAGTTATCACCAAACAGAGGCCGTATATATTTTCCTTTGCAAGTTAATCCTCTTTTAACATTAGAATTCAATTTGAGGGTATTTGTTTAGAGATTTTGGAAATAGAACAAACGTAGCATTTAGAAAGAGTTGAGGGAGAGGAGGAACACAAAAAAAAAATACTTGGTTTAAAAGGAAACCTTATCCATTTACACATGAACTAGTTCCCATACATCCCATAATTTATTCTTTTTTGCCATTTCCACAATTCCTCCTTTACCATTACTGTTCTCTTAATTTCTATTTCATTTACCATCTCCTCTAAAGAATTAAAATAGAAAAAAAAGTAAAGGGGTGAGGATTTAATATGAGTAACTGTTGAGCCACTGTGTTGTATAATTGAAACCAACATAAGATTGTATATCAATGGTAAACTGTTAATCACTCGGTCTTTGAAAGAACCATATCTCGCTATAGTTTTTATTTCTATTTGTTGTATAAGGAATTATCATAATAAAAAATGCTGTCATTTAAATACATGTATTACATCAATTTCAAAAAACCCTTAAACCCTTTTCCAGTTGAATAATCCCACAAATAGTAATAAAAGTTAACATTCTTGAATTTTTGTAATATGATGGGTCTTCCACTACTTATTTCATAATCATATAAAAGGCCACAGTATTGTCTATCCTGACCAATTTATCTGAAATAGCTACATTCAAAATCCCCCTTATGCCAATCTTTTTTTCCCATAGTACTTGCTGATATTTCTGGTCATTTCCTCTAAAATTAAAATGTTCTAACAAATCAATGAAGATTTATGTTAAATAATAAGAGAATATCCCTGATCATATAAACTGTGAAGCCTTCACTGCAAACCATTTGGTTTTAATTCCTAGTTCATATTATTGTTCATTTAGAAGGAAAATAACTTCTGAAGGGTCATGGTTTATACACACAATAGTCATATTTTTTCCTACTGCAACTTAATGATCATTGAAATGCTCAAAGTTATTATTGCTTTTATGACAGGAAAATCCCTAGAATGTTGCTTCTAAATTAATTTTACATTTTATAAGTTATTGAGGTGTAGTGGAGGTTATACAAAGCTCACCACAACCGCCATCTCTCTTCTTTCTCCCCTGATAAAATTATTTTACCCTATAAACCACTGACAAAAGGAGGTAAAGGTCTGTGTCCCACCTCAACACAAACAGTTTTAGAATTTAACTCTTTACAACAACAGTGAGCTGATTTCCTTGGCTATTTTTAATATTGTGTCTCTGTCTTCTTCATGGTTGCAGGAGTTTTCTGCAGGACAGACCTGGGGAAGAAAGAGAAGGAAGATGAGTTGAGGATGCAGATGAACAGGAAGACAAACGAAGTGGAGGGAGGAGAGAGGGAACGGCCTGGAAGCACTCTTTCTGCTGGTCTCAGAGAATGTTTTGGATGATTCAGGAAAAGGTTAAGCCTTGAAATTGAAAGAACTATGTTTTTGAGATTCTTGGTTGTGAGATTCTTGTAATTGTGAGATTCTTGGTATGTGTAGTTTATTTAAAATATAAATAAAATGTATAGTATGCTAGATGTTAATAAGTGATTTGGAGTAAATTTGTCTTTTCAGATGAATGTGTGAAGAGTGACCAAGGAGAGATTTGCTATTTTCAATCAGGTTAAAATTTGTTAGCTGTTACTAAATTTTCCAGTGTTTGTTAATCACTCAGTTTTTGGAAGAACCATATCTCGCTATAGTTTTTATTTCCATTTGTTGTATAGGGAATGATCATAAGCATCTTTTATATGCTGATATATATGCTAAATGATATCTAGATATATAGATATATATAAAAGGAAAATTGCCCTTTCTTCTATGATATAACCGTAAATTTTTTAAAGCATCATTTTTACTTTGATATTATTATTGGTGACTGTTTCTCCATAATGTGTTCGCTTCCAGCTTCCAGAAAGGTCGACCTGAATCTTCAGCTTTGCCTGTCAGCCTTCCTGTTTTGCTTTCTTCTAGATGTCAGTGAATTCCTTGGTCCAATAACTTCTGTACTTTAATTAAGCTTCAACTCCTGCAGAAGAATTATAATACTTTTCCCTATTTTCAAAAATTCTGGACTAAATTTTCTCAGTGTTAGAGAGTTGGAAAAATGCATCAATATAACAGAAATGCCAAGAAAAAAATATCCTGATGGAACCACTTTGTGAAGTTCTAAAAGATTTCATGGTCTTCAATAGTAAAATAACTTTTTAGATACTATTTGGAGACAGGATTTGGGGGACATAGAATCAAGAAAGTACACCTTGAATCATAAGTAAAAATGGTTCTAAAACATAGGCACGTTTATAATAATTTAAAATAAAAATCTGACAGACTAAAATCATCATCACATCAGCATATAATTAGTGAGGTAATTTGGTCTCCTTTTTTTCATGCAGGATTCATTTTTCTCAATCCATGTTACATCTGTCTTTAATATCTGCCATCTGAGTAATCAAGACCATTTTTTAGCATTCTTCTTAATTTGAGGTCAGACCCATGAAATATCATAAGAAAGACGGTACAATGGTGGGTAAAAGTCACAAAAAGAATTTCAAATAGCAAAAATTCAGGAGGGTTATGCCCTCTTTACAGCCTCCTAACATCATGTAAAGGTTACCCCAGTAATTGTTAAAATGATCGTAAAATATGGGAAACTCAAAGAACTATAAAACAGTCCATGCAGAGACTGCTAGTTATCTCCCTTATGGCTTTTTCTCCACACAGCACCTCTACGTTTTCAGACATCAAGGCCAACTGGAATAAAAGGATTCTCATCTTTGAATTGAGGAGCAGCATAGACCAGAGGGACAAAGCTGAACTATAACGTAACAACCCATCCTGACGAATTTTCTACATGGTGCTCACAAGCATTTTTGCATCTTTTACCCCAATCTTTGGAATTAGCCAACATGATGGCTACAGTTTCATATTGTACCAGGAAGACATGAGCTATATTGAGCATGGTAGAGAAGGAATGGGAAGATGACTGTTTCATGACCAACTTTGCTGCCTACATATAATTCTTGCTAGAGTGAAATAAACTTTTATGTTTCTATTGTTCATAGTCAAACATTATCCACACAGGAATACAATATGGTACAAGGGATGTTACTCTACAGGAACAATACCTGAACTATGAACTTGGTTTACAGAATTTTCAAGGTGGTGAGAGGTAAGAACATATATATCATGCTGGAAAGGTGGTGAACCTTGTCAGGTTTTAGTAAATAAGTCATCCATCTGCTTTACCTTGAAAGACATATCACATATCAATTCAAGGTATGATGTTGGGGAAAATGATGAGATTCTTTTTTAAATTTTCTTTGTGTTTACTGTTTTTTGTATTTTTCAGAAAAGTCCTATAAATGTTAGATTAATTTATGCTTGGGATAGATAGAGTACAAATAGTAGATAAATGAAAGCATCTGTTCCTGGACTTTTCTTTTTTCGGTATTTTATTATTGATTCAGTATCTTTATTTCTTATAAATCTTTTCATATTTTCCATTTCTTCTTGAGTCAGTGTTGATAATTTGTTGCTAGGAACACACTAATTTTCCATTTAATCTCAGTTGTCTAATTTTTGGGGATACAGTTGTTCTTAGTACTTTCTTACAAATCTTTTTAAATTTCTGTAATGTCAACGGTAATGTTCATCCTTTCATTACTGATTTTAGTTACTTTTACCTTCTTTTTTCATCAGTTCAGCTAGAGGTTTCTTAATTTTTTGTTCATCTTTTCAAACAACTAACATATGTTTTCATTTATTCCCCCTGTTGTGTTTTTATTCCCCATTTCACTTAACTCCACTCTAACCTTTACATTTCATTCCTTCTGCTAGATTTGGTTTTTTTTTTTCTTCTTTCTCTGGTTCCTGAAGGTGCAAAGTTAGATTGTTGATTTGAGATCTTTATACTTTTTTAATGTAGGTATTTATTGCTGTAATGTTCCCTCTGATCACTGCCTTTGCTACATCCAATTTTTTGTGTGTTGTATTTTTCTTTTTGTTCATATCCAAGAGAGAGACAGAGACAGAGGCAGAGAGACAGAGAAAGACAGGAACAGAGAGTAACAAAGAGAAACAGAGAGAGCAAAAGAGGTCAAAGAGTAAAAGAAGAAAACTATCAACCACTTGCAACGTATGAAAAATTTTTGGATTGTGATTTGAATAAACTTAAAATTATAAAAAGGAAATTTGAACACTGGATATTTGATGCAATTATAGTCAAATTTTAATGCAGTGTTGGTATTCTAATTTTTAAGTGTTCTTATAATTTAGAGATATGTACTGAAATATTTTCAAATCAAATGATATGCCTGGGTTTTCTTTAAAATAATTTATTGGGGTGGGTAAAGAATGGGCCTATGAAGTTGGATGATACATACATTGGGGTTTGTTCTACCTTATTTTACTATATTTACTGTGAGAGATTGTGTTTTTTTCATAAGCATACTTGCTGAAAGCAATTTTTATCAAATAGTTAATTGTATCCATTTCATTCACTGGTCTTTTAGAAGATTAGGCTTTCAATAATTATATAATATTCACAAGTCAGGGCTTTTGTCTACTTTGTTTATTCCTTGTAATCTCAATATGTATTTAATAGCCATGAGGCCGGCTATTACAACATTTTTCCAGTATCTTTTTCCAACATAGCATCTCCTATGTAAGCAAACAGACCAATTCAGTCCTTACAGTTTTTAACTTACACCAATAAATTTCAGGTTCTTACTTCCTATTTTTAGGACCGCAAGTAATAATTAATGACACAGTAGTAATTACGGGCTTTTCCTACTCTACAGAACACTTGAGTAGACAGAATTCAATAATGGGATTATAAGAATGCCTGGAAAATTATACTGATTCTATTCTGTGTCTATAACTTCTTATGTTGAGAGCAGACAAAGTATGACCACCGTATTTTATGTGGGAAAAGGGAAAATAAAATAGAGATAGAAATTTCTTCTTCTGTTTTGTTCCAGGAGAGGCAGCAGTAGGTACATCTACAATTTCTTCAGTTTATAGTAAATATGGCAGGCAAGAATTCTGAGAAAATTTATCCCATTTTCTACTTTGTTTATTCACAGAATAAAACTATTTTTTGCCAATTTTGTTTAGAAGTAAAACTCAACTTTAAATCCAGTTTACAAAGATTTTCACATTATATATAAAGTGACCCAAGAAACAGGTCTTTAAAAATTAAATTAAATTGCCTGGAAATGCATAAGATTGAAACAGCAATTAAGTTGACACTGAAATTACTCTTCAAAATTTCATATCCTTTTAGAAACTTACATAATATAATTCATATCATTAAGACTTAATCTTCTGAAACCCTAGTGGATAGAGATGAGGCTCTTAGATTACAAGTAATATCAGAATATTGTAGGTTCTCAGCTGCTGTAAATCCCTGACTGAGCTCCAGAATTGGGGGAAGGTAACCACTCTCATTCTGAAGATATTCTTAGGAAACACATAACCTTCTGCAGAACTGAAATTCCTCAATATCAGGTACCTTTTGCTAAATAAACTGTGATGTGTTGCCCTCATCAGAAAAAGGAACAGCAAAGTAATTTCATGAGCATTTTAAAATGCACACAACAGTGTTCTGAATCATTTATTCACTTTTTGCAGAATATTCTACTGCCAACCAGATGATCTTAAGTGTTTGGTGATACAGGATCTTCACCAGCCCTGTGTGTTTCTGAATCAGACTGTTGCCTACAAATCACTGATTTTCAGTGTAACAGGTTATAATAGATACAATTCTAAATGAGAGGAAATTGTGGAACAGTTTAAGTGACTTTAAAAGGTCATATAGCAGTACAAGTGAAGCTGGAATTTAGAACTTCTGATCACAGTCTGAGCAAATTTTCATAACACTATAACAACTTCTACTTTGTCTCCTCAGGAGTCCTATAAGAATCACAACAAACCAGCACGCCAACATAATACAGATATTTTAGAGAAGAAGTGATCCTTCATAATAAAGAAGTATAGGCATGAAGGACAAAGTGTTTTGGCCACAACATAATACCACTGGAACAGCACAGCTGGGAAGGGCTCTGGGTTTTCTGACTCTAAGTCTAGTTCTCAATTATTGTTACTGTCACCAGCTTAGAAATCGTTGATAGAACATTTGCTTTGCCTCAGTTATTTCGTATGCTGTCAGATCACAGATATGTGGACGTAGATCTTACATTCAAAATCCTGCATTTTTCCCCACCAAGAACATTTTATTTTTGGTATTAGAGGTGAAGCACAGTTTCTGAACTGTTATATAATGGTTTTCTCCTAAATACTGGTACTGTTTTCTCAATCCCCAGAAAGTTTACCTTCAAGCATAAATGTTTTCCTGTATGTATCAAAAATAATATATCTTCAAATTTGTTTTATTTGCATAATTTATGTTTAAAGCCAAGAATATATATGTGTATGTGTATATATATATATATATATATATATATATATATATATGTAAGCATATATCAAATGTATATAATTCCAATAAAAATTGTTATAGCTTAGTTTAGGTTAGTTAAGTTTGAGGTTTTTTAAATCACATAATTCTAGGAGTTACTTGCTCATTAATAATATTTTCTGTACATGGAAGACTTGAGGTTACTCTTCATTCATAGAATAAATGCACTATTGTGAGCGTGTGTTACATAGAAGCTAAGAAGAGGGAAACGTGCTTCCAGGGTGCTTCTAATTTTGTGGAGGAGACAATAAACAAAAAAATAAAAATAAAAAGTGGCATTTCAAATATTGGCAAGTGTATTTTTTGTAAGATGTTATACAAAGGTTTTCTTCAGTTTAGAAACTTTTCTTTCTTGTTTTCACTTCATAAAATATTGTTATGACCATTTCCTGTCCTATACCCACGTAAGAGTTTAAGAATTAAATACTCTCCCTTTCATTTTGCCTCCAGAGACTTGATTTTAGTCCAACATTAATTCTAAGCACTATTTTGAGTCTCAATTGCATTTCTTTCTGAAGTAGCATTGAGTAATATGGGTAAATGTAGTAACCACATTGTTTTTTTATGTGAAACCTTCATAAGACTGTATATCAATAATTCCTTAATAAAAATAAAAATAAATAAATAAATAAATAAAGTAGCATTGACTTTATTTAACGAAAGGAACCAGACACCTCTCCCACTTAAACACTCACTCTTCCATGCACAGATATTTATTTTAACAAGGAATTTAAGCAGCAAAGGTGCCATCTGTCCCCTTTGCCAAGATAGAGCTTCTGGAATTAATGGCCGACTAGCTCAAAGTAAGTCAAATGTCAGGTGCTACTAATCATAATAATTCCAGGGTATTTTTTTAAGATAGGAAAGTCCAAGATGAAACTAAAGTGTATTGTACAGGAAAAAAATTTTTTTTTGTTAAAATGGGTTTGAGATAAGAGGTTGAATATTTCCCTCACATTCACAAGTGAGGAAATCAGCTCCAGTGACCACTGAGTGGGCATCAGAACTGGCCATCTTTTTACTCCCCTGTCAAGGGCAGCAGAGCCTCAGCTGAGTAGGTGCTCCATTTCCATCAAGCCAAAATCTGAAGCAAATAAGGCTCAAGAAGGCTAAGAATTAAAGCCTTTTCTCCTCAGAAAGGAAAGGATTTCAAAAAAATTGAAAAAAAGAAATAAAAACGATGACAGAGACTGGAGGATTAAAGAGAATGCAAAAGGAAGTGTTTAGACCCAGAGGCAAGAGAAACATGTGGAGAGAAGGGTCATCTTCAACTTGGAAGCTGGTGGAGGTTGTCAGAGGAGATGTAATCAATAACACGCAATGAAACAGCTTGAACTTCACTAATGAGGAGCCACTAGACACATGAGACTTTTTTAATTTCATATTCTTATTAAGTAAAATACAAAAAAAAAAAAATCTCTGTCCTTGAAGTATAATCCCTACCCTTCAAGGGCTCAGTAGTTACATGTGGTTCATGACAGCCATGTAGGATTGCACATATGGTACAAAATGTGTTTTCCTTGTTAAAGTCCAATTGACAGGGTTAAGCTTGTTTAATAAGAGAAAGAGGAAGAAGAAGGAAAGAGAAGAGTTTTTACCGTGTAGAGCTCATGACACAGCATTTAGATTTTTTTGCATAGAATTGAACACATTTTTCATTACTAAAACATAAATTATAAGGTCATGAGTAAAAGGAGATATAATTAGATTTTTAGCCAAAGGCAAGATTATGGTATTTTATATCATTCTAAATAACTGAATTTATACCTTATACCAGGGCATGTTTTTACAATATTGCTCTAAGTAGGATTCTATGAGATGTTAATTGGGGATGAAACAAAAAAAAAAAAGGAGGAAGGGATTCTATGAACAAAAAAATCATGGGAAAGGACTTCCGGGAAGATGGCAGTGTGAGCAAGGCGGCAGAAATCTCCCAAAACCATATGTATTTATGAAAATACAACAAATACAACTATTCCTAAAAAACAGACCAGAAGATACAGGACAGCACACAGCCTGCATCTACACCTGAGAAGACACGGCACACAGTGAGGCGGGAAAGATACGGAGCCGAGTCCCGGTGGGACCCGAGCACTCCCCAACCCCAGCACACAGGCGGGAGGAAAAGATTCAGAGTGGGGAGGGAGTGGAAGTACACCCTGTTAAATAACCAGCCTTGGTGATCTGCACCGGGAGCACTGACACACTTCGTGTGGTGTATCAGATATTGGAGAGGCAGAGGGTGCAGGATCTGAGCCTGGAAAGGCACCCGGGTCCTCGCAGTCAGCTCCCAGAGACAAAAGAAAATCCCGGGCTTTTTTTAGTGGTTTTAAAGAGACAATGGCCCAGGATCGTCCCAGCACACTCAGCCCAGCAGGCTGGGAGTCCCAGGGAATTTCGTACCCCTTGGCTGGCAACTGGGAAAAAGTAGCCGCACTCAGACTCCCTACAGATATCAACAGTCTCCCATTCGTTCCAGCCCGGGCCAGAGCTACAAAGGGCCCTGCGGAGCAGTGCGGCCATGGCTGTGGAAGAGTGGAGCAACAGTGCCAACTACAGCATCCCCACAGAATCTACTCCCAGTAGGCGTTTTTTTTTCTCATTCCTTTTTTCTTTTTTTTTCTTTTTAAAAGTCTTAAAGAGCCCAGCTGACATATGTGGCACCTACCAGTGACCACTTCTACTGCCATGAAAAGACAGAGGAATATGGTACAAACAAAACTTACCCAGACCCAGACAATACCAGAGAGGGAACCTGAAGGGATGGAAATGAACAGTCTTCCTGAAAAAGAATTCAGAACAAAAGCCATAACCATACTGATGGATCTACAGAGAAATATGCAAAAGGAAAGGGAGGAAGTGAGCGAAGTGAGGAAAGACAATGCAGAAATGAGACAAGCGATTGACAGGCTTAGCAGCAGACTGAATGAGATGAAAGAGAATGTTAATGGAATAGAAATCAGAGAACAGGAATACAAAGAAGCTGAGGCAGAGAGAGATAAAAGGATCTCTAGGAATGAAAGAATATTAAGAGAACTGTGTGACCAATCCAAATGGAACAATATTCGCATTATAGGACCACCAGAAGAAGAAGAGAGAGAAAAAGCGATAGAAAGTGTCTTTGAAGAAATAATTGCTGAAAACTACCCCAAGCTGGGGAAGGAAATAGTCTAGCAGTCCACAGAAGCCCACAGATCTCCCAACACAAGGGACCCAGGAAGACAACACCAAGACATAATAATTAAAATGGCAAAGATCAAAGATAAAGACAGAGTATTAAAGGCATCTAGAGAGAGAAAAAAGATCACCGACAAGGAAAACCCATCAGACTACCATAAGACTTCTCAACAGAAACCTTACACGGCAGAAGAGAATGGCATGATATATTTGACGTAATGAAACAGAACGGCTTCGAGCCAAGAATATTGTATCCAGCATGATTATCATTTAAATGTGATGGAGGGATTAAACAAATTCCAGACAAGTAAAAGTTGAGAGAGTTTGCCTCTCATAAACCACCTCTACAGGATATCTTAAATGACTTCTCTAGAGGGAAGCACTCCTAAGGCTAAAAAGATGTCACCAGAGAAAATAAAATCATAGCAAAGAAAGAAGACTATCCAAATACTAACTGAAAGCAAAGAATAAAACATCTAGTATATAAAGAATGGAGGAGGAAGAATAAGAAGGGAGAGAAATAGATAAACATCAGACTGTGTTTACAATAACTTAACAAGAAAGTTAAGTTAGATTGTTAGATAGTAAAGAAGCAACCCTTGAGTGTTTGGTAACCACGAATCTAAAGCCAGCAATGTCAATAAGTATATATATATCAATAATCACCCTAAATGTAAATGGACTGAATGCACCAATCAAAAGACACAGAGTAACAGAATGGATAAAAAAGCAAGACCCATCTATATGCTGCTTACAAGACACTCACCTCAAACCCAAAATTATACACAGACTAAAAGTGAAGGGATGGAAAAAGTTATTTCATGCATACAACAAGGAGAAAAAAGCAGGTGTTGTAGTACTTGTATCAGATGAAATAGACTTCAACACGAAGAAAGTAGCAAGAGATAAAAAAGGATATTACATAATGATAAAGGGGTCAGTCCAAAAAGAAGATATAACCATTATAAATATATATGTACACAACACAGGAGCACCAGCATATGTGAAACAAATACTAACAGAATTAAAGGAGGAAATAGAAAGCAATGCATTCATTTTCGGAGACTTCAACACACCACTCACTCCAAAGAACAGATCAACAAGACAGAAAATAAGTAAAGACACAGAGGCACAGATGGACATACAACACACAAGAACAGATGGACATAACAGACATCTACAGAACTCTACACCCAAAAGCAACAGGATACACATTCTTCTCAAGTGCACATGGAACATTTCCCAGGATATCCCGCACACGAGGCCACAAAAAGAACCTCAATAAATTAAAAAATATTGAAATTCTACCAACCAACATCTCAGATCACAAAGGAATAAAACTAGAAATAAATTTTAGAAAGAAATCAAAAAGGCTCACAAATACATGAAGACTTAACAACATTCTCCTAACAATCAACGGGTTAATGACCAAATCAAAACAGAAATCAAACAATATATGGAGACTAATGAAAACAATAACACAAAGCCACAACTTCGGGGGATGCAGAAAAGGCAATTCTAAGAGGAAAGCATATTGCAATCCAGGCTTATTTAAAGAAGGAAGAACATTCCCAAATGAATAGTCTAAAGACACAATTACTGCAATTGGAAAAAGAAGAACAAATGAGGCCCAAAGTCACCAGAAGGAGGGACATAATAAAGATCAGAGAAGAAATAAATAAAATTGAGAAGAATAAAACAATAGCAGAAATCAATGAAACCAAGAGCTGGTTCTTTGAAAAAAATAAACAAAATAGATAAACCCCTAGCCAGACTCATTAAGAGAAAAAGAGAATCTACACACATAAAAGAATCAAAAATGAGAAAGGAAAAATAACGACGGACCCCACAGAAATACAAAGAATTATAAGAGAATACTATGAGAATCTATATGCTAACAAGCTGGAAAACATAGAAGAAATGGACAACTTCTTAGAAAAATACAACCTTCCAAGACTGACCAAGCAAGAAACAGAAAATTTAAACAGACCACTCACCTGCAACGAAATTGAAGTGGTAATCAAAAAATTACCCAAGAATAAAACCCCCAGACAACATGGATTCACCTCTGAATTCTACCAGACATACAGAGAAGAAATAACACCCATTCTCCTTAAAGTTTTCCAAAAAATAGAAGAGGACAGAACACTTCCAAAATCATTCTATGAAGCCAGCATTGCTCCAATACTAAAACCGGGCAACGGCATTACCAAAAAATAAAATTACAGAAAAATATCCCCGATGAACATAGACGTAAAAATACTCAACCAAATATTAGCAAACCGAATTCAAAAATATATCAAGAGGATCATACACCATGATCAAGTGGGATTCATCCCAGGGATGCAAGGATGGTACAACATTCGAAAATCCATCAACATCATCCACCACATCAACAAAAAGAAGAACAAAAACCACATGATCATCTCCATAGATGCTGAAAAAGCATTTGACAAAATTCAGCATCCATTCATGATTAACACTCTCAACAAAATGGGTATAGAGGGCAAGTACCTCAACATTATAAAGGCCATATATGACAAAGCCACAGCCAACATCATACTTAACAGCCAGAAGCTGAAAGATTTTCATCTAAGATTGAGAACAAGACAGGAATTCCCCCTCTCTCCACTGTTATTCAACATAGTACTGGAGGTCCTAGCCACGGCAATCAGACAAAACAAAGACATACAAGGCATCCGGATTGGTAAAGAAGAAGTCAAATTGTCACTATTTGCAGATGATATGATATTGAACCTAAAAAACCCTAAAGACTCCACTCCAAAACTATTAGACCTAATATCAGAATTCAGCAAAGTTGCAGGATACAAAATTAACACACAGAAATCTGTTGCTTTCCTATACACTAATGATGAACTAACAGAAAGAGAAATAAGAAAAACAATTCCATTCACAATTGCATCAAAAAGAATAAAATACGTAGGAATAAACCTAACCAAGCAAGTGAAAGACCTGTACTCTGAAAACTACAAGACACTAATAAGAGAAATTAAAGAGGACACTAACAAATGGAAATTCATTGCATACTCTTGGCTAGGAAGAATAAATATTGTCAAAATGGCTATACTACCTAAAGCAATCTACAGATTCAACGCAATCCCTTTCAAACTACCAACAGCTTTCTTCAATGAACTGGAACAAATAATTCTAAAATTCATATGGACCCACAAAAGACCCCAAGTAGCCAAAGCAATGCTGAGAAGGAGGAATAAAACAGGGGCAATTACACTCCCTGATTTCAAGCTCTACTACAAAGCCACAGTACTCAAGAAAATTTTGTATTGGCACCAAAACAGACCCACAGACTATTGGAACAGAATAGAAAATCCAAACATTAACCCAAACATAAACAGTCAATATTTGATACAGGAGCCTTGGATATACAATGGGGAGATGAGAGCCTCTTCAGTAGCTGGTGTTGGAAAAACTGGATAGCTACAGGTAAGAGAATGAAACTGGACTACTGTCTAGCCCCATACACAAAGGTAAACTCAAGGTGGATCAAAGACCTGAATGTAAGTCATGAAACCATAAAACTCTTAGAAAAAAACACAGGCAAAAATCTATTAGACATAAACATGAGCGACTTCATGAACACATCTCCCCAGGCTAGGGAAACAAAAGCAAAAATGAACAAGTGGGAATATATGAAGCTAAAAAGCTTCTGTATAGCAAAGGACACCATCAGTAGAACAAAAAGACATCCTACAGTATGGGAGAATATATTCATAAATGATGTACCCAATAAGGGGTTGACATCCAAAATATATAAAGAAACAAAAAGCAAATAATACAATTAAGAAATGGGCAGAGGACCTGAATAGACACTTCTCCAAAGAAGAAATTCAGATGGCCAACAGGCACATGAAAAGATGCTCCACATCGCTAATCATCAGAGAAATGCAGATTAAAACCACAATGAGATATCACCTCACACCAGTGAGGATGGCCAACATCCAAAACACAAACAACAACAAATGTTGGCGAGGATGTGGAGAAAAGGGAACCCTCCTACACTGCTGGTGGGAATGCAAATTAGTTCAACCATTGTGGAAAGCAGTATGGAGGTTCCTCAAAAAACTCAAAATAGAAATACCATTTGACCCAGGAATTCCACTCCTAGGAATTTACCCTAAGAATGCAGCAGCCCAGTTTGAAAAAGACAGATGCACCCCTATGTTTATTGCAGCACTATTTACAATAGCCAAGAAATGGAAGCAACCTAAGTGTCCATCAGTAGATGAATGGATAAAGAAGAGGTGTGACGTATACACAATGGAATATTATTCAGCCGTAAGAAGAAAACAAATCCTACCATTTGCAACAACATGGATGGAGCTAGAGGATATTATGCTCAGTGAAATAAGCCAAGCCAAAAAAGACAAGTATCAAATGATTTCACTCATAAGTGGAGCATAAGAAAAAAGAAAAAAACTGAAGGAACAAAACAGTAGCAGACTCACAGAACTCAGCAACGGACTAATAGTTTCCAAAGGGAAAGGGACTGGGGAAGATGGGTGGGAAGTGAGGGATAAGGGGGAAAAGGGGCATTATGATTAACAGATGTAATGTTGGAGGGGCATGGGGAGGGCTGTACAACTCAGAGAAGACAAGTAGTGATTCTATAGCATCTCACTACGCTGATAGACAGTGAGTGTAATGGGGTTGGTGGGGGGGACCTGATGAAAGGGGTAGTTTAATAACCATAATATTGCACATGTAATTGTAGATTAATGATACCAAAATAAATTATTTAGAAAAATCATGTGAACAAGATGCCCTAAATCTACCTTTTTACTGACTTAGCATTCACACGAAAGTACTACAACTCCTACAACCCTAAGATCACAATCTAAATGATTATTTTTAAAATTTATTCTAAAACCCAAAGAAAAATGAAATATTTGCCTGCATAGACTTCTCTCTCCAACTTGTAATAAATTCCAGACCTACCTGCATAGAAAATACAGTTGTAATTGCAAGTTTCTAAAGGATTCTAAGCAGAAGACTGTGTTGGTCAGCTATCCAGTCAAAATAAAAAATAAAAAAGTCACTTGGCCGTAATTGGGGATGGACTTGAGACGACTATGTAGGCTGTATGCAAACCATTTTTAAAGTCGTTTCATTGATCCATAAAAATTTCACAAAATAGTTAAAATAGGGATATTGTGGAGGAAGCAAAGCACATGAATTTCAGAAAGTGTTAGAAAATAAAATGGTGGAATGTGGTTTATCGGATATGTATATAAGGAAAGGAGAAGAGTCTAACACATCTCCCACTTTTGACATTGGATGACGCTCATGCAGTTACCTGACATAGAGCATTTGGAAGAATAATAAAGTACTTATGGGGAAACACCGCCTTTTATTTTAAAAGCAAAGTTATTTTTAAAGCATTGTATATATCCTTGCAGTGTTAGGAAGGGATATTCACATTCTACTGCTCTTCAGCCCCAAGCTGACCCAGATAAATTTTCCCTCACTCATTTATTATTATTATATTGCCACTACTCAAGACATTAAGGTATATGCCTTATAAGAATGACAGCTTGAGAGACTTCCGGGAAGATGGCGGTGTGAGCAGGGCGGCAGAAATCTCCTCCCAACACTATATTTATCTACGAAAACACAGAAAATACATCTATTCCTAAAAGAGAGACGAGAATACACAGGAAAGCACACAGCGCGCAGCTACACCCGAGAGGACTCGGCACCCCAAGAGGCGGGTAAGATACGGAGCCGCGACCCGGCGGGACCCGAGCCCTCCCCCACCCCAGCGCACCGGCGGGAGGAGAGGATTCAGAGCCGGGAGGGAGTGGAAGTACACCCTGCAAAGTAGCCAGCCCCGGTGATTGCACAGTGCAGCGGAGATTGGAGAGACAGAGGGGCAGGATCTGACCGGGGAACGCGCCAGGGTGCTTGCAGCCAGCTCCTGGGAAGGAAAAAGAAAAAAAAGTGCGCGCTTTCTTCAGCGGTCTTAAAGAGACAGGAGCCCAGCGGAGGAGCCGGATCACCCCAGCACACTCAGCCCAGCAGGCTGAGAGTCCTAGGGAGTTTCAGACGCCTTAGCTGGTGACTGAGGAAGCGTGGCCATACTTAACACATCTCACTGAGATCAACAGCCTCCTATTCGTTCCCACCCCTGCCAGAGCGATAAAGGGCCCTGCGGAGCGGCACAGTCACAGCTGTGGAATACTGGGGCAATAGCGCCACCTAGAGTATTTCCACAGAATCTACGTCCGGTTGGCATTTTTTTTGTTTTTGTTTTGTTTTGTTTTGTTTTTTTGTTTTGTTTTGTTTTGTTTTTCTTTACTTTCTTTTTTTTTCTTTTTTTCTTTCTTTCTTTCTTTTTTTTCTTTTTTCTCTTTTTTTTTCCTTCTCTTTTTAAAGTCTTAAAGAGCACGGCTGACATACGTGGCAACCATCAGTGACCAAATTATACAGCCATGAAAAGACAGAGGAATATGGTTCAGACCAAAATCAACCAGACAACACCAGAGAGGGAGTCTGAAGGGATGGAAATGCACAGCCTCCCTGAAAAAGAATTCAGAATAAAAGTCATAACCATGCTGATGGACCTACAGAGAAATGTGCAAGAGCTCAGGGAGGAAGTGAGGGAACTGAGGAAAGACAATACAGAAATCAGACAAGCGATCGACGGGCTTAACAGCAGAATGGATGAGATGCGAGAGACTGTTAATGGAATAGAAAACAGAGAACAGGAGTACAGAGCAGCTGAGGCAGAGAGAGATAAAAGGATTTCTAGGAATGAAAGAATATTAAGAGAACTGTGTGACCAATCCAAGCGGAACAATATTCGCATTATAGGAGTACCAGAGGAAGAAGAGAGAGAAAAAGGGATAGAAAGTGTCTTTGAAGAAATAATTGCTGAAAACTTTCCCTCGCTGGGGAAGGAAGTAGTCTCGCAGTCCACCGAAGCTCATAGATCTCCCAACACAAGGGACCCAAGGAAGACAACACCAAGACACATAATAATTAAGATGGCAAAGATCAAAGATAAAGACAGGGTATTAAAGGCAGCTAGAGAGAGAAAAAAGATCACGTACAAAGGAAAACCCATCAGACTATCATCAGACTTCTCAACAGAAATCTTACAGGCCAGAAGAGAATGGCATGATATATTTAACGTTATGAAACAGAAGGGCCTCGAACCAAGAATATTGTATCCAGCACGATTATCATTTAAATATGATGGAGGGATTAAACAATTTCCAGAAAAATGAAAGTTAAGAGAGTTTGCCTCTCATAAACCACCACTACAGGATATCTTAAATGGACTGCTCTAGAGGGAAGCACACCTAAGGCTAAAAAGATGTCACCAGAGAAAAAAAAATCATAGCAAAGAAAGCAGACAATCCAAATACCAACTAAAGGCAAAGAATAAAACACCTATTATAGAAAGAATGGAGAAGGAGGAATAAGAAGGGAGAGAAAGAAAGAAACATCAGACTATGTTTACAATAACTTAACAAGAAAGTTAAGTTAGATTGTTAGATAGTAAAGAAGCAACCCTTGAACCCTTGGTAACCACGAATCTAAAGCCAGCAATGGCAATAAGTACATACCTATCAATAATCACCTAAATGTAAATGGACTGAATGCACCAATCAAAAGACACAGAGTAACAGAATGGATAAAAAAGCAAGACCCATCTATATGCTGCCTACAAGAAACTCACCTACAAGAAATACACAGACTAAAAGTGAAGGAATGGAAAAAGATATTTCATGCAAACAACAAAGAGAAAAAAGCAGGTGTTGCAGTACTTGTATCAGACAAAATAGACTTCAAAACGAAGAAAGTAGCAAAAGATAATGAAGGACATTACATAATGATAAAGGGGTCAGTCCAACAAGAAGATATAACCATTATAAATATATATGCACCCAACACAGGAGCGCCAGCATATGTGAGACAAATACTAACAGAATTAAAGGAGGAAATAGACAGCAATGCATTCATCTTCGGAGACTTCAACACACCACTCACTCCAGAGGACAGATCAACCAGACAGAAAATAAGTAAAGACACAGAGGCACTGAACAACACACTAGAACAGATGGACCTAACAGACATCTACAGAACTCTACACCCAAAAGCAACAGGATACACATTCTTCTCAAGTGCACATGGAACATTTTCCAGAATAGACCACATACTAGGCCACAAAAAGAACCTCAGTAATTTCAAAAACATTGAAATCCTACCAACCAACTTCTCAGATCACCAAGGTATAAACCTAGAAATAAATTTTAGAAAGAAATCAAAAAGGCTCACAAATACATGGAGACTTAACAATACTCTCCTAATTAATCAATGGGTTAACGACCAAATCAAAACAGAAATCAAAGAATATATGGAGACTAATGACAACAACAACACAAAGCCACAACTTCTGTGGGACGCAGCAAAGGCAGTTCTAAGAGGAAAGTATATTGCAATCCAGGCCTATTTAAAGAAGAAGAACATTCCCAAATGAATAGTCTAAAGACACAATTACTGAAATTGGAAAAAGAAGAACAAATGAGGCCCAAAGTCACCAGAAGGAGGGACATAATAAAGATTAGAGAAGAAATAAATAAAATTGAGAAGAATAAAACAATAGAAAAAATCAATAAAACCAAGAGCTGGTTGGTTGAAAAAATAAAGAAAATAGATAAACCGCTAGCCAGACTCATTAAGAGAAAAAGAGAATCTACACACATAAACACAATCAGAAATGAGAAAGGAAAAATCACGATGGACCCCACAGAAATACAAAGAATCATAAGAAAATATTATGAGAATCTATATGGTAACAAGCTGGAAAACATAGAAGAAATGGACAACTTCTTAGAAAAATACAACCTTCCAAGACTGACCAAGCAAAACAGAAAAACTAAACAGACCAATCACCAGTGACGAAATCGAATTGCTAATCAAAAAACTAGCCAAGAACAAAACCCCTGGGCCTGATGGATTCACCTCTGAATTCTACCAGACATATAGAGAAGAAATAACACCCATTCTCCTTAAAGTTTTCCAAAAAATAGAAGAGGAGGGAATACATCCAAACTCATTCTATGAAGCCAGCATCACTCTAATACCAAAACCGGGCAAAGACCTCACCAAAAAAGAAAATTACAGACCAATATCCCTGATGAACGTAGATGCAAAAATACTCAACAAAATATTAGCAAACCGAATTCAAAAATACATCAAGAGGATCATACACCATGATCAAGTGGGATTCATCCCAGAGATGCAAGGATGGTACAACATTCGAAAATCCATCAACATCATCCACCACATCAACAAAAAGAAGAACAAAAACCACATGATCATCTCCATAGATGCTGAAAAAGCATTTGACAAAATTCAGCATCCATTCCTGATTAAAACTCTCAACAAAATGCGTATAGAGGGCAATTACCTCAACATCATAAAGGCTATATATGACAAACCCACAGCTAACATCATACTTAACGGCGAGACGCTGAAAGCTTTTCATCTAAGATCGGGAACAAGACAAGGATGACCACTCTCTCCACTGTTATTCAACATAGTACTGGAGGTCCTAGCCACAGCAATCAGACAAAACAAAGACACACAAGGCATCCAGATTAGTAAAGAAGAAGTCAAATTGTCACTATTTGCAGATGAAATGATACTGTACATAAAAAACCCTAAAGATTCCATTCCAAAACTACTAGAACTAATATCTGAATTCAACAAAGTTGCAGGATACAAAATTAACACACAGAAATCTGTTGCTTTCCTATACACTAATGATGAACTAACAGAGAAATCAGAAAAACAATTCCATTCACAATTGCATCAAAAAGAATAAAATACGTAGGAATAAACCTAACCAAGCAAGTGAAAGACCTGTACTCTGAAAACTACAAGACACTAATAAGAGAAATTAAAGAGGACACTAACAAATGGAAATGCATCCCATGCTCTTGGCTAGGAAGAATCAATATTGTCAAAATGGCTATACTACCTAAAGCAATCTACAGATTCAACGCAATCCCTATCAAACTACCAACAGCTTTCTTCAATGAACTGGAAAAATAATTCTAAAATTCATATGGAACCACAAAAGACCCCGAATAGCCAAATCAATCCTGAGAAGGAGGAATAAAACAGGGGGAATTACACTCCCTGACTTCAAGTTCTACTACAAAGCCACAGTAATCAAGACAATTTGGTATTGGCACAAAAACAGACCCACAGACCAGTGGAACAGAATAGAAAATCCAAACATTAACCCAAACATATACAGTCAATTAATATTTGATAAAAGTGCCTTAGATATACAATGGGGAGATGACAGCCTCTTCAGCAGCTGGTGTTGGAAAAAATGGACAGCTACATGTAAGAGAAAGAAACTGGACTACTGTCTAGCCCCATACACAAAGGTAAACTCAAGGTGGATCAAAGACTTGAATGTAAGTCATGAAACCATAAAACTCTTAGAAAAAAAAAACATAGGCAAAAATCTCTTGGACATAAACATGAGCAACTTCTTCATGAACATATCTCCCCGGGCAAGGGAAACAAAAGCAAAAATGAACAAGTGGGACTATATCAAGCTGAAAAGCTTCTGTGCAGCAAAGGACACCATCAGTAGAACAAAAAGACATCCTACAGTATGGGAGAATATATTCATAAAAAGCGTATCTGATAAAGGGTTGACATCCAAAATATATAAAGAACTCATGCACCTTAGCAAACAGAAAGCAAATAATCCAATTAAGAAATGGGCAGAGTACCTGAATAGACACTTCTCCAAAGAAGAAATTCAGATGGCCAACAGGCACATGAAAAGTTGCTCCACATCGCTAATCATCAGAGAAATGCAGATTAAAACCACAATGAGATATCACCTCATACCAGTGAGGATGGCCAACATTCAAAACACAAACAACAGCAAATGTTGGCGAGGATGTGGAGAAAAGGGAACCCTCCTACACTGCTGGTGGGAATGCAAATTAGTTCAACCATTGTGGAAAGCAGTATGGAGGTTCCTCAAAAGACTCAAAATAGAAATACCATTTGACCCAGGAATTCCACTCCTAGGAATTTACCCTAAGAATGCAGCAGCCCAATTTGAAAAGACAGATGCACCCCTATGTTTATTGCAGCACTATTTACAATAGCCAAGAAATGGAAGCAACCTAAGTGTCCATCAGTAGATGAATGGATAAAGAAGATGTGGTACATATACACAATGGAATATTATTCAGCCATAAGAAGAAAACAAATCCTACCATTTGCAACAACATGGATGGAGCTAGAGGGTATTATGCTCAGTGAAATAAGCCAAGCCGAAAAGACAAGTATCAAATGATTTCACTCATATGTGGAGTATAAGAACAAAGAAGAAAAACTGAAGGAACAAAACAGCAGCAGACTCACAGAACCCAAGAACGGACTAATAGTTACCAAAGGGAAAGGGACTGGGGAAAATGGGCGGGAAGGGAGGGATAAGAGGGAAAAAGGGGCATTACGATTAGCAGATGTAATGTTGGGGGAGCACGGGGAGGGCAGTACAACTCAGAGAAGACAAGTAGTGATTCTATAGCATCTCACTACGCTGATGGACAGTGACTGTAATGGGGTTGGTGGGGGGGACCTGATGAAGGGGTAGTTTAATAATCGTAATATTGCACATGTAATTGTAAAGTAATGATAATAAAATAAATAAATTAATTAAAAAAAGAAAAAATAAAGATTGACAGCTTGGAGCAGTAAAAGGGTTTTGAATCCAAGCAATACAAAATACTGAAAATAATATGTATGACCTTCCTTTGGTGATGTGTATGGTAAGTCTCTTCCTGGTTGCTCCATTAAGGTCAGCTGTATAGCCCGATATGCACCTCCCATTTCTCTCTGACCTCCGAATTCCCAAATCCTGTCAACTGATCATGCAGAATAGTTGAGGTTTCTCTCGGTCCTGTCTGCTTTCAACCATGGTCTAAGTGCTTTATGTTTTATTTCCCAAAAGATTCATCTAGATAGTTTTTTTAACCACAGGCCATTCCCTTCCAATTATATATTTTAAAAAATCCTTTTTGGGCTTTTTTTCCCTCTCTCTAACAATACTTTTAAAATTCCTGGTATGTTTTCTTTAGATATTAGTGCCGGTATTTTGTCCCCTTTTGACCTATACAATTTCTTAAATACTAAATCTCTTTAGGTTTCTCAGAGATATTTCCAAGTCAATAAACTGACACGCCAGTTTATCATGCAGACAAAATGCCAAGTCCATCACCCTGTTTGGTTCAATAGCCCACAAATTTTTAATAGCTAGAATTAAGTTTCTTTCCTTAGGATAATAGAATTATGATATTTGTTTTGCCTCTTATGATGCAACTGATTATACTTTATCAAGCTTGAATTTGTTTGGGTGTATTCGGAGTTTCCTCAGCTGGTGAATTTCCTTTTTTTTTTTTCCAAATTGCTAATTATATATACTGTTGTGACTACTGGCAACCAATGACTATTATCTCACTTGATTTATTTGCAGCTATGATTTGACTGTTTATATTTTCTGATATTTTAAGTCATTTGTATTCCCAATGAGGTTTTAAATGTTCCTTTTAACACCAGTTTACAGAATGTAAATTGCTTTCTTTCTTCTTTTATTAACACATATTATTTGGGTGGCAATTTGATGTGTACAAATATGATTTTATGAAGTCTAGATATTTTTATGCCCATAAAACAGCAAATTACAATTCATATAATGATATAAAATATCTCTGACTCTTTTATGTTTTCTCATTTTAAAACAAACTACGTTGTTGAATTTTTTCTTTGTCTATTAAGTGTACAAATGCAAGAAATATCTTGAGACTATCTTTTCTCTTCCATTTATAATTCTTATCTATATAAGAGGCTTATTCTGAGGATCAAGAGATATACTACTTGCGAGAACACTTTAAAAACTAAAGCACATATACTAAGATGTGTACACATGTATGTGTGAATGAGTTAGTGTGTATTTGTGTGTAAGTGGTGTGCAAAAGCTACAACCTGCAGAAGACATTTAAAAAATGTTTGTAAAGTCAATTTACTATCCTGGCACATTAAAAGCAAACAAAAGTGAGATTATAGATTCATTCCTATCTGAGTCATTCCACAAGAGAAAATTATGCTAACTGAATGTTAGAAAGCATCAGCTCCATTTAAAAGATTTACATAATCAGGAAGAGACACTTGTTTTTTTATTTCCATAACACCTTTTTCAGGCTTTTAACAATTTTTATAGCTGGCTGTTACTTTGTCTATCTACCTTTCTAGATTTTCAGGTAAAAGAAAGCATGGACTTAAGTTATTTAGCAGTATGTAAAACTCTAGACAAACACCTAATTGCCACTTAATAAATGTTTATTGAACAGTATATGTCTTCAGAATAGAAAGTTTTAAGAAGATATTAAAGATGAAATCAAGTTTATGAAGTCATTATGGTGATTCAGTGAAACTTGGTGATAAAACATTAAACTCCTTGAAAGAAAGATATTTATAAAACAGGTATGTCATCCAAACATAACTATGTCCCCCTTGCATTGAATGTTTTAAACAATGTAATACATATATCTTATATAAACACTCAAACTAATATAACAGCTTATTTCTTCTGTCAATGATCAAATAGTAAAATTTCAGTTTATGTTGGAAATGTTACTTTATATCTTGTGCCTAATCTAAGATCTCTGTATTTAGATTAACTGGCTAATTATGTTTGTGTTTTCATATCTCAAAATCGAATACCTTGTGACTCATATTTTTACTAGACATACCTAAACTTTCAATTTTGTGGGAATTATTTTTGAGAAATAAATAAAACTAGTTATTAATCCCAATCTACCCATTCCTGTAGAGGTTGATATTTGGGAAGAACAGAGAAAAGAATGAGGTTCTCTTGAAAGTTTAATCCCTTTCTGATCTAGCATAGCCAGTAGGCCACCATCAAAAGCATGGACATCAACAACCTATAGCCAAACCCATCTTCATTTTTTCTTAGCCTCAAATCTTCCCCTCTCCCCTGCCTATGTCACTGTCCGCTACCTATGTCACTGGACTCTCACCCAATAGTAAAACTTGATCATACTGAGATCTTTTGTTAATATTTAACCATCACTAACAACTTTATAGAAACCTCTGAAATTTCATTTCAATAATTTTATTCCTGGTATAATTTGGTGTTCCTATTCTCTCTTTCCTTTGTGTTTCTTTCAATTTCTGATTTATTTTACTTTGTGACATTTTATTCAGCTGCTACTAGTTGCTTAAAATCCTTTTTGTAAAAAATCTCAGTATAAATTAGGAAAAACCCTGTGTAACATTAATTTAATTAATTCCACAAATCTTTTGTTGCCATCTCCTAATTTTAAAGCACTGTACTGTTTTAAGAAATACTGAAATGAACAAATCATGTTATCCTTCAAAAAGAATATATACCTGAGTGTATATCCAAAGGAAATGAAATCAGTACCATGAAGAGATATCTCTGGAGAGACATTTGCACTCCCGTGTTCATGGCAGGATAACAATAGCCAGGCTGTAAAGATAAACTAAATGTCCTTCAGTGGATCAATGGATAAAGAAGTCATTATACACACACACACACACACACACACACACACACACACACACACACACACATACACACGTGTGATTGTATTTTATATGTATACATATACAATTAATATATAAACGTATACATGCATGCACACATATACACACAATACAATATTATTCAGCCATGAGAAAGAAGGTAATCTTGCCATTTGTGACAATATGGATGAAGCATGAAGCATTATATTAAGAGAAATAAATCAGACAGAAAAAGACAAATCCTGCATCATCTCGTTTGTATGTGAAATCTAAAAAAGTCAAACTCATAGGTACAGTGTAATGATGTTTACCTAAGGCTGGAGATTGGAAGAAATGGGGATATTTTTGTTCTGGGGTATCAACTTCCAGTTGAAAGATGGGTAAGTTCTGGACATATAATGTATAGCATGGTGATTTATTTAATAATACTGTAATATATATTTGTTGCGTGGATAATAGATCTTAAGTGTTTTCACATAAAACAAAGAAATCGTAATTATGTGATGTGATGAAGGTGTTAACTAAAGTAATCATTTTACAATATATGTATGTCAAATAAACACATGATACCCCTTAAATTCACACAATGTTATATGTCAATTAAATTTCAATAAAGTTGGGAAAAGTAAGATGTACTAGTTAAAGAAGTAGAAAACAGATATAAATAACAATAATATATAATAACATTAAGGCATGTCCATATTTAAGAAACTCCCAAAAGTTGGAGAGGAGTTCTGATTTAATAGATTAACAAATCCATTTTGATTCAGTTGGCATTTAGCTGGACTTTTAAAAACAAACCACTATGTTTCATTATAATATTACAAAGAGAAAGAAGTCATGGGTGGTTTATACACAAACTAGAAGTTAATCCAGTTGAGCCAGACTTCAGAATGTACAACGGTTCAAAGTGTGGATCATAAATCACAATCAGATGTCACAAAACCTGCTACTGGGAGACTACAAATCATTCTCTGACAATGGGGATCAAATGCAATTTGAAGTAATATAATGAAATAGATATAGTTCTTTTAATAACACATAAGATAATATAACAGTTCTGAAGTGGGATAGAAAATAATGAGGATTTGATCCAAGGGGGGTGGCAGTAACAGGTCTTAAAAGCAAACAGCCCAGCAGCAGAGAAGTCATGCCAACTTAGACAAACATATCCATCAATCAGTAATACAGCCTAAACCTCTGAAGGATGTGCAAAACCACCATAAGAACAAATGATATACAAATCAGGGCTTCTGGGAAATTAGAACTGAAGACAGCGATTTAATAGCAAGTGAACTACAACAAATAGAAAGAAAATACTTTTTTATTTTTGCATCAGTTTGGATTATCTGCCTATATCCTCCCATTATAGCACTTTATTTTATTATAGACTTGAGCTTCCTTTATTGCCATCACCTATATATAGAGAGAGAGAGATTGTGTGTGTGTGTGTGTGTGTGTGTGTGTGTGTGTGTGTGTGTGTGTAATCCACTGGCTATTTGTTATTAGTCTTTTTCTTGTAATCCCAATATTTACAGAGTCTGGAAAAGTGCCAGGCAAATGGTATATACTCAATACTCAACACGTTTCATTTATTGAGTACTTAAATTTATCAGGAACAAAAAGACACTGGTGAAAGTCTGGAACATTGGATTCCAGAAACCTAGATGCTATCAAAATTCCTCCACTAATGAGTTAGGTAAAAACAAACACATAATTCAAACTCTCTGGGCTTAATTCTTTTCTTATATAAAACTAGAGATTGTTACATATTGCTGTTTCATTGTAGTTGAATCATCGAAAGAGTAGTCTCTTAAAAATGCTTCAAAATAGTTTATAATCAACAAACACTGGGAAATATATCCTACCACATTCCCATATTGGGAAATCACAATATATGTAAACATTTTGAAGAATCTAAAATTCAGTAAATAAATAAATAAATAAAATTCAAAAAAATTCTTACAAATGTATTTTTCATTTTTTCATAGTTCTTGAAATATATTTGAGAAAGATTTCTTTCCTTATATCTCCTATTGATGATATCTGCTAGAACCTATCTTTTGCTAGAATAGAATAGATAAGAATATGCTGAACAAAATCTTATCAAGTATCATGTCTAAAATACTATGATTGATCTAGTGGAATTAGGTTAATCAAAGATAGCCTCCTTTGTTTTAGAGTTCTTTAGTTTTTCATTAGGTTTTTGAAAAAGGTAAGGAACACTTAACATTTATCTATATGCCCAAATTCCATCCCAGAAGAGTGAATGAACAATGAATTTCTTTCAGGTGTACTTCAGACAAAAGATGTGAGACCTATGGCAACTTGGTCTATAAAGACATTAAAAAATGAATAATGTTCTTCAAAGAACAACTAATTTGTTAATGTTTCATACAAAGGCAATGAGAATTTAATTGCAATTTTATAAAGATATGAGGTTAATAAATGAATTGAAAGTCCTGTCATTCTTAAAAGCAGGAGTATTTCACCAGATTGCAAAAGTTTTAGGATAATACAAATATGAAGAGGTAATACACATGTGAAAATCATTTTTCCAGGCATGGTAAATCTGGAAATATCAATGACATCCAAATAATATTTTGGATGATTAATTCATAATATTTAAGGCAAATCAGACAGGGATGAATGTGCCCCTAAACAATAAGTTGTTGCAGGGAGGTTATTAAATAGAACAGAATAGATTCTTTGATTTCACCTTCAGAGGAAGAATATGGAGACGAATTGGCCACTGGCTATTTCTTATTACTCTTTTCAACATTCAGATGAGGTCTCAGACATGGAACAGAATAGAATCTGCATGCAGCAGTGCTATTGTGTATACATAATGGGATTTATAAAACTTTCTTCAAATAACAGTGAAATGGCTCAGCATAAGGGTAATTGTAAGGAGGATCATCTAAAGAATTTACAGAGACAGGAAGCCTACAACCAAGAATGAATGGATCCATCAATAACACAAATAGCCTCCATGTAAGAAAACCATGCACAAATTACAAGGCAGGATGGACTTATTTAACAGCACCTGGGAACTTACCCAGGAATATTTTATGTTTTTTCTGAAAGAACATTTAATGTGCATAGAAAATAGGGCAATTTTTGTGACAAAGTCCTAAGCAGAGGAAACATTCAAATGCCATCAAATTATGCTTCTTTTGAAGATAAAATATAAAATGCCCTTCCAATCTTTTGAGAAAAAAAGTGCATATGATAGGCTTGTTGTTTTCTTTGATTGATTCTTATAATAAAGACACCCATTTTAACACATTATCAGATAGTATAGTGATTGTATTACCATGGAAGGAATATTATATTCAACTATAATATATAATTACTAAACTTGCTCAGTATTAAAGTAAATATCACAAATATTAAAATGCTAAAAATTGCCTTCTATTTCATATTTGGTTACCAATGCATGAATCAACAAAATCATCTTGTGTCAAATTTAGAAACAACTACTTATTTTTCTTCTGGATATCATATTTACAGTATTTGCTTTTATATGCATAGATCTTAAATGTTCACTAATTAACAAGTACAAATAACTTTTGGCCAACTTGTGTACTTTTAATACTTTTAGACATGGTTATTTTCTCAAAGAATTTCTTGAAGTGTCTTTGGGCAGGGCTTAATAGCCAGTGGGCCATTGTCAAGCCCAGACTGTATGAACAAAAAATGAAAAAAAAAAAGAAAAAATTGTCACATAACATGAACTAGTTTCCTAGATTTTTATATAGCTATTAGGTCTGTAACTTGTAGCCATGTCTGTGAACTTGGAGATGCATTTGTCTGTACTGGGGGAGGGAGCTTTAATACTTTCTAACAAAGGCAATTACCCAAGACCATGTCATAAATACTTAGGACTTATGAGGGAGAGATGCAGGGGGAAAATGCAAAGGAGAAGAATAAAGCTATGAGAACTGTGCTAGGAAATAAATACATAAAAAGAGACAACTGTTCCCATATGATCTGTGCAGGTACAAAAGAGTTTTACAACATACAGAGAATATGCCAAATATGTCTGCTTACTGACTTCTACCACTTAGGAACTGATTTAAAAGAGAATTGATTTTCCACACAACAATATTAAAAAAAAATCAGTTTTGTTTTCTTGAATTTTTAACTACTGTCTTTTCCATACATTTACACTAAGTGTTCATGTCTCCTGTTGAAAAATCACTTCTGAGTCTATATCTGAATTTGCATTCTTACATGGATAATCCACATATCTAAGGACACTGGATAATTAATTGATTTCTTACCATTTGCTCTTCTTCTTTCATTACCTATCTCAAGAAATGACGTAAAGCCAAGAAATCATCAGAAAGGCTCCTTTTCTGCCTCTGATGAGTTACTCTGAATTCTATCTCGAGTTTGTTTTCTCCTCTCCCTCTGAAATTTCATAGTCTAAGACCATGGGCATCTTGCATCCCACCTGGATCACTGATATAGCATTGAAGGATTTCCATCTCTAAGATTATCCTGAATCTGTACCACTTTTCAAACTACTGATGGTGATTTTAGAACCTACAATTATGACTATGTCTCTCCCCTGCTCAGTATCCTTCAATGACTCATGAACCATCTTAAAAACAACATTTATATAGGAGGAAGATGTTAAGGCAAAATATTTTTGTTCCAGGTAATTTCTGCCAAATAATTTATAGATCCTAGCTGATTTAAGGTTTCTTTGGCCATGCTTCATGAGGAGGGCAGAATTTGGCTGACAATGGGGAGGCTGATAATGGCTGACAATGCACAGCTTTGCTATGGATATCAGATCATGTTAGAGTTGTGTACTAAAAGTCCAGGTGAACAAATAAGCTAAAAACAAATGTTATTGATGCTCCAGTTTTCTTTGGAGGAGAGAGGAAGGAGATTTTCTCAGAATTTCCAAAGTGGAGTGTTGATATGGTAAGACTCAAGCCTGGTTGTCTCGATTAAAGAGGTTTGTTGGTATTGTTTTTTGCTTTGTTTTTCATTGCTGTTTAGTCCTAAAGGCAATGGGAAAGAGCTTCAGACAGTGTTCTGCTGAAAGAGAAAAAATAAAGGACATTGTTTTTGTTGCTGAAAAATGATGGTAGAAGAGAAAAAAGAAAAATAAAAAGTTAGGTAAGAAATAAAGGCATCCAGATTGGCAGGGAAGAAGTTAAATTGTCCCTGTTTGCAGATGACATGATATTGTACATAAAAAACCCTAAAGAATCTACTCCAAAACTACTAGATCTAATATCTGAATTCAGCAAAGTTACGGAATACAAAATTAATGCGCAGAAATCTATGGCATTCCTATACACTAACAATGACCTAGCAGAGAGAGAGAAATCAGGAAGACAATTCCATTCAAAGTTGCATCAAAAAGGATAAAATACCTAGGCGTAAACCTAACCAAGGAAGTGAAAGACCTATACTCCAAGAACTACAAGACACTCATGAGAGAAATTAAAGAAGATACCAATAAATGGAAATACATACTGTGCTAATGGATAGGAAGAATTAATATTGTCAACATGTTCATCCTGCCTAAAGCAATCTAAAGATTCAATACAATTCCTACCAAAATACCAACAGCATTCTTCAACGAACTAGAGAAAATCATTCTAAAATTCATATGGAACCACAAAAGGCCCCGAAAAGCTAAAGTAATCCTGAAAAAGAAGAGTAAAGTGGGGGGGGGGATTATGCTCCCCAACTTCAAGCTCTACTACAAAGCCACAGTACTCAAGACATTTTGGTACTGGCACAAGAACAGACCCATAGACCAATGGAACAGACTAGAGAGCCCTGACATAAACCCAACCATATATGATCAATTAACATATGATAAAGGAGCCATGGACATACAATGGGGAAATGACAGCCTCTTCACCAGCTGGTGTTGGCAAAACTAGACAGCTACATGCAAGAGAATGAAACTGGATTCTTGTTTAACCCTATACATAAAAGTAAACTCAAAATGCGTCAAAGTCCTGAATGTAAGTCATGAAACCATAAAACTCTTAGAAGACAACATAGGCCAAAATCTCCTAAACATAAGCATGAGCAACTTCTTCCTGAACGTATCTCCTTGAGCAAGGGAAACAAAAGCAAAAATGGTCTCACGGGACTACATCAAACTAAAACGTTTCTGTATGGCAAGGGCACCATCAACAGAACAAAAAGGCATCCAACAGTATGGGAAAATATATTTGTAAATGACATATCCGACAAGGGGTTAACATCCAAAATATATAAAGAACTTACACACCTCTACACTCAAAAAGCAAATAACCCAATTAAAAAATTGGCAGAGAATATGAAGAGACAGTTCTCCAAAGAAGAAATTCAGATGGCCAGCAGACACATGAAAAGATGCTTCACATCACTAATCATCAGGGAAATGCAAATTAAAACCACAATGAGATATCACCTCACACCAGTAAGGATGGCCACCATCCAAAAGACTAAGCATAACAAATGCTGGCGAGGATGCGGAGAAAGGGGTACCCTCCTACAGTGGTGGTGGGAATGTAAGCTAGTTCAACCATTGTGGAAAGCAATATGGAGGTTCCTCAAAAAACTAAAAATACAAATACCATTTGACCCGGGAATCCCACTCCTTGGAATTTACCCAAAGAATACAACTTCTCAGATTCAAAAAGATATATGCACCCCTACGTTTATTGCAGCACTTTTTACAATATCCAAGATATGGAAGCAACCTAAGTGTCCATCAGTAGATGAATGGATAAAGAAGAGGTGGTACATATACCCAATGGAATACTATTCAGCCATAAGAAGGAAACAAATCCTGCCATTTGCAACAACATGGATGGAGCTGGAGGATATTATCCTCAGTGAAATAAGCCAGGCAGAGAAAGACAAGTGCCAAATGGTTTCCCTCATTTGTGGAGTATAACAACGAAGCAAAACTGAAGGAACAACATGGTAGCAGATGAAGAGACTCCAAGAAGGAACTAGTGTTACCAAAGGCAAGGGGTGTGGGAGGGCGGGTGGGGAGGGTGGGAGAAGGGGATTGTGGGGTATTATGTTTAGTAAACATGGTGTTGGGAATCACTAGGACTGAATTGGGGTATAAGTGGGGACTTGATAATATGGGTAAATGTAGTAACCACATTGTTTTTTCATGTGAAACCTTCATAAGAATGTATATTGATAATACCTTAATAAAAAAAACATAAAGATTAAAAAAAAAGTTAGGTAAGAATCATGTCTATTCCTGGATAGTCAAGAGTTAGATTGAAAGGCAATTAGTTATAAGACTAGGAGACTGATGTCTTTCTTCTGCCCTTGCAATGCTGAAAGACTGTGCCTCTCTAAGAAGATGCTACCTCTGCTCTAACGCAACAATGTGTTGAATATGATGTCTGAGTGTAAGAATGATGATGCTGAGAAAGTATTTATATGAGTGGGCCTGAGGTAGTGCCCCTATTTCTCCTCAGCAACTCAGAACACATAGATCATCAAAACTTTCCCATATACCTCAGTCGGGCAAACATAATAGAGCTGAGGATGGTGGATGGAGAATCAGGGGAAGAAGTCCTCACTAGGAAAGGTGGGATGAACAGACAGCCACATCATGAAAAAAAGGGCCACCACCAGTCTGTGGAAGCCCAGTTGCCCTCATAACAGCCACAGCAAATCACCACTAGGCAACCCTTAGGCTTTGGTCAAAATGAACAAAAAGCTTCCTGTGTTAAGAGAAAAACATGTCCACTGTGTCCACTGGGGACACTGTAGGGGACAGTACAGCATTTCCCAATGATACAAGGAAACCCAAAGGTCCAGATGCCTTTTTGGGAAGACAGGTCACAAGGGAAGGACTCATGGGGGTTAAGAAACCATGAAACATTGGGTCATTCACAAGCTACACTCTTAAACTACGTATGCCTAAGAAACATTGCATTGGCAAATTCAATTATGTTCATTATCATTGAGAAAGATATCTATAATAGGAAATAACACATATTTTGTGCTTTTCACATATAATAAATATGTTGACCCCATTCCAATATCAAAACACCTGCACATCACTTGTTAAAAAAAGTGCCTTAATTGAGGCCTGGTAGTGCGTGCTGGAAATACAATTGTGAGCAAAAAGCACTAATCTTTATCCACAGTGAGCTCACAATCAGAGAACCCAGAAAAATATAGTCAAATAAATAACATTTGAAAACTGGGCATGAGAACCCAAAGCACAGATCAAAAGATGCACATATTAAGCCTAATAACTTGTTCTTTTTCTATACACATCCAAAACTCTAGCTATACTGAATTTCCTAATATGCCCTAGTATTACTAAGGTCTAAACTTTGATGATTTGTGTATGTTACTTTCTGTACTGGTTTCCTATTACAATTAATATTCCTATTAATAACAAATTAAAACAAATTTTATGGCTTAAAACAACATGCGTTCTTTGTACTATCATTTTGGTGGTCAGAAGTCCTATAATCAAGATGTTGGCAGGACTGGATTCCTACTGAAAGCTCTAGAACAGAGTCTGTTTTCCTGCCTTTTCCAGCTCCCAGAGGTCTACTGCCTTCCTCAGCATGAGCTTTTCTCCCAGTACTTTAGCAACTGCTTCTGTTATCATATCTTTTTCCCTCTGACTTGATATTCTTGCTTTCCTATTACACAAACCTTTGTGACTACGTTGGTTTGGGATATTCCTACTGGGATATTCCAAAACAACAGTCTCAGCTCGTGAATCCCACCTCAATCACTTCCATCAAGTCCCATGAAACCTACACATGTCAGCACGTTTCTGGGATGGTCATTTTGCAGAGGGAGTCGGGGCAGAGTATCTTGCAGCCTATGACACTGTGCAGGAATTTCCATTTGGATCTTTTCAGAACTATTTTTATTAAGTGTGTATGACAAAAGGAAAAAGGAGAAAGCAGAGAGTATGAACGAAGAGAAGATAACAGGAAGGAAGAAAAGAAAAAAGAAAAGAAACAAGTCAAGCATAGATTATTATAGTACAAAAAGTAACATTTATTGATCAATTGTTAAAATTAACACTACAGGATAGCAAAAGCTACATCTATGTTGAAAAGGGGATTTCAGATGACCACTCCACCATATACCCATACTCAAGGTCAAGGATATTCATGTTGCTATGTCTTAATAGTTAGCAAAAGGATTTTAGGTCCTCTTTTTTAGTAATTTGAAGTGGTTTTAAAATCATTCAGAAGTAGACATATGTTAGTGCTAGCAACATGTGTAAAATGTACTTTTATTTTTCCAGCACAAAAACTATACTGTTACCAGCTGGATCTCAGAAAATGAAAAATGTAGGATGATCCACAGGGTATTCTTAACTCTGTAATATTATCCCTCAATTTGTGCTACTGTGTCAGAATTACCAACCCTCAAGGAATGGTGATAGATCTATTATTTTAACATTTTAAAAAGCATGATCTAGTAAGGAAAAGCCATTGGCTAACATGGATGAAGTTCCTTGTTAAACCTTGGTATAATGTCTGCTTATAGGATATTATCCAAAGCATGACTCTTGTTAAATAAAAAGGTATTTATATCTATATATTACAACTATGAAATGTATAGGCAGTCTCTAGCACTAAGTAGGAAAGTAATGGATTCTTATTGCATAAGGTATTTGTTTAATGCATCTTTCTTTTTAAGAATTCATGCCATGTAAGCACTTCTATCAATGGTTATATGTATACCATTTTCTCCTAAAATACAGTTTTTATTGAAGAAGTCATTTACTGTTGAAATTACATATGTCTCTAATACATCTTTCTTTTAGTGCCTCATAGAAAAGTAGCTCTTCATTTATTTCATTATTGAAGGAGAACCCAGCAAATAACTTAAGCTGATTCATCTTAGAAATATCTATACTTTTATCTGCTGTGTAACAAACCTCCCACACAGACTAATTTGTTCTAATGCTCTTCCTTTCAAAGTTGCAACATTATTTTCAATTACTTTTAAAGCAGTATTTGCTGAGAAAGAATTGCATTTTACTTTACTCTCATATACTTTTCTAGATATTTCTCCTTTTTGCCATGGGAGGAAGATGGAGTGCTTTACCAGGGATATGTGATATTTTATATTTTGCTATTACATAAAGTGTTAAGCATGTAGTCTTACTCTTTTTTATTATAGTCTCTGTAAGATAATCAGTAAACCACTATGGGTACAAAGGCTTTCAGAGTCACCCTTCAACCCTTTTTAAAGGATTGTCAAGAATTTCACATTTTTATACTTTTTTTAACATACAATTAACCACATCAGTGCCATACTTTCAAATCTCAAAGCTTCATTGGCTTCTTACTCTGAATTCATTTAAAGTTCTTTGAATGAGAGGATACAAGGCTCAAGAATAATCTGACTCCATTCCCCAATACCCTGAACTAGCCTTTCAACAACTCCTCTCTGTGTCAGTGATTTTGGCCAACTTGCTTTCCAGATACATGTATCTTGCTCTTATCACTGAGCATTTGTACTTCCCTCTACCTGGAACACTATTCCTCTGCCTACAGGTAGGAGCAGTGCTCACTCTATTAGCCCTTCAATGTCACTATCTTTGACTCCTCTCTGAATATTGCAAGCCACCCACTCTTATTTTCTTCCCATCTAGCACTAAACATCTCCTAATATATTTTTAAACTAAGTTATTTCATGTTTTGTATATAAGCTCCTTGAAAGTAAGCACACTGAAAACAATTGCTTTTATATGCACTCTGCTTGTATTTAGCTTAACTATCCCCAAAACCTAGAACAGTGATTAGCACATAGGTAGTCAATAAGTATTTGTTAAATAAAAATCTACTTATGAATAAAATAAGGGATGTTTCTGCCATCTCTTGTCTGGATCATCAAAATTATCTTCCAATTTGTTGCTCTACCACTTCCCACACATTCTCAATAAAATGAATGTTTATGTAAAATGTTTGCTCAGGAACTTTAAGTGGAGACTGAAAGAATCTCTAGGATGTGCAAGAACTAAGATAAACAGGATACATTGGGAAAATGGTTCTTAAGAAGCAGTACTGCCTCAGTTTATTCTATAGAAGATGGCACTGCCTAAACTGAGGTTTAATTCTTGCATATAAGCCACATCATCTGAATACAGTGAAGGTACCTCACAAGTTTTATGTTTTGTTTTCAGATTTATTTTGTTTATACACTTAGAGAGAAATCTGGTAAAAAGGTGAAAAATTTGCAAAATCATCCCCACCCACTAAAATATGATTTAAAAAATTAGTAACTGTATCTCTATAAAGTCAGGATATTATCCTTACGCTGTATGAATGCCATCTCCAAGATCACCTGCCAAAGTGGTAGTGCCATAGTACTAGCCAAAAAATTTTAAATGGTCAATAAGGGAGAACGACCGGATCATAAACCACTGGGTGGTTGGCATTAAGGCTGAGAGTACCCTGAAGTAATATAAAATGTTTCTGGGTTCCTTCAATTGCTTTCAGGCAGAAGGGCATCTAAAATGCTGAAGACATCTGTCATAAAGTGTAACTAAAAATGGTTTTAGCAATGTTGAAGCAAAGATTCCTTAAAAATATCAGAGATGATAGTAATGAATTCAATATCATTTTAAAACCAGAATGGCTCTCCTTGGGAATGGTGATGACAAGTGTCAATTAGAAGTAACACACAAGCAGTTCTTTCCTAGATAATAAACCTAAGAGCTGATGTTTAAAGATAAATATACCAACCATGGAGCATTGTGTAGTGTATGATTATAGCTTAGAAAATTAAGGAAGGACTATGTGATTTGATTATCCAATAAATATGTTTATTTGATTATATAAACATCTCTTTGTATCTACGTACCTTTGATGTGACATTTATTGTAATAATTTGAATACTGTCAGTTGCCATTGTGACCTATGAAGGCCTTGAACACAGAACCTATGTGTCATTTACACCTGCATTCTTGGCTCATGAATATAATAGGAACTCCACAAAGCTTTATTGACTTGAATTAATTATTAAATAGTATATTGCTAATATTCTATAAGGGTAGAGATGATTAAAGTGTTTTTAATTAGTACACACATTTAGAAAAGTTTAGTTAGTACTTTTTAATATTTACTTTGTCATACATATATTGTATAACCTTCACCATAAAACACAAATTAGAAAGTGATTTTTTTTAATTTACTTTGATTAAATATGTGTTTGATTCGAAAGTTTCTGCCAGACATCTTTCAGCTAATAAACACATTTTTCATACATTTCACATAACCATGTACATGTGTACCTACCATAAACCAGACATTAAATTATACATGAAATGCAATCAGTAATACTCTCATTATAAAATTTAATTAGAATGAATAGATACATAATATCTATACAAGAAAATGTTTACAGGAGTTAGTAAGTATGTTAATAAGTTGCCAAAGTTAATGCAGATCATTTTATATATAGCATGAACGTTAAAAGTGAAAAGAGAATTGTGGGTTTATGTGTCACACTCTCTATGGTGATAATGAGTGCCTTTATTCTATAAACATACAATTGAAATATTACTTAATAACTTTTAAACCTTGTCCAATGATGCTCATTAACATATTACATATGTATTCACACCTTCACTCAGAAGAGTTCTCCCTTAGAATGGTAACTGAATGCCTTATAGTTCCTCCACTGAAAACTCAAGTGTTATAAAGGTGACAAAAAATGTGTCTGGAAACCATTTCAAACATTGTAAACATGATTTTAAGAGTGTTTAAGACTGATTTTCCAAGAATGACAAAACCCTGAACCAAGTGATAGAACAGATAAAAGCTTAGCAATATAGGATTTCAGGTTTTGCTTTGTGCCTCTTTCTCAATGTCCATTTCTCCACCTATAATCCTTTATTATCCAGAAATGGTTCCACCATATACTGTGAGAAGATGAATGGAAAGAACACAAGATAACTCTCTTTACCACTGTACACTTCCCTTCTAACTGGGACTGTTCTGGTTTTTCATTTTCATACCATCTGCTATTTCTTTAAGCCCACTCTTCAACTCCAGAGCTGATGAATTTCTGTTTAGCCAATGTGGAGAAACTGCCTGAAGACAGCCTGACCTTCTTGTTATCAGAAACCTTAGATAAGAGTTGAGGGACATGGGTTAGATGAAGGTCCTGGGATAATTGCAAGAGACTCCTTGGCCTCATTACTATAGACTTGAATGATGAAAACAGGGAGAAACAATAGAACAGAGACTTTTCAGATTTTTATGACATTGTATTTCAATTAAAACTGTTAAGGAGAAACATTCTTATTTCCCATTCTTATCAAATTTTTACTTAGAGCAATAACGGCTAGCCATGCATCACCTCACAAGAACCACATCTGCATTCCAGCAAAGTATGTTCTTTGCTTTAACTACCTGGACCTTTTACCAGGTTATGTAAAAGTCTGAGACTGCTGTAAGTACATGTAAAGCCACTAGATTCTTCTGACCCACAACTTCCTGGGTCATTGGCTCCAATATCTCCCTCCAAAAACAGCTTTCTCTAGAATGCTCCATGCTTAAGAGCAGCTTCTTATTGAGCATTCTACTCCTTCAAATAAACCATCGCTTTCCAATGTCTGTGTAATTTCCTTCAGTGTTGACAGCCTATTGGAATCTACTCCACTATTCAACATGGTAGGTATCATCCCGCCTCAGGGCCTTATACTTGCTATTCTTTCCTAGTAAACTCTTCTCCAGTTATTTTCATAGTAACTGACCACTTCCCTTCTCCCCAGCCTGGAAATGCATGGGTGCCAAGACAGTACTTATGATAAGACTGTCAGGTGTCCATCTGCAGGAGTTCCACACACGTCCCACATAAAGGAGCTACACTGACTGTCCTTCCCTAGAGTTCTGGTGAGGCCCCTCAGGAGTGGCTGTCATTGAAGTATATTGACTTACTCTGTCTGGGCTCTATCTGCATCAGCTTGGGCTGCTAAAACAGAATGCCATAGACTAGAAGGCTTATGAACAACAGAAATTTATTTTTCATTTCTGGAGGCTGGAAATCTGAGATTTGGGTCCCAGCATGGTTGGATTTTGGTAAAAAATCTCTTCTGTGTTGTGCACTGCCAACTTCTGGTTATGTCCTTAACCTGGCAGAAAGAGGATGAGAGAATGCTCTGGGGTTCCGAGAGCACTAATACCATTCTGAGGACTGCACCCTTATGCCCCAATCACCCTTGAAAGGCCTCAGTCCCTCATTCCATTACTTTGGAGGGTAGGATTTCAACATATGAATTTTTAGACGGACACACGAATTCCATTTTTCACAGGTTTCTTCTTTTTATAGTTTCGGGATACTTAGCAGGAAGCAATAGATGAAGAAAATAATCTCATAAGACATGTACTTATCACATTACAAAGATGTCAGAGGAAAGAATGCAAACACTTGAGAAGGGCGGTGTGAATGGCTGGGTCCTCTGAATACTTAAGAACACAAGGTCAGTGAGATTTTTCATTACCCTAAGTGTGGTCATAAAGAATGCTTGGGGAAATAAAGTCTAGGGTAAGATTAGATTCCAGAGAGTCACAAGTAAGATTCTAGGTGGAGCAGAAACTTAATGAGATCAGCATTTTGTGGCATAATTATCAGTCTTTAGGCTTTCCAAAAAATTCCAAATGAAAAAGTGGCAACCATTTGTTCTGGTGTCCTTTGGTCCTGGACCAGCTGGATCAAGGATGAATCACCGCAGTATGGAATTAATGGGAGTCGAAGATGGGAGGTCTCCATATTCACAGGATATAGTGACTCCCAATACTCTTGGTTGTTAAGTATCACCTGCAGAACATCTAAAAAGATATTCATAAATAGACCTGGACACAGAGCTCCTGAAGCAGCATTGCCAGTGTTCCACCAAGACAGCAAGCATCATCTTAGTCTGCAAATCTGGCTTGTAAGTGTGAACTATGTAACTGTGAAAGAATTTCAATCTAATATGTAATGGGGACTCTAACACACACACACCCTCAGAAGAATGGAACTCAAGAACTGAGAGAGTGATTTCTCATAAACCCCGGTTTACAGAAGACCAAGACTTACCTCCTGACCAATGAACATCTTCCAAGAAGCTGTCCCCATCTTCAAGCCAATAAACATACTGCTGGGACTCTGGACTCTCCACCTCTTGAACTCCTTACCTATAAATACAGCCTGCCCAAACCCTGAATTGACTTGCATGTAGCTTACTACAACATGCTTTTCCTGAACTGAGATTCTTCCGCTATTCCCAAATAAACTCAATTTCTGGTACATCAAGCTTACCTCAGTTTACCTCCTTATTTAGGTTGACAAAACCTTTATTCCATTTAATGGATTTATTTATATTTTCAAACTTCCCTAAATATGTGTTAAAGGTTTCTTTAAATATGGGGAAAATTCAAGTTTTAATATAAATTATTTAAGTAATGATGTTTAGATATTTCCCCTTTATACTTTACTCTTAAAAAGCTTTCCTTAAACGTGTAGGCACACCTGACCATAAGCTTACCTTAATTTTTCAGAGGCCATGTTTTCTAACATTTAAGATTATCCTCATAGATCCTTGCATTGTTTTTCATATAACCATAAGATGGAATAGAAAGGTAATATCCTGGGAGTTAAGGGACTTGGCTTTGCTTATAAATCATCTAACTGGGTCTCATTTCCTTAACCTTCCATCCATAAAATCAGAATTTTTTTTACCAGTTTTATATGTATAATGTTCTATGTCTATCATGATGAAAGCAACTTGACTTTCAATAAAAATACACCTCTAATTTAAATTGGCAGATAAGCTGACACTGACATCATTTCAAACTAAAATCACAGTCTGTCTGCCAAAGCTAGCTCCTCATTCTGAGTTCCTTATTTCTGTCAAGGGTCTTTTCTTGCAGTCATCATCATTCTAAATTTTGGAGTCAGCCCTGATTCTATCTTTTCATCATTTCCCATATTGTGGACCAGCTCTATTGATTCTTATTCACTAGTATTGCTCAACTATCTATTGCTTTTCATTTACATTACCTACTACGCTATAATCAAACTTCATGACTAATATACACTGAAACAAATGAACAATTTCTAATTAATGTTTTTAAACTTTCATTTCCTAGACAATCTTGAAGACATATCAAACTCTTTAGCCAAGTTTAAATATTTTTCACAAGTAAACCTCTTCTAAATTTGCCCATTAAATGGCTATGATAACTAATAATTAGCTGTGGGACAGGCATTGTTTCAATCACCTTAATTTTACAAATTGATATAATTTGTCAAAATAAAAACTGCAAGGTAAACACTACCATTATCACCACTGAGCACATGAGAAAACTGAAGTTCAAAAACCTGCTCAATGGCATACTACTATGATTAGAGTGACACTTTGAATCCAGACTGAGTCAAGTCTCTACTGTTTTACTGCATTATAATCCTACCCACTTAGTTTTTGGTCTCTGAATGCTTATATGACCCAGTATGTCCTACATTTAACATGCACTCCTGGCTCATGATCCCCTCCCCTGTTCAGGCATCTCTACCCTCAAAGATCAAGTTTCTATCTATAGTCTGAACTTGTTACTTTTACCCCGAGTGCTTCCTTTCCTCCTTTACATTTTATCTACTGTCTGCATCAGTCTTTATTTTCAATGTAATACTATATTTTATTGGAACATAATTATATTTCTTGTATCTCTAACTAGCACATAAAGTTAGAAAGTGTGTCATATCACCAAAGTGTCAAGCACAATCTTAGACATAAGAGCACTTCAAAAAATGTTATGAATGTATAAGTGCCCATGTATTTAAAAAGGTTATAACATGTACAGAAAATATGTTTGACAAATATGCTCTATCTTGTAAAAGGAAAATAAATAACTAAATAAAGTATATAAAAGCACTCTTCTTTACCTGGATTTACAAAGAATCTTATTTTCTAATATTGGTGAAGCAATAAATAATCACACATCTATAGACAGTAACTTTCAAGACAGGCTTACTGATTATTTTTTTTTCCTGATCTGCTATTAACATTGAGTTTCTCTGAAACACCCATGTTATTCTCTTGGGAATGGACAATGGAAAATCATAAATAAAGTTACTTATTTAATATTGTTAGAATTTCCTGACAAATTTGTATCAATTATGAATTTTAAAAATCATATGCTTGGTCAAAACAGCAACAGTAACTTAAAAGAGCTTAGTTATATAGCATAGAAATAACAGTTCAAAATTATGAACAGCAAAGGAGTCTTGAATTTTGACCTGTACACAGAAACCAATAACATTGGTTAAATGACATGCTCAAATTAACCAACATAAGACATAGGCAGAGGCAATTCTAATTTGGAAACATAATCCTATATCCTAATATTATACTTCATTACTTTTCCAATTCTAAATCAAATTCAAAATGATTTAAAACACCTTTATATAAGATAACATTCTTAATTTTATTTGCATTTAATTATTAGCACTGAATGGTTTTAAAATATTTACAGTGAGAGAACTTAGTGAAAACTAATTAGATATAATACTGGTATATGTCTGAGCAACAATATTTAATTTGAAGATTACATCATCATTAATTATACATCATTTTGTGGAAAATAATTTATTTGAGGATAGATATGGAAATAAAATGATCATTTGTAGATGCTAATGAATTTCATTAATCCTCCCACATTAAGGATACTAGGAAATGCTATTTCATATGCTTTGTGTTTTATCTGCATCTATACACTTACTTTTTTCTTGCTAATATTGAAAACATAAAGGAACTAATTTGGCACTTTTTTTTAAATTGATTCATTTAGAAATTTGACTCCTCTCTTGTTCCAAATAGTGATGTTCACATTTATATTCATCCTCCTCTTCAAATGTAAAAAAAAAAAATGACTGATCTATTGTGTCCAACCTACCCTCCATATTGAATCGTGGCCCTCACCTTATTCTCCATTCTCAGTTCTAAAGGGGGCTGTAAAATGAACAGTGGAGTTAATAATGATTCTTAAACTTTTATTTCAAATATCTAAGTTCACATTCTTAAGAAAGCATTTTGCAATTAAGTACACTTGATTTTTCTAAAGTCCTACATTGTTTTAAAAACAGACTTCTTACTACCTCTTTTGCTTCAGGTATGAGAAGCGCTGGAGTTCAGAAATTCATAGATGAAGTTTCCCAGAGAAATAATGAGAAGAAATGAAGTTGTGCTTCAAGGCAGGCAGCAGAGCAGGCAGCAGGAAGAATTATTTTTTAGTGACTCTAGAGAACTGAGGATGAGGGGAAGAAGGTATTGATTCAAAGGAACCGGAGAACACTTGGAATTTGATGTTATGGTTGACAGAGTGGGCATGGTTAAGAGAAACGGCTCAGAACTTCTTTGAAAGAAAGCTTACTATGAAATTATTTTTGTCAAGGCATATGCTGATGTCTCTTTTTTACTGAGTTAAACCTCATGATTTAGATACTTCTCTGTGTATTTCCATTATTCTCAAATAGTTATCCCTCCTCATGTGCTGAATCACACATTGCTGATAATCTGGCAGGTTGTGACATAAGAGAGAACAATTTATGTGGTTCAAATACAATTATAATCTTGTTCATATTTCTACACTTATTATTATATAACCATCCACCTTCATTCTCTCTGATAAGTGCCCTATTCCCTATTAATAGATAATCATATTCATAGAGCAAACAACTGGTAGCTCAATCTGAAGATATTTCAACTGAAAAATAATATGACTAATGTTTAGGAGAAACAGAAAAGCCAGTCTTGTTTATTGTAGTAGTAAGCAAGCAAACAAACAAAACCCTCAGTTGAATCTGATCAAGTTTATGCTGACATAAGGATTAGCTGACACTGTTGAAGTATTTCTATTTCAACATTATCTCTGCATGTGTGTGTGTGTGTGTGTGTGTAATTAGTACATCGAAAATTATTCTCAGTGATACTTTGGAATCTGAGTTTAACATTTATATTCAATTGCCTTCTGTACTCATTTTTATTATATATTCTATTTCTAGTTTATAGTTTTCTTATACTCCCTCTGCAAATTTCCTGTCCTCTTTTCCTTTAAATAATGTCTAGGCCTTTCATATTCCTTTTCATTTGCTCCCATTGGAATTTCTTTCATTAAAAATACTGGCTTGACATCGTTAGTGAGATACACTTCTAATTTTTCTCCCTATGCCCAGCAGTCTGAGACTATTCAAATTCTGATAGCAACAGTTGCACCAAAAGAGACACATTTGAGCCCAATTAACTTTTGTTCATTAAAAATGACCTTGTTGCAGTGAAACAGGCATTAGATAGCCTCAGCCCTCTGAGGGATACGTTTAGAAACAGCCAAAGAGGAAAGGATCCTTTAGATACTTCTGAGTCTTTCAGACGTATGACTTAGATAACGTTACATTCTGATGATGTTATTACCATTATCATCATTAATAAGATGATCATTTGTCCAATGATTCAAATAGCTTCTTGTGCTCAGTGAGCATTTTAATATATTAAGAGAGAGATTCGCTATCCTGTGATGTCGACGTCTGTATGCCTGTGACAGATACAGGCATTAAGAGGATATGAAAAACACTAATTCACATGATAATATGATATACTGAATGATACTACATTGAAATACATATGTTCTCCTTTAGAAAGAGAAAGAGAAATTTTGAAAATGTAAGTTATTTGTGGATGTTTATATTTAATGCTCTTTTCTATATTTTTCCATTGTCAAATATATGAGCTATTTTCAGGTTTTTGCTTTACTTACATTGTAACTCTATCAAGAGTGGCATGACCACAGAAGAATTTGGAAAAAAATCTATTCAAAATAGTTTAATTCATCTCTAATTATATCTGTGTAAATCTAGAAGAAGTTACTTTAGAAAATATGAATTCTTACAGACTCCCTTTCAATATTTACTTAGATTTATTTTTTATAGACAATTCCATGTAAACATTTCATATAAAATCACACAATTTTGACTCTTATTTCACATTTGTAAACAATCCTCTTCACCCTTTATGTTTTCTGCTATTTTTACTTGCTCTCTCCATACTCTTCATCTTATGTTAAAGAAATGTAACAGACTTGCTTATGAAAACTCTCAGGAACACAATGGAATCAATAAATATAAGACTCTAATTTGGTTTCTATCTAGTGGAAAAAGAATATATATTATATCATTAAAAGGTTATGTCATATTTAGGCCTGAAATAACTTAAAGTATGAACTTAGTGTTTCTGAGATAATATTTACTAGCTCAAATTGCAAGTATCTATATAAAAGATAAAATAAAAGCGTATATTTAGCAGTAATACGAGCTTGAATTTTGAACTGATATTTACTGAAATGGATGAATAAAGTCATAGATAAAATTACACTGATTTACAGGAGGACATTCTCACTATAGTAGAAGAAACATTGTTCTGAGGGTCTCACAAACATTTATACTGATTTCCTTGATTACTTTGGGTAAATCAGCCTTCTTTGGGCTTTGTTTTCCCCCTCATGAAATAAAAGATTATATCAGAATCAAGGTCCTCAAGCCTGAATGCATATTAAATTAGCCTTGGAGCTTTTGAAAAACTGTATTTGTGCCTAAGTCCAATGACCAGGATTATCTTGGGTGAGTTTGACCACCAGTGTGTTTTTAAAATCCCCAGATAGTTTATAAAACTGGATTAGATGATATTTAATGATTCTTGCAGATCAAAGAAGTCTGAGAAGAGACTAATAAACTAAATGTTGATATGATATAGCATTAGAAGCCAGTGAACTTGAAATACACTTTCCTGGAAAATTTGAAATGCATGTGCTATAAAAAATAATAATTCCTATTCATTTCTTTCTATTCTGCACCACTACCTGTGAGCATCAGCATGTGTTTCTAGGAATAGATTCTGCCTGGAGATTTTAATGACTGAGGCATCCCACACTTGCCATTCATCAGAAACACAAGCCCTGTGGGTACCCACTGTACAGTCTGCCTTCTTATGAAAAGTAATAGCAATTTGCTAAAACAGTAAAGTGAGTACTACAGAACATGAACTTACTGTTCCAGTTAGTCTTCAATTCTTGGAAGGGAATAAGGGAAAATAAAATCCAGCTTTAGTTTATATTTCAAAGATATTTCTCTGCTAAACAGAGGTATATGGTTTAGAAGATCAAAGCAAGAATTTTAAGGAATCTATATGATTCAACTTATTCCAATGCATATTCTTAGCTACAAAGAATAAGGAGCGGTTGGCATGGGTAGATGGGGAGGGCAAAGGGAATAAAGGTGCACAAAAATTCTCAAATCATAAGTTGATCACAAGGATAGGTATACAATATGGAGAACATAGGCAATGATTCTGTAAAATCTTTCTATGTTGACAGTAACTGCACTAGAGGGGGTGAGGATTCAATAATAAGGGTAACTATTTAGGCACTGTGTTGTAAATTTGAAACCAATATAAGATTGTATATAAATGATACTTTAATTTTAAAAAATCACAAAGAAGAATAAGGCAATACTAAATTTAATATGGCTATAACTTGACAAATGTATAGAATTATAATAAGGAAAACTATCTTGACAAGTGTAAAGGAATTCAATAGATTTTCTTTTTTATAAGCTTGAATTAAGCCTTTTCATTGAGTATCAGGACATTTTTCTTATTTAGATAACAAAAGGTAATCTAAATATATATTACACATGAATGTATATCTATATAGTTTAATTATATATGAGTAATATGTATATAATTAAGATAGGTTAAAATATGTTTACCTAATTTCAATAAATGTTCCACTATAAATTATGATCTAATACTTATTAGGAAATTATCAATCAGTTATTACTGAAAACAACCTGAACACTGAAGCTAATACAAACAATATTTTTCTTGTTCGTGTATGTGTGGGTCAGCTCTGGACCTGCTGAGTTCAACTCAGATCAACTACTTAACTCTAAGCTGTAGCTTGGGTTTAAGTCTTCTCCATATGTATCCTCATTCTGGGATCATGATTACCTGGGGTATACTTTCTCATGGAAGATGATAGAGTACAAAAGAATAAGCTAAAGCATTATACCTCTTAAGATATTATATTGAAACTGGCATGATGTTAATATGAACCCATATTTCCTTAGTCATAACAAGTCCTATGACAAAGGGCGAATTAATGATTTTCAGATATTTCATTCTACTCCATTGGTTGATTCATCCATTCATTCAAGTATTCATTCAGTCAACCCATTTATACTACATATATATAAATGGGGTGATTGAATATATATAATGTGTGTGTATGTATGTGTATATAAGATTTAAGAGCATGGTTGGCACAATACAAAACTAGACATACGTTAGTGAGAAAAATAAGTCCAGTGTTTTCTTTCACTGAGTTTAAAGTCCAGTGGATCAGTGAGTGACACTAATCAAATAATTGCACAAACACACATCTATCAATAAATAATTTTTAAAGAACAATTAAAGGAGAACACTAGGTATTATATGGCATAATATTGGAATTCAGGACATCTGCACAGATGAAACAATAAACAAGTTGAGACTAAATATGCTATCCAGACAAAGATGTTGCAGAAAGAGGGAAGAATACTTGAAGGAAATTAAATAATATGTGCAAATGTTGTGTAATGACAGGTATCATGTTTATTTGAAAGGAATTTTACAAAGAGAGGTAAGAGAGATGAAAGAGAATGTCATGGGCTAGAACAGTAAATAAGGTGGTGTTAGATTATTTAAAGCCTCATAGGCCATGGTAAAATTTTTTAATTTTTACCTAAGAGCAAGAGACAGTTGGTGAATGCTTTTGAGCAAAAAATCTGATATGAAATATTCATATTTCCATTTAAAAATATCACTTTGGATTCATTAAATATATTAAAAGGACACAAGTAGATTTGGAGTTTATTCACCCAAGAAACATTTTAGCTTGTTTTAGTTTGATACTACAGAGAAGATAAACTGGAAAGAAATTTTGAAGATAAAACTCAGTGAAAATTTAGTTGTAGAGTCAGTGTAAGGGAGGAGGTTCAAAGCTCACTCCCACAATTCAGATTTATACATGATTCTGCATACTCTTAGATGCTTCTCTTCACTCATTTCCTTTCTCTTCCCCAATTATTTTAGGTTGTGCTGTCACCTGTCTCACTCTGCATATTCAGCTATGCTAATGTAAAATATTTTCCTGTTCACATATCAGAAATGAACTAGAATGTCATTTAAGCAGAAACAATATAATCTATCTCAAATACCACCTTTGATAATTAAAATAATTCCAAAATAAACAAATCTTTCTATACATCAAAAATATTGCTAATATTCTTAAAGGAAACAGAAACATAATTAGATTTTTAAAATCACTACAAATGGCAAAAAAAGATCAGTCAATGTGAATTATTTTCTGATCCTTGTATTGAATTATATTTGGATTTTTGAGGGAAAAAAAATTTTTAGGGAAAAAATGCAGTCATTAATTCCCAGTTTAGTTCACAATACTGTCACATTGAAGTGATGTTATTTTCCATTTCATGATAATCAATACCTGAACAAAGGATTTACTTCTTCACATGCATCGATTATTTTTTTCTTAAGTACATGACTATCCCAGATAGATGGGGGAAAAAGCTACTCATCATTAATTTGGATATATATCCATCCCATCCATTCTCCTATAAATCTTTTCCTCCAGTAATTTTTAGAGCTAGGATAACTTATCTGAGAATATTTCAAACTTGATGGTATTGTATTACAGAGAAGATAATTAGGAAATTATAGCTATGATAATGATCTTGCTAATGTCCATCGTCAACCTGACCAAGTAGCAATACACAGAAATCATTAGATTACCAAAATTAATGTACTATCTGAGGTCAAATCTATTTTATGATATTAATTGAGTTCCTAATATCTGTCAAACCTTGTCTTGGCATTTCCGATACATTAGCCCCATACTCAAGGACTTTAAAATACAACATATATAAAAATATAAAAATTTCACATGTGTGTAGCACAGCTTCCATCTTTTAATCTAAAACGTTAGGGCTACAAATATTGATTAACTCTATCCAGGATTATAAATATGTTTTATGTCCTATTGACCACTATTCTTTGCTTAAGACAATTTTTAAACTGTAAATTAGAATTTAGGAAGAATGAATTAAACTAAAAAAATAAGATGAGGGATTCTGAACTAAGCAGAGTAAATAAGCTTTGGAGGAAAATTCAAAATGTAAAGGATGGCAAGGGACAAAAAGAAGGTGGCATGAAAAGTGAGACAGAAACCTCTTCCTCAAACCACATTACACAAAAATACAGCAAATACAACTAATCCTAAAAGAGTGACCCAAAGAATGCAACAGAACTGCCTACATCAGGGGAAAAGAGAAGACTTCACAGAAAAGGATAAAGTAGCAAAGCCATAATCTGGTGAGACCCAAGCCCTCCCCTGACCCCAGCTCGCAGGTGGGAAGAAGAGAAATGGAGTAGGAAGAGAGTTGAAGCCCAGGACTGTTAAACACCCACCCCTGGAGATCTCTGGCAGGAGCATGAACCCATATTACATGGTGCTCTGGAGATTGGAGGGTTTGGAAAGCAAAGACAGGGAGAATACTCAGAGAGACTGAAATTCCAGCCACTTGTGGAGGACAGGTATGCACAACCAGCCACTCTGGGATAAAAGAAAGGCAGGCACCTTGAAAGACTTCCCAACTTTAGAGGAGTGCTAAAGGGGCAAGGATAACACACAGATTACTGCTTAGGAAAAAGGACAGGTGGACAAAATTGTCCTGGCACACTCAGTCCAGCAGGTTGGAAACTTTCAGAGGCTTCAGATGGTCCATTTCCCTAGCTAGAAATGCAGCACCAAGGCCCATGACACTGCAATACAGAGCCTACCGCTCTTACCCACAGGCACTGGTCCTCACACCTACTGCCCCCAGTATCATACCAGGCCACCTGGAGGGTGGCATCACCTACAGCAACTACAGAGGCATAATGCAGAGTCTCCTCCCTGCACTCTAGGCCTGCTGGACATGGCAGTGGAGGGAGGCACCGATCCAGGAAGCAGAAAAGAGCTCTTCCCTTCCAGCAGGCACTGACGCCAAATGCCTGTGACCCCTGCCATCACTCCTGGTGTTAGGCAGCTCCAGAGAGCAGAGCTTCTGGGCGAGGGTGCCACCTACAAAAAGCTATTATTCCATAGGAATCATTAGAAATATGAAACAGCAAAAGAACTTTGTACAAACAGGGAAGACTGCTTATTGAAACTGAATTCCCCAATCTTCTTGATAAAGATACTAAAATAAAAATCATAAACATGCTCATGTAGCTACAGAAAAATATTCAAGTTCTCTGGGAGGACTTCAAGAAAGAGAAACTTTGAAAAATATAGCATTTGAAATGAAACATACAATGGAGGAATTAAAAATAGATTAGATGAGGTAGAGAAGAGAGTAAATGAACTAGAAATTAGGGAACAGGAAAACAAAGAAGCTGAGACACAGAGAGAAAAGAGAAACCCTAGGAATGAAAGAATTATTAGAGAATGGTCCAACCAATCCAAACAGAACAGTATTTGCATTATAAGAGTACCAGAAGAAGAGAGAGAAAAGGGGATAGAAAGTCTCTTTGAGGAAATAATTACTGAAATTTCCCCATTCTGGGAAAGGAAATATTCTCTCAGGTCACAGAAGTGCAGAGATCTCCCAACACAAGGGACCCTAAGAAGATAACACCAAGACATATAATAATTAAAATTTTAAAGATCAAGGACAAGGACAGAGTATTAAAAGCAGTCAGTAAGCTCCTCAGTAGAAACCTTACAGGCCAGAAGGGAGTGGCATGATAATATTTAATGCAATGTAATAGAAGGGTCACAAACCAAGAATACTCTACCTGGAAAGATTATCATTTACATTTGAAGCAAGTATTAAACAATCTCCAGATAAGCAAAAGTTGAGGGCATTACTTTCAAACTGATTCTATGAGGCCAGCATCACTCTAATACCAAAACCAGGCAAAGACACCACAAAAAAAGAGAACCTACAGATTCAATGCAGTTCCTAACAAAACACCAAAATATTCTTCAAGAACTAGAACAAATAGTTCTAAAATTCATATGGAACCACAAAGACCCTGAATAGCCAAAGCAATCCTGAGAAGGAAGAATAAAACTGGGGGGCTTATATTCCCTGATTTCAAGCTCTACTACAAAGCCACTGTAATCAAGACAGTTTGTTACTGGACCAGGAACAGACCTATAGATCAATGGAACAGAATAGAGAGCCCAGATATAAACACACACACATACATGGCCAATTAATATTGATAAAGGAGCCATGGATATACAATGGAAAAATGACAGCCTTTTCAACAACTGGTGTTGGCAAAACTGGACAGCTACATGTAAGAGAATGAAACTGGATTATTGTCTAACTCCACACACAAAAGTCAACTCGAAGTGGATTAAAGACCTGAATGTAAGTCATGAAACCATAAAACTCTTAGAAGGAAACATAGGTAAAAATCTCTTGAATATAAACATGAGCAATTTTTTCCTGAACACATCCCCTCAGGCAAGGGAAACAAAAGCAAAAAGAACAAATGGGACTAAATCAAACTAAAAATCTTCTGTACAGCAAAGAACACCATCAGTAGAACAAAACAGCATCCTAAGGTATGGGAGAATATATTTGTAAACAACATATCTGATGTTAACATCCAAAATATATAAAGAACTCACACGCCTAAACACCCAAAAAGCAAATAAGCCAATTAAAAAAATGGGCGGAGGATATGAACAAACACTTCTCCAAAAAAGAAATTCAGATGGCCAACAGACACATGAAAAGGTGCTCCACATCGATGATCATCAGAGAAATGCAAATTAAAACCACAATGAGATATCAAGTCACACCAGTTAGGATGGCCAACATATGAAAGACAAGGAAAAACAAATGCTGGCGAGGTTGCAGAGAAAGGGGAACCCTCCTACACTATTGGTGGGAATGTAAATTAGTTCAACCGTTGTGGAAAACAATATGGAGGTTCCTCAAAAATCTCAAAATAGAAATACAATTTGACCCAAAAATTCCACTCCTAGGAATTGACCCAAAGAAATAAAGATCCAAGATTCAAAAAGACATATGCACCCCTATGTTTATAGCAGCAGTATTCACAATAGCCAAGATTTGGAAGCAACCTAAGTGTCTGTTCATCAGTAGATGAATGGATAAAGAAGAGGTGGTACATATGCACAATGGAATATTACTCAGCCATAAAAAGAAAATACATCCTACCATTTGCAGCAACATGGATGGAGCTAGAGGGTATTATGCTCAGTGAAATAAGCCAGGTGGAGAAAGACAAGTACCAAGTGATTTCACTCATTTGTGGAGTGTAACAACAAAGCAAAACTGAAGGAAAAAAACAGCAGCACACTCACAGACTCCAAGAAGGGACTAGGGTTTACCGAAGGGAAGGGGTTGGGGAGGGTGGAAGGGATTAAGGAGCATTATGATTAGCACCGATAATGTAGGTGGGTCACAGGAAAGGCAGTATAGCATGGAGAAGAGAAGTAGTGACTCTATAGCATCTTACTATGCTGATGGACAGTGACTGCAATGGAGGGGGCAGAATTGGTAATATAGGTGAATGTTGTAACCACAATGTTGCTCATGTGGAACCTTCATAAGATTGTATATCAATGATACCTTAATAAAAAAATGTGAAGTATGACATTAAATCCAACTGGACTGTGACACCAATTTTATAACTAGATAAATGTGTTCTTTCCTCTAACATTTCTTTCCATCTTTAAATAATAATTGTATCAAAGTCAACATTTTTTAGTGTTTCTATATGTTAAGCTTTGAAGTAGGGTCTTAAAAAATTATCTCATCATGACTGAATACCCTGTTATAGTTGGTACTATTATTATCCATCATATTTTACAGAAGAGAAAACAAACAAAATTCACAAAGTAGGAAGCAGAGAGAGAAATTTAACTCAGAGCTAATTATCTAAACACTATAGTAAGATATTACTAATAAGATATTAATTTCAGAGGGCTTTTTTGAACTCTCAAAGAGATTGAATAAGAAAGCAAATATTTCTCAATTAGGGGTCAAATCATGTTGATACTGGCCCTTCCTTCTATTAGAAATACAATAAGGATGTCCCTGAGACCAACACTTCCTAAAGTAAAAAAGAGCAAATTATTGTATTTGTTATCTCTTAAACTAAGACTAAAATGCCAAAGAAAAGATTGTCAAACTGGAAGCAGTTTCTTAACTATAAATAAAATGGCATAATTCTGACCCATTGTAAATGTTCATAAACAAGTAGATACCACTATAATTTTAATACACAGGTATCCCATATACACTATAAACTATAGGTAGAATCTATGGGTTTCCGGTACCAGTTATGACGGAGATTCACATTCATAGCACATTCTCATTAACTACCACTACATGGGGGGGTAACTAGGTGGGTCAAGAGCTGGTATAGGCACAGCTTCTAAAACTGTATCAGTAAACATGGCAGTCTTTTCTCTATTGGTCCCTATGAGTCCCTGACAAAATAGCATGTCAGGCGGCATATGTGGAGACCAGGGGCACCAGGCAGTATGTGCACCCATGAGCACAGGGTCTGCACACCTCAACCTTCTATTCTTGTGCTCACTTTTATGCCTAGCACATAGTAGGGCAATGACTTCATAAACAAATGGATGAATTGTTCTAGTGGCAATGTCAAAGTTGTATTTACAGTCACCTCAAAGAAAATGAAGACATAAACAGGTGTGTCACTTTAACAAACATATAGCTTCTACCTATAGTTTATAGTGTATATGGGATAATTGTGCATTAAAATTTTATCGGTATCTACTTGTTTATGAAAATGTACAACAGGTCAGAATTATGCCATTTTATTCAGAGCTAAGAAACTGACCAGGGTGCTTTTTATTTGCATAAATATAAAAATATAATGCAAATTTGCTAGACAATGCCTCAGAACAGGCACATAGAGTCACCAGTGAGTGATATCTCAAAGTCATTGTCAAATGATTTTGTGAATCTTCTGGCAAATGGACACAGGATGAGAGAATCAATGTCTTAGCAACACTGGGAAGTCAGAGGTCAAAGAAACCTCAGTCACCTTTGCTAACAACGTTCCTTTAGAAATATTTAGGTTTCAGATGCATTCATCTTTACCAGAGCTTTTTAAATATAAATCAAAGAAAAATTAAAAAATGAAATAGCGATAAAAGGACTTCCTGGAAGATGGCGGTGTGAGCAGGGCGGCAGAAATCTCCTCCCAACACTATATTTATCTACGAAAACACAGAAAATACATCTATTCCTAAAAGAGAGACGAGAATACACAGGAAAGCGCACAGCATGCAGCTACACTCGAGAGGGCTCGGCACCCCAAGAGGCGGGTAAGATACGGAGCCGCGACCCGGCGGGACCCGAGCCCTCCCCCACCCCAGCGCACTGGCGGGAGGAGAGGATTCAGAGCCGGGAGGGAGAGGAAGCACACCCCGCGAAGTAGCCAGCCCCGGTGATCTGCGCGGGGAGCGCTGACCCACATTGCGCAGTGCAGCGGAGATTGGAGAGATAGAAGGGCAGGATCTGAGCAGGGAACGCGCCAGGGGGCTTGCAGCCGACTCCGGGAAGGAAAAAAAAAGTGCGCGCTTTCCTCAGCGGTCTTAAAGAGACAGGAGCCCAGCGGAGGAGCCAGATCACCCCAGCACACTCAGCCCAGCAGGCTGGGAGTCCTGGGGAGTTTCAGAAGCCTTAGCTGGCGACTGAGGAAGCGTAGCCATACTTAACACTTCTCACTGAGATCAACAGCCTCCTATTCGTTCCCACCCCTGCCAGAGCGAAAAGGGCCCTGCGGAGCGGCACAGTCACAGCTGTGGAATAGTGGGGCAATAGCGCCACCTAGAGCATTCCCACAGAATCTACGTCTGGTGGGCATTTTTTTGTTTTTTTTGTTTTGTTTTTGTTTTTTCTTTTCTTTCTTTTTTTCTTTTTTTCTTTCTTTCTTTTTTTCTTTTTTTTCTTTTTTTCTCTTTTTTTTTCTTCTCTTTTTAAAGTCTTAAAGAGCCCAGCTGACATACGTGGCAAATATCAGTGACCAAATTATACAGCCATGAAAAGACAGAGGAATATGGTTCAGACCAAAATCAACCAGACAACCCCAGAGAGGGAGTCTGAAGGGATGGAAATGCACAGCCTGCCTGAAAAAGAATTTAGAATAAAAGTCATAACCATGCTGATGGACCTACAGAGAAATGTGCAAGAGCTGAGGGAGGAAGTGAGGGAACTGAAGAAAGACAATACAGAAATCAGACAAGCGATCAACGGGCTTAACAGCAGAATGGATGAGATGCAGAGACTGTTAATGGAATAGAAAACAGAGAACAGGAGTACAGAGCAGCTGAGGCAGAGAGAGATAAAAGGATTTCTAGGAATGAAAGAATATTAAGAGAACTGTGTGACCAATCCAAACGGAACAATATTCGCATTATAGGAGTACCAGAGGAAGAAGAGAGAGAAAAAGGGATAGAAAGTGTCTTTGAAGAAATAATTGCTGAAAACTTTCCCTCGCTGGGGAAGGAAGTAGTCTCGCAGTCCACCGAAGCTCATAGATCTCCCAACACAAGGGACCCAAGGAAGACAACACCAAGACACATAATAATTAAGATGGCAAAGATCAAAGATAAAGACAGGGTATTAAAGGCAGCTAGAGAGAGAAAAAAGATCACCTACAAAGGAAAACCCATCAGACTATCATCAGACTTCTCAACAGAAACCTTACAGGCCAGAAGAGAATGGCATGATATATTTAACGTTATGAAACAGAAGGGCCTCGAACCAAGAATATTGTATCCAGCACGATTATCATTTAAATATGATGGAGGGATTAAACAATTTCCAGATAAACGAAAGTTGAGAGAGTTTGCCTCTCATAAACCACCACTACAGGATATCTTAAATGGACTGCTCTAGATGGAAGCACACCTAAGGCTAAAAAGATGTCACCAGAGGAAAAAAAAATCATAGCAAAGAAAGCAGACCATCCAAATACTAACTAAAGGCAAAGAATAAAACACCTATTATAGAAAGAATGGAGGAGGAGGAATAAGAAGGGAGAGAAAGAAAGAAACATCAGACTGTGTTTACAATAACTTAACAAGAAAGTTAAGTTAGATTGTTAGATAGTAAAGAAGCAACCCTTGAACCCTTGGTAACCACGAATCTAAAGCCAGCAATGGCAATAAGTACATACCTATCAATAATCACCCTAAATGTAAATGGACTGAATGCACCAATCAAAAGACACAGAGTAACAGAATGGATAAAAAAGCAAGACCCATCTATATGCTGCCTACAAGAAACTCACCTCAAATCCAAAGATATACACAGACTAAAAGTGAAGGGATGGAAAAAGATATTTCATGCAAACAACAAAGAGAAAAAGCAGGTGTTGCAGTACTTGTATCAGACAAAATAGACTTCAAAACGAAGAAAGTAGCAAAAGATAAAGAAGGACATTACATAATGATAAAGGGGTCAGTCCAACAAGAAGATATAACCATTATAAATATATATGCACCCAACACAGGAGCGCCAGCATATGTGAGACAAATACTAACAGAATTAAAGGAGGAAATAGACAGCAATGCATTCATCTTAGGAGACTTCAACACACCACTCACTCCAGAGGACAGATCAACCAGACAGAAAATAAGTAAAGACACAGAGGCACTGAACAACACACTAGAACAGATGGACCTAACAGACATCTACAGAACTCTACACCCAAAAGCAACAGGATACACATTCTTCTCAAGTGCACATGGAACATTTTCCAGAATAGACCACATACTAGGCCACAAAAAGAACCTCAGTAATTTCAAAAATATTGAAATCCTACCAAGCAACTTCTCAGATCACCAAGGTATAAAACTAGAAATAAATTTTAGAAAGAAATCATAAAAGCTCACAAATACATGGAGACTTAACAACACTCTCCTAATTAATCAATGGGTTAACGACCAGATCAAAACAGAAATCAAAGAATATATGGAGACTAATGACAACAACAACACAAAGCCACAACTTCTGTGGGACGCAGCAAAGGCAGTTCTAAGAGGAAAGTATATTGCAATCCAGGCCTATTTAAAGAAGGAAGAACATTCCCAAATGAATAGTCTAAAGACACAATTACTGAAATTGGAAAAAGAAGAACAAATGAGGCCCAAAGTCACCAGAAGGAGGGACATAATAAAGATTAGAGAAGAAATAAATAAAATTGAGAAGAATAAAACAATAGAAAAAATCAATAAAACCAAGAGCTGGTTCTTTGAAAAAATAAACAAAATAGATAAACCCCTAGCCAGACTCATTAAGAGAAAAAGAGAATCTACACACATAAACACAATCAGAAATGAGAAAGGAAAAATCACGACGGACCCCACAGAAATACAAAGAATCATAAGAGAATATTATGAGAATCTATATGCTAACAAGCTGGAAAACATAGAAGAAATGGACAACTTCTTAGAAAAATACAACCTTCCAAGACTGACCAAGCAAGAAACAGAAAAACTAAACAGACCAATCACCAGTGACGAAATCGAATTGCTAATCAAAAAACTACCCAGGAACAAAACCCCTGGGCCTGATGGATTCACCTCTGAATTCTACCAGACATATAGAGAAGAAATAACACCGATTCTCCTTAAAGTTTTCCAAAAAATAGAAGAGGAGGGAATACTTCCAAACTCATTCTATGAAGCCAGCATCACTCTAATACCAAAACCGGGCAAAGACCTCACCAAAAAAGAAAATTACAGACCAATATCCCTGATGAACGTAGATGCAAAAATACTCAACAAAATATTAGCAAATCGAATTCAAAAATACATCAAGAGGATCATACACCATGATCAAGTGGGATTCATCCCAGGGATGCAAGGATGGTACAACATTCGAAAATCCATCAACATCATCCACCACATCAACAAAAAGAAGAACAAAAACCACATGATCATCTCCATAGATGCTGAAAAAGCATTTGACAAAATTCAGCATCCATTCCTGATTAAAACTCTCAACAAAATGCGTATAGAGGGCAAGTACCTCAACATCATAGAGGCTATATATGCCAAACCCACAGCTAACATCATACTTAACGGCGAGACGCTGAAAGCTTTTCATCTAAGATCGGGAACAAGACAAGGATGACCACTCTCTCCACTGTTATTCAACATAGTACTGGAGGTCCTAGCCACAGCAATCAGACAAAACAAAGACATACAAGGCATCCAGATTGGTAAAGAAGAAGTCAAATTGTCACTATTTGCAGATGACATGATACTGTACATAAAAAACCCTAAAGATTCCATTCCAAAACTACTAGAACTAATATCTGAATTCAGCAAAGTTGCAGGATACAAAATTAACACACAGAAATCTGTTGCTTTCCTATACACTAATGATGAACTAACAGAAAGAGAAATCAGAAAAACAATTCCATTCACAATTGCATCAAAAAGAATAAAATACCTAGGAATAAACCTAACGAAGGAAGTGAAAGAACTGTACTCTGAAAACTACAAGACACTCCTAAGAGAAATTAAAGAGGACACTAACAAATGGAAATGCATCCCATGCTCTTGGCTAGGAAGAATAAATATTGTCAAAATGGCTATACTACCTAAAGCAATCTACAGATTCAATGCAATCCCTATCAAACTACCAACAGCTTTCTTCAATGAACTGGAACAAATAATTCTAAAATTCATATGGAACCACAAAAGACCCCGAATAGCCAAAGCAATCCTGAGAAGGAGGAATAAAACAGGGGAATTACACTCCCTGACTTCAAGCTCTACTACAAAGCCACAGTAATCAAGACAATTTGGTATTGGCACAAAAACAGACCCACAGACCAGTGGAACAGAATAGAAAATCCAAACATTAACCCAAACATATACAGTCAATTAATATTTGATAAAAGAGCCTTGGATATACAATGGGGAGATGACAGCCTCTTCAGCAGCTGGTGTTGGAAAAACTGGACAGCTACATGTAAGAGAATGAAACTGGACTACTGTCTAGCCCCATACACAAAGGTAAACTCAAGGTGGATCAAAGACTTGAATGTAAGTCATGAAACCATAAAACTCTTAGAAAAAAACATAGGCAAAAATCTCTGGACATAAACATGAGCAACTTCTTCATGAACATATCTCCCCGGGCAAGGGAAACAAAAGCAAAAATGAACAAGTGGGACTATATCAAGCTGAAAAGCTTCTGTACAGCAAAGGACACCATCAGTAGAACAAAAAGACATCCTACAGTATGGGAGAATATATTCATAAAAAACGTATCTGATAAAGGGTTGACATCCAAAATATATAAAGAACTCATGCACCTTAACAAACAGAAAGCAAATAATCCAATTAAGAAATGGGCAGAGGACATGAATAGACACTTCTCCAAAGAAGAAATTCAGATGGCCAACAGGCACATGAAAAGATGCTCCACATCGCTAATCATCAGAGAAATGCAGATTAAAACCACAATGAGATATCACCTCACACCAGTGAGGATGGCCAACATCCAAAACACAAACAACAACAAATGTTGGCGAGGATGTGGAGAAAAGGGAACCCTCCTACACTGCTGGTGGGACTGCAAATTAGTTCAACCATTGTGGAAAGCAGTATGGAGGTTCCTCAAAAAACTCAAAATAGAAATACCATTTGACCCAGGAATTCCACTCCTAGGAATTTACCCTAAGAATGCAGCAGCCCAATTTGAAAAGGACAGATGCACCCCTATGTTTATTGCAGCACTATTTACAATAGCCAAGAAATGGAAGCAACCTAAGTGTCCATCAGTAGATGAATGGATAAAGAAGAGGTGGTACATATACACAATGGAATATTATTCAGCCATAAGAAGAAAACAAATCCTACCATTTGCAACAACATGGATGGAGCTAGAGGGTATTATGCTCAGTGAAATAAGCCAAGCCGAAAAAGACAAGTATCAAATGATTTCACTCATATGTGGAGTATAAGAACAAAGAAAAAAACTGAAGGAACAAAACAGCAGCAGACTCACAGAACCCAAGAACGGACTAATAGTTACCAAAGGGAAAGGGACTGGGGAAAATGGGCGGGAAGGGAGGGATAAGAGGGAAAAAGGGGCATTACGATTAGCAGATGTAATGTTGGGGGGGCACGGGGAGGGCAGTACAACTCAGAGAAGACAAGTAGTGATTCTATAGCATCTCACTACGCTGATGGACAGTGACTGTAATGGGGTTGGTGGGGGGGACCTGATGAAGGGGTAGTTTAATAATTGTAATATTGCACATGTAATTGTAAATTAATGATAATAAAATAAATTAAATAAAAAAAAATGAAATAGCAATTAAGTGAATACCTAAGAAAGAAAGGGAGAAATGATGGGGATAGGTTTTGAAATATTTCACAGACTAACTCAAAATGAAACATATGTTCTCATTTTCTTTGAGTATTCTTTTACTTTTTTTATATTTGAAGAAAATGTTCTGTTCTCACAGAAAACTACTATGAAAAGTAAGTGGGAAGGAGTGAGAATAGGGAATAGTCCTTTTTATGATACTACTTTTTTCATGTATTCATACTTACCTTTTAAATTAGTCCTTTTCTGTATAATGTATAACTATATGTAGGATTTTAAAGATCCTCTAATAATATAATAGAACATCTCTAATCTACAAGGGTTTTTCCCCCAGTTTATTAAGATATAATTGACATATAACATTGTGTAAGTTTAAGATGAATTGTGAACTGATTACCACAATAAAGTTAGTACACACATCCATAACTTCACATAATTACCATGTGTGTGTGTTGATTACATTTAAGATCTAATTTCAGCAAATTTCAAGTATACAATCCAGTATTATTAACTATAGTTACCATGTTGTGCATTATAGCCTCAGAAATTATTTATCTTATAACTTAAAGTTTGAATCTTTTGACCAACCTATCCCCACTTCTACCACTTGCAGTTTAAGTCAATAATTGTTAAAGAGTGTCCATTATAGCCCTCATTCTACATGAGGGCATGAGGTTGGTACATGAGAATTGTTCTTTCCCCCCCAAGACTTTACTAAATTTGACAAAGATAGCAATATAGATATTGGACAATATATCAGTATAAGATGAACTGCTGAATTCTAATAATGCAACTAATGTGCTTTTCCTAATGCCCAGCCCACTGCCTTCCAAAGCTCATCCTACTTCTGTCCTTTTAGAAGTCAAGGATTCTGCAGTTTGGTGATACTTACAAATGGCTTTGGCTGTGGCAAAGAGATATTTATTCTACAAAACAGTTTCAGTGAAAATGCAGAAAATGTCATTGCATGAGAAAGCCTCCTTTTGTTGAGTCTCTGGTGATATATAGGCAATGGCTGAAGAAAAAGCATTTGTTCTATAGCAAGGTGAAGCCCAGTTGTCCTCTGTTCAGGACATTTTCAGCTGTTACTTTGTCTTCCACATAGTTGGCTACATAAGATTCTGCTATCTTTTGATGCTCTCATTCAAATCCCCCAGATTATATCCTGTTCTGAAACTGGACTTCCTTCATGGCCCTGACCTGCCATCCTCTCTACCCCATTCACACAGTGTAGCTCTCCTTTACCCTTACACGGACCACTCTTCACAGGGTCTTTCATGGTTTCTTTCTTTTCTTCTCCATATCCTTTCTAAAGTGTTTATGGGATCAGTTTGATATGCACATCCCCTCTGTCCATTTTATTTTGACATCAAAAGCCTGGTTATGAAACGTTTTTAATAGAAGTTGTGTCTTATTCTTTGCATTTTTGCTACAACAACTCTAGGCATTTTCAAGATACTTCAGGTCATTCAAATGAAAAGGAAAGGAGCAGGATATATAGGAAGCACAATGATTAATATTTCAAGATCTTTCCTCTTTCGAGTAACAGAATCTACAGTTTCTTTCCCAGACTTGATTCTCACATTTCCAGTGGCTGGCTGCTTATACTTTCACATCTGTTCTAAATGCATCTACACCAATAAAATGTTTGCATTGATTGTTCAAACCTCCTACTCTTACTGACCACTATTTCTTCTTGTCCCACTCTTGTCAGTCACCCAATCTTGAAAACCAATAGTGATACTTCCCATCCCCATGGCCATCATATACTTGGCTGAACTTTCAGTGGTATCTTAATTCTTTAATCTGCTTCCATCCTTTCCCCTTTCATTGTTCTAGTAGATTAAAAACTGCTATTGAAATAATATGCCCTTGTTTTAAATACTACTATAGGAATACAGGAACAGATTAAAATACTTACATATAGAATAGCTCAGAGGAGCTTGTGATAAAGAGTTGACTTTTCTTCCATATCCTGTCCCCAGTCCAATTTCTCAAACTCAGCTCTGTTTATTTAGCCCTGACTCCTGATTTGGAGATTACACACTTAAATATTTTTTTTTCTAAATTATCAGTTTAACATATCTTTCATGCTTTTTCAGAAAAGATGAGGTTTTAGTGCACAGATATAAAGCTTCATCTCTTTCCCTCCTTTCCATCAATGAAAATTACCTTAATCCTTTTATTAAGTATTACTTTACACAAAAAATATACATTAAATTAGAGGAAGAAATTCATTTGTGTCTCTTGTTTTAACAACACTTTGTCTTCTCTCTCACTACAGTCCCTTGTTTTTATTTGGAATACTTTTTTTATTGCTTTCCTTTTCATCGTGATCTTTCTGTTCTGCAGAAGCTTGTAGAAATATCTTTTATTTACCTGAGGGTTCCTTCTTATTCTTTTTTGCTGTTAAATTATTCCTTTGATATAATTTTAATGGTGCTTTGGAAAAGAGCAGAGAAAAAGCTTGAACTCAGCCATCTTAAAAGCTAATCAATGGTACTAAACTTTCTACTATATTTTTTGTTTGTAAAGCATTTTACAAATCTCTGGTTTTTATTTGACTGCAACTATTAAAAGTCAGATTCCCAAGCATACTGACTCTGAGATGTGGATTGGCATGCATTGAGTTTATTAGGGAGTGCTCCCAGATAAACAGCGGTGGGATAAAGGAAGTAAGCAGGACTGGGTAGAGTCAGTTAGGCTATGATGCATTCTTAACAGTGGAATTAACTCATCAGCATTTTCCTGTATGGTGGTAAGATAATTTAACCTTTATAGCCAAATCAACCAGTCATTGGATGAGGGCTGCTCCTGGGAATGAGCTTCATGGGTGAGTCCTGTCTGCCACGAAGCGCCCCTGCAGAGGGAAACTTAATTCCCATTCCTCACTGAGTCAGAGCTGCTCAGCACAATATCAACTACAATCGCAAAATCCAAAATTTAGACCTGGAATTCAAAACTGTGTCCTGTCTACTCTGAATACGTTTATATAGTTTTATTTCCCATAGCTCCCTAGGGTGAATCCAAGTATTCTAGTAATACTAAATACACCCGTTGTTTCGTAATCTTTCTTTTCCTGCCTTTGACACCTGAGCTCAGCTAAGATTCCACTCTGTGTATGAACTATTTCTAATCAAACAGGTTGAAATGACCTTTCCTGCTTCTGAATTCTTTTAGGATATTTTAACATAGCAAAATGGATTTGTGATACCCCCCTGTGTTATAATCATTAGAATATAAATCTTATAATTAGACTGTGACTTAAGGTGCTCCATAATGGTTATTAAAATGGTTATTAAGGGACTAAATGAGGAAATGTTTAAAGGAGAGTAAAAAAATTGAACTACATAGACAAGGCTACAAACAAGGAGCTCAGATCTGAGCTGCATTTCTAAGTCTTAGTGAGTAATCATGGTGTCCATCTCCAGGGGATACTCAGGAAATCCTTATATGAAGACTTGCTGGTTTGTGTTTTACTAGCCAGAAGACTCTCAAGTCACTTGTTCCAGTACTTAATTGCTATGTTAACCTTGGATGTGTTGTTTACCTTTCTGAATGTAAGTTTCCTGTGTCAAAAACATTATATTTGTAGGTATGTAAGAGGATTAAATAAGATAACTTCTTAAAGCCTTCACTTTTTTATAATGACAGGTGGAATCTTCACTTCCACATCAAAAATGAATCTTTAGAATTATTGGAGAAATGGTGAATGTTTTAAAAAGGGCATTTTTTTCAGATTTGTTAATTAACCTATTAATGAACTATTCAGGTCAAATTAATACACGCTATTTTTTTCTTTTTTTTGTAGTAAAACACAACATGAGTCTTACCTTCTTAACAAAATTTTAAATGCAAACAATGATGGTGTTAATTATAGGCCCAATGCTGTATAACAACTCTCTAGAACTTAATCATCTAGTATAAGTAAAATTTTTATACCAATTGAACAATAATTCCCTGATTCCCCCTCCCCAAGTCCCTGGTAATCATAATACAACTTTCTGAGTTTGACTATTTTAGATACCTCATATAAGTGGAATCAAATAATGTATTTGTCCTTCTGTTAACTAACATTTCATTTAGCATAATGCCTTTCCAAGATCATCTAAGTTGTTGCACATGGTGGTATTTCCTTGTTTAGGGCTGAGTAATATTCCACCATATATACCATTCCATATTTACATAGCACATTTTTTAAATCCATTCATTGGTTATGGACATTTTGGTTGTTTCCATATTGTGGCTATTATGACTCATCCTGCAATAAACATGGGGGTGTGGATATATCTTTGAGATTCTAATAACAATTCTTTTGTATATATACCCAGAAGTAAGAATGCTGAATCTTAAATCAAAAAGCTTAAATGCTTGATCTTGAATAAAAATATTTTTGATTTTTTGAGGAACCTATATACTGTTTTCCACAGTGGCTATACCCATTTTATATTCCCAAAAACAGCACACAAAGGTTCCAGTTTCTCTACATCCTCCCAAAACTTAACTTTTTTTTTTTTGATAATAGCTACTAACAGGTATGAGGTGATACTTCACTGTGGTTTTTATTTCATTTTCCTGATAATTTGCAGTGGAATGTTTTCACATACTTCTTGGTCTTTTGTATGCTTTTTGGAGAAAAGTCTTTTATCCACTTTGTAAGTTATTCATTTTGCTTTGTTTTTTTGCTGTGGAGTTATAGTTCTTTATATATATTAGTTATTAAGTCATTATCAGATATATAGTTTAAAAATATTATTTTCCATATTATAACTTGTCCTTTCATTTTGTTGATTGTTTCCACTGTTGTGCAGAGCTTTTCAGTTTTATATAATCACATTTGTCTATGTTTGCTTTTGTTGCCTGTGCTTATGGTGTCATATCCAAGAAATTATTGCCAAGACCAATGTTATGAAGATTTTCATCTGTGTTTTCTCCTATGGTGTTAGAGTTTTACATCTTACATTTAAAAATTTAACCTTTTTTTAATTTTATTTCTGTGTATAAGAAAAGAGATCAATTTGATTCTTTGGCATGTGGCTATCTAGTTTTCTCATCACCATTTGCTGAAGAGGCTATCCTTTCCTCACTGTTCAGTCTTGACACAATTGTTGAATGTTTATGTGTGAGCTTTTTGGCTTTCTATTCTGCTCCAATGACCTATGTCTGTCTTTATGGCAATGCTATACTGTTTTGATTGCTGTAGCTTTGTAATATGTTTGGAAATCAGGACACATGGGAGGCTCCATCTTTGCTCTTCTCAAATTTTTTTTTATTGTCATTTTGGGTACTTTGTGATTCTACATGAATTGTAGGATTTATTTTCTTATTTCTGCAAAAAAACAATGCCACTGTGATTTTCATAGGGATTGCATTGAATTTATAGACAGCTTTGGGTTGTATGGATATTTTACTTGCGTTATGTCTTCCAATCCATGAATACAGCTTGCCTTTCCATTTATTCATATCTCCTTTAATTTCCTTTATAAATGTTTTGTAGTTTTCAGTGTACAAGTCTCTCCCCTCCTCTGTTAAGTTTATTCCTATTTTTTTATGGTACTGTAAATGGAATTTTCTTAATTTCATTTCTGGATAGTTTATTGTTAGTGTAAACACAAGTGACTTTTGTATGTTTATTTAAGTACCCTGCAAATTTGCTGAATTCATTTATTAGTTTTGACTCTGTGTGTGTGTTTGTGTGTGTGTGTAGTATTACAGTTTCCTACATATAAGATCATGTCATCTGTACAGAGATCACTTTTCTTCTTTTCTGATTTGGATGCATTTTATTTCTTTTTCTAACCTATTTTGACTAGTGCTTCCAGAATTACATTGAAGATAAATGGTGAGAATGGGCATCCTAGTTTTGTTCCTAATGTTAGAAGAAAAGATTTCAGTTCTTCTTGTTGAGTATGATTTTACCTGTGGACTTCTCATATATGGCCTTAATTACCTTGAGGTCATTTCTTTCTAATCTTTTTGTTTATTGAGCAGTTTTCTCATGGCAGGTTTTTCAATTTTGTCAAAGCTTCTTCCACATCTTGAGATTATCATGAGATTACAATCCTTCATTCTTTTAATGTGTTGAGTCAGATTAATTGATTTTCCATGTTGCAATATCCTTGTGCCTCAGGGATAAATCCCACTTGGTTACAACATTTGATCCTTTTAAATATTGTTGATTTTGGTTTGCTGGTATTTTGTTAAGGAGTTTTGCATATTTGTTTTGGGATATTGGCCTGTCATTTTCTTTTATTGTAATGTCATCTTTTCTGGCTTTGGTATTAGAGTAAAGCTGTTTTCATAAAATTAATTCGTAAGTATTCTCTCTTTTTCAATTTTTGTTTAAGACTTTGAGAAGGAGGATTGGTGTCAATTTTTCTTTAAATATTTCATGAACTTCTCCAGTGAAATCCTCTTGTTTTGAGTGTTTTTTGTTAGGAGTTTTCTGATTATGTATTCAGTGTCAACAGGTATAGTTCTGTTGAGATTTATTTCATGATTTATTCTTGCTAAATTGTTTCTGGAAATTTGTCCCTTTATTTCTGTGGTATCAACAGTAATATCACTTCTTTCATTTCCAATTTTATTTATCTTGTCTTCTCTTTTTCTACCTTTGGTCTAGTTAAAAGTTTGTCAATTTTGTTCTTTTCAAATATCCAACTCTTCATTTCATTGATTTTTTTTCTATTTTCTGCTTTATTTCTCCTCTAATCTTTATTTCCTTCTATCTGCTAACTTTTTATCCAGTTTTTCCTTTTATTAGTCCTTTGTGGTATAAAGTTAGGTTGCTTATTTGATAAATTTATTCATTTAAATGTAGGAATTTATTACTATAATTACTGCTTCTCTCAGAACTACTTTTGCTGCATGTCATAAGCTTTGATATGTCATCTTTTGGTTTTCATTTGCTGCAGTGTATTTTATAATTTCCCTTTGAATTTCTACTTTTACCCACTGATTGATCAAGAATGTTCTGTTTAATTTACATGTATTTGTTAATTTTTCCAGTTTTCCTACTGCTATTGATTTCTAGTTCATTCTGTTGTGGTCTGAGAAGATATTTGGTATAATTTCAATCTTCTTCAATTTGCTAAGACTCATTTCACTACTCTATTCTGGATAATGTTCCATGTGTCTGTGAGAAGAATGTTTCTCCTGCTATTGGGTAGAATGTTCTGCATATATCTGTTAGGTCTATTTGGTCTATACTGTTTCCTTATTAATTTTCTGTCTCGATATTCTCTCATTATTACATGTGGAATATTGAAATTTTCTATTATATATTGCTATCAGTTCTTCCCTTCAGTTCTGTCAATGTTTGCTTTATATATTTAGGTGCTCTGATGTTGGGTTCATGTATATTTATAATTGTATTTTCTTAATGAATTGGCCCTTTGTCATTATGTAATTATCTTCACTGTGTCTTTTTAGAGTTTTTGACTTAGTATCTGTTTTGTCTAGGTATAGCCACCACTATTCTTTTTGTTATTGCTGTTACCATTTGCATTGAATTATTTTTTCCAACCCTTTACTTTCAGCTTATGTGTATCCTTAAATTTAAAGTAATTAAACATCAGATATTTAGATCTTGTTTTTTCAGCCATTCAACCAGTCTGTGTCCTTTGATTGGGAAATATTATTCATTTACATTTAGAGTTATTATTAATATATAAGAACTATATAAATTAATAATTTTGTTTATTTTGTCTAATAGCTCTTTTGTCCTTCTTTTACTCTATTACTGCCTTCTTTTTTGAATAACTCATTTATTTATTTATTTTATAACATTATGCTTTTATCCCTTTCTCTTTGATTTTTGTGTCCTCTATAAGTATTTTCTTTGTGGTTACCATGATACTGACATAATATTTAAGTGTCTATTAAGTCTGTTTTAAGCTGGTTACAACTTAACTTCAATCACACAAGAAACTGTACATTTTTGTTTCTCTCCCCTGCACATATTTTATATTATTGATATCAAAATTTATCTTTTTATATTGTATGTCCATTAATATTTTATAGTTATAGCTATTTGTAATGCTTCTGTGTTTTAAATTTTATATTACAATTAAAACCACTATTACATCATTTCAGAACTTAGTATGTGTCTGTATATTTATTTTTACCAGAGAATTGTATACTTTTTTGTTGTTGTTTAGTTTAATTGCTGTTAGTTCCATGAATCCCTTAGGCCTTCTTCCCTTTTTTTCATTCTTTTTTTTTCTCTCCTCTGACAGGATAACAAATGACCTGTCTTTGTGTTCACTGATTCATTCTTCTGCTTGAATACATCTGATGTTAAACTCCTTTAGTGAATTTTTCAGTTCAGTTATTGTGCTCTTCAGATTTAGAACTTCCATTTAGTTCTTTTTTTTTTTTGATTTTCTCATTTTGTTCTTTGATTGTTTTCTTTCTTTCTTTATATTTTTCGTTAAATATCTGTGTTCCCTTGTCATTTACTGAGCTTCTGTAAGGTGGTTATATTGAATTCTTTCACTTAATTATTAAATGTCTATTGCTTTAAGGTTGGTTACTGGAGATTTATTTTGATTCTTTGAATGGGTCATATGTCCCTGATTTTTTGTAGCCCTTGTACATTTACACTGGTATATGTGCATTTGAAGATACACTTCTCCCAATCTTTATAGACCTGCTTTGATAAGAAATGACCACTAATCAGCCCATCTAGAGGTTCTGGGAGCCTCTCAAACCTGCTCTATGCATTTGTCTTCTCTGGACTTGTGCACGTATATTACAAATTAGACAAAAATAATATTTTTGTTTCAAAAGCCTATTATCACTTGCACCCTCTGATTTCTGGCTGTTTACTACAGGCTTAGGTGTTGCAGAATGCTCCATTTCTTTCCCTCCCATTTGGGAGAGCATCCTCAGGTTCTGCACTTTCTCCCGATCTCACAGAGCTATGCCAACTGAGCAAGCTGCCCTCTGATTTCTTTGGTTCTTAGCTATCCCTAGGTACCCAAACTATGCTAGCTCTGTCAGCTCTCTGGGTGAGGCAAAGAAGAAACTGGTCCCTCATCCTGGGAAACTGGATTCATGCCCCACTCTCTCCCTTCAAGGGAAAAGTCACAGTCAGAGGTAATTTCTCTTGGCATTGAATTTTGCCAGCTTAGGGTAGGGTAGGAATTGATTTAGGTAAAGTGAAATCGCTCTTCTTGGCTCTTTCAGTGTGCTGTGTTTTGTGTTCATCTAGGATACTCTTTCCTGTTAAATGTAATATGGATTTTTCCTGAAGTTGTTTTGGTTTGTACACTATTGTTAAATTAGTGCTTCTGTGAGGGAAAAGAGGTTTAAGAATTCCTATTCTATCATATTTTGCCATTATTATTTGCCTAAAAATTGCATTTGAGTCATTCATTATTTTCATTTTTTGTATTTAGTAGAGTCTATAAAAATAATCTTAAGAGGTAAATATGTCAAATGACCAACTCCCCATTTACCATTCCAGTAAGTAGTGTTTGCCTAGTGTAGTAGAAAGATAAAGATCCTAGTGAATTAACCACATCTTCCACGTCACAAGATGGGAATATAGTAACACTTACGTCTGGTATTTGCTATTTCTCTGAAGAAATGCTGCCAATGAATGTGTCTTGATAAAAACAACAATATTGTGATAATAATGTCTAGCTGACACTGAACACTTTCTGTGCTGATAGGCACTATAATAAGGATTAATCTAAGTACCTTAGATGTATTGTCTGGTACATTTACTATATATACTTCTGTCTATAAGTTGGGGAATATTGCAGTCATTACCCTTGAGATATCTGAAGCTTAAAGAAGTTATGTAATTACCAAAGTCACAAACATAACAAGATTCAAATACAGGTTTTTTTTAACATGCATATCACCTGCCAAATAACAGCATACATTTAAATGGTGTTTTATAGTTTTTAAAGTACTTCCCCATAACCTACCTCATTTATCATGTGAGAAACCCATAATAGGGCTGTAGTTGACAGGGTAGGTAATACCACTCATAGGACTTGTCAAAGGAGATCAAAGGCTTTCCTTCAATTGATATACATACTGCCTGAGCTAGAAGCAACCTGATATAATGGAAAGAGTCAGAACTCAGACATGTTATTAACTTGTTCATTCATTCATCTTCCATGCAAATATGCACTGATATCTTCTGTGTCACAGGCACTGAGCTTTAATTCTCCTTCTGACTCTCATTATCTTTAGGATGTTGGATAGTTTACTGCCTCATAATTTTATGATAGAAGAGCAAGGGATACCTATCCAAATAGATTCAGATGCAAATCCTAACTAATGCATGATTTTCCCATTAGAACAATATCCCATTTCCCAATTGCCATAATCCTTCTAAAATTCTTTTAATTTAAAAATTGTGGACTAAATAGCTGAAGGGGGAGAATTTAGTGAGAATGTTTGATATTTTGATCTGGGTGATGGCTACATGAGTGTATATACATGTTAAAATTCATCAAGCTGTTCACTGAGATTTGTATGATTTATTATACATACCACTATACAATAATTAATACGAATAAATACAATTGTGGGCTAAAAATCCCCACACTATTTAATCATCATTACTTTTCATATAGTAAGCTAAGCACATTAGAAATAAGAACAGAATAATCTGTAACGCTATAAAATAGTTACTATCATTACCGTCTCCATTTTTTTTTTATAGTTTTACAACTGAGGCACAGAGAAGTTAAGTGACTTTCCCAAGATTACACACCCTAGAAGTGGCAGAGTTTGGATTTTAACTCCAGACTTTCCAAAGAATGCTTGTATCCATGACTTATGATACATTATAATATTGTTCTGAGGGTCAAAATGAACTGGACAATAAATGCAACACATCTAACAAAGGATATGAGACATATTATATTTTTAATAAACATTACTATCCTTTCCTTGTGATCGTAGGTTTTATGACTGTAAAGCTGTGTTTTCACTATGCCATCCTGTTCCTACAACTAGTGACAGAAAGGAATTCTGTGTCAGACAGATTCTAAACAAAGAATCTTGTAATTTATATCACAAAAAATAGTCAAAAAGAGAATGTGGCTTCCTGTAAGAAAATGATTCTCATATAGCCTTACTTTCCTCTCCAACCTGCATTTTTATATTAGGTAATTGAATATGATTTCAGTGACTTGTGTCCATACACAATTTCAAATCTAGATAGTTAACAAAATAATAAATTATTTAACTGAAAATAGAAAGCAATATTTATTCCCATTCTACATTGAAGCATCTTAGAACTGAGAAAAACCTTGATAATAAGAATGTAAGTGGTTTAATTGACCATTTATTCAGAATGTTTTGAATTAAGTATGTGCATAAAAATATGTATGCATGTTATAGCCTTCATTCTTTGAAGAGCAGGGTAATTCCTACCTTATTGATTGATTGATTGAATAATACATTTGATTACTGCATATTTCCTTCACTACTGTTTGCCAGAGTTCTATTTCCTTAGGCAATGAGAAGCTGACAGTTGTAACATAATTCCAGGGGCTCTACAATATTCTCAGACTGTTCCAGGATATAAACCACATTTAACAATCCAATAAAGGGACCAAATCATTTCAGTAAAATCAGCAAGTTTTTTTTTTTTTGCCTTTGTGTTCTTTAAGTGTGTAACAAGTTAAAAAATATCATGTCATCCATGAAAATAGAATCAGAGACATCTTTATTCTTCTAAAACATAGTTTGGAAGAACAATATGTTTCATTTCTCTGATTTTCTCGGTAAAAAAATATAAATTAGAAGTACTGTTCTCTTCCATACAAGCTAAAAGCTCCCCCTACTGTTGAAGAAACTATTTTAAAAATTCCTTCAATTTTAGCTTCTTGATACAATTGAATAAACAAGGTTTTGTTCTGGTAGGACTAAAACAGAGGGGAAAATAAAGCTGGGGATTCAGCCTGCTGCATCACACAAGGATCATATGCAATGGATATGTGAAGGATGTTCTAATATTTTGTTTCCTCAGTCTGCCTCATTTCATATATATTTTGAGTAGGGTGACTATTTCACCATGTTAAATAAGATCTCAGGTTTTAAATATACCTCACTTTTACAATATATCATAACAATAAAAGTCAATTAGCTCCTCTGATGTTCAAAACAAGAATTAAATTATTTGTTCTAAATAGAGCAAAAATAGCATATTTTTGACTTGATAAGCAAAGATACATCTATATATTACATTTGGTATATAACTTACAAGTCAGATTTTAAGTATCTGAGGAAAAAACTGTTTTAGCAGAAAAGAGTTGAACCATTCAAGAAGGACTTATGTGTTTCTTAAGCTGGGTTTCTCCAGATGTAGACACTTAGACAATAATTTGAATGCCATTTCTTTGGGGTGAATCCAGGAAGCTAAGATAGGAGGAAAACCAAGGAAGTGTGCCTTATAAAACAGGTTATTGCTATTGGTGAACAAGGCCTGGTCATGTTAGAAAACTCAAGAGAGTGATTTAGCACACACCTCAGAGTTACCTATTGAGACCAAGGAAGCCAACTCCCTCTCTCTGCCTTTGGTTGATGGCTCCTACATGACTCAGGCTATTAACTCTAAGAACACTGAAGCTTGCCCAAAGCAGGTGATGCACAAGCACATGCGCAGAAATAAAGCCAGTGTCTGCAGCCAGCAGCTCTGTGGAGCACAGGCTTGACTTGGATGGCAATGCAGCATCGACAGTGTGAGCTACTCTTAGCAGAAAGGACACAGAAGATTATTGAAAAGACCCTGCTAGTCCTTCCACAGAGAATCAAAATTATCATGGCAACTTAAGAATTTATTCTTTTTTGAGCTTTTAACAATATGTTCACCTGAACTCAGAGGTTCCGTCTCTCATGTGGGTAGTGAGACTTCTCTGCAAGCTTTGCGGGGCTGTGTCCTAGGACACACGGAGACTCAGCAAAGCAGAGAAGGGGCATCATGATTGTTACATACAGACACCAATCAGAAGGTTCTTCCATTGTTCTTATGCTGTTATTGTCTTCGTCATTTGCATCTGGGAGGTAATTATTTATGTATTCCTGGTCACTGCTAAATTTTAACAGATTGAGCCTGGGGACATTTTAGCTACACAAACAACTCCAACAAAGGTAAAATTCCCACTTGAACTCCTGTGTAGATTCTAACAATGTTTTTCACTCACAGAAATGAAAGAGAAGAAAATAGCCCCTGTAAATGAGGCATACCTGCTTCTTAATGATTTGTCGAATTTATCCTTCAGGGAGAGATTGGCATTGAATGTAGGAAGGGTTACTGACTTGTCCATTATGAATTTTAATCAGATCATCTCTCCTTATCCTAAATTAAATCTTCACTAAGGCTTTATTTTACATGTAGTGGGAAGCTTTCTGTTATCAGTGTCTGATAAGAAACAAATAGCTCAGTCAAACTGGTGATGGCAAGTTATTTTAAACTCTGCATCTTATACCATAATAGACTATTTTAAATAGGCAAACAGTGCAATTTTGTCTAGAACTTAAAAATAAGATGTTATTATATGTGTTATATATATTTGACAATATATTGGAACTTCAAATATTTTTTATGGGTATTTGAATAAAATACCTTAATTAGACATAAGACAGGTGAATAGGTTGACTCAAAAATGTAAAAAAAGAAACATTTCTTAGTTAGGTACTTTATTCAGATATTATAGTTTCAAACTTCAGTGAAAATAATGCTGCTTTTCAAGGAAAATAATGATTTATAGATGTGAAGGAATCTATAAAATAGTAAGCATATATATATATACATATATTAAATATTTCTTCTAAATAGAAATGATTGCTTCAGTCAGTGTTTGATATTAATATTCTTTGAATATGTGTTTTTATAGCACTATTTTCAAATTATTTATATAGTTTGAGCCTTAATGAGCCTGGGGTGAATTTAGTTCACTAGCTTAAAAACGGTATGCTTAAAGGAACTAATGACATAAGTACTAGATTGAAAAATAACATATATATTTTATTGTAATGATTCTATTCACAATTCCATTTCTGATGTGTGGGTTATTTGGGGGGGGTGGTTTCCCCTAACAATACAAAATAATTCTCTGACAACAGCTGAGTTTCTTACTATTGAATTATAAATTTCAACCCTGTATAGTTGGAGAGAGTGTCAGATTCCACTGACAGTCCTACAAGACTGCCCACCCAGACACACACATACCCACACAGTTCAGTCATCAATCACAATTCCAGGTTGTTACCTGCACTTCTGACCAACTGGTTACAGGAGGTCCAACAATCCCTCCTTAGTTCAATTAATTTGCTAGAGTGGCTAACAGAATTCATAGAAACATTTTTTGTACTAGATCACCAGTTTGTTATGAAAATACATAACACAGAAAGAGCCAGATGTAGAAGATGCTTGGGGCAAGGTAAGTGGAATGGGCACAGAGCTTTCTTCCCATCTACACATGTTCAACAACCTGGAAGCTCTCCTAACCCTGACCTTTGAGATTTATGGGGCTTCCTTACATAGGCATGATTGATTAAACCATTGTCCATGGGTAATGGATTCAACCTGCACCCTTTCTCCCCTCCCAAGAATTCAGGGGGGTGGAAATGAAACTTTCAACCCTCTAACAACATGGTGGGTTCTCATAGCAACCAGGCCCCATCCTTAGGTGAGGTGATATAATCCCCTTCTCTCCACAATCCTAAGAGAAGTAAAAGTACAAAAGTTCTCTGTTTCACGTTCTACTAATTGGAGAATTTGGTCTATGAAAAAGAGGGAGCATTAAAACTTTATGATCAATAGTTTAAAATATTGCCAATATTTTTCTTAGTGCAAGTTAATAATTATGTGACCTACTAATAAAGGGCAAAGGAAGTGAAATACAAGCATTTGGTGGCACAGAGTGAAGAGAGGGATTAAATTTTCAATCACACCTCAACCATATACTAGCTGTGGAATATTGGAAAATTAACCTTCTGAGTTATAGTTCTCAGCTACATTAAATGGAATTGATGATCTAAATGTTGCAGCGATAGCTGGCTATCCAACAAAGATTTGTTATTTCCCCTCCATAGTGTGTAGTTGATAGGAATCAGCTGACCAACAGGGCCTACATTTCTTAGACCTCAGGGAATCCAAGTAGAGTCATATGACTCATTTATCTCCATTTTGTAATAGAGAGAAAGGATACATGTCACTTTCAGACTAGAGTTTGTTGAAGCTGTGTGTCTGCACCATTACTTTCACTTACCACTGGCTGGATGCCCAGTGAAAGGCAGAGCAATAACATAGGAGCCTGGGTGCCTGAATCACCATGTGGAGGAAAAACTCAATAACCAAGATTAGATGCATGAAAAGATTATGTAAGCTAGAAAATAACATATCTATGCAAAACTTCTGTAATTTGGGATTTCATCTATACAGTTTCTAATATATAGTAATAATTTTTTTTCATCTCAATAACCTCTCTCAGCTAAACTTAAAGGTTTCAGGGCCCACAGCGAGGTCTTCTAGCCAAGCATATACACCAATACTGGTGTCTACACTTGTTTGATATCCATGATGTTTTGATTATTGAATAATTTGGATATTAACAGTTCTTTAAACAGCTCTATTTATCATTTTAAGTATGTTTTTCTTGCACCAGGCCCTGTGATTCTGGTTAATATGAAGCTGATATAGAAAAAAGACTCACCACATTAGCCATCTAAAAATGCAGGTTAGATTCTGACCCATGATGAATTTGCCAAGGTAAGACTACCCTAATTTACCATACCTCTTGATAAATTAACTATGTGACATAGTACACAATACCCCAAAACACAAAATTTATGACTTTGAGCTATATAATAGTAATAAATGACTTGGCTAAAATTTAAAATATATTAACTACATAGAATTATATAGTTACAGAGTTAGAGAATCTTAGAATTACAAAAGGTCTTAAAGATTAAATTCTAAATCCCACAAAGATCATTATTTCCTAAGCCTTCAAGAATAATGAAACAAAATAATTAGAATTACTTAATATATATTTTTATTTATAAAGGAAGATAAACATAGACAAATTACTTAGTATTCACCATATAAATGAAATATATTTATATTCATTTTCATTTACCATTTTTGTCCTGTTTTTCCCAAATATTCTTTATTAATAGTTTATTTAACAAAATTTTATATTAATTATCACTTTGAAAGTATGAATATTATATTGTGATTTGCCTCAGATGCCACTTCTAGGGATGCTATTACACAGATCAAAATGTTATTAATATGGCAAAAAGAACTTCCTCTGTAAAGCTTGGAAAATAAAGAAACATGTATTAATAAAATATCAAAGGACTCATAATAAATAAATTAAACATTGGAAAGGTTTGAAACATAGTTAATTATTTGAAGAAGTGATAAATTGAATAAAGTTTCCATCTCAAATATTTTATTACTTATTTAGAATTGGGAAATAACTATTTTTATTTTTCCTATCTTTCTTCATATCTACTAATTTAGGCAAAATTGGCATATTCAGCAATGGGTTTTTTTTCCCAAATATTGGCATGTAAATTGCATATTCTTTAGTGTACTTATGTAGTTGGCATTCTACATCCTTTATTCAGTTAACAAATAACTATTAGTTTTGCTTCCCTTATCAATTTAATGTGAGAAGGTTGAAATTTTTACTCGAATCCAGTGAGTCCAAATCACAGTTACACAAGATGGTGTTATGCAGTAAGAATTAGAAAGGTGAAAACAATAGTAATAGGACGCTATTCCACTAATGCAGTTATGAGTATTTATAGAGTTGAGACTAAACTCTTTTAGAACATAATAAATAATAGAAAACAAACCTAAATGTAAATCTGTGTATGTGTGCATGTACATGTTTGTTTTCTAGTTATTTCCTTTGAAAAAATGAGACCTGGGAGAATGACACTGAGAACTTAGACTCTAACTACATTCTCCACTAAAAGTATTCAGATTTCCTTAGAAACATGGCTGTATGTAGTTATAATGATAAATAAAGAAATTAATATGTGAATAGGGAGAAGAGGAAGATCAGCAAAAGGGCAACTAATAAATGTAAAAGAAATATAGAATTAGAAAATCACTAACTGGCAATTTGACAATGATGATAAATATTAAAAATGAAAGTATCAATGGATGCATAGACTATGGGAAATAATTCCATGAAAAATGGAATTGTGTAATGTCAGAATAGCTCCACCCAAAACAGTTCATTACAAAGGGGCGAACAGTTACTTTATAGTGGAAAAAGTTTGCTGTCTTCACCAAATCAGATGATCAAAATTAGTTTACCACTAAAGTGATGAATAAAAATGGGGTGCTACATCAAAGGATACAATAATATTCTTGACCAAAAAATGAATTATCTGAATCCAATTATGATGAAACATTAGAAAAAACAAAACTTGCCCATAACTTCAAATGTCACAATACAAAAAGAAAGTTGAGAGAAAGGATTAAAGATGGAGGCATGAGAGGTGAGACAGAGACTTCCTCCTAAAACCACATATAATATGAAAATATAACTAATACAACTAATCCTTAAGGAGCAACAGGAAAGAGGACTGCACCAAACTGTATACACCTGGAGAAAAGAATAAACCTCATGGAACAGGGTAATGTACCAAAGCCATGGCCTGGTGGGACACAAGCCCTTCCCCCAACCCCAGCTCACCAGTGGGAGGAAGAGAAACAGAGTGGGGAGGGAATGGAAGCCTCAGACTGCTGAACACCTAACTCTGGAGATCTGATCTAGGAGCACAAACCTACATTTCATGGTGCTTTCATGACATGCTCATGATTAGGGGATTTAAAAGCTAAAACAGGCAGAATACCTGGAGAGACAGATTCCACCTGCTTGTGGAAATCAGGGATCCATATCCGGCTGCTCTGGGACAAAAAAAAAGGTGGGCAGTCTGAGAGACTTCCTAACAGCAAGAGGGCTGCTAAAGGGGCAAGGATTGCACAGAGATTACTGCTCAGGAGAGAGGACAGGGAGACAAAATTGTCCAGGATCACTCTGCCCAGTGGGTGGGGAACTTTCATGATCTTCAGGAGCTTCAGCCCTCTGGTTGGCTACAGAGCTCCAAGGAACCCCCTCCATGACATATAGCCTACTGAGCCTTTCTCCTGGCCAACCACAACTGGCTTACAAACTGGCAAACCCTACCCTGGTGTTAGGCCAGCCAGAGGGAAGCCCCGTCTACAGGAACTACAAACACAAAGCACAGAGGCTTATACCTGTGTGCTGGGCCCACTGGTTCTAGCAGGGGAGACTGGCATAGCATCCGGGAAGCAGGAAACAGCTCTTTCCTCCCCCTAGGCAGCCATACCGCTCCCCTGTGACCCCCAACATTGCTTCAGGGGCTGAGCATCTCCAGAGAGTAGAACTTCTCGGCACTAGAGGGCACCATATATAAATATGAAATGCCAAAGGAACCTGATTCAAAGTAAAATTATGAATAAAACCCCTGAAAAAAACTCAAATGAAATCGACCTCATGAATCTCCCTGAAAGGAATTTCAAAATAAAAATCATTAACATGCTCATGGAGGTACAGAAAAATATTCAAGAACTCAGGAATGAATTCCGGTCAGAGATCCAATCATTAAAGAACACAATATCAGAAATGAAACATAAAATGGAAAGTTTTAAAAGCAGATTAGATACGGTGGAGGAGATGATAAATGAAAAGGAAATTAGAGAAGAGGAATACAAAGAAGCTGATGCAAAGAGAGAAAAAAGGATATCTAAGAATGAAAGAATATTGAGAGAATTGTGTGACCAATCCAAACAGAACAATATTCACATTTCAGGGGTACCAGAAGAAGAAGAGAGAGGAAAAGAGTTAGAAAATGTCTCTGAGGAGGTAATTGCTGAAAACTTCCCCAATCTGGGGAAAGAGATAGTCTCTCAGGCCATGGAGGTGCACAGATTTCCCAACACAAGGGACCCAAGGAATACAATACCAAGACATATATAATTAAAATGGCAAAGATCAAGGATAAGGACAGATTATTAAAAGCAGCCAGAGAGAGAAATAAGATCACATACAAAGGAAAGCCCATCAGGCTATCATCAGACTTCTCAGAGGAAACCTTACAGGCCAGAAGGGAGAGGGATGATGTATTTAATGCAATGAAGCAGAAGAGCCTCAAACCAAGAATATTTTATTTGGCAAGGTTATCATTTAAATTTGAAGGAGGGATTAAACAATTTCCAGATAAGCAAAAGCTGAGAGAATTTACCTCCCACTAACAGTCTCTACAGTGTACTTTGGAGTGACTGCTATAGATGGAAGTGTTCCTAAGGTTTAATAGCTGTCACTAGATGTAATAAAACCACAGTAAAGAAAGTAGAACAGTTAATTACTAAGCAAATGCAAAATTAAATCAACAATTCCCCAAGTCAATCAAGGGATAGGCAAAGAGTACAGAATATGATACCTAATACATAAAGAATAGAGGAGGAAGGAAAAGGAGGAGAAAAAAGAACCTTTAGACTGTGTTTGTAATAGCATATTAAGTGAGTTAAGTTAGACTCTCAGATAGTAAGGAAGTTAACCTTGAACCTTTTGTAACCATGAATCTAAAGCCTGCAATGGCAATAAGTACATACCTAAAAATAATCACCCAAAATGTAAATGGTCAGAATGCAACAATCAAAAGATATAGAGTTACAGAATGGATAAAAAAACAAGACCCATCTATATGCTGCCTCCAAGAGACTCACTTTAAACCCAAAGACATACACAGGTTAAAAGTGAAGAGATGGAAAAAGATATTTCATGCAACTAATAGGGAGAAGAAAGCAGGAGTTGCAGTACTTATATCAGACAAAATAGACTTCAAAACAAAAAATTCACAAGGGACAAAGAAGACATGACATAATGATAAAGGTGTCAATCCAATAAGAAGATACAAGCATTATAAATATCTATGAACCCAAAACAGGAGCACCTAGATATGTGTAACAAATACTAACAGAATTAAAAGAGGAAATAGAATGCAATGCATTCATTCTAGGAGACTGCAACATTCAACTCACTCCAAAGGACAGATCAACCAGACAGAAAATAATTAAGGGGATGGAAGCACTGAACAACACATTAGAACAGATGGACCTAACAGATATCTACAGAACTGTACACGCAAAACAGCAGAATACACATTCTTCTCAAGTACACATGGAACATTTTCAAGAATAGATCATATCCTAGGCCAAAAAAAGAGCCTCGGTAAATTCAGAAAGATTGGAATTCTGCCAACCAGGTTCTCAGACCACAAAGGAATGAAACTAGAAATATGCTATGCAAAGAAAATGAAAAATCCCACAAATACATGGAGGCTTCACAACATGCTCCTAAATAACCAATGGATCAATGACCAAATAAAAACAGAGATCAAGGAATATATGGAGACAAATGACAACAATAATTTCACACCACAAAATCTGTGGGATGCAGTGAAGGCCGTGGTAAGAGGAAAGTATATTGCAATACAGGCCTACCATAGGAAAGAAGAACAATCCCATATGAACAGTCTAAACTCACAATTAACAAAACTAGAAAAAGAAGAACAAATGAGGCCCAAAGTCAGTAGAAGGAGAGACATAATAAAGATTAGAGCAGAAATAAATAAAATCGAGAAGAACAATAGAAAGAATCAATCAAAGCAGGAGCTGGTTCTTTGAGAAAATAAACAAAATAGATAAACCCTTAGCCAGACTTATCAAGAAAAAAAGAATCTACACCCAAAAACAGAATCAGAAATGAGAAAGGAAAAATAACTATAGACACCACAGAAATACAAAGAATTATGAGAGAATACTATGAAAAATTATATCCTAACAAACTGGATAACCTAGAAGAAATGGACAGCTTTCTAGAAAAATACAACCTTCCAAGGCTGACCCAGAAAGAAACAGAAATTCTGAAAAGACCAATTACCAGCAAAGATATTGAATTATTAATCAAAAAACTACCTAAGAACAAAACCCCTGGACGAGATGGCTTTACCACTGAATTTTATCAAACATTTAGTGAGGACCTAATATCCATTCTCCTTAAAGTTTCCCAAAGAGTAGAAGAGGGAAGACTTCCAAACTCATTCTATGAGGCCAGCATCACTTTAATACCAGGCAAAGGCACCACAGAAAAAGAAAATTACAGACCAATATCTCTGATGAACATAGATGCAAAAATAGCAAAATATTAGCAAACCAAATTAAAAAATACATCAAAAAGATATTCCATGATGATCAAGTAGCATTTATTCCAGGGATGCAAGGATGGTACAACATTGGAAAATCCATCAACATCATCCACCACTTCAAAAAAAAGGACAAAAACCACATGATCATCTCCATAGATGCTGAAAAAGCATTTGACAAAATTCAACACCCATTCATGATAAAAATTCTCAACAAAATGGATATAGAAGACAAGTACCTCAACATAATAAAGGCCATATATCACAAACCCACAGCCAACATTATACTTAACAGTGAGAAGTTGAAATATATTCCTTTAAGACAGGGAAAAAGACAAGGATACCCACTCTCCCCACTTTTATTCAACATAGCTCTGGAGGTCCTAGCCACATCAATCAGAGAACACAAATAAATAAAAGGCATCCACATTGGTAAGGAAGAAGTTAAACTGTCCCTGTTTGCAGATGACATTATACTGTACATAAAAAACCCTAAACAATCCATTCCAAAACTACCAGATCTAATATCTGAATTCAGCAAAGTTGCAGGATACAAAATTAATACACAGAAATCTGTGGCATTCTATACACTAACAATGAACTAGTACAGAGAGAAATCAGGAAAACAATTCTATTCACAATTGCATCAAAAAGAATAAAATACCTAGGAATAAACCTAACCAAGGAAGTGAAAGACGTATACTCTGAAAACTACAAGACACTCATGAGAGAAATTAAAGAAGATACAAATAAATGGAAACACATCACATGCTCATGAATAGGAAGAATTAATATTGTCAAAATGGCCATCCTGCCTAAAGCACTCTACAGATTCCATGCAATTCCCGTCAAAATACCAATAGCATTCTTCAACGAACTAAAGAAAATCATTCTAAAATTCATATGGAACCACAAAAGACCCCCAATAGCCAAAGCAATCTTAAGAAGGAAGAATAAAGCTGGGGGATTAAACTCCCCAACTTCAAGTTCTACTACAAATCCACAGTAATCAAGACAATTTGGTACTGGCACAAGAACAGACCCATAGACCAAAGGAACAGACTAGAGAGCCCTGATATAAACCCAACCATATATGGTCAATTTTATGTGATAAAGGAGCCATGGACATACAATGGGGAAATGACAGCCTTTTCAACAGCTAGTGTTGGCAACACTGGACAGCTACATGCAAGAGAATGAAACTGCATTATTTTTTAACCACGTACAGAAAAGTTAACTCAAAATGGATCAAAGACCTCAATGTAAGACATGAAACCATAAAACTCTTAGGAGACAACATAGGCAAAAATCTCCTGAATATAAGCATGAGCAACTTCTTCCTGACAGCATCTCCTCGAGCCAGAGAAACAAAGCAAAAATAAACACATGGGAGTACATCAAACTAAAATGCTTCTGTATGGCAAAGGACACCATCAACAGAACAAAAAGGCATACTACAGTATGGGAGAATATATTTGTAAATGACATATCCGACAACGGGTTAACATCCAAAATACATAAAGAACTCACATGCCTCAAAACCCAAAAAGCAAATAACCTAATTAAAAAATGGGCAGAGGATATGAAGAGACAGTTCTCCAATGAAGAAATTCAGATGGCCAACAGGACACATGAAAAGATGCTCCACATCACTAATCATCAGGGAAATGCAAATTAAAACCACAATGAGATACCACCTCCTGCCAGTTAGGATGGCCAGCATCCAAAAGACTAAAAACAACAAATGCTGGTAGGGTGTAGAGATAGGAGAACCTCGTACACTGCTGGTGGGAATGTATGCTAGTTCAACCATTGAGGAAAGCAATATAGAGGTTCCTCAAAAAATTAAAAATAGAAATACATTTGACCTGGGAATCCCACTCCTTGGAATTTACCCAAAGAATACAACTTCTTAGATTCAAAAATACTTATTCACCATTATGTTTATCACAGCACTATTTACAATAGCCAAGATATGGAAGCAACCTAAGTGTCCATCAGCAGATGAATGGATCAAGATGATGTGGTACATATCACAATGGAATACTATTCATCCATAAGAAAGAAACAAATCCTACCATTTGCAACAACATGGATGGAGCTGGAGGATATTATGCTCAGTGAAATTAGCCAGGCAGAGAAAGACAAGTGCCAAATGCTTTCCCTCATTTGTGGAGTATAACAATGTAGCAAAGTTGAAGGAACAAAATAGCAGCAGACTCACAGACTCCAAGAAGAGACTAATGGTTACCAAAGGGGAGGGGTGTGGGAAGGCAGGTGGGAGGGAGGGAGAAGGGGATTGAGGGGTATTATGTTTAGTACACATAGTGTGAGGGGTCACGGGGAAAACAGTGTAGCACAGAGAAAGCAAACAGTGAATCTGTGTCATATTACTACACTGATGGACAATGACTGCATTGGGGTATGCGTGGGGACTTGCTAATATCGGTAAAAGTAGTAACCACATTTTTTCATGTGAAACCTTCATAAGAGTGTATATAATACCTTAATAAAATTTTTTTAAAAAATCAAAGAATATTTTTCCATATTGAGTGAGACAAAAGATACATGATCAATAAATGCAACTCATTATCCTTGACTGCATTCATTTATATGATGAACATTATTGGCACAATTAGAGACACTTGAATGGGGTCTGTGGAGTAGATGATAGTAATGTGTGAGAGTTAATTTCCCAATACTGATGCTAATGCTGTAGTTATGAAGATGGTTATACTGTAGTAATTAAGGAGAATAACCTTATTTTTAAGAACAACACTAAAGTGCTGGAGAAAAAGGGACACCAGAACTGAAATTTACACTTAAATAATATTGAAATTTACTGGGAATTCATGACCTTTTCAGTATGCATTATCATCCAATGAATGCTTCATGACAGATATTTTATTATTTCATTTTTATGTCAAAATCATGTCTAGATCTATAGGATCAAACTTGTTAATGGAATAATTCAAATATTATATATTCCTTATGTTACTAGAATATATCCATTTTCAAAGTATATATAGTTCTCCATGTATTCTGACTTTATATATTTCAGGACTATGTTTTAATGAAAACAAATATGTCAGAGGGTTGTATCAATTTGGTTTAATCATCCTTTCACAAATCCTTTGCACCTTTGGATATTTTTTGCTTCATTATTTTGTCTTAAATTTTCTTTTCTATCTTTATAGCTTGATTTATTGTAGGAATACAAAATGTAATACTATAACATATAAAATATGTGTTAATTGACTGTTACATTACTAGTAAGCCATCTGGACAATAATAAGCTATTAGTACTTACGTTTGAGAGAAGTCAAAAGTTACCCATGGATTATTGACTGTGCTGGGGTTGGTATCCATAGCCCCCATGTTGTTCAAGGTTCAACTGTCTGTGCTACCTATAAGAAGCCCACATTAAATATAGAGACACATATTACATAAGTGAAATGATATGCAATGGTTGCAATAATCAAAATAAAACTGTAAATATCAGAAAAAAATAGATTTCAGACAAAGAACATAACCAGTGATAAAGATGATCATAATGAAAAAGTGATAAATTAATCAAGAATACATACTAATCTTAATTTTTTATGTCTTATAACAAAACTTTATATGAGCAAAACTGATAAAACTTCAAGGAGAAAGACAAATCTAGAATTATAGTATAAGATTTCACCATGTTTTTTTCAATACTTAATAGAACAATAAAACATTAATTAGGTAAAATTGTAGAAGAATAAAACAGAGCTATCAGCCAATTTGATTATTTGATGTTTATAAAACACTCCAAAAGAAAATAGCAGCCTAATACACATTATTTCCAAATACACATGGGCATTTATAAAACCAACCATATTCTGGGTCATATCATATGATTTAATAATGTCAGGAAGTTCAAATGACACAATTTTTCTCTGACAACAGTTAATTATATTAGAAATGAATATCAGAAACATATGTGGAAAATCCCTAAATATTTGGGAACAAATCACACTATTCTAAATAACACATAGATTAAATTAATTAATAAATTACACCTAGATTTAATTAAGAAATTAAATTTTAAGGAAAATTATAAAGTATTTTGAGTTTAATGAAAATAAAAATGAGCATATAAAATTTGTTGGCTGCAAATAAGGAATTACTTAGATATTTTTAGCACTGAACACCTATTTATGGTAGAAAATCAAGAATGTCTCTTAGCCTCCTCCCCCAAAATAAGCCACAACAGAAGAGCAAATGAAACCCAAAGTAAACAGAAGGAAGGAAATAACAAAGATTCTTGGAGAAATCAAACAAATAGAAAACAGAAAAGCAATAAAGAAACCGTAAGATGGTTCTCTGTGAAGATCAATCAATCAATCAATACCTAGGCTGACTGACTAGGGAAAAAGAAAAGAAAAGTGGAGAAAGACAAACATACATGTAAAGAATGAAAGAGGTGATATCACTACATATTCTCTGTTAGGGGTTCCCTGACCCAACTCTAATGTGTGTGTGGGTGGATGGGGGTTTTCTCACACATAACACTGAGCAATTGAAACCAGTAGGGTGTCAAAGAACTCAGACTCAACTTGATACTATCTGCCTAGAGACAGCACTAGATTCCCTAGGTTAAGGGCTTCATCTTAAAAGGCTCCCCTCTACAACCCACACTCCAGACATCAGTTGCAAGCCCAGGCTGTTTTCTGTACTTCTGACCCATTGGCTACAGACTGGAGGTTCCAGCAACCTCCCACTTAGGTTCCACTAATTTTCTAGAGAGGCTCACTGAACTCAGGAAAATACATATATTTACCAGTTTAATAAAGGACACTGCAAAGGATAAAAGTTAATAGCCAGGTGAAGAGCTACATTGAGCAAGGTCCTTAACAAAGGAGCTTTATCTTACAGAACTTGGGACCTGGCTCAGTGACACATGGAAGCATTCTGGTTTTCCCTAAGCATGGAAACTCTCTCTGACAGAAAAGCAGGATTCCACTGCAAGGATTTTACCCAAAGAGAACAAAATCCATGATTCAAAAAGGTATGCAACCATTTATTTATTGACACATTATTTACAATAACCAAGATATGGAAGCAACCAAAGAAGATGTGGTATATATCCACAATGGAATATTATTCAGCCATAAAAAGAAAGAAATCCTGCCATTTGCAAAACTATGGATGGACCTAGAAGGTGTTATGCTAAATGAAATAAAATAGGTGTAGAAAGACCAATACCATATGATTTCACTTATTTGTGGAATCTAAAAACAAAACAAAACAAAATGAACAAAATAGCAGTATACTCATAGATGGTGAGAAGTGACTGGTCATTACCATGGGGGAGGGATTGAGGTAGGTTGGTGGGGAGAGGGAGGGTGATAAGTGGGCACACAAATTCTCATCATAATATGTTTGTCACAGGGATGGTAGCACAGAATGGAGAATAGAGCCAATGATTCTGTAACATCCTTCTATGTTGACAGATAGTAGCTGCACTAGTTGGGGTTAGGATTTAATAATGTGGATAATCGTTGAACTGCTGTGTTGTATACTTGAAACCAATATAACATTGTATATTCACTATACTTCAATAAAAAAATACAAATAAAACAATGGAAAGGATTTTAGATTTATATGAATATTAGACAAAGGTTAGTGATAGCCTACAGATCTATGTTAGTTAAATAAAATTAAATTGAGATTTAAAAAAAAATAAGAGAAAGAAAAATGCTTTTCTATTGGGTTTTGTGAGGATTTCATTGCATAGTCATGATTGCCTAGACCTTTGGCCATTGGATGATTCAACCTCCAGTACTATTTATTCTCCCCTCTCAGGGGTTGGGGGTTAGGGGATTACTACTCACACTTTCTAATCACATGTTTGTTCCCCTGGCAATCAGCATCTACCTTTGAGCATGGTCCAAAAGACTCCTCATTGACATAACAAGACACCTATTTGACCTTTATGGCTCTGAAGCATTTTCAGGAACTGTGGATGAAGACCAAATATATCTGAGAAATATATTTTGGTTGTCTGAATGACCAAATATACATTTGTGATAATCATTACATCACAGATTATGTGAATATTAAAAGGATAATAAGGAAATAACATGAACCACTTTATGTCAATAACTTTGATACCTTTGATGAAATGGACAAAAAATAAAACATGAAAAAAGTTCACTCAAGAGTAAATAAATAAATAAATAAATAATACACATATTCCTATATGTAGGAAAAAAGTTAATGTGTTTTTTAAAAAAATACCCACAAAGGAAATTTTTCCAAAAGGATGTATGATTTCTAAAAAGTAAGGAGAAATGAGAAAGTAGTCTCACATTTATTGTTTTGGCAGTCAGATCGCTACAGTATAAACATATAAATTATGGTACTCAGTGCATGTATTAGGTAGGAAGATAGACATGAAGAGCTGGGGTTAGCGGAAGATAAAGTTCAAGGAAAAAAGCTGTCCAGACTGCCGAGATATAGGGTCCCACATGAAGGCAACAAAGGTTTGCAGGGAGATAACTTCCTCCCCAACCAGATCCAATGGGAACTCTGTCAAACAGAACTAAGAACTGCCCAAATCACACCTCAGCATTAGGAAAGGATTGTTCTCATTGAGAGGGATGACTACATAGAAGGACCTGTAAATCAAATAACCCCACCTTTTCAGTCAAATAGGAGCTTCCTATCCAGAATGTAATATATAAGCCTTCTGCCTAAAAGTTCAGGGCCTTTGTCTACCTTGACTTTGGCCCGCTCCTCCTGTGGAGGGTATTCAAGTAAAACTCTCGCTCTGCTTTTCTACCATGTCTCTTCCTTTCAATTCTTTGTTGCGATGACAACAAGACTGAGGAGAACAAACTCAACCCATAACACATGGAAGTATATATAGAAGTGTTAATGAATGATACACATACCATGCAATCATATAGAGGAATCTCACAGGCGTAATGTTGAGCAAAAGAAACCTGATTATTTCTACTTGATTCTATCTATAGTAAGTACAAAAGCATCCTTAACTAATTTGCTGCTTAAAAGTCAAGATAATGGTTACCCATGATTAAGCTGATATTGACACTGAAGTACTAGCGATGTCCATTTCTTTGTTGGAGTGCCCATAATTACATAGGTGTTCAATTTGTCAAGTATACTTAAGTCGTGCATTCTCCTACATACTAATTACACTTCAGTAAAAATATTTTAAAAAGCAGAATTTTACCTGCTATATTAAAAGACTACTCCAAATAAGTCACCCTCTCTTCATCCTTTCCAAATATGTAGTTATGTACTTATCAGTAACACCTAATCGACTGATGGTAAAGAAAAAAACAAAAATTTTCTAAGTTTAGGATTATATTTTTATAAAATATGAATACATTCTTAGGTATACATTTGAAAATGGGAAAAAGCATTATTGTTTCATTTTTCCTACTACATGAATCACTTTTACATATATCTTACAACTGATTAAATAAATGATGCTCCTATTGTTCCAAGAATATTTACTTGTTCATAAATTTCCTGTGAACATGGTACATTGCTACTTTTTGTCTTAGAAAAATATAGTTAACATAAGCTGAAAAACATGTGGTCAGATTACAACTAGATAAGTGCAAATGAATTTTAGGTATTTTTATGCAATTCAGTTTATTATTGTTATGATTTTTAAAATATCTTAGGAAAACTTTAATCATACTAATTTTTAATATAAAATACATGATATGTGATACCTTAAGATTCTAATACTCTATCAGAAGAGTAAATTGAAAACTATTGCAAACAGTGCTTCTTTTCTTTCTACTTTTGAGGAAAATTTTAATTTTACACATGTGCTTTTTAATTTAATATTTCACTTATTCTTCCTGTAGGACATCACAATTTGTAACTCAGGGTTATTAATTCACTTGAAACTAAATTTAGAAATAGACGAGGTTTAAATAATAAATGTACAGATGATAGTTGATAAATTACAAATAAACAAAAATAGTTAATCATTAGCTCTTAGCTACAATTTCAAAAATCAAGTCAGTTGAGAAATTTACAGTATGCAAAAGCAAAGATATGCTATAACATGCCATAAAATATATCTGTTAATCACAATCTGGGGTGGCTGGCAAAAGGCAATTAATTATCTCCACCTTGGTGGAAATAAATAATGGAAAAATATGCTGCTGAAAGATGGTAAATGTTTTAAATAATGAATGTGGGGGAGTTTTTAAATAAAACACTTCAATTTGGATGAACCACTACTCTGAAATGCCAAATATCTTCTTTCCAAATGTTAAATATATTACTTTAGAAATTCCTTCCCTTGTGGTATTTCAGTGCAGGGTAGAAAACCTAAATTATTGATTATATTACTACTAGGCTGTCATTTACAATAATATGAACTACAGATAAACTGTCCTGTTGCAGTGGGATAACTTCAAATATTATCTTTAATGCTATCAAAACAGAGTGCACTTAGGAATCTCACTACACACAACCTCAGAGATTTATAAGCTTCCAACCCAAATGCAGCTCTGTGCTTCGATTATCACAGGGAATGAATCAGTCAACATCATTTATTTGGGATGGCATTGGTGCTGACCCAAAGGCGAATAACTGGATTCCCTAAGGTGAAAATGTAATAATGAACAGGTGTTTTAAATTTTCAAAATATAATTATTAGTCCAACACCTAGAGAAAAAATGATTTCTACATGGCTTTTAGAAATTAATTTTCAACTTTTCAAAATAAATGCTTGTGATCTAGTAATTCATAAATCTCATAAAAACATGTCATCTAAAATAGCAATCTTTATTTTACACTCACCACTTATTGTTTCATTTAATCATATCTTCTTGAATGTAATAAAATTCTAATCACCCAAATGTAGATTGCCCACAATGAGTAAAATGCTGATGAATAAACATAGGAAAGAGAGGTTATCGTTATGAAATTTATATTCCACAGGATAGAAATTAAATGGAAATACTGTATTAAATATAAAACTGGGTAACAATTCCAAGCAAATTAGATATCATCCACTACTTATAAAAACATTTATTAGAGTTACACTATGGCAGTAGCTCTGAAAGTAACACTGTGGTATTAACAAGCTCTAGCTTGCTTTCTTGCTTATTTTCGAATATAAGTTAAGATTAGTATTCAAAATGATTGATAACTGTAAATGGAAAGTATTCTGGTACTGAAAAAAATGCCATTTTAAATTACTAGTAAGTATCAGAATACAGAATTAAAAAATAAAAGATGAATATAAATTAATATGATTTTAGAGAACAATCTAAATAAATTCATAAATTAAAATTGCACAGCATAAGTCAATAAAGGCTTAATTATAACATTCCAGTTTTTACATATGAGCATTTATCAGTACTTTTAGTCCAAATTTGTATTGAAATGAAACTGTGAATCTGAGCATACAAGCACAAGGCTGTGATTCTAATTGTGTATATATGACACTAAGAAATTTTTTGATAAAGAATAAATTCTAAATCTACCATTTTCTTGAATTAAAGTAAATTCTAGGATGAACAGAATTTAAAAAAAAATCAAACTTTAGGCCTATAAGAATATATGGACATTTAAAATATAATCTTAAATTATTATTTTTTTCTAAAAATAGGAATTATAAGCCCTGATATAAACTTTGATAAATTTTATTACATGTAGAACAATTAACATCTGGCCAACAATGGAAAATCAACCCAAACTACTACAATAACAATATTTTTTTAATTATACATACAAATGGTAAGCCTGAGAAACTAATTTGAAAAGGTAGGACAGACAAGGGATTGATTTATATAAAATATAAATGAAGTAGTAAAAAAAGATCAACTCGATTTAAGAAATATTTAAAAATTATTGGGAAATTTATCTTGTGCACAACAGACACACATATTTGCACACACTTATTTTTACCTATCATATTAGTTAACTTTAATTTAAAATATTTAATAACACAATACAGTGAGAATGAAACAAAAATATGTACACCTGTCACTCTAGCATAGTTTATAATAACAAAGACAGAGCAGATGTACTACCAAATAATAACAAAATTGCTAAGTAGATTAAGCTAAGTGAATTCTGATTCAACCACACAGATTCTCCAAATCCTACAATACATGGATATAGCATTGCATAAGTCTCTTGTGTACATCTGTGCTACTGCTACTTGTAGTTAAAGGGAAAAAATATGAATCTCTAATCACCTAAATTTCATATATGTCACAATGGAAATCAGTTAAAAGTTGAATGTAAATCCAGCTAAATTTCACTCTGTTGCAGTTATGATAATTACTGGACAGTTGTGAAAAAATTATCTGGAGAACTACTTGTCTAAAATGATTGGGATAATCAGCATTAGGAAATGGGGGTAATTCTACAAGTTTACGGAATCTGAAAGGCCACATCATCAATAATTAGCATAATATTATGCATACAAAGCATTCATTAATCATAAAAAAATGACCAAGATCATGACTAAATGTATATTTCTTTGATTATTGATTAATGTAGTCTACTTTACCCTTAAAAATATCTGGCTATGGGTCACACTGTAAAAACTAGTCATTTATAGTATTGGAATTCCAATACCTTATGCTAAGAGATAAGAGGTCTACACTAAATTGTGATTTATTTAAAACATTTTTTTAAATTATTCAATATGTCATTACAGATAGAGATTCATGGACCAATGATTATATTTCATTAATAGTGAGTCAATTCAATTTTTTATCAGTTTCATGTGAAGAAAAATCTAAAGGATTGCTTGTTTTTAAAGTCCATTGTATTTATAATTTCATTACTGTTAGAGAAGTAGTCTTAGTGAATAATAAGTTTTGTGAAACAAACAAAACCATCCCTTTACTCCTTTTAGTCTATATTATCCTTAATTATATGATATAGGAAAAAGAAATGAATAATAAAAATGATTTAATCAGATTCAAGATGGCGGTGTGAGAGGCCAGACAGAGAAATCCTCCCAAAACCACAAATAGTATGAAAATATAGTTAATTAATACAACTAACCCTAAAACAGCAACAGGAAAGAAGGCTGCACCAGACTGCATACAGACATTATGAACAGAGCAGACCCGATGAAACAGGGTAACATAATGGAGCCTTGATTTGGGGGGACCCAGGCCCTTCCCGAACCCCAGCTCACCAGCAGGAGGAAGAAAAATGGAGCAGGGTTAGGGCAGAATCCTGGGACTAATGAACACCTAGCCCTGGAGATCTGTTTTTCTAGCAGAAACCTGCACTGGGTGGCACTCTGGAGATTGGGGAGCTGGGACAGGTGGAGTGCCTGAGGACTGACGTTCTGGCCATTTGTGGAGGAAGGGATCAACATGCAACTGCTCTGTGACAGGGGAAAGGCAGGTGGTCTGAGAGGCTTCCTAGCAGTGAGAGGGCTGCTAAAGGGGCACGGTTTGATGGAGCTTGTTGCACGAGAGAAGGGAGAGCTGGACAAGGTTGTGTGAGTGTGCACTGCCCACCCAGCAGGCTGGGAAATTTGAGGAGACCCAGGCACTCCATCCCCTGACAGACTGCTCAGCTCCAAGGCCCCCTACTGTGATATGCAGCCTGCTGAGCCTTCCCCATGAACTGACAGCACTGGCTTGCAAATTGGCCGTCACTGTGCTGGCGTCAGGCCAGCCAGAGGGAGGTCCTGCCAACAACAGCTAGAGATGCCCAAGCACAGAGGCTTACACCTGTGGGCTCAGCCCATTGGCTGTGATACTGGAGACAGGCACTGCAGATAGGAATCAGGAAACAGATAATTCCTCCCACCAGGCACCAGTTGTGCTCCCCAATGACCCCCAAAATCACTCTCTGGGCTGAGCAGCTCCAGAAACTAGAGCTTCTGGGCACTACAGGGCACCACATAGAAATGTGAAATGTCAAAAAAACCTGCTTCAGACCAAAATCTCACAAACCCTAGAAAAAGGACCAAATGAAACTGAACTCACAAATCTTCCTGAAAGAGAGTTCAACATAAAAATCATAAACATGCTTATGGAGGTACAGAAAAATATTCAAGAACTCAGGCATGAATTTAAGATGGAGATTCAATCATTAAGAAATTCCATATCTGAAATGAAACATATAGTGGAAGGTTTAAAAGCAGACCAGATGTAGTAGAAGAGACGGTAAATGGAATAGAAATCAGAGAAGAGGAATACAAAGAAGTTGAAGCACACAGAGAAAAAAGAATCTCTAAGGATGAAAGAACATTGAGAGAACTGTCTGATGAATCCAGACAGAACAATATTCGAATTATAGAGGTACCAGAAGAAGAAGAACAGAGAAAAAGGGATAGAAAGTGTCTCTGAGGAGGTAATTGCTGAAAACATCCCCAATCTAGAAAAGGAGAGTCTCTCAAGACAAGGTGGTGAACAGATCTCCCAGCACAAGGGACCCAAGGAAGACAACATCAAGACATATAATAATTAAAATGGCAAAGATCAAGGACAAAGACAGACTATCAAAAGCAGCAAGAGAGAGAAAATAGATCACATACAAAGGAAAACCCATCAGGCTATCATCAGATTTCTCAACAGAAACCTTACAGGCCAGAAGGGAGTGACATGTTATATTTACTGCAATGAAGCAGAATGGCCTCAAACCAAGAATACTTTACTTGGCAAGGTTATCATTTAAATTTGAAGGAGGGATTAAACAATTTTCAGATAAGCAAAAGCTGAGAGACTATACCTCCCACAACCCAAAACAACAGTGCATTATGGAGGGAATCATATAGACAGATGTATTCCGGAGGCTAAATAGATGTCACCCAAGGGCTAGAGAAAGAATACAGAATATGATTCATAACATACAAAAATGGAGGAGGAAGAAAAAGGAGGAAAAAAGAAAGAACCTTTAGGTTGTGTTTGTAATAGTATACAAACTGAGTTAAGTTACACTGTGAGATAGTAAGGGAATTAGCCTTGAAACTTTGGTAACCATGAATCTAAAGCCTGCAAAGGCAATAAGTACATACTTATCTATAATCACCCTAAATGTAAATGGTCTGAATGCAACAGTCAAAAGATATGGAGTCACTGAATGGATAAAAACACAAGACCCTTCTCTATGCTGCCTACAAGAGACTCACTTCAAACCCAAAGACATACAGAGATTGAAAGTAAAGGGATAGAAAGACATTTCATACAACTAATAGGGAGAAATAAGCAGGACTTGCAGTACTTGTATCAGACAAAATAGACTTCAAAACAAAGAGAGTTACAAGAGACAAAGAAAGACATTACAGAATGATAAAAGGGTCCATCAAACAGGAGGATATAACTATTATAAATATCTATGCACCCAACAAAGGATCACCTACATATGTGAAACAAATACTAACAGAATTAAAGGGGGAAAATAGAATGCAATGCATTCATTTTAGGAGACTTCAACACACCACTCACTCCAAAGGATAGATCAACCAGATAGAAAATAAGTAAAGAGACAGAGGCACTGGACAACATATTAGAAGAGATGGACCTAACAGACATCAACAGAACACTCCATCCAAAAGCAACAGGATACACATTCTTCTCAAATGCACATGGAATATTTTCATGAATAGATCATATACAAGGCCACAAAAAGAACCACAGTAAATTCACAAAGATTGAAATTGTGCTAATCAGCTCAGGTCACAAAGGTATGAAACTAGATATAAATTACACAAAGAAAATGAAAAATCCCACAAACACATGGAGGCTTAATATCATGCTCCTAAATAATCAATGGATCAATGACCAAATAAAAATAGATCAAACAATATATGGAGACAAGTGACAACAATAATTCAACACCGCAAAAATCTGTGGGACACAAAGAAGTCCGTGCTAAGAGGGGAATATATTGCAATACAGGCCTACCTCAGGAAAGAAGAACAATCCCAAATGAACAGTCTAAACCCACAATTAACGAAACTAGAAAAGGAAGAAAAAATGAGGCCCAAAGTCAGTAGAAGGAGGGACATAATAACGATTAAAGCAGAAATAAAACAATGAAAAGAATCAATGAAAGCAGAAGCTTGTTCTTTGAGAAAAAAAGAAAAATAGATGAACCCTTCACCAGACTTATAAATAAAATAAGAAAATCTACACACATAAACAGAATCAGAAATGAGAAAGGAAAAATCACTACAGACACCAGAGAAATACAAAGAATTATGAAAGAATCCTATGAAAAATTATATGGTAACAAACTGGATAACCTAGAAGAAATGGATAACTTTCTAGAAAAATACAACATTCCAATGCTGACCCAGGAAGAAACGAAAATCTGATTAGACCAGTTATGAGCAAAGAAATTGAATTGGTAATCAAAAAACTACCTAAGAACAAAACTCCTGAACCAGATGGTTTCACTGCTGAATTTTATCAAACATTTAGTGAAGACGTAATACTCATCCTCCTTAAAGTTTTCCAAAAAGTAGAAGAGGACAGAATATACCCAAACTCATTCTATGAGGCCAACATCACTCCAATACCAAAACCAGGCAAAGACACAACAAAAAGGAAAATTACAGAGACCAATATCCCTGATGAACATAGATGAAAAAATACTCAGGAAAATATTAGCAAACTGAATTCCAAAATACATCAAAAGGGTCATCCATCATGATCAAGTGGGATTTGTCCCAGGGATGCAAGGATGGTACAACATTGGAAAATCTATCATCATCCACTACATCAACAAAAAGAAGGACAAAACCCACATGATCATCTCCATAGATGCTGAAAAACCATTTGACAAAATTCCACATCTATTCATGATAAAAACTCTCCACAAAATGGGTATAGAGGGCAAGTATCTCAACATAATAAAGGCCATATATGACAAACCCAGCCACCATTATATTTAACAGTGAGAAGAAAAGCTGAAAGCTTTTCCTTTAAGATTGTGAACAAGGCAAGGATGCCCTCTCTCCCCACCTTTATTCAACATAGCTCTGGAGGTCCTAGCCATGGCAATCAGTCAACACAGAGAAATAAAAGGCATCCAGATTGGCAAGGAAGAAGTCAAACTGTGCGTGTTTGTACATGACATGATATTGTACATAAAAATCCCTAAACAATCCACTCCAAAACTACTATATCTAATATCTGAATTCAGAAAAGTTGTAGGGTACAAAATTAATACACAGAAATCTGTTGCATTCCTATACACTAATGATGAACTAGCAGAAAGAAAAATCAGGAAAACAATTCCATTCACAGTTGTATCAAAAAGTAATAAAATATCTAGTAATAAACCTAATGAAGGAAGTGAAAGACCTTTACTCTGGAAACTACAAGAAACTCATGAGAGAAATCAAAGAAGAAACCAATAAATGAAAACATGTCCATGCTCATGGATAGGAAGAATTAATATTTTCAAAATGGCCATCCTGCCTAAAGCAATCTACAGATTCAATGCAATCCCTATCAAAATACCAACAGCATTCTTCAATAAACTAGAGCAAATCATTCTAAAATTCATGTGGAACCACAAAGGACCTCAAATAGTCAAAGAAATCCTGAGAAGGAAGGACAAAGTGGGGGGAATTACGCTCCCTGACTTCAAGCTCTACTACAAAACCACAGTAATCAAGACAATTTGGTACTGGCACAAGAACAGACCATAGACCAATGGAACAGACTAGAGAGCCCAGATATAAACCCAAGCATATATGGCCCATTAATATACGATAAAGGAGCCCTGGATATACAATGGGGAAATGACAGCCTCTTCCACAGCTGGTGTTGGCAAAACTGGACAGCTACATGTAAGAGAATGAAACTGGATTATTGTTTAACCCCATACACAAAAGTAAATTCAAAATGTATCAAAGACCTGAATGTAAGTCATGAAATCATAAAACTATTAGAAAAAATTGTAGGCAAAAATCTCTTGGACATAACCATGAGCAACTTCTTGATGAACATATCTCCCCAGGTAAGGGAAACAAAAGCAAAAATGAGCAAGTGGGACTATAGCAAACTACAAAGCTTCTGTATAGCAAAAGACACCATCAGTAGACCAAAAAGTCATCCTACAGTATGGGAGAATATATTCATAAGTGACATATCCGATAATGGGTTGACATCCAAATTATATGAAGAGCTGAAGCACCTCAACAAACAAAAAACAAATAAGCCAATTAAAAAATGGGCAGAGGAGCTGAACAGACACTTCTCCAAAGAAGAAATTCAGATGGCCAATGGGCACATAAAAAGATGCTCCACATCCCTAATCATCAGAGAAATGCAAATTAAAACCACAATGAGATATCACCTCACACCAGTTAGGATGGCCACAATCCAAATACAAACAACAGCAAATGTTGGTGAGGATGTGGAGAAAGGGGAACCCTCCTACCCTGCTGGTGAGAATGTAAAATATTTCAACCATTGTGGAAAGCAGCATGGAGGTTCCTCAGAAAACTAAAAATAGAAATACCATTTGACCCAGGAATTCCACTCTTGGAATATACTTTTATTATACATCAGCCCAGTTTGAAAAAGACCTATGCACCCCTATGTTTATCGCAGCACTATTTACAATAGCCAAGAAATGGAAACTACCTGTTCATCAGTAGATGAATGGATTAAGAAGATGTGGTAAATGTACACAATGGAATATTATTCAGCCATAAGAAGAAAACAAATCCTACTACTTGCAACAGCATGGTTGGAGCTAGAGGGTATTATGCTCAGTGCAATAAGCCAGGCGGAGAAAGGCAAGTATCAAATGATTTCACTCATCTGTGGAGTGTAAGAACAAAGAAAAATTTCAAGGAATAAAACAGCAGCAGACTCACAGAACCCAAGAACGGACTAACAGTTTCCGAAGGGAAAGGGACTGGGCAGGATGGGTGGGAAGGAAGGGAGAAGGGGAATAAGGCGTACTACGATTAGAAGACATAATGTAGGGTGGGGACATGGGGAAGGTAGTATAACACAGAGAGGACAAGTAGTGAATCTATAGCATCTTACTATGCTGATGGACAGGGACTGTAATGGGGTTGGTGGTGGGAACATGATAATAGGGGGAGTCTAGTAATCATAATGTTATTCATGTAACTGTACCTTAATGATAGCAAAATAAAAAAATTTTTGAATGATTTAATCTAATTAGGCTACATGAGCAATTTATATTGAATTTTAACATTAAATTTGTTTCAAAAGAAATTAAAATAGCATTATACAATTATTACATAATAGTCTAATGCTAGAACTTAATATTACTCTATATTAATTTGAGGAATTTGAGACATAGAAGGATAAACTTTATAAGTCACAAAATTATTTTTTCAAGAGTTAGTACTAGAATAACTGTTTGCACATAAACTCTCTAATTGCTCCTTAAGATTAGAAAGTGCAAATACGATATAGTAAAAAATTATAGTTTCCATCACATGATTATTTTTTTCTTCCAAAATAAATGAAGACAAGAAGTGAAAGAATAATTTCAAATTTTTCTGGTGTTTTATTTAAATCACCCAAACCTCAAGCCTTATTTTATGCAACACTGTTAGATGTTAACCTTTTTAATAAGTAGACATTCTTCTATTTAAAAAATTAGAAGAGAGTCAGGGCTCAGTGCTGAGGGAAAAGACAGAAACACTTGTCTCCTGATATTTCCCTGAAAAAATCTATTTGCATACTTTAAAAATGATAACTTATATTCTGACTTTCAATCAGCCTGAATATAAATGCTTACTGAGATCCAACTTAGTAGGACAATGACAGGTCTTGGGACATTCTTAACTAGTGGGAGACACCAAGACCAAAAACATTGGGTTGGACTTTCAGGAAAGTTTGAAAAAAAAACAAGAGTTCAAACTGGGCTGAACAAAAAGTTTTATTACCTCTACTGGACTATACATCAAAATTGGGAGAGATGGCTTTTTATCAGCTGCACATAACGCAGAGTATCAAGGAAATTGAAGAAGTGGAAGAACTGGGGGAATATATGCTTCAAACAAAAAAACAAGATAGAACTTCAGAAACAGACCTTAATGAAATGGAAATAAGTGACTTACCTGATAAAGAGTTCAAGTAATGATCACAAAGATGCTTACTGAGGTCAAGAGAACAATGCATGAACAACATAAATTCAACAAAGATAAAATATAAGAAAGTGCCAAACAGAAATGTAGAATATAATAAACTGAATTAAAAATACAATAGAGGGTTTCAACAGCACACTAAAGCACCTGGAAGAAATGATCAGTGAACCCAAAGACAGGGCACTGGAATTAATCTAAGCTATGGGGTAAAACAAAAAAAGAAGAAGAAAGAGTAAGGATAGCTTAAGGGGTAGATAGGGTACCATCAAACAAACTAATATATTCATTATAGGAGTACAAGAGGGAGCAGAGACAAAGCATAACTTATTCAAATAAACACTGCCTGAAGATTTCCCTAACCTACAGAATCACACAGACATTCAGATCCAGGTAGCCCAGAAAGTTCCAAATAAGATACATCTAAAGATAGCCACACGGAGACATATTACATTTAAGTTGTCAAAAGATAAAGACAAGGAGAGAATCATAAAAGCAGTAAGACAAAAACAACTTGGTACACAAGGAACCTCCCCTAAGCAAAAGCAATTCTAAGAGGAAAGTTTTATAGGGATGAGTGCCTACATTTAGAAAAAGAGAAAGATCTCAAATAAGCAACCTATCTTTATACCTCAAGAAACTAGAATAAAGAAGAAACTAGGTCCAAAGTTAGTAAAAGGAAAGAAATAACAAACATCTGAGTGGAAATAAATGAAATAGAGTCTAAAAAGGCAAAATAAAAATCAATGAAGCTAATACCCAGCTTTTTAAAAATAAACAAAATTGGCAAACCTTTAGCTAGACTTATCAAGTTAAAAAGAGAGGACTCAAATAAAATTAGAAATGAAAGGAAAAATTACAATTGTTACTGCATATGTACAGAGGATCATAAGAGATTATTATGAACAATTATGTAAAAACAAATTAAAAACCTACAAGAAATAAATAAATTACTGGAAACATACAACATAACAGGACTGAATCATGAACAAACAGAAAATTTGTAAAGGCCAATTATTACTAAAGAGATTGGATCAGTGATCCAATACCTCCCAAGAAATAAAATTCCAGGACTTAATGGCTTCGTGGGTGAGTTCTACCAAACATTTAAAGAATTAATACCAATTCTTCTCAAAATCTTTCAATAAAAATAAAATCACTTTGGGATAATTCCAGACTCATTTAATGAGTCCAGCATTACACTGACACCAAAGCTAGACAAGGACACAGGAAAGGAAATTACAGGCCAATATCCCTAATGAACATAAATGCAAATATCCTCAACAAGATATTAGTAAACTGAATTCACAATACGTTAAAAGAATCATGCACCATGATCAAGACGGATATTTTCCAGGAATAAAATGATGGTTCAACATCTGAAAATATATATGAATATGTATATATTTATATATATAATTCAGTCTTGAGAAGTAAGGAAATCCTGCTGTTTAAGACAACATAGAAAAACCTTGAAGGTATTATGCTAAGTGAAATAACTCAGAAAAAGACAAATACTATATTATATCACTAATAAGTGGAATCTGGAGAAAAAAATAAAACTCATAGGCAGAGAGTAGAAAACTGGATGGAGGCTTGGGGAAATAGAGAAAGGTTGATAAAAGGGTATAAAATTTCAGCTACAAGATAAGTTCTGAGGATATACTGTAAAATATGGTGAGTATGGTTGATAGCACTATGTATAGTAGAAATTTGCTAAGAGTAGAACTTAAGTGATCTTAACACAGAAAAGATAAATACTTGAGGTGATGGATGTGTTAATTAACTAGGTGAGAGAGAATCTTTTCAAGTATATAGATATATCAAATTGGCATGATGTACACTTCAAATATAATAATTTTATATGTCAGTTTTAACTCAATAATACTGAATTTAAAAAATTATAAAAGCATCAATCATATGTTCGTTTCTGCTGGTATAACAGCTTCCTAAGCATAAAATGTAATTTACTAGGTGAATTAATTATGCAAATATTTATAACAAGTTGCATAGTTGTATTGCCTTTTATTGCTTACTTGCCAAAAAAATTAATAATATGAATTTTACATTCCAGGAGAAATGAGAAATAATTTGGCAAAACTTGGTATATACTTTAATAATCATTGCAAAAGACTGATAGTTATTTCAGTCTTGGTGTTGAAAATGGAAATTCAACGACAGCATTAGTTTATGGTTTGAGTTTTGTGATCCTTTCATCAGCTGAAAGTGATAAAATTTTTGAGACTCCTTGTTTGCTGTGAAAACTTGATTATAGAAATCTTTCAGGCTGTACTCAAAGCTGAATCTGAAGGCAACTAAAGCGTATTGGAATGTGTATAGATCAAAGTATTCCTAAGTCTATATTAGAGTGCCATGTAAAAAAATGACAAAAAAACTTATATAGATAACATATAATCTCTGATATTCTGCTAGTCTTTTAAAAACTGAAGAATAAAGGAAACTTGTTTGTGGTGTGTTGTTATTGCTGCAAGTTCTGCAATTTTTCCCCATTGAGCAGTAGAGCCCCTTCGAATGAGAACTTGCCAACAACTGCTTTGACCAGTTGAGTGTGGCAGAATGGTTCTGTGCCTGATCTGGGTCTAACAGTTCAGGGGATTGGCAGTTTCTGCCTTGGAACTTTGGAATCCTACAACGTCATAGTCTGACAACCATGAGGGAGATATGGCATGAGAAACTAGTCAGACAGGAGGCAGGGACCCAGCTCGTCATTCTGCAAAGGCATGGGGATTGTATGAGATGTCATCTTGTACCTTCCTGACAAGAGATAATGCCAGTTGAACACTATGTACAACCCTAGTTCACCCCATATGGAGCTGTGAAATACTGACCCACAAAATACTCAAATGTAGCAAAATAGTATTGTCTTAATCCACAAATTTCTATGATAGTTCTTCACATAGTACTGGATAATGAGATAGCACTGTTTCAACTACCTTACAATATAAATTGAATTTTCTACTAGGATTTTATTCAATTACATTTCCACAATGTATTACAAAACAAATTCAAAATTAGGTAAATGTGAGAATTTGCAAACTTGAGGAAAAAAATGCAAGCAACCCCCCAAAGTAAAACAATTTTTAGTTCAATACTGATAACTTTAAATGCATGTATCTAGTTACAGAGGGCTTTCATGGTCAAGAGGGGGGCAAACGCCTCTTTAAACCTAGCCCAGAAGAATTCTGTAAAGCTCAGCTGACTGAACTATAAAACAGGTGCTTTGAAAAATTTTTTTTTCTCCTTTGTTGAAGGAAAGTATCTGGCAGAGGCTCATCTAATGATCAAATACAGCTACTAGACAACCATTAAACAAGATGAAATTTTCCTTTTAGCCAGAGACAAAATAAATATTGCCAAAATCAAAGTAAATCATATGATATGTGAAATATTGGAACTAGAAATTGCCTGTTCTTTCTTTATAAAATGTATCTAATTGATTGATTTCACAGCCTTCATTGAGTAAACAAAGCTTCTCTGGACAGTTCGAAAGCCTTTTTGTATGGATATATAACCAAAGTCAAACAGCCATTTTCACTTTTATGACAAATTGTTCCCTAGACATGTGTGACTTACATTGTCTTTGCCACTCACTCTAAAATACAAATGGAATCACATCCTGCATCCTCAGTCTGTCTAGAAAGTTATTAGATAGTGATTCAGACCTTGGTGTCCAGAGCCACACTGCTTGAATTAGTAACTCAGCCATAATTCCCAGCTATGTGTCCTTGGAGAAGTTATTTAATTTTTCTGTGCATCAGTTTTCTCTTTTGTAAAATACATAGCTCCCTGTTTGTTTTTTGGGGGGTGGGGTGGGGAGGAGAGGTGACAGGAGAGTGAGAATTTTATCATTCAAAAATGTCAAGCACTTAAAAAAGTGTTTGACACAAAGTGTTATAGTAATGTTAGCTATCATCATAATAATATGTTCAAATTTTTTTCTATTCACAAAATATCATGTTTTTCTTTTAAATGCATGTGATGATGTCTCATTTTTTAGATGGCTGAAGATGGAATGTGTTATATGTGAATATGTGAATATATCCACTGTGTATATATGTGAGTATTTTTTTAATTTAAATGTATATCCGATCTTAATTTTCAAATCATTTTAATGTAAATTTTATAATTTGGATTTTGGTGTCAGAGGGTATGCATGGATTTTGATAGACATGGAAAAATGCCTTCTAGAAAGTGTGTATTATTTATACGTCCTGTGGTTCATGAAGAGTATCTATTTTCTAAAACAGTTTCTAAAACTAGATAATATCAGGCTTGCTATTCTTTTAACAGGAAGAGTTAAAAACAGATACTTCATTGTTGCCTTTAGAAAAAGAAATTTGTAGCACTAATGAATCATTTTGTTGGAGATTTGAATCTGTTAATTTTATCACTAACATTTCATGCATTTCCCCCCTCCCATTTTTCTATTTGGGTATCAGTACATTTCCAATTGTTTTTAAGTTGACTGATTGAATTTTCCTTCAAACTTTAAAAAATTGGGTATAAATGCAGTAAAATTGGCTGCATAGTAAGAATTACAACATTTTAAAGTTTTTACCAGTTTACCTGTATTTGTGAGAAAAATAAAATGTCAATATTAAAGGTACAAATTATCTGTTACAACCAAAACATGTGTTATGCATTATGAGAATTTTCTCAAATAAGAATATTTCCTAAACAACTGAGCGTTTCAGTGTCACATAGTAGAACCTTGACCGCTAGGAGGTGGTCATGGTGTCAACATGGTGCAGCCTTTTCTGGTCTCCCAGCCATCAGTCTTCTCTGTGGCTTGATTATTTTCCACTGCTGCTGCCCTGCTTCTTCAGCTTTCTACCACTGAGCCTCATACATTCTACTGAAAATTATGTTTGCCTGGATCATGAAAAGGTGCACTTGTATTAATCACTTCTGTGATGCAAAGTAAGGTACTAAGAATGAAGTCAGGTGAAATTTTCTGTATTCTTTTCCAGGCAGTATCATTTATTTATTTTTTATTTTTTATTTTACTTTTATAGTGAGGTTTAGCATTTAATTTTTTTAAGGTATCATTGATACACACTCTTATGAAGGTTCACATGAAAAACAATATGTTTATTACATTCACCCATATTATCAGGTCCCCCCCATAACCCATTGAAGTCATTGCCATCAGTGTAGTAAGATGCCACGGAGTCACTACTTGTCTTCTCTGTGCTACACTGCCTTCCCCATGACGCCCCGCCCCACACCATGAGTACTAATCAATCCCCTTTTCCCTCCCTCCACATCCGCCCACCACCACCATTCCCCCTTAGTAACCACTAGTCCCTTCTTGGAGTCTGTGAGCCTGCTGCTGTTTTGTTCCTTCAATTTTGCTTTGTCGTTATACTCCACAAATGAGGGAAATAATTGGGTACTTGTCTTTCTCTCCCTGGCTTATTTCACTGAGCATAATACCTTCTAGCTCCATCCATGTTGTTGCAAATGGTAAGATTTGAAGCACTATTCATGAAAGCCAAGATATGGAAGCAACCTAAAGTGTCCATCAGTAGAGAATGGATAAAGAAGATGTGGTACATATACACAATGGAATACTACTCAGCCATAAGAAATAAACAAATCCTACTATTTCATTTTTTTTTAATGAACTTTTCACTTTAGAACAGTTTTAGATTTATAGAATTATCAAAAAGTAGTGTAAGACTTCCCATGTATGACCTAGTTTCTGGAATTACTACCTTACATTAGTATGGTACATTTGTTACAATGAGCTATTATTGATACAAATAACTAATCAATGTTAATACTTATTAAATAAAGTCCACAATTTCTTCAAATTCCTTAGTTCTTACTTGTGCTTTTTCTGTTCCAAGAAACAAGATACCATATTATATTTAGTCATCAGGTCAACCAGGCTCTCCCAGGCTGTGACATTGTTTTTTCATAACAATAACGGTTTTGAGGAATACAGGTCAGATGTTTTTGTACAATGTCCTTCAGTTAGAATTTGCATGACAATGTTTTTCTTATGAGTAGACTGGAGCTAGGAGTTTTGTTTTTCATCAACAGGACTTATGGCATCCTAAAGGAGAGGGGATGGACAACTATCCCTACAAATTTGGCTCAGATATCTAGAGTGATGATTCCAAATACATGAAAAGGTAATGAAAAGGGTTTTTTTTAATAACTTATTTTGGTATCATTAATCTACAGTTACATGTGCAATATTATGGTTATTAAAACTACCCCCTTCATCAGGCCCCCGCACCAACCCCATTACAGTCACTGTCCATAAGCATACAGAGATGCTATAGAATCACTACTTGTCTTCTCTGAGTTGTACAGCCCTCCCCGCTTACCCACAACATTACATCTGCTAATGGTAATCCCCCTTTTTCCCCCTTGTCCCTCCCTTCCCACCCATCCTCCCCAGTACTATTCCCTTTGGTTTCTATTAGTCCATTCTTGGGTTCTGTGAGTCTTCTGCTGTTTTGTTCCTTCAGTTTTTTTTTTCTTTGTTTTTATACTCCACATATGAGTGAAGTCATTTGATACTTGTCTTTTTCAGCTTGGCTTATTTCACTGAGCATAATACCCTCTAGCTCCATCCATGTTGTTGCAAATGGTAGGATTTGTTTTTTCTTATGGCTGAATAATATTCCATTGTATATATATACCACATCATCTTTATCCATTCATCCACTGATGGACACTTAAGCTGTTTCCACTTCTTGGCTATTGTAAATAGTGCTGCCATAAACATAGGGGTGCACATGTCTTTTTGAAACTGGGCTGTTGCATTCTTAGGGTAAATTCCTAGAAGTGGGATTACTGGGTCAAATGGTATTTCTATTTTGAGTTCTTTGAGGAATCTCCACACTGCTTTCCACAATGGTTGAACTAATTTGCATTCCCACCAGCAGTGTAGGAGGGTTCCCTTTTCTCCACATCCTCGCCAACATTTGTTGTTGTTTCGGTTTAGATGTTGGCCATCCTCACTGGTGTGAGGTGATATCTCATTGTGGTTTTGATTTGCATTTCTCTGATGATTAGCAATGTAGAGCATCTTTTCATGTGCCTGTTGGCCATCTGTATTTCTTCTTTGGAGAAGTGTCTATTCATGTCCTTTGCCCATTTCTTGAATGGATTATTTGTTTTTAGTTTGTTCAGGTGCATGAGTTCTTTATATATTTTGGATGTCAACCCCTTATCGGATACGTCATTTATGAATATATTCTCCCATACTATAGGATGTCTTTTTGTTCTACTGATGGTGTCCTTTGCTGTACAGAAGCTTTTCAGCTTCATATAGTCCCACTTGGTCATTTTTGCTTTTGTTTCCCTTGCCCAGAGAGATATGTTCATAAAGAAGTCACTCATGTTTATGTCCAAGAAATTTTTGCCTATATTTTTTTCTAAGAGTTTTATGGTTTCATGAATTGCATTCAGGTCTTTGATCCATTTTCAGTTTACTTTTGTGTATGGGGTTAGACAGTAGTCCACTTTCATTCTCTTACATGTAGCTGTCCAGTTTTGCCAACAAAAGCTGCTGAAGAGACTGTCATCCTCCCATTGTATATCCAAGGCTCCTTTATCAAATATTAATTGACTGTATATGTTTGGGTTAATGTTTGGATTGTCTATTCTGTTCCACTGGTCTGTGGGTCTGTTTTTGTGCCAATACCAAATTGTCTTGATTACTGTGGCTTTGTAGTAGAGCTTGAAATCAGGGAACGTAATTCCCGCTGTTTTATTCCTCCTTCTGAGGATTGCTTTGGCTACTCAGGGTCTTTTGTGGTACCATATGACTTTTAGAATCATTTGTTCCAGTTCATTGAAGAAAGCTGTTGGTATTTTGATAGCGATTGCATTGAATCTGTAGATTACATTAGGTAGTATAGCCATTTTGACAATATTTATTCTTCCTAGCCAAGAGCATGGGATGCATTTCCATTTGTTAGTGTCCTCTTTAATTTCTCTTAGCAGTGTCTTGTAATTTTCAGAGTATAGGTCTTTCATTTCTCTCGTTAGGTTTATTCCTAGGTAGTTTTTTCTTTTTGATGCAATTGTGAATGGAATTGTTTTCCTGATTTCTATTTCCATTAGTTCATCGTTAGTGTATAGGAAAGCAACAGATTTCTGTGTGTTAATTTTGTATCCTGCAACTTTTCTGAATTCAGATATTAGTTCTAGTAGTTTTGGAGTGGAATCTTTAGGGTTTTTTATGTACAATATCATGTCGTCTGCAAATAGTGACAATTTGACTTCTTTATCAATATGTCTTTGTTTTGTCTGATTTTCATGTCTAGGACCTCCAATACTATGTTGAATAACAGTGGAGAGAGTGGACATCCCTGTCTTGTTCCCGATCTTGGATGAAAAGCTTTCACCTTCTCACTGTTAAGTATGATGTTAGCTGTGCGTTTGTCATATATGGCCTTTACGATGTTGAGATACTTGCGCTCTTTACCCATTTTGTTGAGAATCTGAATCATGAATGGATCCTGAATTTTGTAAAATGCTTTTTCAGCATCTATGGAGATGATCATGTGGTTTTTGTTCTTCTTTTTATTGATGTGGTGACTGATGTTGATGGATTTTTGAATGTTGTACCATCCTTGCATCCCTAGGATGAATCCCACTTGATCATGGTGTATGATCCTCTTGATGTATTTTTGAATTCGGTTTGCTAATATTTTGTTGAGTGTTTTTGCACGTACGTTCATCAGGGATATTGGTCTGTAATTTTCTTTTTTGTTGAGGTCTTTGCCCGGTTTTGGTATTAGAGTGATGCTGGCTTCATACAATGGGTTTGGAAGTATTCTCTCCTCTTCTATTTTTTGGAAAACTTTAAGGGGAATGGATGTTATTTCTTCTCTATATGTCTGGTAGAATACAGAGGTGAATCCATCTGGTCCAGGGGTTTTGTTCTTGGGTAGTTTTTGGATTACCAATTCAATTTTGTTGCTTGTGATTGGTCTGCTTAGTTTCTCTGTTTTTTATTTGGTCAGTCTTGGAAGGTTGTATTTTTCTAAGAAGTTGTCTATTTCTTCTAGGTTTTCCAGCTTGTTAGCATATAGACCCTCATAATATTCTCTTATAATTCCTTGTAATTCTGTGGGGTCCGTCATGATTTTTCCTTTCTCATTTCTTATTCTGTTTATGTGTGTAGATTCTCTTTTTTTCTTAATAATTCTGGTATGGGGTTGATCTATTTTGTTTAATTTTTCAAAGAACCAGCTCTTGGTTTCATTGATTTTTTCTATTGTTTTATTCTTCTCAATTTTATTTATTTCTTCTCTGATCTTTATTATGTCCCTCCTTCTGGTGACTTTGGGCCTCATTTGTTATTTTTCCAATTTCAGTAATTGTGTCTTTAGACTATTCATTTGGGAATGTTCTTCCTTCTTTAAATAGGCCTGGATTGCAAGATACTTTCCTCTTAGAACTGCCTTTGCTGCATCCCACAGATGTTGTGGCTTTGTGTTGTTGTTGTCATTAGCCTCCATATATTCTTTGATTTATGTTTTGAATTGGTCATTAACCCATTGATTAATTAGGAGAATGTTTTTAAGTCTCCATGTATTTGTGAGCCCTTTTGTTTTCTGTCTAAAATTTATCTCTGGTTTTATACCTTTGTGATCTGAGAAGTTGGTTGGTAGAATTTCAATATTTTTGAATTTTGTGAGGTTCTTTTTGTGGCCTACTATGTGGTCTATTCTGGAAAATGTTCCATGTGCACTTGAGAAGAATGTGTATTCTGCTGCTTTTGGGTGTAGAGTTCTGTAGGTGTCTGTTAGGTCTATCTGTGTAGTGTGTTGTTCAGTGCCTCTGTGTCTTTACTTATTTTCTGTCTGTCTGGTTAATCTGTCCTTTGGAGTGAGTGGTGTGTTGAAGTCTCCTCAAATTAATGCATTGCTTTCTATTTCCTCCTTTAATTCTGTTAGTATTTGTTTCACATTTGCCACCGCTCCTGTGTTGGGTGTGTATATATTTATAATGGTTATATCCTCTTGTTGGACTGACCCCTTTATCATTATGTAATGTCCTTCTTTATCTCTTGCTATTTTCTTCGTTTTGAAGTCCATTTTGTGTGATGCAAGTACTGCAACACCTGCTTTTTTCTCCTTATTGTTTGCATGAAATATCTTTTTCCATCCCTTCACTTTTAGTCTATGTATATCTTTGGGTTTGAGGTGAGTGTCTTGTAAGCAGCATATAGATTGGTCTTGCTTTTTTATCCATTCTATTACTCTGTGTCTTTTAATTGGTGCATTCAGTCCATTTACAGTTAGGGTGATTATCGAAAGATATGTACTTATTGCCATTGCTGGCTTTAGATTCGTGGTTACCAAAGGTTCAAGGGTTGCTTCTTTACTATTTAAGGATCTAACTTAACTTTCTTGTTAAGTTATTGTAAACACAGTCTGATGTTTCTCTATTTCTCTCCCTTCTTATTCTTCCTCCTCCATTCTTTCTATAATAAGTGTTTTATTCTTTGCCTTTAGTTAGTATTTGGATGGTCTCTTTCTTTACTATGATTTTATTTTCTCTCATGATACCTTTTTTCCCTGAGGAGTGCTTCCCTCTAGAGAAGTTCCCTTAAGATATCCTGTAGTGGTGGTTTATGAGAGGCAAACTCTCTCAACTTTTGTATGTCTGGAAATTGTTTAATCCCTCCATGGTATTTAAATGATAATCGTGCTGGATACAATGTTCTTGGTTCGAGGCCCTGCTGTTTCATGACGTTAAATATATCATGCCATTCTCTTCTGGCCTGTAAAGTTTCTGTTGGGAAGTCCGATGATAGTCTGATGTGTTTTCCTTTGTTGGTGATCCTTTTTGTCTCTCTAGCTGCCTTTAACACTCTGTCTTTATCTTTGATCTTTGCCATTTTAATTATTATGTGTCTTGGTGTTGTCTTCCTTGGGTCCCTTGTGTTGGGAGGTCTGTGGGCTTCCGTGAACTGCGAGACTATTTCTTTCCCCAGCGTGGGAAAGTTTTCAGCAATTATTTTTTCAAAGACGCTTTCTACCCCTTTTTCTCTCTCTTTTTCCTCTGGTACTCCTATAATGCGAATATTGTTCCGTTTGGGTTGGTCACACAGTTCTCTTAATATTCTTTCATTCCTAGAGATCCTTTTATCTCTCTCTGCCTCAGCTGCTCTGTATTCCTGTTCTGGGATTTCTATTCCATTCACAATCTCTTGCATCTCGTCCAGTCTGCTGTTAAGCCTGTAGATTGCTTGTCTGATTTCTTCATTGTCTTTCCTCATTTCCCTCACTTCCTCCCTCAGCTCTTGCACATTTCTCTGTAGATCCATCAGTATAGTTATGAGTTTTATTCTGAATTCTTTTTCAGGAAGATTGTGCATTTCCGTCCCTTCAGTCTCCCTCTCTGGGGTTGTCTGGTTGATCTTAGTCTGGACCATATTCTATCATGGCAATAGAAGTGGTCACTGGTAGATGCCATGTATGTCAGCTGGGCTCTTTAAGACTTAAAAAGAAAAAAAAAAGAAAAAAAAAGGAAGGAAGAGAAAGAGAAGAAAAAAGAAAGAAGAAAAGAATGAAAGAGTGAAAAAGAAAGAAAAAAGAAACGCCCACTGGAGTAGATTCTGTGAGGATGCTGTAGGTGGTGCTGTTGCTCCAGTCTTCCACAGCCGTGGCCGCACCACGCCGCTCTGCAGGGCCCTTTGTAGCTCTGGCCACGGTGGGAATGAATGGGAGGCTGTTGATCTCTGTGTACCTGTCAGTGCGGCTACTTTTACCCCTTTGCCAGCCAAGGGGTCTGAAATTCCCCAGTACTCCCAGCCTGCTGGCCTGAGGGTGCTTGCACATCCTACTCCTCTGTTGGGCCCCTGTCTCTTTAAGACCAGTAAAAAAAAAAAAAAAAAAAAAAAAAACGCGTGCTTTTCTTTGTCCCGGGAGCCGTCTACGAGGACCCGTTGCGTTCCTAAGCTCAGATCCTGCACCCTCTGTCTCTCCAATCTCCACTACACCATGCGATGTGTGTCAGCCCTCCCAGTGCAGATCACCGGGGCTGGTTATTTCACGGGCCTGTTCCTCCACTCCCTCCTGGCTCTGAATCCTCTCCTCCTGCCAGTGCGCTGGGGTGGGGGAGTGCTCAGGCCCCCCGGGACGCGGCTCTGTATCTTACCTGCCTCCCTGGCTGCCGAGTCCTCTCACGTGTAGCTGCAGGCTTGTGTCGTCCTGCATCTTCTGGTCTCTCTTTTAGGAATAGTTGTATTTGCTGTATTTTCATAAATATATTTGGTTTTGGGAGGACATTTCCGATGCCCTGCTCATGCTGCCATCTTCCTGGAAGTCTCTCTGAAATGTTTTATTAGCTACATATTGAGGATCTGGGAAGAGCAGGGTATGCTTCCCACTCTGGTCAAAAAAAGGCTCGATAGAGCAGGAAAAACAGACTCCTTGGTTTCTATTGCAGTTAGAGGGTCGAGACAGTGTGAGGATTTCCACAGAGGCATGGGCTTGCATGATTTGAATCTCTCACCTGGATCAACAGTATGACCCCAAAGGTTTTCTTGTCAACTCTTCCTGATAGGGCAGAATAGATGAGGTAAGGTTTAAGAGTTGTCAGCAGTCCAACATCAAAAACTGAAGTCAGACTATTTCTTATCATCAATTTATCACTGTTTATTTTGACCCCTATCACATGGCTGAAGTAATGTTTTTCAGGTTTCTTTACTGCAAAGTTACTTTTCTTTCCCCATCCCTTTTCCTTTTTGTACACTTGGAAGGATTCACCATGTGGCTCATACTTAAGAAACAGGGAATTACACTCTATCTCCTTGAGGATCAATTATCTACATAAATTATTTGAATACCTTCTGCAAAGAGATTTGTCTCTTCTTCCTAAATAATTTATTTAATATTTTATTCATATAAATGTAAAATATCAAGGATATTCATTTTGTAATCTGGGTTGCAATCCTGAACTACTTTATTTTCTTATTCAAATTCTTCCACATTTGGTCACTGGGATTCTTGGAATTGGTTTCTCCGTGTCTTTGAAATAGCCTCATGATTTGGTGTGTATGTGTGCTTATTTTTTTTAGCATTTCCTTACCTTCTGGCACTACAAATGCTCTAGGCTCATCATTTCCCTATCCCTGAACTAAAAATAAGCTTTTTTTCCCAAGGAATCCTGTTTATTTTCACTGGAGAATTGTCTTAAAAACCATTACATGAATGCTGGGTGCTTATTGCTATTGGGGTGTCATTGTGTTTATGCCCTCTCCTTTGAAAGGCTAAGTAAATACATGGGTGCACACTAACCCTTGTATTTGCACATATCTACAAAGAGTTCTTTATGTAAGCACCTGTATCTGTTAAACCAAACATCATTTCACATTGACATCCCCAATTCTAGCCCATTATCAAATGAATCATTCTCTCTCACTTCCTCCAAATTTCCCCACCGTATTTATCTATAAATTTCCACCCCATCAGTGAGCAGCCTGGCTTCCATCACTACCATCATATACTTAATTGTCCAATTCCAGTATACACATACAACAGTACTAGAATTAGTGCCTTATACGTCCATATGAAACAATTTTATCCACTATAGTGTTATGTATAGTTTCTTTTACCTCGAGTCTTACAGGTTCCATGCATTAAAATTATACATACATCAGCACCATTTCACCTAAGCTTTCAGTGAGGTTGTTTCACATATTTGTAATAAAGTTGGTGGTTTTTTTCACATTCTCCATTCAATCCTGGATCTCCCATCTTACTATGTGATACAGTTTAAAAATTTTTCCTAGAATAAGGTCAACTCTTTTTATAAATTCAACAGGTTTTGATAAATGTGCAGTGTCATATATACACCGTTCCAGTATCATACTTCCTGCTTCTCTGCCAATCATCTGTGATTCAACCCTTCCCACCTCCGGAGAAGTGTGTTTGGCATTCAAGTGATCTACTATAGTGTTCATAGGTAATCCCATTCTCAGTTCTTATTTTCAGTGTACAAGTAAAACAACCACAATCTGGTAAAATCATGGTAATCAGGGTATTTGATCCTCTGTGGACCACTGCACAGCAAACCACCTAGACCAATAGAAAAGTTAGCCAAGAGTCAGTGTATTCTCAACGCATGGTAGATAAGGCAGGTGTTGGGTATCAGTTAAGGCCTCAGGACCAACTTCAGGAGCAGGGGCTGTGGTTCATCTTATTAATCCTCCCCTTGCAAATCTCCCCAAGAATTGTTATGATCCAGAAGCCTACAGTAACTCTGGATACAGTGTACTTAAAGTTAGAAAAAAGTGAATCCAGGTTGGACAAGAGGGGAGCTGTACTAGATGTCTGTTTTTTCCCCACCCACCATTTCTCAGCTGTTGTTAAGAGCTGGCAGCAAATGGCTTAAGCCCACTCCCTTTCTCAGGACTATTGTCTTTAGGCGGAAAAGAACTTCTTACTCAGGAGGACCCAGTCCCTTGCCAGGGGCATCCTGCTTTCAAAATTTAAATATATAGGAATACAAAAGGCCAGCCACAAAGACTCAAAGTAAAAGCAACTTTTTCATGTGATTTATTCCCCTGTGAATAAGGTCAAGGCTGATTTACCTTAGACCACATTTCCTCTACTTTGTACACATTAGCTATAACTATCTTGTTTTCTTCATGCCCATAGAGATTTTTCCTAAAGAGGATTCCCTCAGTGAAACACATGAAATTGCCCCCTTGCCATGAAACAATATTAAAGACATATGCAGACACAAATCCATATATGCAGATAACTCCAGTGTTGTTAAACTTTCAAAAAATGTAAATAACCTAAATATCTAAATAGTAAAATGTATGAAGTAACAGTACAACATATATTGTGATGTTATGTAGCCTTTAAAACAAAGCAGAAAAACAATGTCAAACCCAATAATAAAATTCTTGAAAGCTCATTTGCCTGAGATAATTAACAATAACCACTAACCCTCACACATGCTTTATTTGGTTTTCCCCAGTTATCCAAGTCATACTACACAAATATTGATATTTAGACTCATAAAATTGATCTTTTAAATAGGTAAAATTATCTATATTCACAAATTTATAGTGAAGTGTTTATCTCTTTCCATGTTGTGGTAAAATGCAAGAGGGAAAGCTTTCACTTGTGATTCAGAAGAAAACATGTTCAAACTATTATTACTTCAACATGATAACTAAGCAAAGTTTTTATCTTCCTAACCATAACTTGTTTTCCTGACAGCACAATACGTAAATAAAATAATTTTACATCTAAGTGAATAGCTTTATAGTTGTTCTTTAATTAAATTTGAATTATTTCTTAAAAAATTGTTACTATTTCTGTTTTTACATTTTCCTTTCTCAAAGAACAACTTTATGCTACTGCTTCTCAGACAGAATGGATTTTATGCACTTGTGTGTTTTTTTTAATTGTAAAACTTTGCAGCAAAAAGCTCTTTAATTATTTTCAAATGACATTACTTCTTAATAAGAATATGTATCTCTTCAACATGTCTGTAAATATAAATATAGGGACAGATGAGAGACAGATGCTACACAGACAGATCACAGATCAGTGGAGAAAAGATGGAATGAAACAATCCCGATCACAAATATTTCTGTGGGAAATTCTGTCCCTTATCAAATGTTTTTAAAGAATTATTGATCTAAGGGCTTGATATTCTTCCTACCTTCCTCTTTCCCTTCTTTCCTTCTTTCTTTCCATGTTAGTCATATATTTCTACCATCACTATTTTTGGCTGTATTTTTATTAATTTATTTTCATTAATAATATATAAAAACACTTCTTTACTAAATACTAGTAACATAATATTGGTGTGTATGACAAAATTTTACAGAACATTTCAGAAAAGAAAGGGGGGCTTATGCTCGGCCTATGAAATACTCAAAGATGTCATGATTCTTGACTTCAAAAAGCAATGGGTAGCAGTTATGGCTACATTTTTTAAAGAAAGAGGATTTGACAGGAGGCTCCACTTTAAGTCCTTTAATCATTACACTAATTCCAATGACTATTTTTATTTGTGTATAGGTTGTCAGAATAATGGTTTACAATAATATACACATCCTCATCTCTGGAACTTGTGAATATACTACCTTACATTCAAAAATGGTTTTGCAAATTGATTAACTCAAGAATATTTCATATGGGGTTATCATCCTGGTGAGCTCAGTGTAACAAGTGCCCTTAAAATATGGAAGAGAGAAGCAGGAGAATCAGAGAGGAATGTGATGATGGTAGCCAGAGTCAGGAGGTCAGACTATGTGTTTTGAAGATGTAGAGAGACCACAAACCAAGGAATATAGTAGGTTCTAGAAGCTAGAAAAGGCAGAAGAAAGAATGCAGCCCTGCCAACATCTAGATTTCAGTCCCATTAGACCGTTTGGATTTTTGTATATCTGACTAACAGAACTTTATAGAAAATACTTTTTGTTGTTTAAGACGGTGTGATTGTGCTAATTTGTTATAGCATCAAGAGAAAGCTAAAGCAGTTTTTGTTATTCTTTCTTCTTGCCTTTTTGCTATCAGAAAAATCATTGTATATCACTTTGTATGTATATATGAATTTTAATTGGTTTTTGACTTCTGATGAATTTTTATTTTTTACTAACTTTTCTGAATATCAAATGCACACATATTATTTACTTAATCATGAATATGCATATAAATATATAGAACAGATAACATTTCATAATGAATATGGAATATGAATTTGGAGTATGTTATTTCGAAACAAGACAATAGGTGGAAAAGAAAAATTGGGAAAATTTTTAGCTAAAGCATGAAAGCTGGAAAGCAGGATACATGGAGAGATAGATAATGAGAAATCACTGTAGAGGAAATCAAATGTCTACCTGAGGACTTTAACCTTAACATAGCAATTATAGAAGATTTACTGGAGCTATTTTTTTTGAAAAAATAATTAATGGAACTTATCTTAGATTAAGGTTATGAAATAAAATATTTAAGAACAAGTAATGGAAGTTGAGATATAATTTAATTGAAAGCTTTTGTTTTTATTTACTGGATTTAATATTCAAAAGGCATTGAATATATTAATGGAAAAATATATTTTCCATTATTTTATAACATGTTTAATTATTTATATAGAAAGAAAAATATATGACTAATAAATCATAAAGGAAAAGCAAATTATAATGGAGTATAGTTTAGACTTTTTATAATAATCTATTGAAGAGGCAGCCATAAAGATAATTTTTTTCCTTGAAGTGTTAAATTAAAAGTAAAATTTCATTTCAGTGCCTGATAAATGTCACATTTTATAACTGCTTCAAAGATAGTTTTTACTACATGAGGTTCTTGAAATGAGATGTATAGAGTATAAAACACTTTGCTCCCTCTGACCTCTTTAATCCCATAATATGGTCTATAACTATTAAAATTTCTCAGTGTCCCTGAACACTGTTATTAGGGTAGAAGTGCTATTCCCTTTCTGCCTTTTACTGTCAGAAAATCATTATAAATTGATAAAGTGAAGATAAGAGTTTCATGATTCTATAGGAAAATAGAAGTAAGTGCTTAGCTCTTAGAGTCTATATTGAGGAAAACCTATGAAGTAGTTTAAAGTAGCAATTTTAGTCAATTATTGTACATTTTACTAATTCTATTGAATTGCTTTTCCAGATGAAAGTTTGGTTTTTTTTTTTAATTTCAGATGTGGAACAATTCCAAAAGAGAAGAGAACAAATTTGATATCCATGAAAATAAGCAAAAATATTCAATGTATTCAGTCATTCAGTATGTATATTGATATATTTATAATGTATTTATGATAGATATCATAACTTAAAGTTAAAATATAGAAAAACCTTTAGGAACAGGGATCTAATTTAGTACTTGGAAGAATAGAAGTACTTTTCTTCCATATATGTTCTATTAGAAAGGTTGTTCTTAACATTTTTGATTAACCAAAAAATAGAACAACAAATGTATTCACTCTTCTGGGTATTATAAATTTTTTTTTGTTGACACTTGGGGTCAACACTGGAGATGTCATAGTTAAATTTTTTATTCATACCTTAAAAATGCCTCAGATCTGCTTGGTATAAGTATCTTTGAGTACACCAGAATTCACTGAGCTTCCTAGATACACAGATGAATGTTTTTCATCAAAATTTGGTATCTTTAGAGCATTACTGCTTCAAATATTCTTTCAACCTATTTCTCTCTGTCCTTCCTTTCTGGTATTTCCATTATCCACAGGTTGGTATGCTTGGTCATATCACATGTCTCTTTGTTAATTTTTTGTGGTTCTTTGCTCTCTTCCCCATGCTGCACAATCTTAATGGACCAAGTTCCAAGTTTATGGATTCTTTCTTCTGCTTCCTCAAATACACTGCTGAGCTCTTCTGGTGAATTTTTCACTTAAGTTTTGTACTTTTCAACTACAGAATTTTTATTTGACTCTTTTTTTAATATATATTTATTGATATTCTCTGCTGAGACAATGTTCTCAAAGTTCTCTATACACAGTTTCTTTTATTCTTTAAACATATTTAAATAGCTGATTTAAATTTTTTGTGTAGTCAGTCCAATGTCTGCAATTTTCAACTATTTGTAATAACTTTTTTTCCCTGCGTATAGGCCATGCATTCCTATTTCTTCGCATGTCTCCTTATTTGCTTGTTAGAAAATTGGACATTTTTAATTATATAATGTGGCAACTCTAGTTTGTTTATTATTTTATGAAATAATTCTGCAAAGTCTGTATTCTTTATCATGTGGCCATTGACATACTTGCTTGCCTAGCTTAGTGCTCAGACTGAACAGAAATTTCCTTATGTTCCTGAAACCAGTGAGACTCTCAGGCTTTACTGAAGCGTTCTGTGCTCACGTTGGCACTTGCCTTCATCACTGACAGGGGCAGTGGACAAGTGAACTTGAGCCTTCACTTTCTGACTGCTCTGAGCTGCCACGTAAGACGAAGGAAGAGCCTTCTCAGTTATTTCCTGTGCAGGGACAGCAGTCTGGTTATGGGCATTAATTATACTTGTGCTTTTAAGATTTCTGAGACTATGTCCCACATATCAAAGTCCTCTGTGGACATCTTATTCCCCAGCTTTTCATTTGAAGCCTTTTCTTTAGCTTGTTTCCCCAAGTGTTATTCACCTCTTCAAGTGGTATTATGATAAACTTTCCCTCTAATTGTTCTTGAAAATGCACCCCCAGAAAAGTAACCTTTAAACAAGCTTTGCTATAATAAAGACAACTCTGTTAGGTGGATCTGGGAAACCACCAGACAGACCAAGCAATGACCATTCTCTAGGAATGGGAATTTAATGAGCTCCAACCCTATTCTCACTCCCCAGTAGCTGCCAGGCTTCAGCATGCCTGTTTTCAGCATGTTTGTAAGCTGTTGTTTTACAGTGTTACTGTGGAGAGGGGAAGAGTAGTAATAATAAGGCTAGTGAAAACAGTACAAAACTTGTTGATGTTACCAAAATTCAGCCATTTTTCTTTAATAAGGCTCTCAAGATGGCTGTAAGTATTTGGCTAAGTTCTAGAGTTCTGAAAAATTTGATACTAACCAAAGCTTTGCAGGCTGTCTCATTACTTTCATGAAGGAAAGGGCTTTCGGAAACCCTCACTCTGCCACTTAGATCATCTGTCTTGAATTACTTATGAAGCTACATAAGCTTGGGACTAGTAAAACCTATTGCAACTTGTACATTCAACTGTAAATCTTAACCAGTACATCTTCTACTGGTTAAAAACAGTGGTCACTGCATTCAGAGTCTGTACCAGAACCTCTTCCCTACCTTTTCATCAGCTTGCTTTTTCCTTCCATCATCCATTCCCGGAGAACCTTACCTCCTGCTGGTACCTCAGTCCAGTGATATTTTTTATCTTCATTCCCCTAGGATCTCAGAAATTGGTGGACCTCCCTTTTTGGGATTGCTATAGTGTTCTATAGATCTGGCCTCTTTGAAAAAACAGTTATTTCATTGAATATCCTGGTTTCCAGAAATAGTTTTCCTTTTCCTCATTTTGTAATAGCAACTTAATTTCCTCCAAAACAATAAGAACCTTTGGACCCTTCCCATAGGACTCCATGTTACCAATTAAACAGTCTTGGTTTTTTCTAGCTTTTGTCCAATTATCTGAACCATTAATCACTGGCATTATAGTAAGATCCAAACTTCTGGCAATATTCCCTTCCATGCAGTGTGGACAACCAATGTACTACCCAAAGGGCAGGTGATTCTGCCCCTTGGGAGAATTTCATTTCACCCGTGTATTCAGAGTTACCGCTCTGCAGGGCTGGGAGAAGGCAGGTGTTCACAGGCATGTGATGCAACATTCTGCGTAAAACCATCCTTAATCCAGGACCATGCTTTTTCTCTCTTTCATTAGTTGATCATGGAGTCCTCACTATGAGAATTCAGGTGGGAAGTGAAGGAGAATAAAGTTCATTTATGCCATTTCCATTTAACAATGGACTCTTACTGCACATGTCTAAATTCATGATGTGGTAGATGTTTATTTTTTTAATGACTTAAATGTCACCACAAATTAAAAGTCACCACCATAGATTTTTTGATGTTACTAGTACCCTCTCACTAATCCACTTTTAATGTCTTACTTCAGGAATAGACTCCAGGGCTTCAAGGGGGATGGGTAAGAAGTGACTGAACAAGTTTGTAAAATAGACTCATTGCCATGACCGTTCCCAGAGCTTTCGCACATACTTTACCAGGAAAATTCCAGCATTTCAACTCAATTAATAGAATGCCATTCTTGGGTCCAGGCTTTGATTAATTAACATAGTAGGCTATAAACAACACTTTCAGCTCCTTAGGCCTCCACATTCAGTCCTGAATCCAGAGTGATGATAACTATGTAATATTTGACCCAGAACAGCATTGTATTTCATTCTCCTTGAACTAGCACACTAGCAATCCTCAGACTTTCACCAATAAAGGAAAGGACAACCCACAATGCTTAAAGTATATAAGCAAGCTGTGTGCTTACACAAAAAGACTTATACTTCCTCATTTGATCTTTGTGTGTGTGTAGCTCTTATTATAGGCCTGGAAGAAATGAGAGATCATGGGAAATACACCTAAGAATAATTGTAAGATAAGTAACCCAGGATCAGTCAATACATTTTTAATCCATCTGAAGGTTAATGCCCTTGGAAAGGAAGGCATTGAACTGTCTCCAAAACAAAGGAGTTTCAGAAAAACTTGATTATTCCAATTTCTCAGGCTCTTCTGTATATGCCTAGATATCCCAATCCTGTATCTCAGGGCTGCACACTTTCTCTTTATACCCTTCCTTAGACTAAGAGACCTGTTACATTGAACATTTAATGATATTACAACTCTGAAACCCATAAAATAAACTCTGGCTTAATTATTAGTCAAGTATACCCAGAGGGAAATACAAATTGTTCCGGTGACATTTTAAAAACTGAGAAAAGTGACTGGGTTGTGCCATAAATCCCTTTAATTTATTTGAGGCATCTTGAGAAAGTTGTTTGTCAAGGCGGAATGTCATAGATATAAAACCAACCTATGTCTATTGATGAATTGTAGATAATAGAGCCAGGCTATTGATAATAGCTTCTTTGAAAATGTTCTATTTTAAAATTCAAAAATTACACAATGTAGAATTCTAAGACTTTGGTTTATTATAAGACATTTTATATTTGTTGATTTAATATCCTTTTAAACAATTACAGTTCAGTTTCTTTGGAAAACTGTTGCCATTCTTGAATAAGAATGATTTTATTCAGATGAAAGCTTTGATTAGGCTGCTTCTTTTTGAAATAGAAAATTTGCTGATAGATCATTTATGTACAGTAAGAAATATATCACTTTTTAAAGTGTACAATTTAATAAATTTTGACATCTGTGTACACCTATGACATTACCACAACCAACCCAGAAAGGCTGTTTGTGTCTCTTTGCAGTTCATCTCTTCTGCTTCAGGAAACTTGGTTCTATTTCATTCACTATATAATGCTTATTCACTATATAATTCACTAAATCATATAATTGTATATAATTCACTATAAAATATTATAAAACATAACATTTTACATAAATTGGATCACGTATTGGCTTCTTTGATTCAGCATAATTACTTTGAAATTCATCAGTAGTTGCTGCATAAATACAGAAGTTTCTTCTCCTTTATTCTGAGTAGCTTCCCATTGTATCATTATACAATATTTTGTTTCCATTCACCTGTGAGAGACATTTGGTTTCTTTTCAGTTTGAAGTTGCTATGAATACTCATGTGCAGACTTATGTATGAACATTAAGAGTAAAATGACCAATAATATGGTTAGAGTATATGTGTATTTATAAGAAATTTTAATTGGTATCATAGGTGATATCAATCCAAGATTGGGTATATAAACTAACTCTTCGTTACTTGTGTTTTAATAAACTTCTCAGTTAAGAAAATATATAATTCATAAAATATTTTCTTAGAGATTTACAAACCACTTAAAAAAATAATAATACCAATCAATGTTTTTCAGTGTGTTGACTGGGCCACAGGCGTCAGATGTATCTTGTTCTTAAAAATTATTGGGTTACACATCAAACCAAATAAGCAGAATTGTCATTAGAAGGTGTAGGAGAAGAATGTATACACTTTAAAAACTGTCCACTGACTCTAACTCCCACTAAAACTTTAGAACTATTGGTAGAGATATTCTAACTCTTACTGTTCAATCATGCTGTCATGCAGCAGCAATGTAGCTTGTTCCAAAATAGAATTGCTTTCTGGAAATTTATTATGTAATTGTAAAATTGAACTGATCGGAAAATATAACTATACATAGAAAACTTTGTTGGACATGCTATAACAATGCTGTTCCATATGTCATAAAAAAATCACTAAGTATGTTTTTTAAGGAAGTGTCCAGGATTAACTTTCTCAGATGCCAAGAAGAGAAAATTTTTACTTTTCTGAAAAGTGTTAAAAAAAAAGCAACTGTGAAATTACATTTGGTTACAAGTCCAACTGAAATTACTCATATATGAAAAATCAATTTCATATAGACTCATTGTCACCAAAGGAAATTTTATAAATTAAAAAAAAAAGGTGGGGTGGGAGTCAATGGAAAAGAGAAATGTATAAGAATTTGTTTTATTTTCTCCTCCCTTAGCAAAAGCTGATTTGCTGAAAACTATCAAGAAGAGCAGTTTTCCCTGGAGCAAACTGACTCAGGTATAAGAGAAAGTAATTTCAGTTATTTATAGGTTTCCGAGAAACCTTGTGAATTCAATACTGCCTTGTTTATCTCTGGGCAATGGTGTTGTTTATCCTTCTGCTGACATCTCCACCTACTTAAGCCAGAATTGTACCATTTCCCTCTTTATGATTCCTCAATGTACTGGTATACTAATTTTATGAACAAGTTATGAATTTTGAAACTTGTTCATAAAACTAACATACCAGTTACAAGTTTTGAAAGTTGTAACTGAGCATAAATCTCTGTGTGTTTTGGCTGCCAGAAAGCTGTAAGCTGATTTTGCCATCCAAATTTTAAAACTACCAAATTTCATGGTCAGGCTCTTACTGGTTCTCTATTGTTTCCATCCTGCAAATTTCTATGTTCCTAGACTACATGTAATTTTGTAATCTACCACAAATCCCTCTGGAAATACGGGAAGCATTTTTTTTAATGTTTGGCTTGATAACTTAAAATTTATCATTAGTACTACTATTTCCTCTCTATTGTGCTTTTCCTTCAATAGGCCAAGTATATGACAGTAAATATCTTGGCCTTATGTGCTTAATTCTGAGTGCCTGACATAACTGAGATAAAGATACCTGTGAATTCTCTGCTCTTTAAATAATAAAAATATCACTGAAATAAAGAATCATAGGAACTATTAAAATGTAGAACATTCTTACAGGGAAAAACATTTTGAAATTAAACAGAATATGCCCTCTTAGCAAAAATGTTTAAATGTTCATAATAGTTCCTTAGTGCTATCCAGTTATTTCAAGTCCATCTTAAGCAAAAACTTAGATGAAAATTTCTCCAATTTACTTTGAAATTCAATACGTAATCAAAATTCATCCCTGAGGCCTACAATTTGCTTTGGAGATTCAAGAGAGCTTGCCAAAACATTCTTATAATTCTTCTCATGCACTAGTTACAGATACTTCAATTTGAAGAATATCACATCTCTCCTTGCAATGCTGGGTACTGAAATATTTTCCTGCATGTGTCAGCAATGTTTTTTTATTTTTTGCCTCTTTTTCTTTCATAGTACCTGAAGCAGAAAAAGTACATAGAAGGCATCCTTTTGCTGACAGAATAAGACCATTTGTGATTTAGATCTCCTAGTCAAAAGACAAGATTGTGTAGTACAGTGCTTACTACACTCAAAGAGAAGGGAATTTTCCCCCCAAAGTGTAAGTTTATTTGACCAATTCTCTCTGGTTAACCTATGTATCTACTTGGCAAGAAGTGGATGATCAAATCCCATTGTTTTTAATGGAATGAGATCTATAAACAATTCATTTTTGATCTGCCAATTGTAGTCATGTAACACCCTAATAAAGATAAAGATATAGAGACAGCTAGCTAGCTAGCCATTTATGTGTCTCTTTGTGTATTTATGTATTTATGTATGTGTGTGTGGATATGTGTATATATATATACATATACCCCCCCACACACATATATGTATATATTTAATAATATCCCAGATAGGATGTCCAAAAGCTTAAGATAGAATGTCTTACCCATTCTTGTCTGGCTTCAAAGGTTATCTGTGAATTTCTATTTTTTACATTCCACAAAAAGGCCTAACACTAACTAATCAGTCAGAATTATAGTTTATAATGTATTTCAAAAAAGCCTGCCAAAGAGTTCATCAAATAGGGTTAGGTATAGCATTTCATTTGGATGTTCATGTGGGATTTGAGTTATTCCCTATAGACACAGTAAGGGCCTGTTAAATGTGTTAATAGCGTTTACTTCCAAGGGAATAATAGGCAATGCACATTGGCACTTCATCTTCCTTACAGTGCCCTCTTAGGCTATATTAATTTGATGTAATTTTAGTCACATTTAAAGTTTTATTATCAGTTGAGAAAAAAATTAAATGTCTTAATTTTGGTTAGTAGTCTTTAATTGCATCCCCAGAGACATTATTGAAATGCATATATTTTTAATAACTTTAGAAAGACAAGAGCTAGTTTCCACAATAATACAATATTCATGGTATCAATAGATGATAAATAACTTTCAGATGTTTCTCTTTCATTATCTTGTAGACTTGAGTCAAACCTAGAGTTATTCATTCTGTCTTTAATTATCAGACATCAGTTAGCATCCATTTATATACATATGCAGATGTACAGATACACATACATACAGCTGCAATTATAATACATACATACATGTACCAATTAAAGCTAAATTGTTAAAACAACTGAATTGAATTTTTTGGATATAAACTAACATTTTCCAAGATTATATCATGGTTGATTCTATTGAGCATACTCCCTGTTATAATTCTGTTTCCAATTTTAGTTAAATTTCATGAAGCTACATGAGAGTGTTGTAATATATCAAACTATCAATTTTGTTCTATATATTTCTTCTGTATAACAATTACCACCAATGTCTTTCAAACCATTAGCTATTTTTCCTTCTCACATCAGCTATTCTTAAATTGAAGTCAAATTTTAAAATGCTAATTTGTTATTTGATAATGTAGGCAAATACAAAACAATACTCAGAGATCAAATATAAATACATAGATGTTTTTCATGCTATCATAATTTGTAATATATAAAATACTGGCAATATATAGCACACTATACATTTTCTTTGCACAAGTTCATCAGCCATCATAACAATAAAGGTAAATTTGTAACATACTATTAATTTGACAAATTAATATTTATGGCAAAAACAAATTAATAATCTCAGGAACGGTCACTTTGTCAAAGGAGAAAATGCTTAAAAATTAGCTGCATTATTCTGCTAGAGTTTATATAACAAAGTACCACTAACTGGAAACAGATTTGCTGAGAGTAAGTTATTTTTTTTTAACTTTCCTATACCTCATTAGCCTCATGGGTAAAATCAATCAAGCATTCCTTTTACATAGTGTTCCAAGTTTTATTTCTGTCAATGTGTGTAAAATGGGAAGGACATATTAAATATTCAGTAAAGCTTAGTTTTATCTTGGATAAGGTTTATTGAATTAAGGAATGTGAAGGCAATTCTGAAATACTTGAGCCAAATATAAGTATTACAAAACATTTGAATAATAAATCCAGTGGAAGGGTAATTCATCAATGAATGGGCAATGGTAGAAAAAAATAGGTACTTCGCTTTTCCCCATATGTATTTTGGATAACAGTAATAAAAATAACATCAAACACTGCCTCCATTCTCAATGGATAAAAATGAATACTGATTTTTCTTGAAGACTCCCAGATAAATCACCTGCGTTAAAAGGAAGGAAAACCGTCAAATCAGAGTCACAGCCTTTCTCACACCAAACTTCCCTAATGGTTCCAATGAAACAGGCAAGCTACAAACACAGAAGAAATTTTCTTTCTCTGGAGGAATCAAAAGTGTCTGATGCAACTTCTAAGGGCATGTCTTTATCACCCATTGAGACAGGTTGTGATTTCCTTTGAGTAACTGACTACACGCAAGCACATACACACACACACATGCAGCCACACACAGCTGTTTTGATTTCAAAATTCCTTCTTTGCATACTCGGTTATTTAAATAGTAATATGCTTATGTTGCTTTTATTACTATTCTCCAATCTCTAGTTAGCCATGCCTTGTAAATCCATAACTTCTAGGTTTACAGTAAGCAATAAATATATATGTAGAACAGATATATCCTGCTAAAAGCATCATATAGATAATAGCTCCAAGTATCTTTCTAAAAATAGTAAATACCATTAACATTTTTACAAGTATATCTAGTTAGGATCCTTCATTTCCTCCATTTAACTAGTAAACAGTGCATGTTACAGACCTGCTGTTAAAACGTTCTTCCTGTCAACATTTCAATTGTATTAAAGTCAGTTCAATAAATGGATATCAAGTCAGTCTAATGTGTTAGGCATCTTTGATTTTCTCTTTCCCTATTCTAGTATTTTATTAAATTGTTAAAGAATGTTAAGGAAAATGTGAGTTCTAGAAATTCATTTTATCAAACTTCATTACAAACCTTCATTTCTATTGAGCGACCCTGTTGACACCTGATCCATATCTTAATGACAACGTGACTCTCTAAAATACAAATAAAACAGCTTTTCCTTAGTTATTATCCTTTTCAACTTTGTCACTGAAAAAAATTGTATCTTGGTTTATCGCATCTTAAGGTACACCATATATGCCCTAGAACTAATTTCAACTTAATGCCAGGTTTCTACTTTTAATGTCTTTCAATTTTGTGTTTTTAGAAGGCTTACTATCATTTATTCCTGTTCTCTGTAACTTCCCATCCTCACCCACCCCAAACACATGTTGGAAAAAGAACTACTAGCTGTGGATCACAGCAGCATCCCCATTTCTATATTATTTCGTCATTTTTTTTCCTGTGCAAATATTTAACACTCAAAAACTTTCCTTTTCTTTCGTGGCCTCATTTTATAAAGCAGATCCTTTTATTTCACTTGGATATTTCTAGGAATCTAAACATTGGTTCTTTTCCCTTCATTCAGCATTCCTCTGCAGTGCAGTGTTAATAGAGGGAAGGCAGAATTTGGAGTCAACATTTTCTTAGCTCATATTTCAGACCTTCTACTTATTACTATGTGACCTTTAATCCTCAGAAAACCAGATGCTCAAGAGCAGTCATTTCCCATCCTTTCTGGAAACATTGCAATGACCTAATCAGTACTCTGCTCAAAAGACAGCTTTCTTCCCTTGTCCACTGGTACAATCTATATTTCTTGAACAGATACTCATTACCTGCCTGAAATTATCTTTCTTTTCTCCAGCTTCATTATGTATACCATAAACTTCACTTACTTCTTTTTATTCACCTTTCCTGCAACACTCCTCATTAAAACCAAGTAGCTCTGCTTATATTTCCATTTTCACAAACCAATTAAGCTTTCCAAAAGAAGATTTTGCTATTTCAGTTATTTTTATTAGGCAAAGCTTTTACAACATAATAAACATAACATTTCTACTATGATAACTAGCCAAATAAAGCAAATAATGTTTTAATGAAAAAAAACATTATTACATTTAAAGTAAGCAGAAGAGATGGAAGTAATTTCTTGAAAACAGATGTAACATCTTTTTTATTTTTTATTTTTTTCAGAGGGGTGGGCGCGAACACAGCCTCCCATAACCACAATTGATGCAGTTGAGTTTCCCATCTTTGACAAAATCGTGGGGGTCAACACATCCAGAGCGCAATGGATAAGCCTCACCCTGGGGAAACCACCTTCCTGAGCATGCTATATCCCCTGCCAGGTAAGTACGTCTGTCTTTGTTTTTTTTATGTGAAATTCAAATTGGTGTTTTTAATGAACAGCTAATCATTTTCCATTGTCTTCAACTATAAGTTTTCTAGTGCTTTGTAATAATCCATTCTAATATTGTAGAACTATATCGTGAGACATGCATATCATTCTTTAAAGGTTTACTGTTTTTAAATAAGTGTTCGAGCATTGTGAAAAGCAACTGGAGGCTCTCTATACTTCATCGGATTTTTAAGGCTGATACTTTTAAGAATTTGGTGCTCTGAGTAAAAACAATTAAAACATCATTCAGTTATCTGTTCTTTTAGTTATAAGCTTTTAGATGATAGTCATGAAAGCAGAGAAAACTTCGTTCTTTATTCAATCCCACTTATATTTGTAACAGTTTCACTAATTGATTATAAAATAGAGCAATTACATTCTCCAATAGCAAACCAAATTAAAGTATTTCAATAGTTTGTGAATAAACTATTTTAAATTTTTTAAATAAACTAAGAGCGTTTTCATTTGAAATGCATATCAAATGATTCTGGATACTTTTAGTTTTAATAGTGTCACATAGATTAGAGTACATAATGCCATTAGTGGGATTTATGCTGATTTTCTCTTTATTCTTTGTTTTTCTTTGCCTACAACAAAGTTTAATAATATAAATTTTGAATTGGTCTTACATATGAGCATATATTTGTTTACCATAAAAAAATGAAATATTTGAAAACAAGTAAGCATGATGTTTTTGTTAAGGTTATTACATACCTTTTCATATAATGAGAGTTCTAAAACCGGATTTGGTGATGGTTATACAATACATTCAAGAAGGGCCTAGAATTACAATAACAATTGACAAATTCTATGGCATGAATCTTTTTTATTCCTCAATAAAGAGACATGACACCTAAAAAAATGTCACACATACACACAAAACAAATGAAAAAGAACAATCTATCACCTACTAAGCAAGATACATTTTTGATCAAATTAGTCAACAAAACCTACTAAACACTAATTTAGAGAAAAAATATTAGGGCTTGTAATTCACTCTTTCTCCCTTTCTCAACCCTTTCCATCTTGTTCATATGTTTGTACAAGGTTTCATACACATAAATTTGGTATAAGTAAGAAGGAAGGATCAAATATCAAGATATTTTAAGTGATTGTTTTATTTTTTTTATTTTGGTATCACTAATATACAATTACATGAGCAACATTATGGTTACTAGACTCCCCTCATTATCAAGTCCCCACCACAAACCCCATTAGAGTCACTATCCATCAGCATAGTAAGATGTTATAGATTCACTACTTGCCTTCTCAGAGCTATACTGCCTTCCCCATGTCTCCCCTCTACATTATGTGTGCTAATCGTAATGCCCTTTTTTCCCCTTATCATTCCCTTCTCACCCATCCTCCCCAGTCCCTTTCCCTTTGATAACTGTTAGTCCATTCTTGGGTTCTGTGAGTCTGCTGCTGTCTTGTTCCTTCAGCTTTTCCTTTGTTCTTATACTCCACAGATGAGTGAAATCATTTGTATTTGTCTTTCTCTACCTAGCTTATTTCACTAAGTATAATACCCTCTAGCTCCATCCATGTTGTTGCAAATGGTAGGATATGTTTTATTCTTATGGCTGAATAATATTCCATTATGTATATGTGCCACATCTTCTTAATCCATTCATCTACTGATGAACACTTAGGTTGTTTCCATTTCTTGGCTATTGTAAACACTGCTGTGATAAGCATAGGGGTACATAAGTCTTTTTCAAACTGGGCTCCTGCATTCTTAGAGTAAATTCCTAGGAGTGGAAATCCTGGGTCAAATGGTATTTCTATTTTTAGTCTTTTGAGGAACCTCCATACTGCTTTCCACAATGGTTGAACTAATTTACATTCCCACCAGCAGTGTAGGAGGGTTCCCTTTTCTCCACATCCTCGCCAACATTTGTTGTTGTTTGTCTTTTGGATGGTGGCCATCCTAATTGATGTGAGATGATACCTCATGTGGTTTTGATTTGCATTTCTCTGATGATTAGTGATGTGGAGCATCTTTTCATGTCCTCGATGGCCATCTGAATTTCTTCTTTGGAGAAGTGTCTGCTCAGATCCTCTGCCCATTCTTTATTTGGATTATTTGCTTTTTGTTTGTTGGGGTGCATGAGCTCTTTATATATTTTAGATGTCAACCCCTTATCAGATATGTCATTTATGAATATATTCTCCCATACTGTAGGATGCGTTTTTGTTCTACTGATGGTGTCCTTTGCTGTACAGAAGCTTTTTAGTTTGATATAGTCCCACTTGTTCATTTTTGCTTTTGTTTCCCTTGCCCATGGAGATGTGTTCATGAAGAAGTTGCTCATGTTTATATTCAAGAGAGTTTTGCCTATGTTTTCTTTTAAGAGTTTTATGGTTTTGTGACATACATTCAGGTCTTTCATCCATTTTGAGTTTACTTTTATGTATGGAGTTAGACAGTAATGCAGTTTCATTCTCTTATATGTAGCTGTCCAGTTTTGCCAACACCAGCTGTTGAAGACGCTGTCATTTCCCCATTGTATATCCATGGTTCCTTCACCATATATTAATTGACCATATATGCTTGGGTTAATATCTGGACTCTCTATTTTGTTCCACTGTTCTATGTGTCTGTTCTTGTGCCAGTACCAAATTGTCTTAATCACTGTGGCTTTGTAGAAGAGCTTTAAGTTGAAAAGCAAGATCCCCCAAGCTTTATTCTGCCTTCTCAGGATTGTGTTGGCTATTTGGGGTCTTTTGTGGTTCCATATGAATTTTAGAACTATTTGTTCCATTTTGTTGAAGAATGCTGTCAGTATTTTGATAGGGATTGCATTAAATCTGTTGATTGCTTTAGGCAGGATGGCCATTTTGACAATATTAATTATGCCTATCCAAGAGCATGGGATGAATTTCCATTTATTAGTATCCTCTTTAATTTCTCTTAAGAGTGTTGTGTAGTTTTGGGGGTATAGGCCTTTCACTTCCTTGGTTAGGTTTATTCCTAAGTATTTTATTCTTTTTGATGCAATTGTGAATGGAATTGTTTTCCTGATTTCTCTTTCTGCTAGTTCACTATTAGTGTATAGGAATGCAACAGATTTCTGTGTATTAATTTTGTATCCTACAACTTTGCTGAATTCAGATATTAGTTCTAGTAGTTTTTGAGTGGATTCCTTAGGGTTTTTTATGTACAATATCATCATCTGCAAACACTGACAGTTTGGCTTCTTCCTTGCCAATCTGGATGCCTTTAATTTCCTTGTTTTGTCTGATTGCCATAGCTAGGACCTCCAGTACTATGTTGAATAAAAGTTGGGAGAGTCGGCATCCTTGTCTCATTCCTGATCTTAGTGAAAAAGCCTTCAGCTTCTCGCTTTTAAGTATGATGTTGGGTTTGTCATATATGGCCTTTATTATGTTGAGGTACTTGCCCTCTATACCCATTTTGTTGAGAGTTTTTATCATGAATGGATATTGAATTTTCTCAAATGCTTTTTCAGCATCTATGGAGATGGTCATGTGGTTTTTGTCCTTCTTTTTGTTGGTGTAGTGGATGATGTTGATGGATTTTTGAATGATGTACCATCCTTGCATCCCTGGGATTAATCCCACTTTATCACGATGTATGATCTTTTTGATGTATTTCTGAATTCGGTTTTCTAATATTTTGTTGAGTATTTTTGCATCTATGTTCATCAGGGATATTGCCCCTTAATTTTCTTTTTTTGTGGGGTCTTTGCCTGGGTTTTGTGTTGGAGTGATGTTGGCCTCATAGAATGAGTTTGGGAGTATTCCCTCCTCTTCTACTTTTTGGAAAACTTTAAGGAGGATGGGTATTAGGTCTTCACTAAATGTTTGATTAAAGTCAGCGGTGAAACCATCTGGTTCAGGAGTTTTGTTCTTAGGTAGTTTTTTGATTAGCAATTCAATTTCTTTGCTGGTAATTGGTCTGTTTAGATTTTCTGTTTCTTCCTTGGTCAGTCTTGGAAGGTTGTTTTTTTCTAGAAAGTTGTCTATTTCTTCTAGGTTATCCAGTTTGTTAGCATATAGACTTTCATAGTATTCTCTCATAATTTTTTGTATTTCTGTAGTGTCTGTCATGATTTTTCCTTTCTCATTTCTGATTCTGTTTATGTGTGTAGATTCTTTTTTTCTCTTAATAAGTCTGGCTATGGGTTTATTGATTTTGTTTATTTTCTCAGAGAATGAGCTCTTGGTTTCAGTAATTTTTTCTATTGTTTTATTCTTCTCAATTTTATTTATTTCTTCTCTAATCTTTATTATGTCCCTCCTTCTGGTGACTTTGGGCCTCATTTGTTCTTCTTTTTCCAGTTTCAAAAAATTGGAATGCTTCACCAATTTGTGTATCATTCTTGTGCAGGGGCCATACTATTCTTTTCTGTATCATTCCAATTTTAGTACATGTGCTGCCAAAGCAAGCATGGAAAAGCTCTTTGTGACAGCCTGTGGGCGAACCACAACTCCACCAGTACAGCGACTGGGTCTTCTGGGGGAATCTGTAACCATAGTTTCATTCCAAAAACCATGTCTATTTTCCTTTGCAGACTGCACTTTCATGGCTCTGTCAAACAGTATCATGCCCCAGATCCCTGGGCCCCAACCTGAGCTTCCCCAGCTCGGCGTCAGAGGACCTTAAGTGGTTGCTTTATATAAAATATTTTAAGTCCTTTTAAAGGACCTATATTAAACATTTAGAAAAAGAATAAAATCCACTGATACAGATGAGAAGAACCTAAAGGTCATATACCCTAAAAAACAATTGGAAGCAGGTTCCCCTGCTTCCTTCTAAGAGAAGCTTTTTAAGTAAACATATTAAGATGCTTTAATTTCTAATCCTTCAACATTGACTGAGTACTTGAAATCAAAAAATGCCACAAACCAGTAAATTGAAATTAGTCCTGTATAACATAAAACCCATGCAGAGGAACCACAATTAAGAAAGTAAAAGATTTAGACGCAGGGTTTATTTAAAGCACTATCAGGTCACAAAACTGACAGACAATGGAAAGCACTGAGCAAAAAATGTCTTTAGGCTCTTGGGTGTCTTCTCTTTTCTATTACAGAAATATTTATTAGACTTAATCATTTTTAATATAGATGTACTATAGAGCTTAGTAAAAATCTTTCACTGCCTTTTAAAGACCTTTTTATTTGCCAATACTTGTGCTTTGATTTAATTTGGGGCCTCATGTTATATGAATTGTATAACCTGACATGCCTGAGATTAAATTCAAATTCAGCTAAACAGACTCATCCAAGGCAAAGATCCTTAATTGTCTCATCTACTAAAAGAAATAATAATATTTACTTTGTCATGGTCTTTATTTTAAGGGGTAGATTTAATAGTCTACCAAATAGTAAATATTTAGGATAGGCAGAATTCTAAAGATGAGCCCCACCTCCTAAAATTTCTGACACTTGTTTATTGAACCAAACATGAGACTAAGCGCTTCCACAAATGGATAAATAAAGTCTCAAGTCAGTTGACCTATTAACAGAATTTGCTCCAGATAAGAGCAAAAGAGAACATCAGAGATTTAAAGTACAGGAAGAATTTGTTGTACCATCATTGCTTTGAAGATGGAGAGGGCCGCAGGACAGGGAATCAGGTGGGTTCTAGAGGGGAGACTGGTTCCAATTGACAGCCATCAGGGAAGTCGGGATTGCAATCCTGAAATCACAAGAACTGTGATTGAGCTGAATAAATGAAATGAACATGGAAGTGAATTATTATTATTCCCCCAAAGCTTCCAGTTATGTGATGCTAGATGAAGGACTCAGTGGTGCCTACCCAGATTTCTGAACTATAGAATTGTGATATAGGGTGAGGTTTTCAAATGGGATTTTCTTAAAAGCACCAACCATCCTTCTCATGCACATTTGTTTGGTATTCACTTGTTGATAAAGTGAAGGTTCCTATAGCCAGGATTTTCACCTGGCCCTGGTAGGCTAGCTCACTACACACATGAGGGCAAAGCGTCATTATTGACTACATAAAGAGCCCTGCCTAGTGCTCTGGGCAACACAGTGGCATGGCTGCAAGGCTGCAGGAGAGCAGAAACAAGACCATAGTAGCGGCAGCATTGAGTCCAGAGACTTGAGATGGCTGCGCGGGTAGAGAGGTCCAGAGGCAGAGACCGGCTTGCTGCATGAAGACTCGCTGTGAGTGGATGGGATTCTAGTGATTGACCTGCCACCATGGAAATAAATTTAGATAACCCTTTCACCCCAAGAACATTCTACTGTCATTTCTTTGGTCACACTGAATCCATAGTGAACTTTTCTGGGACTGAAACCCACTGGCAAGACACCACTCTTATGCAGAAAGCTCAATCTTAATACTGTATATCCAACATAGACTTCAACTTCCAGTCTTGTTTACACCTTTATGCTGGTCAGAGAAGCCAGCAACTGGGGGGCAGCCTTCACTCCTCTTTCAATCTTAGTCATTCTAGCTTATATATTTTTTTTAGATTAATCTGACTTTGTCATATCTGATGTCAGGACCTAAACTCAGGCTTCCCTTCTAAATAGACTTATTTTTATTCAGTCCATTTTTGGCATTGTGGCCACATATTTTTAGTAATGTGATAGGATGAACTTTGGTAGTATGAACAGATAGGTTTACCATAGTCTGTCTGGGCTGCTGTAACAAATTACCAGAGGCAAGGGGGCTTAAATAACAGGAATTTATTTCTCATGATTCTGTAGGTTGGAAAGTCCAAGGTCAAGGCACCAGCAGGTTCAGTGTTGGTGAAGGCCCATGACTAGTTCATAGATTGCCATCCTCTCCAAATGTCCTCATATGATGGAAGCTGTGAGAGAGCTCTTTGGGGTCTTTTTTGTAACGGCACTAATCTCATTCATGAGAACTCCACCTCATGACCTAATCACCTTCTGATACCACCAAAATGGGGATTAAGGTTTCAACATATGAATTTTGCAGGACACAAATATTTACCAACTACTCCCTTTTATCCTGTAACCTACTCTCATTTGGGCTAATGGTCATGAATCCCCTGCGCTTTAGAGCAAGTTTCTAAAAATGTCCCTGGATCCACATTATCGGATAACTTGGGAATTGTTCAAATTCCTAGGCCCCACCCAGATTGGCTAAGTCAGAAACTCTGGGGCTGAGAGGAGCAATCAGTGTTTTTACATGCCCTCCAAGTGCCGCATGCTCCAGTTTGGGGACCACTGATATAGAGAAAATTTGTCATGAACAAACCACAAGACAAAGTTATTTGATTTTTCAATTTTAATTATGTTACTAAAAATCCAACTGCAGAATACTTGGGACCTCCATGGAGGTCCACTTTCACCCTGGCTCTTCAGTTTGACTTCCTCTCATTAGTAACACAGACTAATGAGAATTTCAAGGGAAAGAGAGAAGCATGCACAACACCGCCTTTGGAGCAGCTGTTTCCTACTAGTGAATGTGGAGATGCAGATTCACAGCTCATCATATTATGAAATATTCTTCTCAAACTAGCAGGTGTAATTTTGTTTAGCTTTTCAAGCCTTCTCATGTGTTGGGCTCTTTTCCCTAAGCCATTTAGCTTAAATTTTCTGACAGAGGATCTCAGAGACTGGTTCTTGAATGGAATATTCAGAAAAGTGAAAGCATACAGAGCTTTATTCACACTGATTAAGGATTAATTCTATAAATAGGAACAACGATAGCAGAGGCAGATGAATATGGCATGACATATACAACTTGCGTTATCTGGGATTAAGTTTGCCTGGGAGTAATAATCAAAATATCCAGTTTAAACAATACAGAAGTTTCTAGGTCATATAGAACAGTCTGGAAGTAGATGATCCAGGGAAGGTAGGTCATGGTATCTTGTTTTTTCACTCAATACTACATGTAGTTTCTGCTTGTAGTTCCAGGAGAGCTTCGACTATTAAGTCCACATTTTAGCTTGAAGGATGAGAAATAGACGAAGAAAGCCATTTCTCTTCCCTTTGAAAACTAGTTGCACTCACTACTTTCATAAGATTTCCTTGACCAGAATTTAATCACATGGCTGAGTGTGAAAAAATGTGAGCTCCATCACTCAAAATGCAGCCATTTATCCACAAAAAATTAAATTCTATAGAGAAGAAGGAAAAATGGACCTTGGGGTATAATTATGAATTTCTATAAGAACTGTGGTCCTACAATCTTCACTATTTAAACTTTTTTCCTTTATTGCAACTTGAGTTATATAAGTTAAAATATAAGATAAATTTACAATATATAAAGACATCATAACATTAGCCATGTGTTTTTATCTTTGGCTTATTTTATTAACTTTAAATACAGGGCAGCATTCTCTTAAATCTACTCTAATGTAGATGTGGTTATAAAACTCCAACACGAGTAAATGCGTTTCCATTTCAACCTGCGTTGCTAATTCAATCAGATAAAATGCTTTCAAAATGCCAATTATCTCCTATATGAAGTAGTTACTTCCCAGTGGTTCTAGTAGCCATCTTCATAAAAATCAAGAAGGTTTGCATTATTTGAATTAGTCGCTCCTTCAGCCTGTGTGCTCAAGAATTCCTAAGGCAATCATCTTCAAAGTCTTTTCCCAGCTGTATGGATTGTCTGCACAGCATTTTATAGAGCCTGTGCTCATTCATTCTACATGGACCTAACAAAGTTGTTTCTGTGATTACCAAGCAGATAGCCTGAAGTCAGGCAGTGGCTTTCTATTTTAAACCTACTAGGAAGTTGAATTTTCATTTAACAACACATCACATAGCTGCAACTTAATCTGAAACTGACAGAATTATAATCCAAAAGAAGGAATATAAATCGTCTTCTAAAGGAATTGGCAGACCAATGCTTATATTTCTACTATGACTATAATATATCATTGAGTCATACAATTACAACAAAATAAAAATCTCTCTTGTTTTTACTGACCTTGGTTGGAAGAATTTCTAATCTTTAACCAATTCCTTAATAAAACCAACTGCAGTACCACTGTTAATAAGTGGTTTTCAACCAAACACTAGTTTTAAGTTCTAAATATCAAGCTATAAAAGAAAAATTTAAATGAATACAGTTTTGATACAGAAAGATATGTTTTTAACTTAAAAATATTCACCTAATTGAAAACACGAGTTCAATTCATTTTTAAGGTGACATAAGGTCAAGCATCATTCTTATATGTATCCTATAGATTAAATAGTAAATAAGTTGTTGCTAAATAAAAACCAAATGAACAGCACATTAAAATTCAGAATTTCACATGACATTTCAAGTGATAACTTATTGTGAATTATATTCTAAACAGATTTTTCCACATTTAACAAAAATTAAAGTTTGTGTTTGATTTCTATAATTAATTATGAGACATACTAATTTGACTTGATTTAAATAATTTGTTTTCCATATACAACATTGATTCTTTAAGCATTCACAAACACTTTTGTTAATATAAATATGTCTAGTGTTTTTTCATATTACCTCAAGTTAGATAGTATAGTGAAAATGTACATGGAACAGAAGAACATTTTATCCTTCCTACCTTACCCAACATTTTGCCTTCTTTGAGAACTTAAACAATATTGAATAATTAGATGGAGACTTGACCAATACGATTTAGACAAAGTTTTTTGTCTTTCAAGCAGATTATTTTCTCTGAAGAATCTAAAGGAATAAGACTGCTTTCATGGACTCACAGTATAGGAAATTCTGACTTTCCCCATCCAGGGCAGAGCTGAGGCATAGGGCAGAAATGAGAAAGAAAGTTATAGGGAAAGTGGGAGAGAGAATGAATTCATAATTATTAGAAAAAAAATTAGAGTGAGGAAGAAGCTGGGCAATAGCAGATGAAGACACAAAAACAATGGCAATCTGGAATTTGTAAACCTGTTCATTTAGACATCAGTGGTCTGAGAATTCTAAATTTAGTCATACCTATGACAAACTGTCATAATCCTGGAAGTTCCAAGGAAGGCTTCGCACCTTTGAAAAAATTGCAAGCTTATCTCAAGAGAGTACTTGGGTGTCATTGGGCTGATGATACAAGTAATCTATTTGTGACAAACTTTATCTTCTGCCAGACCTTAGCCTATTATTGTCCAGATTAGATAGGGAATGAAATGGAATCAAGTTCTCCATATATGTCTGGTCTGATAAATAAGAGCAGAATCCAGGGGTATTACTAAGTAACTTTGGACGTCCTTTTGCCATTTGAGAATGAGGGAGGTGAGGCAGGTGAATTAAGATAGATTTTAATTTAGGGATCCTTGGCAAGTCTATGGATTATTGGAAAATGTAGTTGGGAAGGTGTAGCCAATAGGAAGCTGGTATCACTTTCTCTGTGGGTGGAATGGGGAGTTTTAAGGGAACAGCACCTAATCAAATTACAGGATTCTTAAATGAGAGAAATATTTACAATTCCCCCTAGGGAGATCACTGAACAAAGGCACTTCTGAGCTTTAAATGAATGACATTATTCTACATAAACATGCAGTTAATGTTTTATAATAAAAAAACACTGTTAATGAACACATGAATAAAACAAAAATTTAATGCCTGGGATCTTGAATTAAAGATGCATTTTTGAAATTAGCAAAACAGTGTACTCATATTTTGAGTTAAGAAACCTGCATTTTATTTCCAGAGAAGACAGTTTTCCTTTCCCTGGAGCAACGGTGGAGGTTCCACTGGAGTCAACCCCATCCTCAGTACTCAAATCTCTATGTCCCCTGGCACTGTCTTTATCCTAACACCATATCCTGAGTTCTTCATTTCCTTCCACTGTACGTTCTTGATTTCATTGTTACTCATGTGTAAAACTCTCCATATCTCTATATCTTCATTTCATACTACTAACAGTTCCTTCACCCCCTGCCTTCCTCTAAGGAACCTGCTACCTCTACTCCCCTATTGAGGGGTAGCTGTACTTTAATTAAAATCTTTGTCTATATCTGTGCTAAAAGGTGGGGTACATGTCAATTTTTTCTCCTCATTGTTGCTTTCATACACTTTTCCCTGCATCCCCCCCACCCTGTTCTCTTAGTCTTATTCTCCACTCCACCTCAGCCACTCATTCATGCTGTTTAATTCCAGTCTCAGTGATTACCTATCACAGTAATGCCAGTACAGTCTCAGTTTCAAGTGTCTTCCTGTCTTACATCATCTCCTTCCATGGAAAGTGACATAACATGTACTAGTAGCATTAGAAAGCACAGCAATCTTGACACCAAACAAACATTGCCCTACATGAACTCCAAGAAGTTCTCATAGAGCCTGCCTTAAGTAAAGAGCATTTAGAAGTTGCACAATGTCCTCATCAACAATCTTATTTCAGATTTAGGGAAAATTTTCACCTGGAAGTTTTTAATGAAGTCAGCTCATTAAAGATAATATGCTTAAATACATTGTCACCTCTTGGCCCTACATAATTCAAGGATAGGATTTAGAATATCTACTAAATAGGATGTAAAAATCACTTCAGTGGTTTTTCAATTCTTACTAGAATCTGTAGTTAAAGTAGTGAATGATGAATCCACATTGGCAATCAAATTGCCGGAAACAGTTTTAGCTTATAGGTGTTCTCCATCCTTTGTAAATATGCTGCATTTGGTGAAGTAGACCAATGAGATACACTGTTTCGTCACAGTGTTATAGAAGTATATTTTACATATCATAAAAATTTTCACTTGTTTTAGGGTACAAATCAATGAATTATATACAATAATATATTGCAGTATGTGTCATTAAACTTTTTGAGGAAGTCTCAACATATCTATTATTTACAGGAAAAGTAGAATGATAATTTAATTGCAGATAAGAAATTGTCTTTTATACTCTTCCTGTATATTCTCTGAAATGAAGACTGCAGCCATTCTGATGCAGTAAGATATAATTGACCTATAAAATGGTAAGATATTTAAAATGCACATTGTGGTGATTTGATACATGTATACACTGTAAAAAGGATTCCCCCACCCCTGCTAGTAAACTAACACATCCAGCCTCACTTGTTTATTTATTATTTTATATTTTCGGTGAAAATATTTAAGTTTTAGTCTCAGAAAATTTCAACTATAGTCATGATGTTTCACATTAAATTCTCAAAACTTACTAATCTTACGGTGTTTTAGTTGTTCTGTTTTCCTTGCTCTTTCTTCTATTTATTTGTCTCTTCACCTCCCAGTGACAGAATTTATTAAGAAAATGAAGAACACCAGAGGATAACGTACCTGAGTTATTCAGTTATTGCAAATCTTTACTGGCCGTCTATAACAATAACATAATATCTTCATCACCTTTTGAAAATTACAGTTCTGTTTCATACTCGTTGCCTCATTTGGCCCTTACAACAATCCAGAGTTGTTTAAAGGGCAGATATTTTTGTCACTACTGTCTGAGTGAGGATGACAAAGATTGAATTGTATATAGTTTACTATTCCATTTTCATCAGCTTTCTATTCAGCATCTTTAAAAACTATCTCTACAATTCAAAAATTTTAAGAAAAGTCTAAATATTTTATTACTAACTTTAAGAAGACCTCCACAATTACAAGTTGAATTAAGTACTAATTTCCAAAATATATGTAAAGATGAAATGACTACAAATTGTCTTGGTGATTTCATGATCTCTGTGATTTGCTGGAAGGAATAACATGTCTCAACATAAAGTTATACTCAGAGGTAAGATTTTTTACAACAAAGTTTGCAGTATGGGAACTTGCTGGAAAAAAGATGACACAGGCTAAGCCCAGAGAGGTCAAATGCAGGTGTTATTGTCCTCACTCTGCAAGAATTGCAAGGATGCATCTTCCTCTTGAGCTCCAAATGAAACATGGATGTGAAGATTCTGCCAAAAACAGACTACCTGAGTTTTGAAATCCAAAGCTTGTAAAGGGAGCTGGTCAAACATCTGCCAAGGGACCAGTCACAGTGTGGACCCCAAACTAGTCACCAGGTATCCTGAGTACTGTGCTTACTGTAAACATGCTGACAACATGATTCATCCCGACGCACAGCCTCAGGAGGATAGAATATCTTATTACAGGTAACTGAGAACATTCCAGTAGTTTAGTTCTCAGAGTTTTTCCACAGGGTCACCTGTGGCTTTATATTAAAGGAAGAATTGAGTGAAACAAACTTGTTATGTTAACACTTTTCTTAAATAGATTCATGTTTTGGAAGTGTTTCCCCCTCAGTGTTCACTATAAGTTAGCATTATACAAGATATTTAGTAAACTGGACTCAGAATTATTTAAATATCATATAAATAATATACAGATTTGTGTTACTCTTGGGAAGCAAGTGGAGACATTTTGGGGCTGTGAGTATGAACAAGATTCTTTATGGTAATCTGCAAAAGTATGGTGATATTCTTTGCAAAAAAAAAAAAGAAAAAATATTCTTTGCTCAAATCAAAGTTTGAGCCCCTCAAAAAACAAAAAGAATAAACTCAGACTGTGGTTTTAGTTTTCAAATTAGATAGAAATACTTACATGTGTTCTGTTCATCTATATATTTTTCTAGACTGAAACTGTCCATTGAAATAGCTTATTCCATTTCACTATAGCTTATAGTTACATTTTAAACCTAGTGCTTTTTAATTTTATGCCTTTGGCATTGCTGCCCAAGAGAACTTCCTTCAGCAATGACAATGGTCTTTGCAGTATGCAATACTCTTAGATATGCATGGCTAGTGAGGAGTTGGAATATGACTAGTGTACTGCAGAAAGCTGAATTTTTAATTGTTCTTATTTTTAATCAATTTTAACTCACAAAGCCACATGAAGCTAGAGGCTACCATATGGACAGCCCAGGTCTAAAGTAATAAGTATAGATACTCCATTCTAGAGTCACTTTACCTGGGAATCTGTTGCAGATGTTGTCAATGCCCATGCATATGTCCTTGGTAATATACTGTTCCTGTATTCTCAATGACTTTGGCCTATGCATAGACCAGAAGGTCAGAGAAGTTAATTTCCATCAAGACCAACACACAACAATGACAGAAATCAGCCAATGAAAAAATTGTGCATCATCCTTACTGTCTCATAAGAAAACTCAGGCAGATACAGGTGGTCCCAAAAGCCCACAATGAGCCTAAACTCTAGTTGTCCACCATGATAATTTAGTTATTAGCATATCTTGTTGGATTTTTTTATTTTTCTTGAATAAAGTCATTCCTGAATCCACTTATTCCTGAATCACCTCGCAAAAAAAATCCTTGTCCTTGTGTTACCTGCCTGATTTGCTGAATACTGAACTTCTTTTGTGTCCCTGTGCACCCAGGATATTCCTTCCTTAGCCCTCATAATAGGTTTGTGAGCTATGCCATTATTTCCTGCACCATTGCATCCTAACACTTAGGTGTAGTGCCTGGCAAATAATATGAACCAATAAATATTTGATGAATGATTCAATGAACAAATGAATAAATGAGTGTATGAATGACCAAGTAAGATGCAAAGTCAGTCCCAGAAACATGAGGGTGTTTTCAAATTTCAACTGCGTCCAGACTGACGGCAATTTTGCCTGATTCTTACACTTGTCTATGAATTTCACTTTTACATTCTTTTCATATAAATTATCATATTTATATTTTGATTCCCAGTTTTTTACTCTGTTCTCCCATAAGGGCTTTTGTATATATTTGGTTTACTAGATTGTCCTACTTTATCTAGTTCTGTTAGCGTGTTTCCCCTCAATTTTAACCTCAGAAACCACAATCTGTGTCAAGCCTTCTGATTGGTTTCTCACCCAAGATTTTGTTGACTTCTGCATGTTGGGATCCTATAGACACCGAGTATTTAATCATATCCTTCCATGCTCAACAAATTTTCATTTGTGCAAGACTCAACAAGTAGTGAAGTGATGCTTCTTAACAAGTTGAGAGTGGTTCTTGTTTAATCTTGAATTCAAGACTTCAGATAAAGTAATTTAACTGAAAAGAAAAAAAATCAGATATTTTTAATGTATCAAAATTCCAGTAGGAAACATTACACTTTATGACTTAAAAAATAGATGAAAGGTATATTTCCAAAGGGACTGCTTACTTATAAAGCAGGTTGACTGTAGGAGAACCTCAAAAGGCAGTGCAGGACCCCAGACCTAGCAAACTGAGGCTATCAGTGTCCCTAGGCTCAAGAAGTCAAAGGCAGGGAGAAATTATCAGAACTGGAAAGGACAGAGTCCTGTAGATTTTGTTTCACTGAGAGGAGCAGAGACCTATTGAAGGAACCTATTTATGCTGGGATCCCCTTACAAGGAAAGAACCATGACAATAAATATCTTTCCTTCTTTCTTTGACTTTGCGCCAGGGCTTCTCATCAGCCAACTCCAATTAGAAGCCAGAGCACACAAGTGCCTATTAATACAGAATCTCTTCAGATTCTCCCAGGACAGTGAGTAAGGGAAGCAAGGTTACAGGGTAGATCTGGAATGGCAGCTGGAAGTCACCCTCTACATATAATTTATAGAAAAGACAATCCACTATTGGTTCCTATTCAGACAAATTCCAAATTTCCATGTCCTAAACGGAAATAATGTAACATCTGAATATTTGGAGAGTTAATATAATGTAAAAATATGTTTCACAAATATATTTCTATTCTGATTCATTAGCATTTAGGATACTAGGGTAAAAACTCACAGAAGTCATTAACACATTAATGGCATGCCAGATTTTTTTTAATACTGCAGCTATATATATTTTTTTAAAACTGGATTAATAATGTTGGTAAACCCACCAGTTAGAACAGTAGTCATATCATGAATTATATCAAAATTGAAATAAATCTTTATTTAAATGACTTAAAAAATAATTTGTATCATCAGCAAGTCAGAAAAAAACAAAATTAGGTGTATACAAACAATCTTATTTAGGCAATAACTAGTAGGTTGTAAAGAATATGTATAAATATATGCTCAATATAAAATCATATTGGCTTCATTTTTGGCCATATTGAATAAAACTTTTTCACATGATTCATTTAATTTCTAGAAAGTCATAAATATTTGTTTTCATATTACTAATTATAAAGGAAAAAAGAATGTGTATTTTTAAGGTGTTTGATGGGAACTAAAGAAACATATCTGGATTCACCATCAACTCTTAGAATTTCCAGTAATAAGAGGTATTGGTTTCCATTCCTAGCCACAGCGGAGGACAGAAAGCTACACCATGGTAAATCACAGAACTTAATCTACTGGTCATCTCTTGTTCTGCAGTGACACTACAAACACAGTTATAGCTACTCAATTCTCGGAGACACGGAACCTTTGGCAAATTTTATTAAAAACAAATCCTTTTGATGATGGTCCAAGGATCTAACCCAATTATATGGGTAATTTCCTTTCACAAGATTTGAGATCTCTGCTACCTGCTTCAAGAGAAAGGATATTATAACTGGGTTATGGATTTGTAATCTGCATTATTTTTTGTTAGAAATTCAGGCATTATATAATTTGTTGTGTAAGAATCTGTATAAATGTATATTGTCATTGCCAAGTACACAGATTTTTGTGTGGTGTTTCTACGATGGGGTTTCTGCAAATTGTGCTATTACATGGCTCCTAAAGTTTCCTTTCTGCCAGGAATCTATTCTCTGTCAGTTCTGATAAAAATACAGACACTATTCTGGATAAAATAAATCAGTTAGGTTTTTCCTACCATTGGGCGATGCATTTATTTTTCCAGGAACTATGTTCTCAATTCCTGACAGAAAACCAATTACTAACTTGACTTCAGTTGAATTTAAAATAAATTAAAATGGATAAAAAAATAGAAAAAAAAGTGTTCTTGCATCTGTTCATATGAAATTTAGTTTCTTGTATTTAACTTTTCTCCTTTGCTGAACAAGTGAAGAATAGGCACATTAACTACATTTCTGTGTGTTTCAACTTGTCAGCCCATTTGGTCACTCTATATCCAAAATAATTTAGAACATTATGCAGCTCTCAATTGTTGGTCCCCTATTAGCCCTCAAGTCATACGGATATTTTGTTAGTCTATTTATGTGCTCTGACAAAAACAATGGTTTCACTCCTAGAAAAATCTTGTGGATGCTTCCATTATTGAATCATAGGGTCATCTATACTTTCATGTTGTGCAAGAATAGAGGCTGAAGAAGTTTCAAATTATCTTCATTAACTTAAAAAATTGTCTTTAATTATAGTAAATACAAATTTTTAAAAAATGTGGGTATCATTCAAAGTTTGTGGGATAGGTTTCCTCTAGAGTGAATACAGCATATGAAATTTAGCAAGGCCTTCTTTAGGCAGAAGAAGTATATTGTGCTTAATGAATAAAACAAAACAATTAATTTCATGTGACAAATCATTTCGTATTTAAATTTTTTTCAAGGTTGTCCACATATGTGTAAAACTCAGGGCAACCTGGTTTTCCAAAATGTGATTTTTATTATATTTTTGTATTTTTGGCATTGAATTTTTGGAGTATATTTTTGGATTAAATATTGAAAATGTAGTTTGTCACTTTTTCAAAATGTTTCTGTGTGTTCATTTTTTTTTAAAGGTATAGTAATCTAAGCGGAGAAAGACAAGTGCTAAATGATTTCCCTCATTTGTGGAGTGTAACACGAAGCAAACTGAAGGAACAAACAGCAGCAGACTCACAGACTCCAAGAAGGGACTAGCAGTTACCAAAGGGGAGGGGTGTGCGAGGGTCGGGAGGGAGGGAGAGGGGGATTGAGGGGTATTATGTTTAGTACACATCATGTGAGGGGTCATGGGGAAAACAGTGTAGCACAGAGAAGGCAAACAGTGAATCTGTGGCATCTTACTACACTGATGGAAAGTGACTGCATTGGGGTATGGGTGGGGACTTGATAATACGGGTAAATGTAGTAACCACATTGTTTTTTCATGTGAAACATTCCTAAGAATGTATATCAATAATACCTTAACAAAGATAAATAAATAAATAATAAAATAAAATAAATAAAAGAGCTTGCCCATGCCTCCTTCAAAAAAAAAAAGAAAAAGGTTTAGCAATCTATTTGGTTTGTCCACCTAACATTGATTCAATATTTATTACTATAGTAATTTCAGAAGTATACAATTGCAAGGATTAAGTTGAAAAGTTAATTTTTACATTCAGATATAGTAGAGGTGAAATTAGAATATGCTTATATGTTATCCTAGGAGGCAGGTGTGTTGGTGACATTTGACATCATGATGAAATTGTGATCAAGGATACAGTAGATTCAGATGAGCAGATCTGATAGTTTAATAGTAGTTAGGCTGAAATTTCCCAGTCCATGGCCATTTCTGTTCAAATTTTAAAGGTGTTTATTTTCTATTATCCTATAAGTTTATAAATACATTTTAACTATTAATTTTAAATATTTGACAGACTACCAATATTCCTTCAATTTGAGGGAAAAAAATCCCTTAAATATATAAGTATATTCCTTGTAAAATATGATATAGGAGTTATTTTCATTAAATATAGTTTTTTGACTGAAAAGTTAAGAAAACAATTAAGAACATAATATCCTCAGGTAAAAAAAAATCAGAAAAATTACTTCAAAAAGATATTAAACATATGTTAAATTAAACAGACTAGGAGTTGGGTTCTTTCCTCTGGAGTAAGGTACAGAAATAATACATTTTAATAAATTAAAAATAGTATAGTAAACATTGTATAAGTAAGACGTCTAGTTTCCCTAGATGATGCAGAACCATCTAATTTCCCCAAAAGCTCAGTCATTCTTCCTCCTCGTCATAATGACCCAAGTCATCTCAGCCCTCCTCAGACTGATGAAGGTACACTAGATCTGTCATGGAAACTTTGCTTTTTGTAGGTCCTTCCCAGCAGGTTTAAGTACTAGCAATCCAGCAGGTGCTGGGAAAAGCCAAAGTGACTTGAGGGAAAGGGAGGCAATATTCTGATGGGTCACACTGTAGTCGAGACCTAGGCAGTGTGATCATTTCTACTGTCTTTCTGAGCTTGTGGTATTAGGTGTTACTTTCTCAAGGGAGAATTTGATCACTCTATCATCCTCTAGCCCTTTTTCCTCTGTTGTTCGGTACTTTCACCCAAGTACTCTATAAGTAGTATAGGCTAATTAGCAATGATGACAATGGAAACAGCTCTGGCCTGAGAAGGAAAAGTATAAATCAGAAATATAAGTATCCCTTTCAGCAGAGATTCAGCTCTACTTAAGGAAAACTATTCATCAGTACTTTAAAAAACATAAATATGAGTATGGTAGTAGATATAAAATATATGTTATTCAGTATATAACACTGATTACATAATATATTAACTATAGTATACACCAACATATTATGTTAATATAGACACTTCGTTTACTCAGATCCTGAGTTATAAGTCTCTCCTATATGCTGATAAGAAAACTAAAATGTGAACACTTTTGAACTTAGCAAAGATTGTGGTTGGCCATTTAATCAGACTAATACAAAGCTTATCTATGCTCTGCTATTTATCACAAACATCCAATTTTTGCTAATAGGACTTTCTTCCCTTTAATGTGAAGAGATAAGACTGCCCTTGCTCTCAAGTGTTTTATTATAAGATTCTGTCCCTCCCTAACTGAAATGTAAAATCTCTGTTCATTAAAAATGTTTTAGTAATTATGGAAATGATAGGCAGTGCTAATTCTATAACACAATTTTAAGGAAACTCTAGGATTGTTTAATTAACCAAATATAACATAATTTGTTATTTTAATTCAACATATAACTGGCAAGAAATTTTAGGAATGTTATTATTTTTTAAACTTCTTGCACATCTGAGTCTCTCTTATCCAAAATATATATCATAAGAAAAGTAAAAGTCACAAATAAAATAAGAGTGCTTTAGACAGTCTTGAAAACTAAATGAAGCATAAGAGCTTTGCCAATCCTTGAATGGCATTGACCTTATGTTGTACCATAGTTGAGAATGCCAGTGAGAAAGCACCATGGACAGCCAGGATTTTCTAATTTTTAACATGTCTAATGGAGCCTTAACTAGATTATTACTGAAAGGTTAAAGTTCCCAAATATTATGATGTATGAGAACTGGAAATTAAGATGATATCTAATTAGCAACCCTGGTTGAGCCGTAGGGAAAATGAAAGTCAGCCTCACATTTATGCCTGTGGGGCATCTTTCATTCACATCTTCCTCACACTCAGTCTCTCAGTGTTTTCCATCTCAGTTTGCTTCCTTCCCAAAGCTAATTTTCAACCCTCCTTCTCTCTTCCAGTTTGCTTACCTCCTTCCTCAAGGAAGTCCAATCCATTCTTTCCTTCAGAGAAGGACTGAGTCCTCAGTTCCTCCTTCATGTCTGGCAAATTCTGGCTTCTTCTATGTAGTGTCTAATGGAGTCTTTCCTCGACCCAGGTAGACTTCAAAATCTTCATCTTCCCAAATTTCAGCCACACTCTGCTTTCCATTCCTTAGAACTTGATCTCTGATGCAATCAAAGAAAATGCTACTTCTGGATCATAAACTCACTAATTGATGATGCTAGGTTTTCAAGCACTTTAATACTTCACAAACCCATAAGGCTGGGAATCAAGCAAATTGGCTGCTGCATCAATTCAGTTCCCTTGTAGAATTAATTCCACAAAATTCTGCTAACTTATTTTGCAAATTCTGTTTCTACTGATATTGATGCTTTTCATTCTTTTTATACTATAAAGATAAGAACACCTGATGTTATACATTTTTTTCCTGAAATGAAAAATGATGGTGATACTCAAAACAGACAAAGTGAATGTCTGAATTATGAGTAAATACACAACATGAGGCATCTTAATATAAGAATGAAATTGGGAAATTTCACACTTATTTTTGTGCCTTCCCATAATGTATTCTGAATTGTTACTAAATTAATTTAGAATGATGAACATGCCACTTTGATGCATTGCTTCCTAAAATTCTACCTCAACTCAGCAGTGTAAAAATGTTAGAGATTGAGAGTGCTGCTATGAATAACAAGAGATGGTCATGCCCTAAAAGTACCTTTCACTATCTTCTGTCATATTCAGGAAAAAATATCTAGAAAGTTAATGTGTCTCTTTGGCCTAGTAAATAAGTACCTCCTTTACAATCATCTGAATATCATATAGAAAAATTTCATTCTGCATGAGACAGTGAGAGGTAGCAAAGTGAGACTGGTGAAATAGAGATTTCACATCTATACCTTTGTATAAGAACTGTAGTATGCATGCTGTTAAATATTGTGTTTGTATATATTTTATGTGTTAAAAGTGTTAAATTGTTGTAAGAATGTTGGAAGTGCTAGCAATATCCAAAGACTGAATAAAGTTGGGAAGATTTAACCCTAGGAATACAAGTTTGGTTCATGTTCTAAAATTAATTAATGTAATATAATGTATAAAAGGATTAAAAGACAAAATAATACATGATCATTCATGATGAAAAAATCTCAAAAAAACACTTAAAAAATCCCCCCAAAATAAGTATGTTGTGACATTTTATAAGGAAATATACTCCAGAATTTAAATTTTAATAAACTATTTAGAGAGATTTGCTATTAATGACAAATCCTTAGTCACAATTTGTTCAAGAAAAATATTGATAGAAAGGTTACCCTTTCCTAAAACATTGAAAAACCTGATTAAAGCCAATATAAGATCCAGATAGTGCACATTCACTAAATGAGGTTGACGGAAGGGACAAGGAAATATGCAATATTGTCTCCAGTATGGAGAAGTGAGAGATGAGGTCTTTATTGCAGCAGTGTTTAAAATACATGATTTTTTTGCACATCTAATTGAGCTTAATAAAGAGTTCTTTTTTGAAAAAGAATCATATAAATATGCTAATAGCTGAACCCCAAAATGAGGGAAGGTGATGATAACATCTGAGAATGAATCACTCCTATGAGAAGTAGTTTTAAAGAGGTGGGGGTACAGAAATAACAAAAGTGTGTAAGTGGTAAACAAAGCCTAAGGAACACATCCTGGAAAATGTTCATCTTCCCAACTCACTTCTGACTGTGCCACTATCTTTAGTTCTTTCTGCTCATCTCCAACTACTTATTTAGGAACTGTTAACTGACTCCTAGCTGGATTCTAAGTTTCTTACATTCCTTTCCAATGGTAGGTCCCCTGGGTTTTGGAACAATGGACTATGAATAAAAACAAAACAAAACCCACAAAATTATTAGATTTTCTATTCATACAGTTTTAATCTTAGAGCAAGAAAGGATTAAGTTTTACTAATATGCCATATTTAACTGAAATGCAAGTTCATAATTTACAAATGGATGTATGCTATTCATTTTATTTAAAATGTAATGTGCATGTTGTATACAGGCTTTAAATACTTCCTTATTTGTGTAACTATTTTGTCTGTATTTCAGTACTAAAATTATTTTGAAGAATAGCTTTCTGAATGTGTTTTGCAGTATAACCTACTAATGACAGCTTCTTCATCATGTTCCATTATGAACTATGAATGGAATACTTTAACTGGAATCAGATTTAATATTCTTATTGCTTAACTGAACTCTGGAGTCCTGCATGCTCTAGTTCTTTGATCTGCACTCCTGAAAGTCTATTTAACACTGTGAATGTCAAATGCAGATTATTTCTACTATCAAAGTAATGTCAATTTCTCCCTATTTCTCTTCCATTAAAATAATTGGTCCTGGGCTGTTACTTAAGCAAATACCAAATTATCATCATTCAGAGCTGATAAAGGGAACAGAAATAAATCGGTAAATAATTTATATGACACAACCTTCATTTGAACACATACAAAACAAAGTCAGGCCTGAGCAGGACCCCTGAGCAAGAGCTGTAACGAAATGCTTGTAAGGGAATGGGAGCCCTCCCTGCCCACAGCGTGGCACTTGAACCTGATGTGGACAAGTATAAACTTATTGTCTGGCACTCAAAAAAACAAACATACACACACACACCTCCCAGCCCTTGCTCTTCCCTTTCAATGAACTACTGCTTCCATCTCACAAGTGAAGTTCCCTTGTTCTTCTGCTTTCTTGATTAGGAAATAAACCCTGGTTTTCTCTGAATCTACATCCCCGTGGCTCTTCTTGGCTTCTTAGCTTTCTGTGAAAGCTGATCAGGTTCTTGATTCTCATCTATTGCAGTAAGTATCAATACATTTCATAGTCCTTTATATGCTCAGATTATGTCTGAGTATAAACTATTTTCAGCAAATAAGAAATTGTGACTGTAAATGAACTAACAAATCCAGTGATGTAAGGTAGAATTAGTTAACTTTTTTGGCATATGCAATAGGAATCAAATGTTTCAAACTTTTCACAAAATTGGAAACAAAGACAGAATGGGTTTCTTAGTGTGAAATATTCTGTTACTAAAAGCTTTTGGTTTCTTTTTTAAGTGAAAGTCAATGTTGTGGCGTAGAATTCTGTTGCACTCATTTATGTTCCTCAGACTTCCCAGGCCAACACCGGCAAGGTTGAGCTTATGTGTGAACTTGAATTCCTAGAATTACAACAAAGGTCATTTATCCAAACTTCTCTGGAATTCTTCCTAAAAGTGCTTCAGAACCCATCTCGTCATGGATACAATACTTCATGGTGATGATAACACAATAACTTATCTCTGCTCCTCCTATAACTGTCTTTGAAATGATGATGAGCTTGAATGAATTAAAAAATGTCTCATTTCCTTTCTCCAATACCACCACATAAATGATCTATACTTAGTATTAGACTACGGAATCCTTGCTACTTTCCATGATAGGGCCTCTGGATTGTAGAACAATGGTTAATGATTATAAATAAACTGTTAGATTTATGTTGTTTTAATCTTAAGGGAAGAAAGGATTAAGTTTTACAAATACTTTTTATATAAACTACCTGTCACGCAAGAATATGATTTACAAATGGATGCACACTTTTCATTTTTATTTAAAATAAACTAAAAAAATACAATTTTACTGTGCAATTCATGACTTAAAAATTTTTGGCAGATATTCTCGAGCATAAGACACTTAAAGAGTATTTTTGGTGAACTTGTCTTGGTGTAGTCAAGTGTATGACATGGTAGGTCTATGACGAATATCTTTTGAATGAATTAAGTTCATTGTGATATACTTCAAAAATATAAAGATGGCTATTCTCACATCAAATTATTTGTTTCATAATATTAATTTAATCTATGTTATCACAAAAGAAATATACAGAATATTAAATTAAACTCAAATGAAATCATCCAAACAAAACAAATCCTTTTCTGTGGGTGTTTTGCCACAGTTTCAGTATAAGTATTTTAAACAGAGTTTAAAGTACTTTAAACACAGTTGTAATCAAATTATGCATATAGTATTGTGTCCTGCCTAATCTCCACTTTCTACATCACAGCAGGTCTCTTTTCTTGTTATTATTTCCCTACAGTTTACATCAATACAATGCCACACTCCTGAGTATTTTCCTGTCCATATCACTTTTGGTCAAATACATCTAATTTTCTAAACTGTAAACAGCTTTGCATCAGTGTCATCCATTTCCATCACACAGACCCTGCAGCCACAACGTATACTGTTAAACACATTGTTTTAATGTTCAAAGTTGATCAAAGTCTATTTCTTTGACTTGGGATTTAATTTTGCAACCAAGTGCTTGACTCTTGCCTTCGTACAGAAGACTGTCCATATTCATCAATGTATATCTGAAGGGTTACAAACCCAAATGTCCTCAGAGTCTGGGCAATAATTAAATTTGTAAAATAGTCAGGCTGGAAAAAGGCCACCATTCACATCCTATCAATTATCAGTATGTTAAAAACAAAAGAAAACACCAGTTTGTGCGATCCATGACTCAGGATGCGGACCCTGAGTAAATGGTGCATCTGCTATTTTGCTTCAGTTAATTTTTCACATATGGCCATGTTGGCCCGGTGCAGCCAGACCTGAATTTTCATTTTTTTTTTCCTTAAAGGGTGCAGAATGTTAAATTCTATGTGAATTCTCCAAATTGTCAAATGCTGGCAAAGACTCATTAAACCCCTATATCATAGATCAAATAAAATATGTCCAGTTTTTAAGAGCTCTGATCCAGAATAATAGTTTATTGTAATAGTCCACATGTGTCCTTAATAACACACCTGTTTTAATACTGAACTTAATAATTGTAGTTAATCTGGTCAGTTTCCTTTAGATCTTAAATGCAGATATGGAAACCAAAAACTTTTAACTGATTTACCTCAAGATGACATTACTAGTTAACAATAGCTGTTATCAGTACCAAGAATGCTTGACTCTCTCCCTCTCTCTGATTTGATTAAAATATTAAATGATTTCAAAAGACGAAAAAATATTTCTTCCTGTAGCGTATTGGTTACTATGATATAATAAAGTGAAATTTGGATTCCATGTAACTTTATTCCTAAACACATGGAATTTCAAAGTAATCAGTGTTTTAGGAAAATAAAAGACAAAATGAAACAAATATTAGATGTCATAAAACAACTTTTTGATTGTATCTAATACTTTGAATTGACAAGAATTCTTTTCAACATTCACACTTGGACATCTTATTTATCCATTAATACAACTGAAACTAATATTTAGAATCAAGTTTGATTATAACTTCTGTGTCTCTCTGTTTGACAAAGGATCCATCATTTACTTCACCCGCAGAAATGTCCTACAAACCCAGTTTTTACCCTTTTTAGCAAAATAGGAAATTCATAGACTCTTAACAAAATAAATAATCCAAAGTCATCACTAGCTTCTGTTAAGTCTAGAGACTCAGAAAATGGCATCAGGGTTCAACTGTGTGTCTCCATCTGCCTGGTTGGCTGTCCTCCCTCCTTGTAATTGGTTCTGTGAGCTGGAGATCTCATGTTTCGTTGTAACCACACGGCCATCAGGTGCTTCTAAGTTCATACCCACAGAAGCCAAAAGTAAAATTATGTTTTCAAAACTTCTAACAAAAGTATTGGAATAGTTCTGTTTGTGGCTTCAGTCTCATTCCCACCCTTCAACCAGTCTGCCTGGGACTGTGACCTCACCAGTTGGTCAAAGGTGGAAACATGGCCATCACTGGAATGGCAGCAGTTAGCAACACCTGCCCCAGTGGGCTGAGCATGTGGAAGGAGTACTGCACAAAGCCCAACAATTTCCTGAGAAGAAGAAATGGATATGAGGCAGGAAAACAAATACACAATCTCTTCAACATTGAAAACTTTCTGAAAATATTGTAAAAATAATATTACATTTTAGTGTGAGGAAGACAGTCATTCCTCCCTAAATAGTGAGACAGGGACCATGGGTGTAGTCAGAGTAGGGTGAGGGCCTCCTCCAGGAAAAAGCAAGGCCGGATTTTTACAGTCAGAGCAATGTAACTACATGCAAGGAAACCCCCTACCAAAACTCTGTGTTAAACATTAAGCTCTAGGGTCATTCTTCAGTGAGACAAGTTAATATTCCCCAGATAAAGAAGAGTAGCACATGTTTTTATTATGCTAATCATTTGTAATCATGTGTAAGATTCACTTTAGCATGTTAAAAGGCCCAGGCCTAGGTGCTGTCTTTCCTCTTTCAGATCTGATGGAGTGATTTTGCAAACTGGTCAACTAATTTAGCAAGCAGACCCAGCTGTAAACAACATAGTAAAAGGCAGGAAGGATTCAACCTTGAAGATAAGATTGCATTTTAACACCCAGGAAGTTTGGGAAGCAGGATTCTTAACTTTCTCTTTAGCAAATAGACAATACCTCAGCCCATCTTGGGGGCTGGGCAGGCGGCCTTTTGATATGCCCCTAGACCAAGATGCCAGTATCACGGAGAGAGATCGGGGAGGGAAATTCCTTGTGTTAAGTTAATTCTGGGTGTTCACACACCACTTAGCAGGTCTACACCCCTAAGCCTTTTTTTCACGTTCTCAAAAAATCCTCATCTGTCTATAAAATCCCCTAGACAATGCACCACACCGGGACTCTCTTGTCTCCTCCTGGTGTGAGCCAGAAGCTCTTTCCTCTCACTTTATTTCTAAATAAAAGCCTGTACCTTGCTTTCCTACCTTGGGTGTTTGTGAAGCTTATTCTTCGGCTTCATGAACAAGAACCCCGGCATCAGTAGTTGGTAATTCTGAATGTGAGATTACCATGGATAATTATCAACAGCCAGACTGGATGCATGTGGGTGTATCTATACAATAAGTGAAATACAATACAATATATTTGTTTAATAGAAACTGAAAATGTTGAAATATATTCAACATTTGTTTAATAGCAACTGAAATGAAAATATTTGTCATTCTTATTAACTAAAATTTATGTTTAAATCAATTTTGATGTACTGAAAGGTACGGGTGACCAAAAAAATGATAAATTGATGTCAATGATAATAACAAAAAAAAGCTGTAAGCCTACAACCACTTCTATTATATGTAAAAAAGGAACACATCCAATAAACATCTACACATTACATTTGTTTTGTATTGTATCTACTATTTTAGGTTCAATTTTAATTTAGATAATTATAATAATTAAATTTGACAAAATTTTTGTTGCATAAGAGCTTACACAAAATTTAGACTTTAAATGAAAGCTCAAAGTCTTTAATTATTACCTAACATATGAATGCCATTTCTCCAGATGTACTGGTTTTCAGTTAGACATTTAATCTTGACTTTCTTTTAAATAACCTCATGCTAAATGAGGAGAAAAAACAATCAGTTATTTGCAAATAATGATCAAAAATAAAAATGTGTATATTTTATTTAATATTATGTTTGTAAGGTGTTGAAATTTATGGCTGTCAGCTAAATAATTATCAATATTTAAAGAAAATAAGTGGAAGTTTGGCCATCAGATTTTTTTGTGCAAAGGTTTTAATTAGCACCAATTGCATTAATTAGCAGTTGCATTTTTCTCTCTCTTTCTCTGTGTAAAATTCAATACAGGTAATTATTTGAAGTCCAATCTTCTACTTGTGTAAAATTACATATTACCATTTTATGAAAACCATGAATATTTACTTATATAGTATACCATTTTATAAGTACCACAAATGATTTAAATGCAAATGTAAAGATGTAAGATACAATATCATCTGTGAAACTTTTTGTTCTTGGATAAATTATTATGATGAACTGTGATTGTTTTCCTAAGTCTTCAGCTGCCTTTATGTTATTCTAATTCATTATAAGGAAATTAATGTAAATAAACATCATGAAAATCTGTAGTAATAGTCAATATATTTTTTAATATTATCTCTATACTTTTTTCTAATTTCCTGGTTTTTAAAACTAATGGTTAGAATTTAATATATTCCATGAGATATTATTCTAAGTCCCTTGATGTTTTTCTTTGTCTATTTTACAATTATTTATTGAAAAGAAATTTATGTAACACATAGAATTGTTTTAAAATTTTTCCCTGCTATACTAAAATAAGACTCAGAGAAACATACATCTAATTACTATATTCCCTACATTTACTTCTAAATTTTTTTCTGTCATGTCCTTGAAATTTTAGACAATGATAAATTATGTGTGATTCAGAGGAAGTACATCACATTCAGTGAGTAGTAATCTATCACTGAGCTCAGGTAAAAAGAAACATACAGAAATAATTCTGGTTATGAATGTCAGCTTATAAGGCTTTGCTTTGTAAACATGAGAAGATAATTTAGTTTCTACCTCTCCCAATGTTACCTGAAAGTTTGTTTCTCTGGCAATGCAGTGTATAATGCAATATACATATACATTCCTCCACAAAATTTCTTCACTATGTGCCTTTATATCTATGTGTAGTATGTGTCTAATAGGTGGATTTGCAAAATGAAAAAAAAGTATGCTATTATGTTCTAATCTACAGGAAAGATGATTTTCTATGTAACCAATCAATGAATAAAAAAGTGAAGAATATCATAGAACAGACTGGAAGAAACTTTGGGTTTTTCTTTTCATTACTATAGCCATTGAAAGTCACTATTTAAGATTAGCCTCTAAATTGATAATTTTAATAATGTTACAAATTTAATTTTAGTGATGGTCTATTATGCACTGACTGTATCCTCCCCAAATTCATATGAAGAAGCTCTTCTTTGTGACTGTATTTGGAAATGGGACTCTAAAGATATAATTAAGGTTAAACGAAGTCTTAAAGATGGAGGCCAGGTCTCATGGATTCTTCTCTTTATAAGATAACACACCAGAGAACTTACTCACCCCCAGCCCCGCATACAGGCACTGAGGAAAGGCCATGTGAGGACAGAACTAGAACTATCGTGAAGGCCAAGAAGAGAGATGTTACCCAGAGCTAAACTGAATGAACTTCTACCTCCAGAACTGTGAAAAAAATAAACTTCTTTTGTTCAAACCACCCAGTCTTTGGCATTTTGTTGTGGCAGTTTGAGCACACAAATACATAGCCTTAATGCCACTACATTCTAGCAACATTTTTTTTGTTGATATAATATTAAGTCAAGTGATGGATTGAAAGTTTATTACATATAATCTAGTTGAGATATAATGAGAACCTGTGCTGAGACAGTTCAATAGAAAGCAGTGGAAAAGAAAGATATACTAAGAACAAAGATATATACCCAATCTGATATTGGATTTGAAAGGGCACGTGAAGAGGTAGGAGATTAGTATTCTGTCTGTCCAAAGGCTTATTGTCTGAAACAGTGCATGACCCACACCCTAAAGCAAAGAAAGAAAACCGTGGAGGGTTATTAGAAATGTTGTGTGTTTGGTTGTATAGATGTTCAAGGTTTCTGAATTAACCTTCATGGATCCAATTTAAGGCTAAATCCTTTCACATACAGACAGGGACCCATTTTTTGTTAGTTGTTCATTTATTCCAGAGACTTGCTATTTTGGTTATTTCAGACAGGGCAGAGTAGCTGGTGCCAGACTAGCCCTCCTACCCTAAACTACTATAAGTAAGAAAAAAAATGTGTGAGATAACTATTCTCAGAGATGGGGTGGGGGTGGGGGAGGAATCTGTGATTCCTTGGTGGGAGGGGGAAAAAACTGAGGCAGACTCCAGGATGACACATGCTTCCTGCTCGGAGGCACTTTCAGGACTAGGGCACAGTGAAGAGAACTCAGAAGACAGAGACTAGGAATAGGGTTAAACTTGCATGATCCATGGTTATGAAAGAAAAGGTCATTTAGAAAGTCTTCCAGAAATCTACAAAGGAGTCCCATTCAGCCTTTGCCACAATATAAAACTGTGATGCACAGATTAAGATTTCATAAAACCAGCCAAGGAATCATTATAAGGTAAATCAAAGCTGTACAGCCAGCAGAGCTGATATGTCTCAGAAATATTTGAGTTCCAGCCAGGAAAAATTGATAGACCCCCTAGGAACATCACAGGTATTCAGAAGACCCTGAAATGACCTGAATTAGGAGCCATGCTATTCCAATCTTAGAGTTAAGGAAACTCACTACCTGCCCTATAATTGTGCAAATATGGGCAATACAAATGTTTGATCTGTCTGCATGTAAATTAAATGAAAATGGAATAAAACACAACATTCTAGTAAGGAAGAATACAAAATCCAGACATAAAATATGTGGTATCCATAAGGTCCAGCAGACAATCAAAATTACTAAAGTTGTAAAAATGAAGGAAATTTTGACTTATAACCAGAAAACAGATCAGACAATAGAAACAGGTCCAGATACAAAAGAAATGGTAAAATTAGCATATGAAAAGAGATAAAAAATAAGGTCAGTTTTTAATGAAAAACATGCACATAAAAAAGAAAAATAGAGTAATTCAATAGGAAAATGTAACTATGAATAAATGAAATTCCCAGTGAATAATTTAATTCACTGAATAATTCAAAAATTCACTGGTTTTTTAAGAGAGGATTTAAGCCTGAGGAAAATTTTAGACAGTTGATTAGAAACTAAATAACTGAAAACACTAAAGATGAATAAACTTGAAATCAGAGTTTATTCAAAACACTACACAGAAAGAAAAAATCTGAAACTGAAAAGGAGCAGATCATCTGTGACTTGTGAAACAAGACTATGTTATTAAATTTGTAATCAGAGTGTCAGACTAAGAAGGAAGAGAGAGTAATAGAAGTGTAAAATAGTACAATACTTCATATATTTGATTTAGAGTTTCTTACAAAATTAAGCATGAACTTACTCTATGACTCACCATTCCCATTTTTGGTTGTTAACCGAAGAGAAATGAAAACAAAGAATGCAAGTAGGTTTTTAAGTAATGTTCATAGTAGCTTTATTAAGATTCCAAAACTAGAAATCTCCCAAACTTTCAACAACTGGACACAGTGTTATATCATTAAATATACTATCTCTTACCTAGTCTATGGTAACACTCTCCTAATTATTTTCCCTGATTCCTCTCTTGCCTCATAATATATTTTTGTCAGAGCTGCTAGAGTAAACTTACCAAATGTAAATAAAATGTCAATTCCCCAATGGAAACTTTCCATTTTATTTTTGTTCTCCATCACACTGAAAACACCATTGAAAACTTAGAGTCATAATATCACAGTTATAGTTGATGTGGCACTGAGCTCACCACTCTGAATGTGTTCCCTATTCATATCTTATTATTCATAAGGCATTGAAATGGAACTTAAGATGTCAAATATGTTTTCTATATAGATACTAAAACAATAGAAGCTAATCCAAGTTATTAGTATTTTAATATTCACAAGCTATTAGTTACCTATCTTAGGTGCTCATTTGTTTTATTCCTTTTGGAAAATTTTAATGTGAATTTTAAAGATAATTTCAAATGTGATTTACTATTTTAATAGACCACCTCCATTATTTTTCTACAGTTGCTGTAACAACTTACCCAAATAAGGTGTATTCAAACAACAGAAATTTATGCTTCACGGTCCTTGAGGCCAGAAGTACTAAATTAGTTTCCTTTGGCCACAATAAAAATGTAGGCATTCCCTCCAAAATCTCTAGCAGAGAGCTTGTTCATTTCTTCTTCCAAATTCTGATTGCTGCTGGTCATATCATTTCAAACTTCAAGGCTGATACCTTCATGTCTCATGCTACTCTGTCTTCACATGATTTCCTCCTCTGTCTTTTCAGACCTCCAACTGCCTCTTTTTTGTAAGGATACATGTAATTGCATTTAGGCCCACTCAGACAATCCAAAATATATTCCCCTTCTCAAGATCCTTAACTTAATCATTTCTCTGAAACCTTTCTTCCAAGTAAGGTAGCATTCATAGATTTCAGACATTAGTCTATGAACATCTCTGGAGGGAAGATTTTTCAGCTTACCACAATAATTAAGAACTAAATCATCAGATATCTGAGTAGTGACATGTGTAAATATACTTAGTCTGTATATTAAAACACTATTTTTCTTTTACTACTCCGGTAAACTCAAATATTATCCTACAACTTTCAAATTACTGCAAAAATGCTAAGTGCATTTATTTTATTGTAGCTTAGCACATAACTTGCTCCCACTGTGTGATCCCTTAAATTCTTTCTATATCTTGGCCATACAATGTACTTAGCTACTTGGGGAAGGAAACAAATGAACAATAACAATAATACAATAGGAATTTAGAAGGCCATGGGACCAAATAAAACAATGACTATGAAGATGTGTTACATATTAGATGCTATGCAGATGGAAATTGTTATTACATTTATCCCACTATAGCCACATTGGACTAGTAATTAAGTCAGTCTAAATGTAAGTCTTTGCATTACATTGCTACATAACAAATGCTTCTAAAATGTAGTTACTGTAACATGACTTTATTTCCTCACAATTCTGTGGACAGCAGTGTGGCCTGAGCCCAGCTGGGTGGTTCTCCAGCTGGGCTCCAGTGGTCACTCATGAGACTCCCACCAGCAGAAACGTCAGCTTGGCCTAGACAATCATGATGGCCTTACTCACATTACTGTGATTTTGTTATTGACCACATGTTTTCAAGGTACCAATCCAGCCATCCTCCTACTATGGCCATGTTCAAAAGGCAACAAGAAGTAGGACATGTCCCAGTATGCAAGCACATTCCAAGCCTCAGCTTGCATTGTATTTTTAAACTACCAAATGGTAAAATCATGCCATGTGATGAAGCCCACCGTCAATGTCCAGGGCATGGATCTAGGGGCGTATATACCATTGGACATCCTCACTGTTACAATTCTCTAGATTCTTCCAGTATAAAAATGTCATGCAGAAATCAGTAGAAGTGCTTTTTATTACATATCAGGGACCCAGGACAATCGTTTCTTGTTTCACAGAAAATAATTTTAGTCCCTCAAAACACTTAGCATACTGGTATCTACAACTTCACAACTAAAAATTTATTTTGCCTAAGCTAACTAGGTGCTTCTATCTGCTTTTTAAAAATTCAGAGTGTCAGTAAACACAATACATATTTTTGATCAAAAGTATTACCACCATAAATCACTTTCTCAGGCAATTTTCCTGATAGAGAAAGGAAAACTGTGGGGATGTTGAGAATAGTTGAGATGCTATCAGACAGATCTCACGCTCTCTTCATAGGCTAGCCAAGTAATTTCTTGCTTGGATAATCTTGTAAAAATTCACAGATTCATTTACTATTTTTCCAACCTATTGGTTTTGATCTAAGCATGAAGACAGCAATCGGTTGTTTTATTTGTTCTTCAAAATTTTTCTTTCTATTTTTATTAATGGATATAATAGTGAAATGATACAATACATACCATATTCTGAATGAAAGTGTCACACAGAACTATATGTAACAAGTAATTTTTTTAATTCATGGTATTATAAATCTATACAAAAACATACTGTAAGTATAAATTTCTCCCATATAGCCTCGCGAGTGGTGGAAATTACACCCACACTAGTAATATTTCTTGAAAGAATGAAGAATGACAATGGAGGGACCCAGAAGAATACAAACATGCATTATTATGGCTTAGAGTGACTTAAAAATCTTGAAAACTTGATAATAAGCCAAAGACAATAAAAGACAAATAAATGACTTTGTTAAAGAGAAAGGATTTTAATAAGTATCATGACCTGAAAATTGTATTCTTTGGATCCTCATCCCTCAAATTCCAAAACACTTCTAGGTCACGAATATCATGCACGAGTGCAAGGCACTGGAATATCGACACTCTTGAAAACTGTAAATACCACTTCAAGGTAAGAGACAAGGCAGGAAAAGTGGGTGAAAATCTATGGAACAAAGAAAGCTAATAGTTACTCTATAAAATTGGAAGCTTAAATATCTGCTTCGATACATAGGAAGAGTGCTGTATGTCACTGATTGGGAATGAACCTAACAGATCATTTTAAAACTACTTCTATACAGAATAGAAAATGAAATAGACTAGAGAAAAGTAACAGATTATCAAGCTTTGGAATGTTGAGGGGAGACAGAAATGATATGGAAAGAGCTTAAACCATGGAAGTCAGTCTAACAAATGTCCATACTGGGCTTCTGAAAATTATTAGGTTTGAGACTATGGAAAATGATATAACTTCTAAGTGTGATATAACTTAAAGGTGTGAATGTTATAAGTAAGAAATTGATGAAAACACGTTTTCTTGAGTGAACTGCAAGGTGAAATCTGTGTTGCAAAAGTAAACCAAGAGGTTTACTTTTCTAATGTACTGATTGTTTTTTAAGATTAGATTTCTTTTCACAGAATGGTCCTCTTCAGAAGTCAGGCATCTATGACACTGAAATGAGCAAATATGATGACATATTTTTGCAAGGTCTAAAATGGGCAAGCTTTGTGGCTATCATTGTATTGCTGCTGCTGATTTTACATGGTTTTTCTTTTCTCCTCAAAACTGTCACTTAAGAGCTATGGGACTGTAGAGACATTATTTAATCAGGCTGAGAATTTGTATGCACATTATGAAATGAGGGGTAAGAATTTCATGGGAACTGTATGGATAAATGAAAGATATGAAAGCACATAGCTGTGACTGAAACACATTATATTATCACCAAATAATTATTTAAATCTTCTTCTGGTACTAAAAATTACATGCCTGTATATCTGAAAATAAGAATTGGACTAATCTCTAAATATTTTTCTTAACTTAAGAATTATACTATGATTTCTACAGAAGGTTTTCTTAAGCTTTGTAAATTACTCATATTACTGGAATGTTGGCAAGGTAATATTTATTCCTAAGAAAGTGAAGGCTCTGAGCCAAAATGTAACATCCTTATAAGAACAAAAGATTTAAGTATATCTGTGATGTGCTCTCTGATTGTGACTTTATCTTATCTAGTTAGCTTACAGATGCCATAATGAATCTGGATTTTCAGGGTAATTATTTCCAATTTCCCTCCATTTCTGTGTCTACAGCTGGAACATTCATATGCTGGGCACCCAAAATATTTTTATCATTTTATTTTGCATATGACCTTTACCTTGCTTCAAGAATTTAAAGGATGTTATAACAAATGCTCATTATAAACTATAATGAAGAAAGTCTGGAATTTTGCTCTGCTCATCTTTTTCATCCATCAGCTTAATGTCTTGTTAAAAAAGTGACTTTTCTCACATTACCTTCCTAAATAGTAACTTGGTATGAGGTACTGTTGTAGCTGAAGAAATATGTATATAGCAGTTATACAACATCATCCTACCTTCATTGAATAGCATTGGATTTAAGAAATGATAGATCTACTGAACGTAATATTTCATGTGATGTATATGTATGATTATATGTACACACACAAGCAATTGCATTTAAAAATTCATGTGGAAGGAATACTAGAATTTATGCTAATTGTATTGCATTTGGTGGGGCTTTTTTAGCCTCATCAATTAAATTCCATTGTTGTTTATTTCGATGCATTGCAAATTTGACTCCTTATATTTACACATTTTTACATGGAGAAAAATTATAGCAACAATATAGAACAGTATATATTAGAATGGATTGAGAATTTTTTCATGCAACATTTTTTTTATTCAAAAAACAGATTAAAAACACTGAAAAGAGTAAGGGCAGGATAATTAGGAAAAAAATGCCATAGCACTGGACAAATACTTTGGAAGGTTGTCAACTTGAGAGTCTTACAAAAACACCAAGATTTAATCAGAAAATTATAGAACTTTCCCCTTTCATAACACCTTCCTGCCACACTAAAGGGCTCCAGTATAATGTTCTAAATACAACAGCTAAAAGTTAGAGATTATCAGAGAGGATTAAAACACACACACACAATGATATTTTACATCTGCATGGAAACTGCTTTAAATCATATAGACAGGGAGAGATAAAAAAAATAAAAGGATGGGAAAGATGTACCAAGATAATACTAATCAATAGAAAGCTGGAGCAGCTATATTAATTTCAGGTAAAGCAGACTTCAGAACAAGATTATTAGAGATAAAGAAGGGAATTTAACATATACAGAAGGAGTCAACTCTCCAAGAAGACCTATAATTCTAAATATATACATGAGACAAATACTAGTAGATATAAAAGGAAAAATAGAAAAATCCACCCTTTTATTGAATACTTAAGCATCTCTTTGTCAGTAAACGATAGGTAAAGTTGGAAGAAAATCAGTAAATGTTTAGGTAACTTGAACAGCACTATTAATCAATATTATCTACTTGACATTTACAGAATGCTCTATCCAGACACAGTGGAATATGCATTCCTCTCAAGGTGACATGCAACAGTCACCGAGACAGACCCTATTCTGGGCTATAAAAACACAGTTTAACAAATATTTAAAAATCACAGAAAATGTTCTCAATTCAGAATGGAATTAAAGTAGAAATCAATAACAGAAATGTAAATAGAAAAATTCTGAAATGTTTGGAAATTAAGTGACACATTTTTCAACAACACATGGATTAAAGGAGTTTCCAGATGAATTAAAATATACATTTTGGAGTAAATGAAAATGAGAATGCAGTTTATCAAACTTGAGAGACACACTGAAATAGTGTGTAGAAGGACTAAATGTCATCAAGTGCATATATTAGGAAAGAAAAAAGATAGAAATATATTACCTACACCTGTACCTTGGAAAACGATGACAATGAACAATTTAAGTTTAAAACAAGTGAAAGGAGAGAGAGAATCAATTAAAATTAGGACACAAATCAGTAACACTTAAGATAAGAAATAGAGAATCCCAAAAAAACAAGGCTTCGTTCTTTGAAAATATCAGTAAAATTGACAAAATTTGAACCAGATTAACCAGGATAAAAAGTAAGAAAACATAAATGAATAATATCAGAAACGAAAGGAGGGAAGTCATTGCTACAGATCTACAGATATCAGATGATACATAAATGAATATATGAACAACTCTAAATTCACAGATTTGATAACTTAGATATAATAGTTTGTTTCCTTGAAGAAACAAACTACCAAACCCACACAAGGAGAAATAACCAGGATAAATCATTAATATTAAATTAATTAAATTCACAAATAAAAAGCTTCCACAAAAATGAACCAGGTCCAGATTATACTACTCAGGAATTCTATCAAACAGTTAAGGAAGAAATAATAGTAATTGTACACAATCTTTTCCAGAATATACAAGAAGTAATAAAACCTAACTCATTTTATAAGGCCAACATTACCCTAATATCAAAACCGGAAATGGCTTTAAAATAAAGGGAAAATAGAGACTACTATATTTTACATAAAATTGGATTTAATATGCTAACATTTGTTGAGGATTTTTGCATTTTTTTTCTTTCTTACAGCAACATTTCTGGTTTTGATATTAGGGTGATGATATACGCTACAAAAAAGTGATTCATTCAGGGTCCAACATTGTTTCATTCAATATTCAAAAACTAATCAATGTAATACTTCACCATATCAATAGGCTAATGAAGAAGACCCATTTAATCAGAGCATTTAATATAGAAAAAAACTGTTGAAATCCAACAGTCATTCATCATTTCAAAAAAAATCTCAGCAAGTTAGGAATAAAAAGGAACATTGCTAACTTGATTAAAAATACATGTATAATATTTATAAATATGTATATTTGTTTTATAATATATGAGCACAAACATTTATATATTACCAATAATATACATACTTATTAATAATAAATATTTATTAATATTTATATATTCATCATTATGTGATATATACACATATTTATGGATCACATATATACATATATCATCACACATTGTTGAAGGACTCTATACCACTCCTAAATTTGGAAACATGGCAAGAATGTCTGCTATCACCATTGCTGTTCAACATCATAGTGAAATTCTTCTACAATACAATAAGTGAAGGAAAAAGAAATAAAGGAAATATATTGATTGGAAAGGAAGAAATAAAAATTTATTTTAATATTATGTGAATGTCTATGTATAAAATCCATATCATCTATTAAAAAACTCCTAAAATAATAAGCTAATATAGCAAGATTGTAGAATAAAATTCAGTTTAAACAAATCAATTGCACACCTATATATAAGCAATAACAATTTCAAATTTTAAAAATGCCATTTATAATACACACCAAAATATTAAGATATAAATCAAACTATGTACAAGATCTGTATGCAGAAAGCTGCAAAAAAATTATGAAAGAATTCAGAGAACATCTAAATTAAAGATAGTTTGTGTTTATGGATTGGAGGAAGACTCAATATTGTCAAGATGTTAATTCTTCCAATTTTATTTATAGATTCTATGCAATTCCTATCAAAATCCCAGCAAGCCATCTTTTAGATATAAACAATTGGCTCTAAAGTTCATATGGAAAGGCAAAAACCTAGAAAAGCCAGCAAAACATTGAAGAACAGAGTTGTAGTACTCACATTCCCAGATTCAAGATTTACATAAACAAACAGTAATCACAACAGCCTGATTTTGCTAAAGAGTAGACACAGAGATCAATGGAACAGAACAGAATCAATAAATACATACACACAAATATAGTCAGCTAATTTATGACAAAGGTCTAAAGACAATTCAATAAAAAAGGGATAGTCTTTATTACAAAGTATGCTGAAACAATTGGGTGCCCATATGCAAAAAAAAAAAAATATGTTGCTTAATCCACACAATACAGCTTTAATAAAAACTAATTCGAAATGGATCATAGATCTAAAATTAAAGTGCAGAATTATTGAATTTCTTGAAGAAACCATAGGAGACGATATCTAAATGACCTTGGGTAAGTGATGACATTGAGACACAATCACACATGACCCAAGAAAGAAAAAAATAGACTCTATTAAAACTAAAAGTGTTTGCTTTGTAAAATACACTTTACGATAATTAAAATATAAACCATGACTGAGAGAAAATATTTGTAAAACATATATCTCATAAAAGATTTATTAAAATCAAATATTAGGAAAAGAAAGGACAATTTAAAAATTTGGACAAAAGAGCTGAATAGAGAACAGAAAAAAATCTATAGATGGCATGGCATATAAAGAGATGCTAAACACAGTTTGGCATTAGTAAATGTAAATTTAAAAAAATGAAATACCATTCATACCTAGTAGAATGCCTAAAGTCTAAACTGACAATACCAATATTGGTGAGAATGAAGAGTAAGGAAGTGCTCATGTGTTGCTGGTGGAAATGCAGATCAATACAGCCACTTTGAGACACTCTAGCAGTTTCTTTCAAAAGAAAACAGTCTTACTGTACAATCCAACAATTGGGCTCCTAGGTATTTATCCAAGTGACTAGAAAATTTACGTTCATACAAAACCTGTACACAAATACAGCAGCTTTATTCGTAATCTCAAAACAACTTGAAGAAACCAAAATCTTCCTCAGTAGGTGATGATATAAACTGTGGCACGTGCACACAATGGAATGCTCTTCAGTGATACAAAGACACGTGCTATTTCATCCCTCAAAGACTGGATGTGTCTTAAACTCATATTGTTATGTGAAAAGGCCAGTGTGAAATGGCTACACACAGCATGATTCCATTTATGTGATAGTCTGGAAAGGGCAAAATTATAAAGACTTTATGCATATCAGTGGTTTCCAGGACTATGGGAGGGAGCCACTGAGTATTTGAAGCACAGGGGATTTTTTTTTAAAGCAGTTAAACTACTTTATATGGAACTGTAAATGTGGATACACAACACCATGCGTTTGTCAAAATCTAGACATTTACAGCACAAAAAAGTAAATCTGTTAATAAGTGAAATTTCAAAAATACCTTTTTAGAAGGTTGGAGGCCCCAAAGATTAAATAAAGAAATGTGAGAAAATAACATAAACGTGTAACAAACGGATGAAACAACTTCACAGAAGGGGGTGGGGTGATAAGGTTGTGACTTAAGTCACTTTGGAAAAGAGTAGATTCCGTAAGACTAAAGTTAAACCACCTCTGATAAATTTGTTTTGCATGAAGGTATGGGTTAACAATTTGACAAAATATACATTTATATTGGAACTGAACAATTAAGTAAATGAATAGCAAATATTGGGAAGTAGGTTTTTCAGTATTGGAATGATAGGTCACAAATAAGAGAGAGAGAAGGTTATTTATAGTGATCCAGATAGCAAGGGATTAGAGTCTGAGACATCAGTATGAACTCATTTTTAGTTTAATAAAGGTACAGATGATTACATATAGAAACATATATAGAGTGAATAATATAGTAATATCGTTGTATGGTGACAGCTGGCAACTACATTTATCATGATGAATATTTTGTAATGTATATAATTGTTGAATCACTATGTTATACACCTGAAGCCAATATAATATTATATATATCAACTGTATGTCAAAAAAATAAAGAACTGTGTGGGCCAATAAAAGAAGTGGGTATGTATAAGCACACACACACACACACACACACACTGGTTGTTAAACACACATATATTCCCCTGTTCTGTCTTCTGAGAGGACCTAGAAACACAAACACCTCAGCAGGAAGAAGTACACATACATGGATTTTTGTCGGTAATATGATTTCTCAACAAAAGGAAGTAAGGTTTTTTGGAGAACTGGCTGATCATAAAACTGGGTCGGGGAATGCACAGGATGAGTTTGGAGCTTGTAGTTTCAGAAAGTAAGAAAGTGCTCAAGACATTCAAAAGAACAAAACAAAACAAAAACTAAGAGCAGTAATGAGGATATGCAAATAGAGCAGATACCAACTGAAATAACTTTAGAAATAAAGTAATATTGGATTATGAGCTAAAATAGCAAATAAACTGCTATTCATTCTTACTCAGATCAATGAACAACTGAATAAATAGAGAATAGAAAGATCTCCCATGCAGAAGCCCAAATATTTTATGTTGATATTTTGTGCCCAAGAGGTGGTACATAACTCTGTATTCCTTAATTATGGGCTATGCAGAGTGGTCTTTTTCTAAGTAGTAGAGTATGGGATTGGGGAAAAATGAATAAATTACAGTGAAGAAACTTGACAAGTGACCTCTGTCAGATGATCAAGCTCAATATTAATGGTGATAAGTCATCTTGGTAGCATGTTCCCTTGATATGATATGAGAGTGATCCTTTACCTCTGTGGTCTTCCTCCCCAAAAGCACATGTAACCAAGTGAGGTTATATTAATACCAAAGTGAGGGATATTCTCCAAAATTCCTGGTCAGTAATTCTCAAGAGTTTCAAGGCTATTAAAAACAAAGAAAGTCTGAGAAACTATTATAGTAACAAAAAACCCAAGACCCAATGACTACTTGGAATGTGCTAACTAGTGTGGGATCCTGGAACAGAAAAAGTACATTAGGTAAAAATACAGAAAACCTGAGTAACTGTGGACTTTAATTAAAAGGTGTATATATAAATTCATTAATTTTAACAAATGCATCCAACTAATACAAGATGTTATTAGTATGGCTGGTTATGGAGTACATGGGAACTTTTTGCACTGCCTTAGTAATTTAAAAGGTCTATTTTCTAAGGTTATTTCAATAGTAAAATAGCAATGTAATGAGAGAGTGCCAGAAATGAAGAACATGAACATCTCAGTGGACATAGAGCAATATAATAAGATTAATGATTGTAAATATAATGTTAATATTATACATTTTCTATATTTAATTTATAAACAATTAATTATGTATTATATATAATGTAAATATATATAACATATAATGTAAATAATATGTCATATATATAATAAATATATTGTAAAAAGATTGAGCAGGACAGTTCAGAGACCAAGTAACAGCAGAAATACTAACCTCTGAAAGAGAAAGATATAGATTTGTATCTAATGAATTTAAAACCAGTGGCTTGGCCAGGTCTATGTGTTCAGAAAGCACAAAATATATGCAAGTAAAACTGCCCTATCATACTAAAAGAGAAAATGTGTAAATATAGATGTAAGGATTATTGAAATATTTATACAAAAATGAAAATAACTATTATAAGAAATCTCCAAATGTCAATGATATAAAAAAAAGCAATGAGAACAGATGGACATACTCTGTGGTATTATTTATGTGGGCTGTGTGAGGGGTGGCTGTGTGGGTGTTTAAAGCATTAAATGAAGAAAGAAAAAATGAGGGAACCAAGAGATTGGAATTTTCTGGAAACAGAAATTTAAAAATGAGATATGAAGGTGTGCTTAACTGTATACATATTACAGAAATGAAGGATCATTGGAGTTTTTCAAATGTGAAGTTACTAGTTACTTCAGAGAGCATAGTAAGACTAGAAACAAGATTTCAGGTCATTAAATGGTCAGTTATAAGTGAGGTGAGAATGAAGTACACTCTGTATCATAGGTAAAGGACTGGAATGTACACATTCTATTTGTGTTAAGATCCTGTCTCTGTCACTTGTTAAATATGTCTAAATAGACAAATCACACATTTAAGCTTAATTTATGAATATTTAAATAAAGATAATACTAACATAATAACCATCAAGTTATCATGAGTATTAAATGTGTATACCACATTTTTGGCATAATGAATGTTCAGTGATTAGTAGTAGCTCTTTATTGTTATTACATTTTTTTAAACGTTGACAGCAGAAGAGGAGAGAGAAAAACCACTTATTGTCTCAAATAATTTTCAGTAACAACATATTGGAATTTTCCATCTTGGCAAATACTGTATTCAGTGGATGATGGGGTAGAGGGGCATATAAAATAAGTAAATTACTTTAAGAAATTGGAAATTTAAGTAATAATAAAGGCTAGAGTGTAGGTGCACCATAGGGAAGCTGAAAAGAAGGGAACGTGAACAAAAATGGATTGGAAAGTTCAGTAAAGTTAATGTCAGGTAGGATATAGAACGTTAATGTGTATGTTTAAAAAGAGGTGCAGATTGACATAGTCTTAAATACACCGCTTCTTGGTGACATAGAGATCAATATTTTCAATTGTACAATACAGTTTTCACTGACTGTTGGATAGTATTGTGTCTTGAAATCCTGGATCTAGAGTAAAATATTTACATCAGAACATCAGTGATGTTCAGGTTCTTTCTTCTTTATAAAGAAGTATAATAATATGTTGAGCATAACCCAGAATCTCCTAGATTTCATGTTTATTACATTTGTTATTGCAACTTAAGAAAGGTATAGAAGTTGGAAAGACAGAACCCTACAATGGAAGTTGAGATTAGATTGACTTAAACTCTTCTCAATCAAAGGCCTTGCCAACCAATTAATTTATTATTTTTAGTTTTTCACAGGTTGTTTGGATACTCTAACCTTCTATCTACTTAATCTAAATGTGGGGCAACAAAAGCAACCTACAATTAAACTCTTAATAATGTTTAAGACTTTTGGAGAAATTTGGGGAGTCTAACTGACTGGTATGAAAATCTATTACATTAAGAAATCCATTACATTAAGAATTGAATAAAGGAATTGTCAGTCCAAAACTGATGGCAAAATGGGAATTTTCAGCCATCTAATTACATATATACAGCTGTGTGCATTGTGTATGTGTGTATGTTAATATGTTCATTAGATTTATGTTTTATGACAATGGATATAAAAGAAATAATTATCAGTTCTGTTTTCCAGGTTTGGGGTCACTATGACTGTCTATTTATATATATATGTATATCCCTTTCATGTTGAGACAAATTTACAACTCCATAACTTAATGATAAATATATATTTATGAATAATATTTATATATATGATTTTTCCATAGAGAAATAACATTTATATCTCTATAGAGAAATAGCATTTATTTCAATATTATACATATGTGCATATGCATTTATTTGTGTGTGTATTCCTACAACAATAAAGAGAACAGCATATACTCCATTAGCAGACTTGCATTTTGGGTAAATTTTTGCAAGGCAAATAATGGTGATGAATGGAACGAGGCATAAAATTTGCCGACTGGAGAACCAGTATTGCAATAAAGCAGAGAACTGTTTTCCCAACATACTGGAATGTGTCAGATTGTGGACATATCAAATGTGGCAGAAAACTGGAATTGATACATGAGTTAGAAAAGATTAAAATTAATGTTTATACCTCTTTCTCCCTACTGTTTGAAACATAATTCACAGGAAAATGTCATTACAAAGCATTTTTTAAAAGAGCTACAATTAACATCATCAGAAAGAAGAAACAAATCATCTGAAATCAAGAAGAATAACAGGAAAGAGACAAAGAATAACACAACCACCACCTCCTGAAATTAGAGAAAAAAATTCCTAGAAAATAAGTAAATAGAACTGGAAAACAAAGATGAAAGGGTAATTATGAAATCAAAATAAAACACCAGATAGAAAGTGATAGTTAAAAGATAATGCAATTAACAAAAAATCCAGGACATCCAAAAACCAAATATTAAAATGTCCCCCCAAAATAGGGTTCATGACCATCATGAATGCAAAAAAATCTCCCAGAAATGAAGGATCTGAGACTCCACATCAGAAGGGACTCCTGAGTGTCTAATCCTGAGAACCACAAAAGACTAATCTTGGTACATTAGTGTGAAATTTCAAAACACAAAGGGGAAGAAAAAATATGATTATTGTCATGAAAAGAATTATATCACATAAAAGGAAGGACTGATATGTTCATCTTTCTAGTTCATCAGCTGTGTTGGATGCTAGAATATGGTAGAAAACACCTTCGAAACATTAAGGAGAAAAGAATTCCAAATGAGAATTGTGTACCTAGGTGAATTATAAATTAGGTGAGGAGTCAAGAGAAATTTTCAAGCATGGAGAGACTGATCATTACCTGCCTCCTACTCTTTTCTCAGGAAGCAAACTGATGTTTACTGGCCTTTTATTCAGTCTTTCATACCTCGTCATAATTTGGGGCTCACTTCAAACATAATGCCTCAATATTTACATCCGCTTTTAGGGATTCCCATTCCTATACAATAGTTCTAACTTCTCCGAGCATTTCTCAAATGTCTTCCTCTTAAAGACAGGGAATAACACAATCCCTTCTAATCTTTCCTTCCTATCACTTGTTTTTCCTCTTTAGCTCAAGATGTAGGTTCTAAACAGAAATGTTAACATTTCTTCCTCTCCTCCTATGCACATCTACACCATTCCATCCTGCTGAAGAATTTTGAGTTATTATAAGAAAGATTTGCCTCTCTTCCTGATATAGTGTATGATGAGTCAATGTATAATCAATCAGATCCATAGTTCAAAGATTTTTGTTATTTATAGTATGTTTTAAAGATCTCTATGGCTCTCATAATGTTATGAATCAATATGTAAATGATTTAATGGACTTCATGTAATTGTAACTACAACTTACTAGTCAAGAAATTTTCGAGGAAATTTATATAACACTGAGAGCAACATATTAATCGTATCAAAGAAAATAGAACACAGAGAGACTAAGGTGCTTGTCCCATATGACATTTCCAGTCAGTGATAGAGTTTGGTACAAAAGCAATTTTAGATTATGTCTAATATATCACACTGTTTCACTCTTAGACATGTTGATCTAAACTTCCTTGAGCACAAAGGTTTCATTTTTAAAAATATATAAATAACATTATGTACATATGTTTCTATAAATGTAAACATGCAATGCAATTAAAAAGTTATGTATAATTATTGTTAATAGCCAAAATCCCCTATGGAAAGCATTTTTAAAATATTGATTAATGCTTGAATGAAGGCCAGTGACTATGGTATTAAAAAGAATCCTAAGATATCACAAGTTTTTAAATATTAGCCAGTGATTTCAGTAGTATAAAGGATATTCCACAATATTTCCAATTTGTGAATACTAAACGACCTCTTGTCACCATATCACTCCTCTGGTTTCTCATTTTCCCTGAAATTATTTCCATTCAAGGTTTTTGTTTGTTTCATGTTTATTTGTTGGCTTGTTCATTGTAAATGAAATACTTTTTAAAAAAAATATGCTATTGACATCTGTGTGACTTATGGGCTGAATCGTGTAACCCTAAAATTCATATTTTGAAGTCTTGACCATTAGTATCTCAGAATATGACTGCATTTGGAGATACAGCTTTTAAAGGGATAATTAAGGCAAAAAGAGGTAATGTGAGTGTCGTCATATGACTGGTGTCCTTAAAGCAGAGGAGTTAGTATTTACCAAGACCATGTGAAGACACAGAGAGAGGATACCCACGTACAAGGCAAAGAGAGAGGCCCTTTGAAGAAACCAATTCTACTGACTCCTTGAACTTGGCCTTCTAGCTTCCAGAACTGTGAAGAAATAAAGTTCTCTTATTCAAGCCACCAGTCTGTGGGATTTTGCCATTGCAGCCCTAAAAAACTAATGCAGTGTTGTAGTAAAAATAAGACAGACTGAAAAAAGGCTTCTTAATTTGGTGAAAGTAAGACCCACCGATTTCATATTTTTGCTTAGCATCTCAGTCATGTGGTTTGTAATGACCTGTCCCTCCCAAGTTTTCTTCATGCCATCATTGCTCTGATATACAGTTAGATTCTCTAGGAAGACGTAAAATGCAGTAATTCCTCACAGGAATCATTTTGTCAGCTGGAGGTGACAAATGCTAATGTAATCATACATAATAATCTTTTTCTAAGGGTTCTGCATCATTGCTAGCAATTTACATTGCCAGGGCAAACCCTGAAGTTGCCTTATATTTTTCCTCCAGCATGGTTATGGCATTGCCAGCATTAAAAAAAATTGAATAAATGTTTCTTAAAGCATATTATACTGCAAATTATTTAATAATGACTAGGACTGAATGTAGTTTGTCTATATTATCCATATTTCTACCGATTTTGCCCATATGTGATTTTTTACTTTCAGGACCTTTCAAATATAAATATACTCATAAATTTTGCATAAATACAGCTAGAGATTGACCACATTTTCAAAATGGATCTATAAGCAACTTTTATTTTCTCCTACATAAGGTTTTAATATTGCAGTAGTCACTTGTATAGTGATATTAAAAAGTTATTATAGTTAGTTATCTGCTTTAAGTGCATTTCTAGATAGTGTACAGTTCACTTGAAAGTAATATATAGAATGTAGTTTACTTGTATGCTTATAAAAACTACTATTTCTTAGAAATCTGAATCAAAACAGTTCTTTACAGAGGAGCTGTGCAGGATCATTTATATTAGAATTACAATAGATAATAATATAAAAAAGCAACTTAGCTCCAATGTAATAATGATGTTCACAAGATTGAAATCCATGTTAATAAATAAATTAAATAAATAAACTGCCTTTTCCATTTGTGTTCATTTGCGTTGTTCAATGACTAGTCACTGGTTTGAATTTCCTGAAGACCCTGATTTTTTATTTGTTCAGTAATATATAATAAATGTGTTTTAAATATGCCATAAATCCATTCTGTATTGTTTGATAACAAGAAATTGTAGGAAACTCTGGAAGCTATATAATGAATTTCTCTTCCCATATTTAAATTAATAGCACTTTTTTCCCCAAAAGTTTCATAGAAAGAGAATTTAAAATTTTATCTATGATTGAAGATTTCAGTGGTCTTGTGACTTATTAAAACCAACCTTCAACACATCAACACAGTATGAAAACAAAACCAGTATTTATTTTCATGTGGTGTTTCAGCCCTGAGGCCTCTTTTTATAAAGAGGGATTTTTAAAATTTCCTTTTTTTAAGTTTTTATTTTTATTTTTTGGAAAAATGTGACATTTCAATGAACACCTTTAATATGAACTACTGTTAAGATCAAATGTAGCTTTTAAAATGCAGGACTTACATACTGAATTTGATATTATCACATTTATTTAAATTTTCTGAAAGGGTAGGAAAAACAAATGTGTTTTGGCATACAGTTTAAAAAAGAAAAAGAAAACCTTTGAGTTATAAGAAGATGGAGTTCAGAAGGTATTCTTTTTTCCTCAAAAGATATTAGAAGTCAGCATGTTGCTATTGCTCCTTGACATAAAGACAGCGTCTTTGTTTTATTGTCCTCTGTATCTCTGAATCCTGCAATGCCATCACAGCAGAGTGCACTGTACACCACTTTAAATGATAAGAGTTTCAATAGGCACTTTAGTGGAATTAAGAAAAATCTAACACTCTTCCACCATGATGCCACACAGCTGTCTTCATCCTAGGTTGTCATGTCAGTAAATTGTATTTAATAGGCCTGAGCTCGTCTCAGTGTATTTTCCAAAATAACAAAACAAAACCAAGCAAGTACATATAACAGGATTTATCTCGTGTTGGCAGAATAAACCAAACTGACAATATGATAAATATAGCAACTTGCTAGAAACCAGATAAAGGAATCTTGTCCTATAAAGCCTGGTGTGTGGGTGCGTGCGTGCGTGTGTGTGGGATTTCTGTTTGTGTGTCTTTTCCTTCAGTTCTTCCTTTTGGTTGGGTTTTGTCCTCCGCTTCTGCTCTAAGTGACTTTATCAGGGTTATAACTCTCTTCTTCACCAAACATATCTGCCAAGACTTTAAAGCGGGGTCCCCAGTCGGTCAGATAGTCGTAGTCCTGGTCGGCTTCCGTGGTGAGGGAGTCTATGGAGCTCAGGGAATCTGCTACCGACCCATTTCCTTCATACGCATATGTTGCCAGTGAATCATATGGTGGGGCAGTTGGGTCCACATCATTTTCCTGCAGCCTTTGGTTAATGAAATCCCTTATGTCCGTGTTATCTTCCACGGGAGGTCTCGGACGAGGTAAACAGAGAGAGTCGGGTTTTATATCCCTACGAATTTTGTTATCTTCAATCACCTTCGGATTTCTCAGAGCACCAATGTCGAAAGCCTGGGTATCCTCCTCCCCGCCTCCTTCATCGTCGTAGTGGATCACATTGTCCCTGATGTCTTCTTTAGAGGTCATCAGGGTGTCTTTCTTCTTCTGCCTTCTTAGAGCTACGTACAGCACAACTATGACTGGAAGACAAAAATGGTCATTTGAACATGTCACTTCATCACACCGTAAAATCGACCAGGACTGCCTGAGCTTTAAGGGCATCTTATTTTCAAAGTAGCAAAGTAATCAATAAGCATCGTATCTGTCTTTTGCATATATTTTTATGTCTGTTTTTTTTTCATTGTCTAAACTCAACTTCATTTTGAAACCATAGCAGCAAGAAACCAGAATAAAGTTACTCAGAAAACCAATGGTTTTCCTAATGTGTATTAAATGTAAATATTTTTGTGTCAAGTAAAAAGTGTGTTACAAAATTAATAAGAAAGAAAATCACAGGTGTCTTAGCGTACAGAGAGCTGTACAGTGATGATATGATGAAACTTGAATATTATAGCCCATAAATAACATTTAAATATTATTCATAGCTGGATTTCTCAATGCCAATGTTACAAATCTTCATGTGACAATCACTTTTAAAAGCAATAAATAATTTAAAAGAAAGGAAACAGGGAAGGAAGGAAAGAAGAATATAGAGCATAAAGGCTTTGGTTTTATAAACCACGTCAACTAAGACTTTAATAATTTCAATTCTGTGTCCTGCCATATTGGGACATTTTCCAAAAAGAATACCTAATGTTCATATAACTTCCTGAAGTATAATATTTTTAAATGCTTTATTTAGATATGCTTATTATTTAAATCTTCCTTTATTCCTAGTTGACTCACATCCATCCATTAAATCAAGTGTTTATTTCTTCCAGCAATGAATAGCCACAGATTCAAATGATGAAGTCAGTGCTCAGCTTTGCTCATCATAGAGTCCCTTCTCCTCCACAGAGGTGGCAGAAGGTTGAAAGCCAAAGCATGTCTGATTTACCACAGCACAGTCTAGAAGTCTCTTGTCATAGGATGAGGGAAGAGAGAAGACTTCATGATGATCAAAGCCTATTTATTCCTTCTTCCTCCAAAATTAGATTGTGACCAATCGAAAGGAGGGAGGAGATATAGGTAGAGTTTCTGTACAATGGGCCTTAGATGTTTAGCACCCTGCACTCTTCCCAGATGCAGGGAAATTCTACCACTAAGAAGACTATTGTTTGTTCACCTGGGAAATGAGTAAGAAACTGCAGGCCTCATAGAGGATCCCTGCTATAAAGTGGCATTAGAGTCACCATAGCTGAGACAGATACTACTTAGATGTGCCTGAGAGCCACCTAAAATAAACCCAAGCACCACACCAGAAGAATCTCGTGTTTCCCCTAATCCCAGGAAAGATATGAAAATGGCTAAGAACTAATGAGAAGATCTCAAGGAGTCCAAGACTGGTTAAGGAGGTCATAGAATACATAGCTTTTTAAGTAGACCCCATGGCAAGACTAAGAGCATCAACGTTCACTGCTGTGTAATAGTAAATGCACAATGCGAGAACAGTGTAAGGACACTGTGGCCACTCAGTGAGTATTTGGATGAATGAGCGACAGATGGCAGTGCATGATGCTGTTGAGTAAGTTTATTAGCAGCACCACAGAGAACCAAAGAGGACAGAGTTGAGCATTCAGAACATTCTAAGTCATGCTGTATTAAACAGAAAACTAATTGTAATAAAATAGAATTTAATACTGATAAACAGTCTTCTTTCAATCCAGATGTGACATTTCAATAGAGAAAAAGTGAATTATATGGTAAATTGGAAGAGAGATACATAGACAGGAAAGAGAGAGAGAATATGTGACTAATATTGGAACCAACCTAAGAGTATAACAATGCACAGTAGGATTGCAATCAGAGCCCCAGTGCTGAGTCCTACGGGTAGGAAAATTGCTTCCACATTGCAAGACAGGATGGTACCATCAGAGTCACACCTACAAACTCGAATAGTCATTGTGTTTGTGCTGCTTTGGACAGGATAACTGCTGTCTTCTATTACAACAGGGAGGAAGTACAACTCTTGCTGCCTGCGACTGTATCCATTTCTTCGGGTTTCAATTCCAGCTGTGTTGTCTACAAAACATGACATTTGTGATAAGATAGTTACTATGAGTTTCAGTTCGAATCTTCAAGTTGGTATCTGTTAAACAGTAGGGAGTGCTTCTTGAATCAGTAAAATACATTCATATTTTAATTCTTTCTTTTATCCTTATGAAATGCTGCCAAAATGCAATCAACTGTAATCAAAACAATCCTTAGGAAAAGAAAAAAACATTAATCTTGTCTGGTGTAAGACATCAATTTTCTATTCAAAAAGAATACAAAATTGTTTATGAGACAAGAAATGTGTTGACCCATTTTTTCCTGACATCAAAATCTTGTTGAGAAAAAAAATACCTCTGGATGTTTTCTTACATGATAGAGGAGTAAAGATTACAATGTGTTAATCCATAAAATATATTAACTAGCAACCTATTTTTTTTAATATAAAAAATATTTATGTACCATTTCAGATAAAAACTTGATTTTTAATTTTTTACCAAAACTATACATACGCTTTCATTTTCACACTTCAGTTAGCATAGAAACATGGAAATAAAGTGTGATAAAATCATCAAGATTCATTAAAGATTTTTAAACAATGAATTATAATAATAATTACTTTAATATAATTAAATAATTCATTTTAATTCTAATAAAGTTAATGTTATATTTACTTAGAATAATCTAAGGCAATAAAGATCAAAATTTTTTATATAATTACAATTAATATTATTGAAAGTATTATTTCATAGGCATTTGTTCTTTACTTCTTTTACTTCTACCCATGGAAGTAGAAATTTTGTTTTATTCATAACACTGTTTCACTTTTCATGTCTGTTTAAGTAACTCCTAGAAACATTTTGCTATTTTTAGGGATGTATTAATATATAGTTTATTATAGCCATACACGATATTCACTTTGGAATCAGGTAAATTAATTTTAGAAGCATATATTACTCATGAAAATATGTCAGAAAAATGTTATTATCTCAATAATATTCATTTATTTGTAATTCTAATTTCAACAACGAAAAATTAGGTAGCTTCTCTATACTCATTTCAGTAGGAAGCACCGATTTGAGAAACCTTTACATGTTAAGACGGTTTGGTATAGAAAAATTAATTTGTTATTATATACAGGGTATTTTTAAATTGAAAAACAAAAAAAACAAAATGTCAAATATTTATTAAAATATTCCCAATAAGAGTTAGTGACTCCAGGTATTTGTGGTGACAGAGGAAATGGAAAAAAGGGGACTAGTTGAAGTGATTTTGAACTTTTCAGCAATTGATTAACAAATTTAGCGAAAAGGAACAGTCAAGAATTAAAATTTGAAACCTGGGTGAAAGTAATAATAGAATGAAATAAGAAAATGAAAGTGGAAATAGAACGTCAAAGACGCTGGTGTATTTGCACTTGGGGAGCTAAGGATTTAATGTTCTCAAATGCAAGTTATATAGAAAGGCAGCCTACCTTTTCTTTAATATTCACAGTAGTCCCCTTATCTTTGGTTTCACTTTTCACAATTTCAGTTACCTGAAGTCAACCACAGTCCAGAAGCAGATGATCCTCCTGCTACAATATGTAGCCTAACATTATAACACAATGCCTACATCATTCACCTCACTCATCTCATCATGCAGGCACTTTCATCTCACCTCATCACAAGAAGAAGAGGGAATGCACTACAATAAAGTATTTTGAGAGATAGACCATATTCACATCACTTTTATTACAGTATATCATTATAATTGTTCTATTTTATTATTACTATTGTAGATCTCTTACTGTGCCTAACTTATAAATTAAACTTTATCATAGGTATGTATGTAAAAGAGAAAATCATAGTATCTATAGGGGTCAGTACCATCTGTGGTTTTAGGCATCCACTGGGGGTCTTGGAACATATCCCCTGCAGATAAGGGGAGATGACTATATTTTCAATCCATTATTATTATTGATATATGACCATATAGAATCCATGGTGCTGTCCATGGTAGGAAGAAAAGACACATTAAACTTCATTTTCACCCCTAACATGTTTCTCCCAAAGAACAGATAAATAAAAAGTGATATATACATACAGTGGGATATTACTCAGCCATAAGAAAGAAGAAAATCCTGACATTTGTGACAATGTGGATAAAACTGGAGGGCTTGATGCTAAGTGAAATAAGCCAGACAGAGAAAACACATACTACAGGATGTCACTTACATGTAAAATCAATTTTTTTAAAGTGGTACTTGTAGAAACAGAGTAGAAAAGTGGTTGCCAGGGGCTGGGGTGAGGGAAATAGGGAGAGGTTGGTAAAAAGATACAAACTCTCAGTTACAAGATGAATAAGGTGTGAGGCTTTAATATATAACAGGGTGACTATAGCTGATAACACCATACTGTATAATTGAAGTTGCTGACAGAGTAAGCCTTAAATGTTCTCACACACAAACACACAAAGCTAAATGTGTGGGATGAAAAAAAAGTTTCTCATCACTTAAAAAAACTTACATTTACACTTAAAATATAACAAGATAAAACAGGGAATAGAGTAAAGTCATCTGAGTGGCAAATACATGCTCGAACCATGAGAAAATACTATGCCATGAGGCATGATGATCTGATTCATATTATCATGATTAATCCGATAAGAGATTCTCTAGCAAAGGTGCAATGTTGGAAAATAGTCAATGCTTATATTCTTGAATGATGTAACCATCTATCTCATGATACAAGCCAATGTTCTGAACGTCTGATCAGGCTTCTTCTCCATCATATTCATCTATGGAATCTAGGGGATCTAGCATCAAGCTCTATAAGTTCTTTTTCCATCCACTATTTCCATCCTCACAGCCCTTAACCTAATATAAGACTCACCCAATTTCTGCAGTAATATCTGAAGTAGTTTTATACCCTTTTATTGTCTTTTGCACATTACATCAAAACTGATCTCCCTAAAATGCAAATCTGAACTTGTTATACTCTTGTGTAAACCTTGCAAAGACTTCTCAAGTCACTGGATTGAAGTTGAGTGGCTCATAGAGTGACCATGTGGCCCAGTTTGTCTTGGCAGCCCTATTTTGTATGTGCTGTTCTAATTAAAATTACTGATATTATCCAATTCTATTCTCAAAGTGCTTCAGCTTTTATGAAAACATATATGGTCTCACTAAAGGCCCTTCATATTTGGGACCCTGTTTCATTTATAGCCCTTCCTCACATTACATTATAGGGAGCTGCAAATCCTACTGAATTTCCTTCTATGACAAAATGTAAGGACTCTGATTCCCTTCCCCTGAGTATGCAGAACACTGAGTTTTCTCAAAACATCCATTGACTTCTATCAATCATTATCATCATCAGCTCACCACAGTTTGTTCATTGGTTCTATGTGTCAATTTTAGTAAAAACTTAGCTTTTTACAAGCCATATTATGAACTCAGGTGTTTTTCCATTTTATAAATATGAAAACTTAGAGGTGATAAAATAGCCAAAGTCATGGAACTAATGCAGTCAGAACTGACTAGTACTGAGCTTTAAGATTTCTAATACACTGTCTTTTATATTTTTGTAGTGATTGTAATAGTAGCAGATATGATAACAGTATAGTAGCGGTGGTAGAACTGTAAGCGTAGGTACAAAAGCAAAGGTGGGAGCTAAAATTATCTTGAAGGTGATATATGGTTAAGGCATTATGTTAAAGTATTTGCATGCATTAGTTTATTTAATATAAATACCATGAGGTTGATTTATTTTAAACATGACATTAAAAGTATTTATTTATAAATTAAGACATTGAGAATCTACCATTTAGGTAGTAATGGAGGGGACTGAAAAACCGTCATTCTAATTACAAAGCCTGTATTCTTAACCCGTGCTATACCATGTGTTATTCAAATAAAAGTTACTAAGAAATTAACTATTTGTATGTACAAGTAATGTGCATGTGGAACAAATGATATATTTAAGAAATGGAAAGCATTCAATTTCCCAGATAGTTTATTGCATGCATGACGCATTAAGGGACCACCTACATTATAAATGGAAGAAATTTGCCTCATTAAGTACAATCTATATAGGTTAAATATTCAATATCCTGCTAGATAGAACTTTCTATTTCCCATATATGGATTTCTGTATTTTATGAACTTGAGTGCTTTTAAGAAAAGCATCGATTTCTAAATTTGTGTGTTCTTTTACACGGTTCCATTGTAGGAGATGAACTTGTACATGGTTAAACTTACTTCTGAAGTCACGGACTGTAAAATTTGGTTTGATGGCAGCTTCAGGTGATAATCTAAAAGAGAATTGCTGCCCAGCAGGTGAAAGATCTCGGTCTGCAGCACTGACTATCTGAATTATCTGAAACAAAGTTGAGATGAAGGTTGAAGTCAGTCATCAGTTTCAAAGGGAGTGTGACATACCAGGGTGATCCATTTATTTAATGAAGCATGCAAGTGGGCATACATGATATTTTTAGGATTCATATCAGTGGGCCAACTATTTACAAATAATTTTTATAAACAAATATCTAAACACAGTTAATCAGGACAGGTACAAGTATAGGAATCTAAGTCAAAATCTTCATAACTAAACAACCTAACAGCATTGAAAAGTCATGCTAATAAGCAAAGTAAAATCAAAATGCACTTGCTTGCATTTTAAATTAGATAAAATAAATGCTTTCTAACCTAGATATGAAAATGCTTACTGGAAACAAAATCTCTGATTATTTAAAAGCCCTTGCGATAGCAAATTTTTGTGTAGTTTTGTTTGTGAGAATGAGTTTTATTTTCATAAATAAATAATATGATGAGAAAGAGAAATACAAAGGATGTATATCTGTTTTTGTTATGTTTGTTTTTCTCCAATGGGTAAAAATATAAATCGTGTTTTCAGAGTTTTTTAAGATTTAAGTGCTATCGACCCTGTTTCAAAATTTTTTCTAAATTGTTCCCATAAGATTGTGTATCTAGTGGTTAAAATGCTGATACTTCAATAAAATGCCCTTAAGAACTTGAAGATTAAAAATAACTTCAGAAAACCAAACTATGAAACTGATAATTCACCACATAGATGAGCAAATCAGAAAAGCTTTGAGACATTTATTTAATATATCAAATGGTTTTGCATCAGGGAGAATTTCAGGAAGTGTATGTGGAACAGGGTGAGGACAGTATGGTGGTCAGGTAATCACTCTCAGAATAAATTTGAATTTGCCAGAGGAAGACCTTAGATTTCAAGACTATATCCTGGTCACAATGGACACAGCACACATCATGTGATCTCAGATTGATGCCATTAAACATGGGATTTATTGAGTATCTCTTTTTTATTTCATGTTTAAAACCCAGTTGTTATGACTATGATCCACCTTCCCATTCAGCTGTGTGCACATGTGAATGCGCACACACTCACACACAAACAAATATACTGGGACTTTGAGTATCTGATGCAGTATTAATAATTTATAATTTGAAAAATTGGTCCTTTAATGAGAAATGCAGTTCCATGGTTGAGTGTAAATCAATCACCCAGGATCTGTTCACCCTTTAGAATCATCATAGATGAGACTTTCATTATTCAATATCAAAGGCCAGATCATGGAATGTGACAATTTTGTCACAGAATTCACATAGATCCTGTAAAACTTCAACATTTCTTCACATAGCCCACATGTTCAGCTAACAATATCTCTTCAACAAAATTTCTGTAAAGTATTTGGGAATTGATTTGTCAAGTTTTGTTTTGTTTTGCCTTTACTTCTATCAATTAGCTTAATGATTTACTAAAGAAAAGGTATTTAACATCCAAACATATCAAGAATATAACTTTAGAATGAAGAAATGTCCTTTTACATGACATACAGAGATAAAAATTTTGGTATAAACTGGCATATATCTTGGGTTGACAGGTGTGAGTCTTGCCGTAAGGAAAACAGCCCGTACTTCATTGATTCAATATATCATTCTTGATTTATACAGTGTCACTTTTCTCTCCTTTTCTTCTTTTGATAGATAGATGCACACATATTTATATATACATACATACACACCTGCATGCATATTCAATTAAAATACAGAAGAGATAGATTGTTCCAATGCATAGTGCTTGGACTAGGAGTATAATGGCTGGGGTCAAAAGCAGAAAATGTTCATATACTACACTCCTTGAAAACTCAACTGGCATTTAAGGGTTTTGCTTTTTATACAAATGTGGCCCAGTAGGACACATATAAAAGCCCAAAAGATATTTTTTAGAGGAAGATCCTCTAAGGATCACACAGATTTCTTCTTTGCCCATATATCATAAGAAAATTAAGTTATCTCAAATCACTTTTACTACTCCCAACTTTGTAAACTTTTAATTTACTGAACACACATAGCAGTATTAAAATGATTTCTGATATCAAAAGGCTATCATTTAGTGTATCACAAGATCCTGATTGATCTGAAATAACTGATGTTCCTAATTATCTAGAATAAAGGATTGGCTTTTTGGGGGTAGAGGTGGAGGGAGGAAAGTGGAAAGTAGCTAAGTTCTGGAAATTTGGAAAATCTTTTATAACTTTGCAAAAAATAACCAAATCAGATTATTTATTTGTGTAAATACTTAGGTAGCATCTAGTATTTAAGACACTAAAGAGGCATTGGGCTCATCCCATGTAAGTTGAGGTATATTTAACGTGATAAAGGGCTGAAATGTTGTTAAAATTCATTTCTTGTATCTATTCAAACTTAAGGATGCAGGTTTACCAATTGGAAAATGTTACTAAATAAGTCATGCTGTAATAACACTAATACTTTTCCTAAATCATTAGGGAAAAAAGCATTAGAGCATCACAGTCCACTAGAACTGTCTGTACCATGGAAGTGTTCTACAACTATGCAGACAAAAAATGGTAGCCACTCACCACATCCAGCTATCAAGCAATTGAAATGGAGCTAGTGTGAGTGAGAATATTGATTTTTAATTTAATTTAATATAAATTTAACAGGTGTGTATCTAGTGGACACCACAGCATTAGAACTATAGGACATATTGTCTACAAGGCAGTAGAAAACATTAAAACTGAAACAACTACTAAAGATTAAGGCATGACCTTTTTCAATAAAGATACTGTTTCAAATATTACTATTTTTTTCAGTAAGAATTAAAAATTTAAATTTACTTAAATAAGCATTTAGGCTATTCAAGGTGATTGCAATACACAAGAAATAAAAACATTGAAACACTTTTCCTTTGGAACCTAGGTACACAGTATTGGATTAACTATTATTTCATGACACACTCTCATCATTTGCTCATGCCTGATTCCTTGTATTTATTTTATTTTATATTATGCTATGTTATATTATACAATATTATCATATTATTCCATTCATTTATAAAAGTGTAGAAAAAAAAACTGGCTGCCTTCCACCATCTACATTAAATCTAGGATTTGAATGCAACTTTCATTGACTGTGTGGTCCTCTTTCATAACATCTCCCCACCAAAAGCAGAGCAATATTGACTTAGTAAGGAACTGTCCCTCAGGTGTTTTGAATAATCCAGATGTTCTACTCAAGTCCACAAGAAAAAGAAACTTTACATTTTTCATGGGCTTGAGGGTTTTTCTGTACCCCTTCATAAAAGCATGAGAGCAGAGCAAGAAATACTCTGGAAAAATATACTCTAAAGTTGTTTGCTTCCTGTATTTATAGTTACAATTTATTTAGAATTTGCACAGTAAAAGAGTAGAAAACATAGCAGAATGTGCAATCCTAGGCCTTTTAGTTATACAAAGAATATTCTCCAGTACATCATCACTATCCTCTGTGGTATTACTTCTACACCCAAACATGTGCCATTAATTTATGAGTTTACTATCTCTTATGGTTTCTTTTATGAAAATATATGATCCAGAAAAAAAACACATATACATATATTTACACATATGTGTCTCCATTTATGGTCTTATAAACTAAAACACATGCATGTACTCTGTCTTTACACACTCTTAATTTACAATATGGATAAGATACCTGTCCTGGTTTGGCATTTTCACATACAGCTGTCTCATATGGCACAGATATTTCTGGAGGAAACTCATTGACATCTAGGACATTAATCAATATGTTGACTTTGCTGCTTAACAATGGGTTACCTGTTGAAAACATAAAAAGGAAAGTTATTACAAGATCTAGTCAGTTGTTGCCTTTATAGTAAATAGCATTTTTTTTATTCAGCCTTTATACAAAATCCAAGTGACATTCTCTTTTGGGAGCTCTGAGGTGTTGTGTCCAATACAAATGATAAAAGAGTGAGTAAGTCTGGAACCAGTGTTTCACTGTCAGATCACCAGCAGTGCATTATACCAGTACTTACCCCTGAAAATCACCACAGAAGTTAGTCAACCATTTAGGTGGTATTTTATCATAAGAATAGCCATTCTACTCAGGTTAGTTCATAGAACCAGTCTTCAGCAATAGTGATATTTTCCACTGGATATATATGTTTTCTATGTTGTGTCCATATAATATAAACTTTATTGGGTAGAATTATTTACATATTCAAATAACTCACTTAAAATGACTCCTGAGAAGAAGGATGATGAATTACAAGGACAGGGAAGGAACAAAACCTTTGCATAAATGAAAATTTGAAAACAGATTTAAGGAAGTAAAAGTGAGAGAGAGATTATAGAAAGCTAGGATATCACCTTTGTGATAAGAAAGGAAAAAATAAGTAAGCTTTTCTTCCTACAGTATCAAAAGGAACATTGATTTGAAAAGTGCCCGTCAAAATCCCATCACAAGTTTTAGCTCCAGCCAATAACTGATTGTCTGTATCCCTTTCATTTGGTGAAGACTAGAAATAATTACGTTAAGGCATGACATAACACACATTTGCAACTTACATGTTATAAAATTTTAACTTCTGAAATTTTATAGATGGATAAACTGCTCCAGATCGTTGAAGGACCTTACCTAAAGTCACACATCTAGTGGAATAGGGAATTAAAATTTGAACCCAGGGCCATGGAAATCCAAATACCATGTTCATCTGCCATACGCTCTCTATTGATTAGTTTATGTGCTAAATTCTTCATTTGTGTGTCAGTGATGACTCACATTAGTGATCATTTAGACCTCTCTCTGAATTCTTTTGAAGAATGCATACAAAAATCTCACCACATGACTGAGTCTGACAAGTCTACAGTATCCTGCTATGCTAACATGTATTAAAAAATAAAACACATGATAAGCAGTGTCTTAAGAAATGTCCACATATTCATATATGACACAGAGAAATCCATCATTGTGTACAAGTACAGACAAGATAACACAAAATGAGGATAAATGGTGTGTTTTGTAATCTGGGATGTCTTTATAGAAGGTGTATTGATAATCTTGGAATGAATGCAAAAAGTATCCATTATTAAAAAATTAATGTTGGTCCCAGGGCATGATCTTATTTGATAGGAAAAATTTGGCTGAGTTTTCACGAGTTATTTAATCTTTCTTCAAGTCAGTTTCTTCATATGAAGCACACAGCATTAATAGGTCCTAATGCATAGGTCTGTTGTATGAAACGATATGCTGTTTTACAAAATGTGAGATTGCTTTTGGTAAATCACATCACTCTTACCACCAACTGCATTTTATGGAGACCAACTAGCTCTCTGCTTCTATAATTTGAATTAATTACTCATATAGCATAATATGTGGGTAAAAGTCAACAGCTGGGTAAACATGGTTCATTTTCCTAAGCAAACTGGATATTGTCAGAAATAAATAAATAAATGCCTAATACTTTATAATGCTTATAATATAACTATAGTCTTAGACATATTACATAGATTGCCTTATTTAGGATTCATAGTAACCCTGCTATAAACACTGTTAATATCCCCATGATTGTATGTGGAACTCTGGGTGGGTGGGCAGTGGGGAGGTAACTTCCAAATATCGCAAGTTGAAAGTGGTTAGATGGGTTTTGAACTCATATATTCTAATTCCCAGTCTATGCTCTTAAACTCTATCATATATTGTGTATTAGAAAAAAATTTTTTGTTAATTAGTTAGCTATGTAAAAAATAGACAACTAATTCACATTACAGATTACAGTTTAGTCATAAATTCATGTGAATAACAACCTATTCAACCTTTGAGCAACATAAAAATCAGTCTTCTTTCCATTTTACACATTACTTAAGGTGTAAGTCCTGAAGCCACATGAAGAGAATTTTGTTTTTATTTTTTTCAATGATCGCAGTTTTATTAGGTTAGGTTAGTGTGAGGATGCGATGTCTTCCAAAGGGGATGAGATTTCTCCTGTAATTATGTTTGTAATATGGATTTACCTTTGTAATGCATAAACATTAAAATTCATTTAATCCAATTTTTATCCATAAGAAATTCCCTTTTGGTAGTTTAAAGTTATTTATCCCGTACAGCGTTTATTTTGACATCTGTCCCAGTAAATAAATGTCACAAAAGAGAATTATCATTATTGTAACATCTTATTATCAAGTATTTCACAAAGGGGTGGTTTTGGTGTTTAGCTAAGACAAATATTTCTTGTGTGAGTTTTTCCTGCTCACTGTAGGATTTGTATAATTCCTGAAATGTCACTACCCATAATTGTGGCAATTATAAAATAAATGTCCAAACAAGGATAGAGGAAAAAAGTATACAAACAACAAAAACAATACTTTCATATCATTGAAAATGAGTGATGAGTTTATAAGTTTTCGTTATACTATTCTCTCTTCTATTTTGTATACGTAAAACTTTTCATAATTAAGGATTAAATTGTCACCTTATATTTTTAAGTGCCACCTAGGGAAGCAGTAACATTTTTGTTCAAGAACTACTGTAATCAGGTAAGCACTGAACTTTTTACAAGAGAATATAGTTTATTAGAGTATTAAGTAATTACTTTTTCAATATAACTAACTGAATTACATATAAAAAGAAAAAAATCTATGTCTTCTTTATGACTCAGGTAATCTATATGTGGGAAAGCAATGGTGAAACTTGTCTGACCTTGATTTAGCATGACCAACATTATAAAATTTTGCCCAGTAGAAACTAGTCATCATTGAATACTTACAAAGTAAATTCAAATACGAATTCAGTAAATATTAAATAACCAAAATCTTACACAATTAATTGCTATTTCCTAGTAGTAAAACCATTCAAACTCTGATTATTATTGACCCATTGCTTGTTTGTTTAATAACAGTTTATTAATGGTTTTATGCTCATGTCAGATTATCAAGAAATAATTCTCTTTTTATCCCTCATGCCTTAAAAAATGTTTTGTTAGAGTTTTTTTTCCTATCCCCTAGTGATATCTCAGTAAGCACCCATAGCTTTCTGAGTCAGTTTGAATTAGAATTGTCTTATTATTAGTATTTTCAAGTAGGGCTTAAAAGAAAACAAAAGGTAAAACCCAAATTATGAAAACTAGGAACAAAGGAGAAGACATCACATTTTTATTACAAATGAGTTAAAATATTATAAAATACATTACAAATTACTTTATGCCAAAAATTTAATTAATATAGATGGGTTGAACAAATTCTAAGACACAAATTACCAAAGCTGAACTCAGAAAGAAGCAGAAAATCTTTATACACCTAAAACAAGTGAAGAAAATGAAAATTAATTAAAAATCTCCCTATGAAGGAAAAAATTCATGTCCACATGGTTTTGCTGGGAAATTCTATTAACTATTTAAAGATTACATAATATCAATTCTGAACAAACTCTTTCAGAAAATAAAGGACAAAACACTTACCAACTCATTCTATGTATCCTATGCCAACACCAATCAAAAACATCACAAGAAAGCAAAGCCTGGACTGATATCACTTACAAACATGGGTACACCAATTCCATAACAAATCAGTTCCAGAAGCATAGTATAAAGGTAATACGTAATGAAAAAAATGGCATTTATCCTAGGAGTGCAAGGTTAGTTTAACATCCAAGAATAATGCGTGTAATACATATCAAAGCAAATAGAAAATCACACAGCTATCTCAATAGACACAGAATTAGCATTTGACTATACCTAATCCTAATTTACAAAAAAAAAAAGCTCTAAGCAAATGGTGAATAGAAGGCAACATCTTCAAGCAGACATAGTTTATCTACAAGAAACCTATAACTAACATCATTATCAATAGTGAAAGACTGAACATTTTCTCTCTGCTGTTGGGCAAAATGTCTCTTTACAGGGCAAAATGTCTGCTCTTGTCACTTACTTTCACCATTTTACCTGAGGGTTTATCCAAGGCAATCAAATGAAAATAAATTTTTAAAAAGCAAAAGCACTCAGAATGAAAAGAAAGGAATAAAATTAATTTTATTAAAAAATGATATTACCCTGTAGATAGGAAATCCTAGAGTCCACAAAGAAACGGCTAGATTTAATAAGGGAGTAAATTAAGGTTGCAGGATGACAAAGCAATATAAAAAACTGTCAATTGCCTATGTAATATACTGACAAAGAACTGTAAATGAAATTGACAAAACAGTTCATAATAGAAGCAAAGATAATTAAATATTTAGGAACAAACTTAGCAAAATATATTCAGGACTTATAAACTATATTCAAAAATTGTTGTTCAGAGAAATAAAATGGATTTTTGATGGAAAATGATTGCTGGCAGAAATTAAAATTGTGTAGCCACTTTGGAAAATAGGTTGAAACTTTCTTTAAACATTAAACATAAACTTATAGCCAGCAATTACACTCCTAAGAATCTATCCAAGAAAATGAAATAAATGTCTACAAAAGACCTATATGCCTATGTACACTGACGTATTATACATTTAGTCCAAAACTGCAAACAATTCAAATGTCTACCTTTTGATGACTGGATAAACATTATGTGGCATAGCCATACAAAATTCTTCAACAATGAAAAGGAACAAAATACTGATATGTGCTACAACATGAAAGAACCTGAAATATATTATGTTTCATTGATGAGAAAAGAAGACTGACCTTGCGCCTTACCTAGAGCTTGATTAGCTACAGAAAGCAAAAAGTTTCAGTGCCTGTGAGTTTCTGAAGTACATGAGTCTTCAGAATATTCCAGCCCCCAGCTGTCAACTCTTCCAGACTTCCTGGAGCAGATATTTAGCCATTCCTTTTAGAGGAACCCTTTTAGAATTCCTACCCCAAAGAAACCCTTTGATAATTTGTCAAGCAGCAACAGATAACAAATCCTGGTGATAAGAAGTATTAAAATATATATTAAAAGGAAAGAAGGGTTCTCTCTAAGGGCTGAAGCTGGAATGGATCCTGCAGGGCCTGATGGCAGTGTGTCCGTGGTGGGGAGAGCATCCCTCCACCCCATGGGCCATGCTGAACCTTTGCAGGAAGGGGGCCTGTTCCTGGAGGTCGAGCTCACTACAGGAAGATGCCCCGGGTCTCCAGATATTTTCAGCAAGGCCTCTGCTTCCAGGGAAATCGGTCCAGCTATCAGCAGCCACAGCACACCACCACCCCAGGCCCCCCAGAGTGTGGCCACAGACATTCAGTGACACATATCACCCTACCCTAACTGCATGTGCTTCAAGCCCAATTCCCTGCCCTCTGTGGCTATGGGTTGGGACTGGGCCAGAGCCAGTTTGGGCATGGAGCCTGGCCTGGAAGGGTTGCCCAGCAAGGCCAAGGAGGTTGGTGGCAATTCCTGGAAGCCCCAAGTCAGACCCTGCATAGGAATTCATGGCCCCGCTTCAGAGCCTGGACCTTGAGAGGGAGCAGGACCGTCAGGACGTTGTGTGTGGCATCTGCATGGACAAGAGTTAGGGACAAGGAGTTAGGGTGCCCAATGCACCCACACCCACCGTCTGGAAGCCTGTGGACCTGGAAAAGGGCCCACAGGACTTCCCGCTGGACAAAGTGTTATGATCTACAGAGTTTGAAAATTACAGATCTATAAATATCCATCCATAAGTAAGAAAACTTGGGCATAATCTTGCCTTTGATTTGTATCAGACCCAAGACTGGAATCCAAGTCTCCTTACTGCTTTTCACTGCCCTATGACACATATAAAGTAACTCAAAGAGCAGGTGGACACACTGCCTGAGATCCACCCATGTAAACAATAGTTGCTTATTTTCAATGAGTCACCCTACAGGACAATCTAGCCTCTCTACTGTGAGGATGCCAGGCTTACGTTCAAGGGTCAAGGTAGTTTTTTCCTTTTATACAAAGCACACATTAAATGCTCAATAAATTTTGGCCAACTGATAAAATGTTTCCAAGAACCAAATGAGAAATGCAGTTGAATATGTTTTGAAAACCATAAAGTACCAACAAACACAATGTTCCTAGTATGTTGAAATACACTGGAGCTCTTGGGCTTCCTTATTTAAAAGTGACATTAGCTTTTTGAGTAACTGCAGGAGTTAAAAGTTCAGTTTGTGACTGCACTCACTGAATTGCAGCTGTAATAACTCCAAGTATAGAATCTTAGTGTTTTATGCAAAACAACCTGAATTATACTGCAAACTGAGCAAGATACAGTGAATAAATATCACAGGCTTTGTCTTTTCTCTTTAAATCATTTCACTTTTAAATTACAAGTTAAGATAAACTACACATAGTAATAGCTCTGTTAAATTACAGTAGTACCATCTAGAGCTAGACTGAGCAATCCATACAGGGGATTTAAATTATTCATATATATCTATGCTAAAGTCAAATATTATCTTCTATGCTACTGGTAACAAAAAGTGAACCAAAGAAAAAAAATCTTTAAAATATCCCCAATCATATTTTTCCCCAATGAAAATAGTAGAAAAACTTATCATTAATTTTAAATATTTGCAATAACATAAAGCTTTAGACATTGAGATTTTTAAGGGCTGGAACTACAGCATATTCATGTTTAAATCTCTAAGACTTAATATGGTTCCTAGTACATGCTAGCAAATTGAATATATCAATGAATAGACTTTCAAAGCAACAGTGGGTTAAATGTAGATGATATATCAGGAAACCTCTTCAAATCATGACCCATTGCCACCATGCGAGTCAAAATATCTTCCATGAATTCACCTATCATCAACAAGACTTAAATTCAGATGTTATTTCACTTTATATTAAACTATCTATAATTTTTAAAAATCTTCTCATTACCTTTTCAATATAATCAAATCAATTTCAGCAAAATTAACTCAGCTCTTTAAAAACATGTAAAACCCATTATTGATTTAATAAAAAAGATGATTTTATTCAAGTAGTTAATAGATGTTAGTAAACAAGTACTTTTCTGAAACACATACTTGCAAAAATATAATAAACTGTTAATAATCTGTGATTATTTTCAATTTTCTATTCTTTATAATCAACTAAGCTACAAAAGCTATAAGAATATAATGCACAAACTACAAAGCTGTTTTATCCTCTACCCTTCCTTTATCCTAAGGGCCTCCTCACATTAGGTGACCAAAATGCTGTTTCTGTCTCCTAAATGTCTCTCTGTTCCTGGTTCCCCCAGCCCCCTGCTGTCTATCTGCAAACCTGACCAAATGGTGAGGGCTCATTCACCTCACTCCCACAACCACTCTATCAATTCTCAGAATTTTCACCTCTAAACTTTCTCTCAGATTACTCTCTTTTTATCATTCCTGCCATTACTCTATCAGTCATCAAAGTTTCTGTCTTAGATTACCACGAAATATTTCTACTATTTTTTATGTCATTCTCCAATGCTGCTTTCCTCTAATCCTTTCACCATTCTGCAATCAACATCAATTTTCAAAAACACCAGTCAAACCAAGCTCTGTCTTTGATTATATCTCGTCAATGTTTACCTATTTACTTCAGGATAAAATCAAAACATTTTAATATTTGGGAAAAGAAGGAAAAAGAAAAACGTCTTCATATTTCTTCTCTGGGTTCTCTTTATTAGTGGGAGAGGATGACTGGGAAGAGAGAAGCATCAGGAGAGAGAGAGACCAACACATACAGAGAGACAGAGACAGAGACACAGAGAATGAGAAACACAGGCATGCACAGAGGAGTTTTACCTTTATTCATCCTCGATTTCTTTTTCCTATACTGAATAACTTTACATTGCTTTGAGCATCTTATGCTTTATTCCACTCCTAGAACTTAGGTTAGTGTATGCCATTTCTACCACCTGGAATACCTTTTTACCCTTCTTTCACTATTCCCATGCTGATCTTTTACCTTCAATATTAGGTGGCATCCTCATGAAGGATTTTGCTCCTACCTTTCTGTGTGTTCCCATAGTGCCCTGCTTATTTGCTTATTTTCCAAGTTAACTTTATTACATGGTATCCTTACTACTGGTTTACGATGTCTGATGCCCATTAGTAAACCCATCTGAGGACCATATTTTTACTTTGTAAATCATATGCCCTAAGCACAAAGGATAGCATTCAATACCTGTCAAGAAACAAATAAATAAACGAGTAATAAAATGTTGCTGTTACATTTATATTCGTAATCATTATAAATTTCTTGAAAAGTTCAATAAAAGTTGTGATCTAATATTTCTCACTGAATATGTATATTTATTTCACACAAGTATAAATCTACTCACAATTTATTCATTCATAAGGTATATATCCATATGCTCCAGAGAGCATGATAGGCCATGGGCATCAAAGATATGTAAGATAAAGTCCTTGATATTAAGAAGTTCATAATTGAGGGAATCACTATCCACATTTATGAAACAGAATATAATGCATATCAGTAAAATAACATTTTACACATAAAAATGTTTCCTAGTTATGAATTCTATTTTTGGTATGCGATGGAAAAAGGAATTTTCTGTGTAAAAGTAAATATATATATTTTTTAATTTCAACCTTTACATTAAAAGCTCATGTAGTTTTAATTTCCTGAGAAAAATACATTAATTAAGAAAAAAACAAGCCTTGTATTATTGTCATATATGTTACTTTGATGGAGCAATAATATTGATTTAAAGTTCTCCTAAGCACTTTGATTATGGCAATGTACCCACAAGCAGTTTAAAGTTTAAAATAAAATATAAGCCATCACACTGTAAATTTTGATTCCATTATATTTGCACAGCATATAATAGAGAAATGGTATCATTTCTAAATTAAATTGATGATTATGGTGGTGTTATTATTATTTTCATGTATATGATGCAAGTCTTTATGAAATGGTGTAAATATTTACAAATAATTTTCTCTTCAAAGTATTACTCTTACAAGCACTACTGAAATGGTGCCAGTACTTGTATAAATCAAATTTACCTTTCTTTGAGAATATAAAATAGTTTCATATAACCTGAGAAAAAGAAAGAAAACTAGAAATAAGGAAAGGAAATTAAATAAACTACGTAGACTCATACATACATAGCAAGGCATGTATGAAAGTAAGAGAAAGTCAATATTTGGTCGACTGAAGGAAGCAAAAGTGACTTCAATCTAGAATTGAAACCAACAGTTAGACTCAGTCCTCAGAAGTCAACTGCACTATCTGCATTAAGTATGTCTATTCAGGTACCTGATTCCACTGTTTTGTTCTCTCAAACCCATGCTTATCTTTAGGACCCTGGAGAATTTGGCATGTTGGTTCCAAAATCATTAGACTGTCCATTACCTAGGCTGCTTGTTTAAAATGGAAAATTCTTGGCAATTCTCCCAAAAATTCTGATTCAATGTCTTGAATAGGTTCCAGGAATCTCCTTTAAAACATTTCCATGTAATTTTAATGCAGGTGACCATGGCTGAGAAGTTGTAGAACAGTAGTACAGAAGAAAGAGCCAACAAAGTACACTTATTCTTATTTAATGTGCACAAATCTTATAACACCTTTATGACAAAAGACTGGCCAAATTAGGGATGAGTGTCTCCTGCTCACACACTGAAGGACTAAAATTAAAAGACTAAACCTTGTTCCTTGATTCTGGTAAGGTTAAACACATTCACCCAGGTACATAAATGTAAGCCAGTCAGCACTGGCTAATAAGAATGCATGTCCTGGAGCATAATTAACTTCGAAACTCACCAGATGGGAAAAGTTGGGGAAGTGATCTATATCTTGTTGGGCATATGTTAAGCTGGGGACACATAGTAGAAACAACAGGAATGAAAACTGGCTTCTTTGCCCACCTGAAAAGCTTTGCATTTTCTCAGGGAAGCATTTAAAGCTGTTTAATAAGGCCTCAGACACCCTTTTAAAAATTTAAATTGAGATACAATTGACATGTAACACTGTATAAGGTTCAGGTGTACAATATAATGATTCAATATTTGTATACATTGGGAAGTGGTTGTCAGAGGTAGAAGGTGGGGGGTAGGCGAAATGGGTGAAGGGGTCAAAAAGTACAGACTTGCAGTTATTAAATAAACAAGTGTGGGGTGTAATGTGCAGCATGGTGACTTTAGTTAATAACACTGTATCATGTATTTGAAAACTGCTAAGAGATATCTTAGGCCTTCCTTTCAGAATGCATTTTCTGTTTCCCTCTAAGCGCCCTTGCTTCTGCTGAATCCATCTTGACTTGCTTCTAACTGAACAGAATGTGGCAAAAGTGATGCCCAGTGATGTCAGAAATGACATCTCATCACTTCTGCAGGGAAGCAGGGCTCTAATTGAAGAAGCCAAATCTCATGTCTTCATCAATTCCTCCAACTCCTTTTTCTGGTCTGTTTTCTTCTCTGCTGTGGCTGGGGCTGACCAGCAGCAGAAGCTGCAGAGCCCTGGATGGAGGAGGAGCCTCCAGCCCACTAGTCAGCAGACTGCAATGACATCTTCATTCAGCTCACCTATGACCTTATTGAACTGTTGTCATTGCCTTGATTGCCCGCATTGTCCACACTGCCCAGTGTTTTTCTGGTGTTCTTGGCACTGGGGAAGGCATTGTCCTTGAGGGCAGTCAGCAGGTAGGAGGCAATGTAGTACAGACTAAATCTTTCAGTGTACAAAGAAATTATCAAAAAGGAGCCTTCAAAATGAAATCACTGAGAATTCTTATTGTAGCTGATCTAGTAATATATAATTCTGGGGCACAGATAGAAATCTAGCAACTACACCACGGTCATGGACATAATATTACATACGGATTTCCCTATTCTCATATTTTGTCAATGTATTTTATTACCAAAATACAAATCCACTATAGAATTCTAATAGATAATCAGTCTATCAAGCTTAAATATTGATAGATGATAGATAAATAGATATCCAGACTCAGAATAATTTCAATTATATGTACACTGTAAATGCATATATAATTTTTTACTATATTGTACTTTAATTATCCATGCATATGAAAATCACCTTTACCTAGGTCTACTACTAACTTATTTAAGATAAGTGTAATGATGCTCAGGCAAGTGAATAGTTGTCCCTGTAAAATTATGTTTTGGAGTGAGAGGGTCCAGGACTCCAGTCTGAGCTTGGTCATCATTCACTGTGCAACACTGAGCTACAAACTAATATCTCTGAGCCTCCATTTCCTCAATCCTACAATATGGACAATAATACTTTGTATCTAAAGTTATTAGAAGAGTTTACTTAATTAGTTCTTATTATTATTATTATTATTATTATTATTATTATAGAAAAATTAAGAACTTTCTTCTCAGTTGGTCTAAGAACATAATTTCATGGCTAACTGGTATACAGGCATATGGCTATCTTCATAAAATTTACCACAAAATGTATTTATCTCTCTTTAAATCCTTCATCACTAATGACCACAATCTGGTTAGACCTAACATTTTGCAACCTCCCCCTGGAGGTTATATGGGAGTACACATAAACCTAAAGTCCCTGGAATTCAGCACAATTTTCATAGTTATAACTTACTAACATTATCTATTTTGGTCAATTTCTAACTTCTCCTAAACTTTAATATCTTTGAAAATAGACTTCAGTCTTAGTTTTCTCATAACCCACAACAAATAGTGCTTTGCAAGTTTATAATGACAAATAAATGAATTTATGTTGAGCCTGAATTATGGATAGCAATCCCAGTTTGATTCTTCTGTACATTTGAAAATGGCATCACTTATATTATGTTGGAGTAAAAAGAAGTTATAACAAAATTGCTCTATATAGCAAGTAACCTTAAAAATTAATTACCCAACAATTTAATCACAACTCATAATTATTTATTTCCATGCACAATTTTCTCCAAGTAAAGCATTTAATAAGTTAATCTACTGATTTTTGACTTATTCAACAATGAATGGAAACAATCCATTATCATCTGGATAACTACATGAAAAGAAGAATTGTCTCTGGTATCATCCACTTATTTTATAATTATATAAAATTTGTTCTAGGGCTTTAATGAAGTTATCATTAGTAATCTTTACCTAATGTTACTTGTTATAGTAATACCAAAATAACAAAACAATTAGAAAAATAATCCCTAAATTAGAAATATTCTCATGTTGAAAGTTTCTGATAATTTTAACAAAATTTGGGGGCTTCTGTCTCTTAAAATTCTCAGGATTAATATCATAAAAATGGCAAAGCAGTAATGCATACAATAATTATTAGGAGTCTAGTAAATATTGGACCTCCGACTACAGTGGCACTGATTAATGACTGCTTTTTAACTAATTGGAAGTTGTTCAATCATTGTACCATTTCATTTCACCTAAGAGTTTTACAGAAGGGTCAGGGCCAAAACATATACTAGTACAATCCACAGTAAAGTATAATTATACAATTTTGTTCCTTTGGCAGGACAAGGGTGGACTGTTTATTTCTCACAAATTCACAATGATGACAATTTCCTCCTCAGCGGCTAGTATGATCAATGCAAACTTCCCTATGCATGAGAATATGAATAAAGTTTGCTTTTAAACTCTGTGGATTCAAGCAAAATAAAGCCCACAATAAGTTATTCTTTTTAATTACCACATAGTATATGTTTATCTTCTTTATCCTTTTTATTTTTAAACACAGATAGTGTTTACTTCAATGGAATTCCTTGAAAGCTCTGAAACCCACATAGTGGTCTTTTGAATATATACTGGAATAGACCAGGGTAGATATTTGGGAAATACTTGTTTGGCATCACTGTTATATGATGGTGTATATATACGGATTATGTGTCTCAGTCCCAATTCTGCAAATGTGACGGTGAAGGCCAACATAACTTAGGAGAATCCATATACTAAGTTTTCTTAATTTGTATTTAGGTGAAACCTACAGCCACTGGTTTGGAGTAGCAGAGCCCTCACATGTCCTAATCATATTGGTAATTTAAAAACAGGGCTCCCAAAATTTGAAAAATCTAAGCTTTTGAGGATCAGTGACAGTACTTCCACTTGTAAGGGTTCATACTTTTCTTCCATTTTCCAAATGGCTGAAGCTCAGTGTTCCAACTGGATATACCATCCCTGTTACTTCAAGTGCCTTTATACCACGATGATGGCTTTGGTGGCCTAGGTAGCCACTGGAGAGAGTCTTTCCAGAGCTACAATATAGGTGATCAATGAACTATCTGCAGACAAAATTTTACCTTCAGTTAAGGTGTAAGAGCCTACTATTCTTACTGTAAAAAATATGCACGTTTTGCATGTGCCTAACAGGAAAGTTTAGATTGAATTAAATAGTTTTCTAATGAATACTCTTTTATTATGGATGATATGTCTTTGATAAATAGAAGTTATTTGAAGATTCTGCCTCTGGACAGTTGCCACTTATTATGTCCAAGTCATTAGACTGAATGTAGCATGGCTCAGAGAAGCCTTATACTCCAGAACTTAGACAGATCATTTTCACTGTACTTGCCAATGATCTTATGGAACTGAAGTTTATTTTCTACCTACAATATGGTTAAGCAATCCCCAACGTTCTGATTGAGTGAATAATTGAAAGTTGGCATGAAAGGAATGATGTATGACGTACGTAACTACAACAGGATGCGGCACAGGAGGGAAAAAGATGCCACTGTGAAAAGAGAGCTCAGGAAAATAATATAAAGAGAAGGAAGTGTCCTCTGAAAGAGGGGAGACTGGCATTCTGCTCTCCTGATAATACGTCTGCTCAGGCAACTGACTGGATGATCTGCTCTCAGAGCCTGAACAAAGAGGGCAAATCTGAAAGGAGATGGCAGGACAGAAAAAGCCCACATACAGCAGAATTTCTTCAGGGTCAAGTGGGCATCACATAAAGCTGAAACTGAGACATTGTGCTATCACCTCACCCAAGAAGGTCACCTGCTGTTTAAGGGGACCCTGGTATTAAGAAGCTGCAAGGTTTACCACTGGGTGTCCATATCAAGTTCCTACCCAGATGGGATGCCCCAAGCCCCCATATCAGATAACTCAGAAATCATGTGAGAAGACAGTATTTAAGCAGCCACCTTTACTTCCAGTCCGTTTTAGCCCTGGAATCAATGGCAACCAATGGAGCAGCATATGGGCACAGATTAGAGATAACTGTGCATTGGTATTTCTTTCTCTCTTTCCTACTCCAAGGAACAGACGCAAGAATCTGTATCCTCACCAGCAAGGAATCACAGTTTGAACTTAGACTGGCACCGAGTTCTGCAGTTATCTATTGGCATGTAACAAAAATCCACCCTAAAATGGCATTGCTTGAAATAATTACAGTCCCAGTATGTCTAACAATTTTGTGGGTAAGAATCTGGGCTGGATCCAGCTGGCGGTATATTCCACTTCACATAGTATTTTCAGAAGTTACATTGTAGTATCCAGCTACCAAGTGGCCTTGACCAGAGATTCCAAGACAGTTTCACTCACATGTCCAGCACATATCCAATAGGTAGAGTTGGAAGGCTGAGCTGAGTTGGCATGGTCAGCCTGATCACCAATATGTGAGCTCTCCAGTACGACAGCCTCAAGGGAGTCAGCCTTCTTACATGAAGGGGCAGTGTTCCAAAAAACAAGACAGAGGCTTCATGTACTTTTCTGTTAGGCTTATCTTTAATGATCAGAATAACTTAAAAGTAGTGAAATGAGTTAACGATGTCATGAAGGTCTGGGAATAGGTAGGTGTTTGACTAATCACATCTGGAAACAGTTAAAGATAAACAAACCGGTTCCATATTTACACCCCACTGAGTTAAGATTGATTAAAAACCCATCAACAGAAATATTCAGTTAGCTCTTTCCTGCACTGAAATGTGAAATTAGCAGCCAAAGTATTTGTACTACATGCAAAAACTAAAATGAGTAAGAAGCAACAGTTTCCCCACATCTTTCAAGAGACCATAAGTAGAAGGACTGGTAAAAAGGACTTCGGTCATCAATAACTTTGGTGACAGCCAAACGTCCCCCCACACCAATCTGTTACCTTAGGAAGTTGTGATAACATCCTTGATCTTCCAGACAAACAAATAAAAACCTATAATCACTCTCAGTCTAGAGGATTCTCTTCTGAACCAAGCAGAAATCAACACAAGGAATCATTCATAACAATCCTGGAGATTCTGAATGATTCCTTGAAGAATTGGTCTTATCACTCCTGTATATTTTGCAGTGATATTCATAATAAAATTAAAGGAGAGAGAAGGAAGAGAGGTGATTTTTAAAATGCTGTCTTCAATTTCAGGAAATATTTCCGAATAGGTATTTTATGTGATAATTATTCCTCCTGCCTGACGTATGAAGCTCCCAATAATAAACACGCAGATCTGGTGTGGAAGAGAAGTTGGAACTCTGGTAGCTATTTGAGGCTACAGTGTGGAAAAAGATGAGGTCACACAATGAAATGCACTACTAGATATTCATGCAGTCCTGCCAACAGGCTCATTGGCAGCTGTCACCATTTCTCTGGACTTATGCTATAAGGAAAAGGAACAGGTTTCTGAGTTTCCTCAGGAGACTACTCAGCTGTCAGTCCAAAAATGAAAAACAGCCCAGCAGGGACTCATTTAAGAGTGTCAAATGCAAAGATATGCAGTAGAACATTGATTCTGTAATGCCATACTTACTAACTTTACTCGCAATTATGGAGAAATTATACTGCGCCGTGCTTTCTCTGTCTAGTAATTCATTAGTGGCGATGGTTCCTTCAGTTCCATCTATTGTAAAGTAGCTGTCCCCACCACTCTTCCAATCTATGAAGTACCTGTACATAAAAAGAGCAGATGCAAATGTGCAATGATTACACATTAATCATAATGGCAGTCAGGCTAACTTGACACAGTTCCTTATTTTTCTCCCTGTAGCTATTACCCACCTTGCAATAAAGAAGAGGGTAAATGACAGCTTCTTTATTGCAAAGTCAGTATGCTCAAGGGGAAACTGGAAATAATGAAAGACTTAGTACTCCTGCTGTTCATATTATTTTAGGGTCTTGACATCTTGAAAGCTCAGCAGAGACTAAAATTCTAAAGCTGACCAGGGGTTTCCTTAACCTGATGAATATTAAAACTTTTTCAAGCAGTAAAGGATTCTTTAACAGTGGCTGTGGAAAGAGCTGGGGGGGTGAGGGAGGCATCTGGCCAGAATAGAGGTAGATTTTTTGTTTCCATGGATAGAAAAAGAATCACTATTATGGAAACTAAAAAGAAATTTGTAAACTGACAGTGTGGTGATTGTACAGAAATATTCTCCTCAAACACATATAAAACAGTCACTGTTGTTTTATTGCTCTATTTATTAGGACAATTTTCTAAAAAAAACAAAAATAGTGACCTTGGCTAATAATGTCTCTTTGTCCTCTTTATTAGCTAACCTTCATAAGAACAGATGTTGCCTTCTTTAGGTGAAGCAGCTGGACTAAAAAATCCATAAAAGTGGATAAAAGGACAGAAATTGCATTTATAGAGATCTCAATAGCAGTGACATATAGAGGGATATATCTAAAATTATTTTTCAAACATTTTTTCAATCATAAAAATAATAGACATTTTTAAATATTACTGTATTAGATATTGTTCTAAATATATATATTAACTTATTAAATCCCCACAATAGCCCTAAAGCAATAAGTATTATTAATCCCTCCATTTTACATATGAGGAAACTGAAGCATAGAGACATTAAGGAATCTGCCCAAGTTCAGATAGCTAGGAAGTTGGAATTCTGGTGGCTATTTGAAGTTTTTAATATTTAACCAGGTTCTCAATGTTTTCCATGTAATTATCATTAACATAGGCTTACCAATTTTAAATAGGATGTTTTATGTGAACGGCCTCTGCTATCAAAGGGCTCAATGCACAATATATTTATTATCATTATTCTAGTCTGGGAATCAAGGCCAGGTCATTTAAACAGTGGCAGAAAGCAGATGACATCATTGTAGTCAGACTATGTAATTCCCCAGGCCAAAGATCCCTTTTTTGTTTTTGAAATGTTAATTAAGGCATGCATTTCAGAGTAGCAAGGTATTATTTTGACAAACTCATTATTTAAAACTGGGTCAGTCTGAATGTCATTGCAACACTAGACAAAGACTAGTTTGCCTTGTTGGATGAGATTTATAATTCCTAAATTGCCAATATTTGTTAGTAGCTAATAGGATCAGCGTATGAACCGTGCTGTTAATCTGCCTTTGATATTTCTGTTGTCGACTGGAGGGGTGAAAATGCACTGATGCCTTATGATTTCCGCGTAGAATCCTGCCTCACAGGAACACTCTCAAAAATTATGAATGAAGTCAAGGCACATTTCAAAGTCAGGGAGCACAGGATACAATGAGATCAATTCTTTCAACTACATAATCTCCTTTTCTGAATGAGAAAGCATTTTCTCATAATACCCACTTTCAGCACTTTCATTCAACTGGGTCACGTGCCTAATTTAAGGAGAACACTGCTACTGAATCTCCTTAGTGACTACAGCATTTCTGGAAGAATTGATGGTGTAGACTAAGTGGGTTCAATGAAGTGTTAAATGTTGGCTGAGTAGTCTGTCATGCACTAGTCACTGTACTAGGGGGAGTAAACTGATAAAGAGTCTCATTGGGACACAACAGACACAATTTCAATGCCTGATGGGCAAGAGAAAACACTACAGGAGTGCAGAGAAAACATGCCCAGTTTGACATCTATTGGTTCAGGCAAACCTCCCTGCATGGGATATTTGGCTGACATTAGAAGGCTACACAGGGATTATATAGGAGTAGAATGAAGCAAGCAAAGTGAAGAGAGGGGAAAGGCATCTCAGGAAGCTGCAGCAGCCAAGACAGAACCATGCAGTATGCGTGGGGAATTCTAAGGTGTCTAGGATTGTGGAAAAATATCTGAGAGGCAAAATAACAAGAAAAAAAAGTGATTCAGGTCAAGGAGGACCTCATAAATTATATGAGGTGGGACATGATCCTGTGTGTAATGAACATTCTCAGAGGCTATAATTAGGGTACGGATTAAAAGTTCATCACTTTTAAGGCATGTGGTATATGCATTTGAAGGGACAAGGCAGTAAACTTTTTATGTACACCAGAATCTTGCCAAGAGACAAAGAGAGTATCTAGGGCTGTAGAGATTTGATTTAATGCGTTGTGAAGAGTAGTTGAAATAACTAGGGAATAAGCAGTTTAGGAAAAGAAAACATAAGATTCTAGCTGCCTTTAATTTGATAAGGACCCCCATTCGGAAACAGGTATTACATTTCCTTCTTATATTTCAGTAGAATGCACATAGCTAGGAGAAGAGAATCCATTAAAAAATGATTATTTCAGATAAACATACAAGGACTTTGATATTCAAGCTGCACAAGGTCATACAGGTTTCCTCAGAAAACAGTAAGCACAGGGGTAATCAAATACTGACTCTACAGGTACTTGATGCAGATGGGGTGGGACAAATTTAAGTGTGGATGGAGATTCTGAAGGTACCTTAAAGCACTGAGATTCAATTATTACTGTTTGCTAAAGAGAATAAAATCAGTATCTCTTACTTTGCATGGAACAGAATGCTTTCCAATCATTGTTTTCTACTAGCATTCTTGTCTGAACTCAACAAACACGTTACTCCAAGCACTCCAGTAAGTTCTCCCTTTTCAAAAATGTTTGATTTTTTTCCCTAAGCTTTTTTAAGTAGTAGCTTTATTCACATACCATACAATCCTCCCTTTTAAACTGAATAATTCAGTCATGTTATTTTCTTATTATCTGCTTTAGGTTTTATCATATATATACTAATTTATCAGATTCATACTAACTCTTCATCAATTCATAATTGTTAAGACTTCATACTAGCGACTCAATAAAACAAGAGTATTACTCTTCTGCATTCTGTACTTATGTACTTTTCTATATATATTATCTATATAGTCAAAAGCCCAATAAAACAGTTATAATTAATACCTTTTATAATTTTATGTCTAGTATAGCTGAAAAAATTAAGTAAACATTTTGGGAAGAGCTTCAGAGTTCCCTATTCTTATGGACTTCTTTTACCCTGGGAAATTCTCTGAGCCGCTGCTCCAGGTGCTAGATGAAGGCAGGATGATCCTTTCCTTTTGTCTCTGCAGGAATGGAACTAGCAACACGGGGCAAGAGTGACTAGGCCCAATCTATGGGCCTGGCAGGGACAGAGCCTCCACTCTGTGAGCGGGATTGAGTGGAAAAAGTAAGCTGCCGACATGTCATCCACACTCAGGAGGATGTTAGCCTCTGAAAACTTGGAGTTGGAAAGGATGAGAAATGTTGGCCTCCTGGCCTCCTGGTAAGATATTATTTCTTGATTGGGAGCTGAGGGGAGGGGAGCCTTGCTTTCACAACCACACCTTCCCACAGTGGATTTTCCATCAAGCAGAGGCTGGGAGATGGGAGTGGGAGAGGGGGAGCAGGTCCTGTGTCAAATGCCACAATATTTTGCTTGTCTTATCATGCTTTAGTAGATCTTCTTGAACAGATGTTTCTTCATTTGCTGTATGTGCATAGGAATATTTCCAGACAGTAAGTGGTTGCTTTTAACTTAAACAATTTTTGTTTCACCATTTATCTTTGTTTCACTGGAGAGTGTGTCTGCAGAGCTCCTCATGCTGCTAGTATTTGTGTGGAACCTCTAGCAGGTTTCCTGTCTTCTCCCATTCATTAGAATTAAATTGCCTGCTGTTTTTAAAGCTTTTCTTTATTTGGATCTTTGCACATCTTTTCAATAAACAGATCCTTCTTTGATGCTACACTGTGGCCTATTTATATTTAGATTTTGGCAAATATAAAACAGCTTATATACTTTTGGTGCACATGTTGTCTTCCTCACCCAAAGCCCTTTAAGTTACTTGAGGCTAGCTTTATTTGTCTCCGTGTTGCAAAGGACCTGAGATATTATATGTAGATAGCACCCACTATTTAAATATTATATTGAATTCAATGCATAGATCCTATTCTTTCCACCTATATAATTGTTAAATATTTCTACCTGAAGGCAACTTATTTAGGGCTTTAGGAATGTCTCACTTAAGATAATCTACTCTTTCTGGTTTGCTGAGGACTTTCTCAGTTTCAGTACTGAAAATCCTAAGGCCTAGAAAACTACTCGGTCCCAGTTTGGGTATAAATGATCACCTTACTTCCAGTTAATACTTACAGCACATGTTATAATACACAAGATGATTCAAACAGAAGTTTACCTTTGTACACTGTGTCACCATACACACACAGGTCATTTTTAACTGTAGTTTTAAGTTTTTCTCATACTATGTTTAAAAATTTAAGGACTTACATAATGCATACACGAAATAACTTTTCTTTCTCTTCACCTTATGTTTCTTTATAACTATCGACCCAAATCTAATATCTGGCAAGCTTAGTAAGCAAATTTTATTTATTTAGTCAGTTCACACTAATGCTAACATACAGTTTGCATTCCATAAATCAACACCACTGAGACAAAATGAAATATAGCATGAAGAACACGAACATTTTGGACAGAGAAAAACTAGGGTGATATATTAATTCCTTCCCTTATCTTGTGTAATTAGGTTAGGAATCTCTCCCTCTAATACCCATTCTCCTTTTCTTCTATAAAATTTGGAAAATAATACCCACCTAACAATGGAACAGTGAGTATTGTTGTAAAGATTAAATAAGATAAGTTGTATGTGTCTCAGCATAGAACCATAGAACAGTGTATGTGTGTTTATATTACTTCCCAAATTTAAAACAGTCCTCCCAACATACAAACACATGCTTATTCCTGGGACCAAGCTGTGATATGCACAGACTTTATCTTTAAAATGCCTCAACTACAAAGCCCCCACTCAAATCCCTGAAGTACAAACCATGAGCACAAATAACCAGGTTAGTATTTTACACAGTGGTGTTTTGGGCTGGCTCTCATTCACTCTTTTCTAGCATTGAATTTGTATCTCTATCACCATTTGAGGTTTGGCACCCCAGTATCTCCAGATGTTACCCTCTCAGAGAAACTTACAGCCTTTTTCCAGAGAACTGCTAAAATTTACTTGAACATGTTCTACTCAACTAAACATCTTCAGCATCTTCTTACAGTTGGTCAGATTCCAAGACTATAGGTCTATTACTAAGTTCTTGTATTTTCCTAACACCCTACCTTTGTGTGTCTAACTGATCCTTGTCTCTGAATAATAAATACGAGACAACTACTACTTTTCATTGTGATTTTTTTGTCCAATATAGCAATTAGGAGACATTTATAAGAAATGATCATCAACGAACTGACAATGAAACTACTTCTACATTTCCTGGACATTTTCAGAGAAGACATGACCCAGTTTTAAAATGTTTAGATCATTTTCATGAGATACACGTTTCTGGAGCTTATTTTTAAATTTTTTAAAATTCATGAATTCTTTTAAAATTCTTCCTTGTGGCAGATAATTAAATGAAAGTAAATACAATTCAGTTTATTTCCACAACGTTTTACTGAGAACCTAAGTTTATATTAGGCTTGCAACAGTTCACATCCAATCTAAGGGTAGAATGATAATTTAACTGCAACTGATCACAGTAGTATAATATTAGCTGTCTAATTTGGCTTGACTCACCAGTTTAAATGAGCAAAACCCTTATATACAGAATTTGTATGAGTCATCATATACTTATTTGGTGAGTAGAGGAGATTCAAATTTAAAAAAAAAGGAATTTTATGATCTATAAATAATGAAACAAATCTGTAGTTCGTACACACAGTGACTGTTACTAAGAAACCTGTTTTAGCAATTCAATAGAAATCAAAAATTAAAGCATTAAGCTAATTTGAGCAGACCACTTGACCGAGTACAATTTTATTACTTTTCTGTAAGTGAGTTTTCAGAAATGCCTTAAAAAGTCTATTCTCTTTATTAGGTAAGCATTCCTCTTAAAATCATTTCTTTTAATTTGCCTAATAACTTTCTTACAGTTAATGGAAAAGCTAACTTTGACCCCGTCCCAATTCTCAAACATGTTTTGTAAAAAGTAGTTGTATGTACAGAGTTATTCTAAAAGTGCTACATTTCATTCTTTAAGGAATAAAGATGTGGAAGTAAAGATTCAAGTCAAGGTAGAAATCATTCTTTTGTTAAAGTAATAATAGATAAAAATCTCTTCATTCTCTTATTCATGAATTTTTTAAAAATTCTTCCTTGTGGCAGATAATTAAATGAAAGTAAATACAATTCAGTTTATTTCCACAACCTTTTACTGAGAACCTAAGTCACAAAGACAGAGTGTAATTGTTTCATCAACAATCACAATGAAATTTTTTCTTAAAATCCCTATTTTTCTCTTAAACTTTGTTAAGCAGTAATTGCTAAATCCTATTAGTTATTTTCAAAATTTTTTTTAATCTTCCTACTCATTCTAACTTTGCCTTTAATTAAATGAAAGTTATACCTTAATTTAGATAGCTTTTCTCTTGTGTTTGACAAGAAACTAAACACTTTTTTAAATTATAATGAATTAATAAAGGCATAACTCTTCTGTCCTTAAATTTTACATTTCTAGACATTCAATATGATTAAAATAAATCTCTAAAGGAAAAAAATACCATAATCTACATATTATTAAAATTATAGTTGCTATATTTTTATGTCCTTCCAAATTGCTTAAGCTTTTCTCATTTCTCTTAGTCATTTTTAAAGTCACGCATGGTCTTCTGAGTGTGTATACTTTTATGTACCTGATGTCAACTTTCATCTGCCCCAAAGCTTTACACTTGACCTTGGTTTATTCTTCAGATATTGGAAGCAGTTAGTTCTAATGAAAAGAAAGTTGAGTTTAGGCAAATTTAGGAGTTATTACATTGGGATTCTACATTTAAGACCTTCAGTATTAAACATGTAGTCTCAATTTTCTCATCTACTAAAAAATGCAGACAGTACCACTGCCTGAGTAAAGAATGTATTTATGCCTTCGTTCATGTTCTTGCCTCGTAGCCTTGCCAAGTCCTTCAGGGCAGCTTTATTGCTTCCTTCTTACAAAATTCCATTTTCTTACTTTTATCTTTTTTTATTTAATCTATTTTAAATGGTGTTGACAGTCTCTCAAATGAGAATATTCCAGATTTGATTTTGTTCATTATACAGGACATTTCTTTTGAGTAGAAGATTTATCATTGAGTATATTGTTCTATCCTATCCATATTTTGGACTTTCACGTATGAATTAAATTATTTTATAAGAACATTTGACTCTTCTTGTTAGTATTACCTGAAGACACATCCAGGATGGAATTATTTATTTTATACCTTTGAGTACTGAAGTACATTTATTCTGAAGTCTTTCTCAGATGGCTTCATCATAACTACTCCTATGAATTAAACCAAATGACTGTTGTTCCAGGCCACAGTTGGATTTATTTACTCTTTTTAGTGGCCATGCCAAATGACTCTGAAGAAAATTGCCATTTTAATTACAGCCATTTACCATTTGACACACAATATAGATATCACATTTGAAAGACATCTTTCATTGCTCACTTCTTCTGATAACTAAGCTTGTATATCCTCCTAGGAATTTGTCTTTTCTTTAGCTCACTTGCACTCTGAAAACTATTCACATTCTCTTAACTCACTATGTCTGAGGCAGAACTGGACCCTGATTACTACAATATTTTGCAAGGGTAAGGTTTCATATCAATTTATGATATATATCTAGAAGAACTAATCTTTTAAAAATAAAAATAAAACTTTCAAGTAAGTATGAGAAAAGGGCTATTTTCTAAAAGCAATCAGGGAAATTTCAGAAAGAAAAGAAAGAGCTATAAAATTTACACCCTACATAAGGCACTATCTCAGCACTTCAAGATAAAGCAAAGAAGCTGAACCTCTGGCAGGCAAAAGGTAAACCCAAAAAGCTCAGGTCACTAATAAACAATATTAGACTTGGATATTCCATCATTTTGAGGAGTTGCATGCAACAAATGAGATAGCCTCAAAAATAGTTCACCATCCTAACATCTGGACACTAGGCCATTGAGATTTTCTTCAGTGGATCACTAGAATAATATAAATTTGTTTAAAAACAAAAGAAAATTCATTATTGGCTATCAAGAGCCCATGCTCATAAGAATTAGAGCTGTATATCTGTATTGCAAATCCACTGAATTTGTTACATCCATTATTTATCAATAAATCAGTTTATGGTTGTCAATAAATCCTTACTTATGTCTAAACCTTTATAAGAACTTTGTCATTGTCTAGCAAAATAAAAGGTACTGAACCAAATAATAAGATTCTTTTTTCCCATACATACCAAAAAAAAATCTGTTATTAAAACAACCATATACATATATATATTTTTTGCATTTCCAGTCTGACCTGTGGAAGTCTTGTCATAGCTCAATTAAACATTTTTTTTAGATTTTAAGTTCTTTTAAAGTTTACATCAGGGAAACATATGTAAAATGTTTGGAATACTCTCAGACATATAGTAAAGTCTGTAGTTGTATTTCAAAGCTCAAATATTATATATTTTTACTGACATTTTGACTTTGTATCCATTTTGTTTAATAATTTATCTCTTTAATAAATTATGAAGTTATAATTATATTTTTGACAATCTCAAAATTACAAAACAACTCAGAAACTTATATGAATATCTCAAACTTAAGCAGCAGAGCAATAAGTAGTTTGACCAGAATCTGGTTGCCTAAGCTCAAAGCCTATTCTCACCCCTACTGAAGACATAATTGGATCTCCCTGGGTCTCAGTTTCTTCCTCTGTAAAATAATAACAGCTTTGAAACAAACAAATCTGACCACAGTGCTCTGCCCAAATTAGTTATTATAACGTCCCTACATACTGATAGTTAATTGCCACTGAAGCAAATAAGTAACCCTATTAATCTTAGTATATGTTCTATGCAATATCTCCTTTCCTACTGATTATCAATGTGTTGGTCATTGAGGGAGGAAAGCTAAAGAAGTCTACTCACAAAAGAGTTTCTCATTCACCTTAGTGAGTTAAATTCTCCGTCAATAACTTCTCAAATGAGTTATTCTTAATCATTCAGTATGTATAAGTTTAGACAGAATGCTTATTTATTTCCAATGCAAACAAAATAAGCCTACTAGTAAAAAAAAAATACCTTTCTTTAGTATCATCAACAATAGATAAGATCCCATTGTAAGAGGAATATACTGATGGATGAGTAACTTGATAACTGCATGTCTGAATCTGGGGTTGTTTCTGCTAAATTTCTGGGCAATAGCTACCCAAGGAAATCAAGGAGAGATTACAGATATGCAAATCAAGTCACTGATACATTATACAACTCAGAACTAGCATTAAGAAATCTGAAAATGAGATTCATCGAAACTCAACTTTTCTCTTCACCTTGTTCACACAATTCCATTCCCTCTAATTAAAATAGGTCACACTATTCAATCTCCTTCATCTTAGACTTTTGAGAATTTTTTTGTATGTTTTAGAGAAAAGTGCTTTATCAGATGTGTCTTTTGCAAATATACATACATATTGAAATTCACATTGTGAATGCTAAAGGAAAGAGATAAGGTAAGCAGTGCTCAGAAAGGATTAACAGTTTTATCTTAATGAATATTTTATATAACCTTATGGATAAAATGTTTTTTTTCAATTGTTATGTGAATCTTCAGTATTTTCTCAGAAAATAGGCCATAAAAATAAAATTAGTTTGCTCTCTTCTAAACAATAAAAACTAGAATATGAAAGAGTGATTTGAGTTTTACAAAACAAGAAATTGGACTCTTCATAAGGAAGCATTTTTAAAGCTCACTTAAAAAAAATAGTCTACTAGTCTCTTTTTCAGAAACCATCTTTCATGAATTTTTCAATTAATTCTACATGGAGATACTGGTATTTAACAACAGTTAAAACTAAGTACCACTAAAAGATATATTGTAAATTATTGGATCATTCGATAGGATGCAGGGAACATAAGTGTATAAACAATATGAAAAATGTTAAATGAAAAAAATAGAGATATTGTGTACAAACGGTAGACATGGGAAGAAAAAGCAGATAGAACCTGAGATTATGGAATATTTCAAAGAAATGCAGGGAAAAAATAAAAGGGAGTGTGGGATTTAGACATTACAGTAATAGCTAAATGTGTTACTATCTAGGGAGTTTGCCCAATTTGGTTTTTTCACAACTGTGCTATCTGTAGTGTTTAGGACCCCCAAGAGAATTATTTTTCCGAAGTTTCTTTTTGTGCAAAGTCTATTTTAAAATGTCCTGATTGCATTTTAGCTTCTATTAATAGCATTTGTAGAAGTTAAGGAACTGAGAAACCACTTTACAAAAAAAGAAAGAAGGGAAAAGAAAGTATAACTCTTGACTGCACTGTGTTAATAAAGCAGATGTCCAAACACCCAGGCCTTCAAAACCTTAAAAAACAAAAAGTAACTATTACGTTTATATATCTAGATCTAGATCTAAACCTGCTTATAACTAATATGGAAATGCACACATACATATAATATACCTATGTATTCTACATTGCATTATATATTAGGATAAATATATCAGGAAAATTTTTAAATCAAATTAAATTTTGCATGTGGCATGTGAGAGAACAAGGAAATATTCCCAACTATCAAGTATCTTTTCATTTTATACATTTTGGGGATGATAGTTAAGTGAATACATATTTATGCAACAAGCAAAAAACAGGAAGTACCATGACACTTTAATATGATGTCTTCAGTGAATATAAAAGGTATAAAAAAGACAATATTGGGAGTAGTGAGTTTGAATAGGCAATGGGTATATGCTTTTGCCACAAAAGATGGCAATGTCTGGGATGAAGGAGATGAGATAGAGAGTGTGACCTATTTTAATTAGAGGGAATGGAATTGTGTGAACAAAGGTGAAGAGAAAAGTTGAGTTTCGATGAACCTCATTTTCAGATTTCTTAATGCTAGTTCTGAGTTGTGTAATGTATCAGTCAGTGACTTGATTGCATATCTGTAATCTCTCCTTGATTTCCTTGGGTAGCCTGAGCCCAGAAACTCGGCAGAAACAACCACCAGTGAGAAAATGAAGTACATGTAATTTTCAGATATGCAGTTATCAAGTTACTCATCTATCAGTATCTGCCTCTTACAGTAGGATCTTGCCTGTTATTGATGATGCTGAAGAAAGGCAACACCTTTACTTATATTCCCTGCTTATTTTGTGTATATTGATTAAAAAAAAGAATTCTAAAAACTCAGCAATACAAAACAGACAACTCAAAAGTGGGTCAAATACCTTAACAAATATTTCAGCAAAGAAGATATACTGATAGCCAATAAGCATAAGTAAAGATGCCCCACATCATATATCATGAAGGAAATGTAAATTTTAAAAAACTATGAGGTACCACTATACACCTATGAGGATGTCCAAAATGTGAAACATGGAGCAACAGGAACTCACATTAATTTGCACTGCTGGAACACAAAATGGCACTCCAACTTTGGAAGACAGTTTGGTGGCTGCTTACAAATCTAAGCATACACTTACCATACGATCCAGCAATTGCACTCTTTGGTATTGACACAAATTAATTAAAAATCTAAGTGTATATGGGTTTTTATAGAGCTTTATCAGTAATTGCCAAAACTTTAAAGAATTCAAGATGTTCTTTAGTAGGTGAAAGGATAAATAAACTGGGCTATATCCAGACAACAGAATATTATTCAGCACTACAAAGAAGCTATCAAGCCATGACAAGACTTGGAGGAATCTTTATGTATATTACTAAGAGAAAGAAGCCAATCTGAAAAGTCTCCCTGTATGACCCCAAGTATATGACATTCTGGAAAAGCTGAACTATGGAAACAGTAAAAAGATCAATTATTTCCAGAGATTAGTGAGGGAGAGGGATGAATAAGCAGGGCCCAGAAGATTTTTAGGTCAGTGAAAATGCTCTGTATGATATCATAATGATGGAAACAGGTCAATATACATTTGTTCAACCCCACAGAATGTATAATGCCTGTTGGGAGCCATAGGGCACAAAAACAACAAGACTCCATTTTGTTATAAGACTCCATCTTGTTGTTTACTTCTTCTTGATCACTTTCGCGCCACAATTTCCCGCCAAGTGTTCCCACTCCGGTCCGCTGCTTACGTCAGAGACAACTGCGCATGCGCATGCCTCGGTGCGTGATTGGACTTTGTAGGTCGCTTCATTAGCATAGTGGGCAATCAATCAGAAAAGACCACACCCTGTAACGTCTATATATTCTCTGCTCTAACCTGCAATAAACGAGACTTGATCAGAAAGCCTGTCTTGTCACCATCTCTCTGTCTTCTGTCCCTCATTCGCGCACCCCCTCCTTAGGTCCTAGTTGGCGAACCCCGCGGCCGGGGGTTTTACGTTCGCAGACCTGCGGGTCGGGTCAAATGCCAAGAGTGAATCCTAAAGTAAACTGTGGACTTTAGGTGATTATAATGTGTACGTTCATCGATTTTAACTAATGCTCCACTCTGGTGTGGGGTATTGATAATGGAGAAAGCTATATGCATGTGTGATGGCAGGGGGTACAGGGGAAATCACTGTACCTTCTCTCTATTTTACTGTGACACTAAATTGCTCTAAAATATAAAGTCTGTAAAAATTAAAAAATAAAACATTTTATGCCAAAACTTTTTTACTTCATTTAATCCTCACAAAGATCTTGCTAAATAAGTGAAAAACAGAGAATGGGTGATATTTTCCAATTTTTTATTTTTACCACTTAATTTGATATTTAAAACAAATTATATAGATAATTTATTTTAATTTATATATGCCACTTGACATACTAGGCCTCTGTTTCCTCTCACCCCGCTAAGCATGTTCTGTAGTTGAACTTAGTTTTTGCCCTCATAAGATTTCTGATGTATTGGAAAGGGCCCTCAAATGAAAACCAGCTACTATGATAGTCTCTTAATCCATGATGAAAAAATAAATTTCAACTGATTACATAAATTGTTCCAAAAGTATGGTAAATAGATCAGATTTGGGATATAAGGTCATTTTAAGGGGGCAGAGATAGACATTTATATTTTAGCCACCAATTATTTTAGTATTATGTTCTACTTATGTTAACTGATAATTTCTCTGCTAATCAGTTTCACTACTTGATTTTAAGTGTTGGGGGTTAGTTGCAAATATCTTTAAAGAAAAGGAGGTAACATGAAAAATAAACTAGTCAATTGTTCTATTAAATACTATAATTTTGAATTTATATATGGACGTTTATATGCACAAAATAGGTTGTCTATCATCAGTCTCATCAACACTTCTTACATGGAGTGAGTTTTAAATTGAATTGTCCATTCTCATTTTATGCACAAAATTAAGTTTTCTTTTGAAACTCATCCCTAAGATGACTGAGATTTTTACATGTTTGGAACTAAGGTGGCACATATTAAGCAGAATCATCCACTAAATTATGAACTTCAGAGACTGTGGCTGTGAAACCCCTTCCCCACTCACTAGAGGTGGGTACACTTCCCACTTCATTTGCCTCACTGGAAGTCATCCCCATGAACTACATAAAGGAAGATGGAAGGATATAGAACATTAGAGGCAGGGGATCAGTGCATCTGAGGGCAATGACTAGAAGAGTAAATAAACAAAAACTAGAAATTAAGCTCAGAGTGGTGGCGTGGGAAGAGACATAGTATATTTGGAGGCATTACACCTATAGACTTTCTTACAAGCTGTTTCAATCTTTGGATAATGTCTTTGCGTTCTGGCTCTTTGCTGCACTCAGTGAGGATAAAATAATAATATTAATAAATACTCAGCAGTATGGAATAACATGGTCCTAAGTTAACACCTTGTACAATAACACTGTGAAAAGACAATTGAGCAAAGGAAAACAAAACCAGCAGAGCATTTCTAAACATAGGGAGTAATTTTACATTTTGATGCTTATTTTTCACAACATATTTTTGCTATCATTCTTAAGTGAGCAAACATGTTTTCAGATCAAGGAAAGATGATTCATACCCCAAATTTCCTCATCCGACATGGTTCAAGCTTATTGTTTACTCCAAGGACAGGGAAGTAAGACAGCTTTCATGTTGTTTCAAAAGCAGCTCTGTCTTTTGAAAATCCCTCATGGGGATCAATTAGATCATCTGTGTCTACAGGTTGAGCAAGTAAGGCTGCTGCCCATTAGATGTAAGACTAGGGATAGATACTATTTTATTTCACACAAAGTAACACTTGTCAGACACTAGCCCCTGTGTAATTTAAAAAAAATTCAGGCTTCTAGCTGGACAATTTCTTTAAAATGTAGCCCTTCCTTTATTTCCCATCCCACAGTCTTAACTCTAAGCACTGTGTTGTATTTGGAAGTTTGTACCTCTCACTTTACCATTACCAGGTGGTATTTTTTACTTACAGACTTTGATTTTTTGGTTTTCAAGTATTGCATTAAAATCCTATTTCATTCATATTTTGACCTCATCAAGCATTTATCAGTCTTCAAAAATAGAACATACAGTGAATTAAATAACTTGGCATGTTCTCTAAGATATCAGATTCCACTCTGTCCCCAAATTCTCATTTATGGAACTGTAGAGAGTTTCAATCTATATTTATTTACCTTTTTATTACTTTCTTTACAACCTCCAATATTTCTTCCATAACTGTTTATATTCTTGAAATTACCTGTATATCTACTCACCAGGCATTTCCCACTTTCACAATTATCAACAGCGCAAGCAGGGCCTTCAGATGCAAGATTGATGAACGATGACAGGTTAATATATAACAACTGCTAGTGTAGCAGATTCTTGAGAATGCCCCTACAAACACTGGCGATAAATACAGTTTTCCGGAGTTTAACTGAAAGTGAATCATCTTGTAATATGGACATGTAGAACAACTAGAAGTCAATGAGTAAATTAGCTAGCATTTGACCTGACATGTAGCAGTGCTCAGTAATTGCTATTTTTCTTCCCTTTCCCAAGACAAATGTACTTCTCTAGAGTTCTGTCTTGATCACAGACATGCTTCAAGAAGGAAATCATTCAGACCACTTCAGGCAATGAATTCAGATAAATACGAAGAGCAGAGTTTGCATGCTTTCAAGCCATTTCTTTAGATTTCCTGTATCCTATGAAGTGTTGAGGTTACTGTTGAATGGTCCATTTTTTTCTATCATTTATTACCCCATGACATAAAATCTTATTAGTTCTATGTCTATGTATTTTCCATATGTCAACTGACATATTTTTCACGCTGAAAGGCTACTTGATATTTTCTTTGGTCTGCTTCATGTATACTAAGGTCTAACACTTTAGAGGGGGAAGATTTAGGACAAATCACATCTCTCTCTCTCTCATTCTCTTGGTCTCTCAGTTTTTCTAGGCATGCCAGATGTGGGCACGTGGCAAGTAATTTAAACATACAGAAGAAGCACAACTGAATCAGAACAAGTACACTGCAGGATCTGCATATAAGTGAGGAAAAGGGTAATCCCACCATTGACTCAAGAGTCCACCTGGAATTTATGGGTTGGGGGTAGTGGGAGAGAGAGACCATTTTCTTACTCTGTGATTGCTTTGTTGACTCACTACTCACCAGCCTTATGTCAAAAGGTGCTCCTTGCAAAGTATGGGCTTTGAGCAATTCCGTAACTCATCTGAACCTATGACAGACCCTTAACTGTGCTTCATCAGTTTACACAGTTGTCACAGTGAAAAAAGGGAATGCAAATTGCAAATGGTAAAAATCTTTTTCAAACTCTACTTTTGAGTAAGGGGCAGAGATTTTAGAATAGTTGATATAGGCATTAAATGTCTATTATATTCCAGGCACTTTGAAAGTATCTTAATATCATTAATGATCATGAAAATGATCCATTTAGGTTGTATTATTAAATCCTTATTTACAGATGAAAAAAAACAGACTGGTCAGCATGAATGACATGTCCAACATCATACCTCTGCTAAAGCCTGTCAGGGCAGGGATTGATAGCATATGTTTTTGTTCCAATATTATGACTGTACCTCTAATACTTGCCATGTGAAGTCATTACATTACCAAGCATCACACTGCAAAACTAAAACATTCATGCAGGTTTGGACAGAGTATTTTTCCCCTTCCTTCTTTTCCTTATACACAAAAAAGAACTTGTTTCCTTTTCTTACCTAACAGGACTGCTGCCCACATCGAGATCTTGGGCAGTGACAGCACCAATGATGGTCCCAATAGGGGTGTCCTCGTAAACCTCCATGGTATACAGCGGCTTGCTAAAAACTGGTGGCTCATCCACGTCCAGCACACTGATCTTCACCGTGGCTGTGTCTTTGAAAGGGCCCGCAGAGTGAAACCGGTGGTCAAGGTGGAGGTTGGAGGCTTCTACTTTAAAAGTGTACGCCTTCTTTGTTTCAAAATCTAGTGGCTGCAGTGACAGAAAATCAGATGTGAGGAGGTACAGTCACATGAAATGCAGCAAAGATGTGAACATTGCTTCAGAGCATTTAAGTTAGTACCAACTGCATTGGTTTCAAAATTTAATTTTCCTGTATAATTAGTGGGTAAGGGAAAGTTTTAAGGAAACAATTACCCACGTGCTAGAAGATTCTGGATAACTTGCAAAGATAATCAGTGGCATACAGTAAAATTGACCTTTCTAGGCACATACATGCTAGGTAGGGCTTTTTCCTTTTATATAAACAGAATAGCAAGAGAACAAATATCAAGGGAAGCATTTTCTGCTTTTATACAATGCTGACATCTAGTGGAATTAAGCAGTAATTAAAACACAACGGAATTGAAATTGGGTCGTTGAAGATACTCTATATTACAGTTAATGTGATATGACAAAACATGTTTTCTTCGTGGACTTTCTTATTTCAACAATAATATAATTTTTCTATCAAACACTTTTGAATTACTAGGGGCTGTATCAGGACTTAAAAACATGCACAGTGGTAATTATGAAAAGAGGTTTGGTCTCATGTTCTCAGTGTTGTATACATATTAGCATGCACTGAAATGCATCGTTAGGATATTTTACTAATAATTAAGACTTCAGACATGTATGATACAATTAAGTAAGACTGTGGAACATATTTGTGGCTCTGATTTCTAATCATCTATGAAAAACCAAGATGACATAAAATTAACATTAACATAGAGATTTTTCTGGGACCTTTAAAAGTTTTTGTTTTCTAAATTAATTCCTTCTAGTATGACTGCAATGACTGGCTAATTCCTCTGTTTTTGGCTATAATACACCTAGGGGAAAAAAAAGGTGTATTTCTCTCTTTTAAGGACAAGATTTCTGGTTTGTGCATTTTCTCAAAGATAGTAAAAGAAAATTTAAAAATCACTATGAAATCCTCAAAAACTCTCACAATTCCATGGATTTTTAAAATACCAAACAGTAACCTTCATGAACTTGACATTAAATTTCTTCCACAGGAAAGATGGCGGCATGAGAGGTGAGACAGAGGCTTCCTCCTAAAACCTCATATAATATGAAAATAAAGCTACATCAACTACTCTTGAAAGAGCAACGGGAAAGAGGACGGCAACAAACTGCATACACCTGGAGACAAGAGCACCCCTCAGAAAAGGGTAACTACTAAAGCTGTGGTGCTGTGTGATCCACGCCCTTCCCCCACCCCAGCTCACCAGTGGGAGGAACAGGAACAGAGCAGGGAGGGAGTGGAGATGTGGGACTGCTAAATACCTAACTCTGGAGATCTGCTCTGGGAGCACAAACCTACACTACATGGTTCTTGCATGATACTCTTGTAATTAGGGGGTTGGAAAGCTAAGACAGGCAGAATTCCTGGAGAGACTAAGAATCCACATGCTTGTGAAAGCAGGGATCCATACCCAGCTGCTTGGGGACAAAAGAAGGGCGGGCAGTCTGAGAGACTTCCGAACATAGAAGCCCTGAGCAAGAGAGCTGCTAAAGGGGCAAGGATTGCACGGAGCTTACTGCTCAGGAGAAAGGACAGGCAGACAAAATTGTCTGGGTGCACTCTGCCCAGCAGGTTGGGAGCTTTCATGATCTTCAGGTGCTCCAGCTCCCTGGCTGCCTACACAACTCCAAGAACCCCTTCTGTGACAGGCAGACTTGAGCGCCTTTCTTCTGGCCAGCCCCACCGGGCTTGCAAACCGGAAAATCCTTTCCTGGTGTTAGGCCAACCAGAAGGAAGATCTGTCTATAGCAACTAAAAACGCAAAGCACAGAGGCTTATACCTGTGTGCTCAGCCCGCTGGTTCAGGCAGTGGAGACAGGCATAGCAGCCAGGAACCAGCAAACACCCCTTTCCTCCCCAGAGGCACCAATACTACTCCCCTACAATCCCCGCATTGCTTCAGGGGCTGAGCAGCTCCAGGGAATAGAGCTTCTGGGCACAAGAGGGCAACATACACAAATATGAAATGCCAAAGGAACCTGGTCCAGAGTAAAATTATGAACACAACTCCTGAGAAAGATTTAAATGACATGGACCTTATCACTCTCCCTGAAAGGGAGTTCAAAATAAAAATCATTAACATGCTCATGGAGGTACGGAAAGATATTCAAGAACACAGGAATGAATTCCGGTCAGAGATCCAATCATTGAAGAACACAATGGACGGTATTAAAAGCAGATTGGATATGGTGAAGGAGAAAATAAATGAAATAGGAACTAGAGAAGAGGTATATAAAGAAGCTGAAGCACAGAGAGGAAAAAGGATCTCTAAGAATGAAAGAATATTGAGAGAACTGTGTGACCAATCCAAACGGAACAATATTCGCATTATAGGGGTACCAGAGGAAGAAGAGAGAGAAAAAGGGATAGAAAGCGTTTTGGAGGGGTGATTGCTGACTGGGGAAGGAGATAGTCTCTCAGGCCATGGAGGTACGCAGATCTCCCAACACAAGGGACCCAAGAAAGACAACAGCAAGACATATAGTAATTAAAATGGCAAAGATCAAGGATAAGGACAGACTTTTAAAAGCAGCGAGAGAGAGAAATAATATCACATACAAAGGAAAACACATCAGGCTATCATCAGACTTCTCAGCAGAAACCTTACAGGCCGGAAGGGAGTGGCATGATGTATTTAATGCAATGAAGCAGAAGGGCCTTGAACCAAGATTACTTTATCATTTAAATTTGAAGGAGGGATTAAACAATTCCCACATAAGCAAAAGCTGAGAGAATTTGCCTCCCACAAACCATCTCTACAGTGTATTTTGGAGGGACTGCTATAGATGGAAGTGTTCCTACAGATTAATAGCTGTCACCAGAGGTAATAAAACCACAGTAAAGAAAATAGAACAGCTAATTACTAAGAAAATGCAAAATTAAATTAACTATTTCCAAAGTCAATCAAGGGATAGACAAACAGTACAGAATATGATACCTAATATATAAAGAATGGAATAGAAAGAAAAAGGAGGAAACAAAGAAACAAAGAACATTTAGACTGTGTTTGAAATAGCATATTAAGTTAGTTGTTAGACTTTTAGATAGTAGTGAAGTTAACCTTGAACCTTTGGTAACCACAAATCTGAAGCCTGCAATGCCAATAAGTACATACCTATCCATAATCACCCTAAATGTAAATGGACTGAATGCACCAGTCAAAAGACATAGAGTCACTGAATGGATAAAAAAACAAGACCCATCTATATGCTGCCTTCAAGAGACTCACTTTAAACCCAAAGACATACACAGACTAAAAGTGAAGGGATGGAAAAAGATATTTCATGCAAACAACAAGGAGAAAAAAGCAGGTGTTGCAGTACTTGTATCAGACAAAATAGACTTCAAAACGAAGAAAGTAGCAAGAGATAAAGAAGGACATTACATAATGATAAAGGGGTCAGTCCAACAAGAAGATATAACCATTATAAATATATATGCACCCACCACAGGAGCACCAGCATATGTGAAACAAATACTAAGAGAATTAAAGGAGGAAAAAACAGCAATGCATTCATTTTAGGAGACTTCAACACACCACGCACTCCAAAGGACAGATCAACCACACAGAGAATAAGTAAAGACATAGAGGCACTGAACAACACACTACAACAGATGGACCTAACTGATATCTACAGAACTCTACACCCAAAAGCAGCAGGATACACACTTTTCTCAGGTGCACACATACTAGGCCACAAAAAGAACCTCAGTAAAGTCAAAAATATTGAAATTCTACCAACCAACTTCTCAGATCACCAATGTATAAAACTAGAAATAAATTTTAGAAAGAAATCAAAAAAGCTCACAAATACATGGAGACTTAACAACATTCTCCTAACTAATCAATGGGTTAAGGACCAAATCAAAACAGAAATGAAAGAATATAGGGAGACTAATGACAACAACAACACAAAGCCACAACTTCTGTGAGACGCAGCAAAGGCAGTTCTAAGAGGAAAGTATATTGCAATCCAGGCCTATCTAAAGAAGGAAGAACATTCCCAAATGAATAGTCTAAAGACACAATTACTGAAATTGGAAAAAGAAGAACAAATGAGGCCCAAAGTCACCAGAAGAAGGGACATGATACGGATCAGAGAAGAAATAAATAAAATTGAGAAGAATAAAACAATAGTAAAAATCAATGAAACCAAGAGCTGGTTCTTTGAAAAAATAAACAAAATAGATAAACCCCAAGCCAGACTCATTAAGAGAAAAAGAGAATCTACACACATAAACACAATCAGAAATGAGAAAGGAAAAATCACGACGGACCCCACAGAAATACAAAGAATTATAAGAGAATATTATGAGAATCTATATGCTAACAAGCTGGAAAACATAGAAGAAATGGACGACTTCTTAGAAAAATACAACCTTCCAAGACTGACCAAGCAAGAAACAGAAAAACTAAACAGACCAATCACCAGCAATGAAATTGAATCAGTAATCAAAAAACTACCCAAGAACAAAACCCCCGGACCTGATGGATTCACCTCTGAATTCTACCAGACATATAGAGAAGAAATAACACCCATTCTCCTTAAAGTTTTCCAAAAAATAGAAGAGGAGGGAATACTTCCAAACTCATTCTATGAAGCCAGCATGACTCTAATACCAAAACCTGGCAAAGACCTCACCAAAAAAGAAAATTACAGACCAATATCCCTGATGAACGTAGATGCAAAAATACTCAACAAAATATTAGCAAACCGAATTCAAAAATACATCAAGAGGATCATACATCATGATCCAGTGGGATTCATCCCGGGCATACAAGGATGGTACAACATTCGAAAATCCATCATCATCCACCACATCAACAAAAAGAAGAACAAAAACCACATGATCATCTCCATAGATGCTGAAAAAGCATTTGACAAAATTCAGCATCCATTCATGATTAAAACTCTCAACAAAATGGGTATAGATGGCAAGTACCTCAACATCATAAAGGCTGTATATGACAAACCCACAGCTAACATCATACTTAACAGCGAGAAGCTGAAAGCTTTTCATCTAAGTTCGGGAACAAGACAGGGATGCCCACTCTCTCCACTGTTATTCAACATAGTACTGGAGGTCCTAGCCACAGCAATCAGACAAAACAAAGACATACAAGGCATCCAGATTGGTAAAGAAGAAGTCAAATTTTCACCATTTGCGGATGACATGATATTGTACATAAAAAACCCTAAAGACTCCACTCCAAAACTAATAAAACTAATATCTGAATTCAGCAAAGTTTCAGGATACAAAATTAACACACAGAAATCTGTTACTTTCCTATACACTAATGATGAACTAACAGAAAGAGAAATCAGAAAAACAATTCCATTCACAATTGCATCAAAACGAATAAAATACCTAGGAATAAACCTAACGAAGGAAGTGAAAGACCTGTACTCTGAAAACTACAAGACACTCCTAAGAGAAATTAAAGAGGACACTAAAAAATGGAAATGCATCCCATGCTCTTGGCTAGGAGGAATAAATATTGTCAAAATGGCTATACTACCTAAAGCAATCTACAGATTCAACCCAATCCCTATCAAACTACCAACAGCTTTCTTCAGTGAACTAGAACAAATAATTCTAAAATTCATATGGAACCACAAAAGACCCCAAATAGCCAAATCAATCCTGAGAAGGAGGAATAAAACAGGGGGAATTATGCTCCCTGACTTCAACCTCTACTACAAAGCCAAAGTAATGAAGACAATTTGGTATTGGCACAAAAACAGACCCACAGACCAGTGGAACAGAATAGAAAATCCAAACATTAACCAAAATATATACAGTCAATTAATATTTGATAGAGGAGCCTTGGATATACAAGGGGAGATGACAGCCTCTTCAGCAGCTGGTGTTGGAAAAACTGGACAGCTACATGTAAGAGAATGAAACTGGACTACTGTCTAACCCCATACACAATAGTAAACTGAAAATGGATCAAAGACCTGAATGTAATTCATGAAACCATAAAACTCTTAGAAAAAAATATAGGCAAAAATTTCTTGGACATAAACATGAGTGACTTCTTTATGAACATATCTCCCCGGGCAAGGGAAACAAAAGCAAAAATGAACAACTGGGACTATATCAAGCTGAAAAGCTTCTGTACAGCAAATGACACCATCAGTAGAACAAAAAGACATCCTACAGTATGGGAGAATATATTCGTAAATGACGTATACTATAAGGGGTTGACATCCAAAATATATAAAGAACTCATGTACCTTAACAAACAAAAAGCAAATAATCCAATTAAGAAATGGGCAGAGGACATGAATAGACACTTCTCTAAAGAAGAAATTCATATGGCCAACAGGCACATGAAAAGATGCTCCACATCGCTAATCATCAGAGAAATGCAGATTAAAACCACAATGAGATATCACCTTACACCAGTGAGGATGGCCAACATCCAAAACACAAACAGCAACAAATGTTGGCGAGGATGTGGAAAAAAGGGAACCCTCCTACACTGCTGGTGGGAATGCAGATTAGTTCAACCATTGTGGAAAGCAGTATGGAGGTTCCTCAAAAAACTCAAAATAGAAATACTATTTGACCCAGGAATTCCACTCCTAGGAATTTACCCTAAGAATACAGTAGCCCAGTTTGAAAAAGATAGATGCACCCCTATGTTTATAGCAGCACTATTTAAAATAGCCAAGAAATGGAAGCAACCTAAGTGTCCATCAGTAGATGAATGGATAAAGAAGAGGTGTTACATATACACAATGGAATATTATTCAGCCATGAGAAGAAAACAAATCCTACCATTTGCAACAACATGGATGGAGCTAGAGGGTATTATGCTCAGTGAAATAAGCCAAGCCGAAAAGACAAGTATCAAATGATTTCACTCATATGTGGAGTATAAGAACAAAGAAAAAAACTGAAGGAACAAAACAGCAGCAGACTCACAGAATCCAAGAACAGACTAATAGTTACCAAAGGGAAAGGGACTGGGGAAGATGGGTGGGAAGGGAGGGATAAGAGGGAAAAAGGGGCATTATGATTGCAGATGTAATGTTGGGGGGTATGGGGAGGGCTGTACAACTATGGGATGTGAACAATTTCCAGGGATGTGTTGTTTTAATTTGTCTGAATTTTCGCATACTATTCAAGATCAAATAGACAACATTCATCATCGTATTGATAAGTTTTCACAAATGCCTGGATTGTTAAATTGGTTTTCTTTGTTTCATTGGGTATGGCCTATAATTGTAGGTCCAATATTGTTATGCATTTGTATTCCTGTGCTCCTAGTGTGTGTGCAGAAGGCAGTTGTAGGTCTTTTAAAGCCAATACAAGCATATGCTACTTTTCAAGAATTAACTTCAAGAAATAAGTGATTCCTTTTAAACAACTTTGTGAAATCATATGCTGATTCCCCACCTGCATTTGCTGCAAGAAAATAATCATGTATATTGTGATTTTATCTAGAATTATAGCTGCTGGCTGTCCTCTCTTTCGTATTTTATCTTCCTGTTTGGTCCCAGGAGATGGCTGGTTAGCCAGAGACGGGTAAGATTCCTCATGGGAGGAACAACCTAATACAGGCACAGTCGCAAGGGACCTCAGGTGAGCAATGTAGGGGGCAACTGAGGTGAGGCATAGAACCTCACCCCTCCAGACGAGAGAGACATTGCCTGTGACAAGCTATGTCACAGGCCGAGCCCAGCTAATCATTATTCTGGTACCTTCCACAAATATATGCATATGCATTTGCGTCAATTAAAACAAAAAAGGGGGGAATGTGGGATTCACTTTTAATTTAAGTATAAAAATCATATGAATAATCATAGTTGACTTGATTGATTATAGTAACTGAATTAGTTTCTCTGATATGACTGCCTTTGCATTGTTCACCTTGTGGGAGCTTGTTCGCTGTATTGGAACTTGTTCGTTGCATGGTGAGCAATAATGTCTTGTGTATTGAAAAGTTGTTAAGAGAAAAAAACCTCAAAAGTTCACATCGCAAGAAAAAATAATTTGTAACTATGTATGTTGAAGGATGTTAACTAAACTTACTGTGATAATCATTTCACAATAAAAAAATTATAAAAAATAAAATAAATAAATAAATATTTAGAATTAAAAAAAAAATTTTTTTCCACAGTAATTTTCATTTGGGGATCTATATTTTCCCTGCAATTATTCCCTTTATTTCATCTAATTCAGTCAAGTTTTATTCATGTTTTTATCTGCTTTGTACTCTGTGCTTTACTTTCTATATTTTTAGTTAACCACCTCATACCTTGTTTCAGATAATATTGATTTTCTTCAATTTTTATCTCTTCCCTATTAGGAATTTTGATTTATCTTTAAGCCAATAAGAGTGAAGAATGGTATGCATAATATGCCATGACTGATGTTACAGTTATTGGTTACAGGAATAGAAATACAGTATATCTAGAAAAAGAGAGGAGATAGTTCCATGATGCTCTTGATCTGATCAGCCCATAGCTTGACTATTGTATTTTGTTAAAGAAATCAGGAAAAGACAACCAATTGTCAAAATGGGATGGCAAAGCATTAATCAAGCAAAAAAATAAATAAATACAAAACTGCTACAATTTCTGAGAATTTTTAACCTGGAATGAAGATAGAAGTAATACAAGACACACATTTTCAAATATTGAAAGGTTATCATATTGAATATCAGTTAGACTTATTCTAATAGTCTCTTAGTAGAATTAACAGTTACTTAAATTATTAAAATGGTAACTTTAGTTTTAAAAAGGGAAGAAATCTCTAACAAATGAAACTATTCTAAATTGAATTAATTTAAAAAATATCAATAGTCTACATGGTAAGGTCCAAAGAAGATATCATAGCCTACATGGGTTACATCCCAGGTAACAGAAAGATGGGATGACAAATAAAGTTTGCTCTTTCTTTATATTCAGCAAACTTAGAGAATAGTGAGAAATATGTCATATTGTTTAATGAATGAGCTGTTTCAAGAAGTACTAAATCATTTGAAGAGTTAAAGAGAAATCAGACGCCTTGAGAGATGTCTGAGAGACCTCTGTATAAGATAGAGGGCTGCACTAGATAATTCAAATTAAAGAACATAGAAAAAATATATTTTCTGTTTTTGTAAATTCTAAATGGTCTGTGAATGGTCAACAATATTATTTTGCTATTGTAGTGTTCATCAACTTCTAGTGTAAGACTATGTTGATTTTTATCTCCTTGGGTCCTTTTGCCTAGAAAGCTCACTGAGCTGCCCTAGTTCACACCTACAACAATTTTGGCCAAAAGTAAACTTCTGAATCTAGGAGTTAATACCAGTTGTTCCTCCTTTCCTTCTCTACTTTCTCCTAGACACTGTAATGCCCCTGATTATCTGTAATGATTAGGTGAATTCTTTCTAGAAAAGATCTAAATTTTATTTGCTTAGTTGATTAACATGTCACAGCTATCTGATGGACTTGATTCCCACTTCAAAGTCTGTTTCAAGCCTAGAAATGAAAGGCGAATTCTGAAACCTTTTCTACATTTTCTTTAGGAGATCAGATATAGTCTATTCCTTTTAAGAACTTCTGGCCTATCACAGCAGGCAAATATTTGGTGGTCAGGGAGATAGAAAGTGAGATGAAAGAACCTTCTCATGATTGAAAACTTATATACTGGAGCGATCAAAGAAGTGGAGAAAATTGGAATAGAAATGCCACAATAATATCCTAGGTGGCCTTAATTCTTCATGACCCTGACCCTTAGGCAATGCCACTTTATAAAACTGTATAGCTCAGAAAGAGAAAAGAGAATCAATACTGATCTCTTTCTGGTTGATTTTATCCAACACATCTGACTGACAACCTTTCACTTCTTGGCGTAAAGGATGCTGAGGAATGAAATTCATCTAACTTTACCATCACCAAAAACTCTAGTATTTGAAAAAAGTAAAGAAGAAACAGGATTTTTTATTGTTAGAAAACTAATCCTATTCTATGGCAGAAATCCATTATTAGGAAGTTGAGCTATTTTAGCTCTCACATGATAGAAACATTTGTGGCACTGCTTGCTGCCCATTAGATTTTATGAACCTTTCTGGAAAAGTAAGAAAATGACTGATTAAAGAGAATTTAGACGAGTGACTCTTTATTCCTAAGGGTGTTTTAATAAAGGAAAGTTAGTGAGACCAGAAATTTCAGAAACCAATTCACATTGCAGGAAGTTGTACAGTAAGAAACTGTAACTATGGAGAAATGGGGTATGATATATTTAATTGTTCTTCAGAGTGTAAAGGAGGAGGAGTTGGGCAAGATACTGCCTTTTTGCATTTTTGTTTTTAGTCACTTTCTTGTCTCTTACTTCACCAAGGTCCAGGTCATGAAAACTACATAAAATCTTAAATACAAAATTATTTTCTCACTTCAACGAGGGATAAGCATGTTTTGGCATAAAATACAAAAGAATAACTCTCTGGGCTCTTCCAGGCTTCATCATGCTTCTAGGTACTGTTGAGTGGAAATAGGTAACTATCGGTAAATTTTCAGGAATTTGAAACACACCGGCTTTGGTAGAATTCCAAGATGTCCCCAGACTTTCACCCTCAGTGATTCATATATAATCTACTGCCCTCAAGTGTGTGAGGGACCTTGAATTGCATGGGATATCACCGTGCAATTTGTCAAGTTTCATGGAAAAATAAATTATGCAAATGTAATTAAGGTCTTTAGTCATTTGACATGGAATTAATTAAAAGGGAGATTTTACTTGGGTTATCAGACCTAATCATGGAAGCCTTTAAAGGCAAGATGCAGTGCAGATTATTTCCTCCTGGTTGAAGAAGTAGACGTGGGAGTGCAGGAACTCACCTGGCAATTGTCAAAGGATGCCGCGGGGAGCTGCTGGGACTTGGTCAGTACCCAGCAAACAATGAGGACCGCGGTCACACAGCCGCAAGAACTGAACTCCCCGAGCAACCAGTAAGCTTGGAAAAGATTTCTAAGCCTCAGATCGGATTTTAGCCCCAGCCTATACCTTGATTTCAACAGGGGGCCCAGTTATACCATTCTCTGACCCACAATAGTTGTGTTTCTTCCCTTTTTAGTTTTTTACTCTTCTTTATTGCTACAAGTTTTATGATGAACATGCATCATTTTCACCAACACAGTATAGTCATCACTCTTAATAAAATGTGTCCTTTGGTAATAAGACCCTACTTTTTAAGTCATATAGTAGGGCTTCATTGCCAATGAAAAGGACAATTTTTAATGAACCTAAATAACTGAAGGCTGTATTTTTATCTGAAACAGACTAGATGCTTTTGAAGACAAGCAGTTAGAAAACAGATTTATACCAGGCTGAACCACGATGAAAATACATTAGGACAGCTCTTTCACAGTAAGTTTATTACACCAGGTTGAACTACAAAGATAAGACTTTCACATCAAACATCATTTTAAAGGAAAATCAAGCTTCCCAAAGCTTAGTTTTATGTTCAATATTGTAGTCTATTCATTAATTTGTTGCTAGCACTTTTCCATTCCATAAGAAATTATTCGAAAACTATACACTAGTCAAGTCACAGAGTAAATCATCTACAGATGTTTGCACCTACTTCTTTGACATACTCAAATTAATTTAAATCCACATAAATTGAATCAAGTGATTAATTTCCATTTTACTGGGTGACACAACAGGAAGCGAGGATACAGTGATTAACATGAAATCTATTTTATCACAGACCTTATGCTGTAGAGAGGGAATGCCATCATAAAAATCAAGTCAATATATAATTTTCCATTAGTGGTAAGATGTATTAGGAAAACAGAGTAATGAGACAGAAAGACAGGAGGGGGCAGACTGCACTAAGAACAAACAGGAAGTGCATCTCTGAGGAAGCAATAATGGAAATGAGATGAGAAGAACAGACATGGAAAAGTGAGAGAGAAAATGAGCCTTAGGGAGGTCAGCAAGCATAATCCCTGAGGCATTTTAGTCCTCATTTTAATAAGTTTTCTTGGATATCTTACCATGTTCTAGGCATCATTATAGATGCTGGAACTAAACAAAACAGACAAAAATTGCCACTTGCTTGGGGCTTGCTGTTTTCTGGGAGGTGATGGATAACAGTAAGATGAATAAAATATGTAGCAGGTTGGGCAGTAAAAAGTGTTACAGAAAAAATATAAAACTTTGAAGACTGTTATGTGCTGTATGGGTCATGGGTAGATGAGAGTCTGTGTGTCCCATCATCATTAAGGAAGGAATTCAACTCAGCATCTTCCTAAAAAATAGTAAAATAATTACTTAATGGATAAAAGTTGTTATATTATTAAGTGAGAATGTTCCTATCACAAGAAACAAAATCAAATATGGCCAGTTTTAAAACTTGGATTTTTAGTTTTTGAGTAATCTCGAGTATTTCAATTTTAAAATCTAAAAAAAAATCTTAGAAAAGCAATGAAATTATCAGACCAGAAATGTTTTATAAATAAAAATATTACAATGAAGAAACATACATTTTTTACAACTTTTCTCTAAATAAATTTGTTATAGTGCTGTTTATTAGAAATACGTTTAATTTTTCTGTGGGTAAGTTATTAACTCTAGGATTTTGTAGCACTGCAAATTTTTGAGAGTTTTGAGGAATTAATCTTAGAATAATGAGCATTAGTACTGTGTCCATATTTTTGTGACACTAATTTTTGGAAAAGATACAGTAACTAAGACAAAACATAAAAAAGGTATTGACAAAACATCTACTTCTTCTAGTTTAGGGGTTTTGGTCATAATTTCCCCAAAAATGAAATAACATTTCATTAACTATTATAAATGCTTAAGAAATATGTTTTATATGCACATTCAGTATAAATTATGACCATCTGGTGTGGTCAATTATCTTTTTACCTTCCTTGAATGACCAATCTCACATTTTACTTCTGACATATATTGTTCTTAGCAATAGTTGAAAGTTTAGGCTCTTTGAATATATAATTTACTGTGAGTTGGAAAAAGTAATCTTTCTTCTCTGAACTTCACATTTTCCATTTGTATAATCAGTAAAAAACTATTTTTCTAAATAACTTACAAAATATGTTAAACTTTGTATGGTACGTGAGAATTAGGAAAAATAATTCATCATAAATTACAATAGTAAACCAACATATTTTTTGTTTTGGTCAACAAAAAACTTAAACACCTTATACATGTCAAGCATTTCCTTTATCATGGAAACACAAATATAAGTATGATACAGAGCTTTCTGTGGCTTGAAATATGAGGAGGATTCAGACGTGTTCAAATTCTGAAAGCCACAAGATTCACAGGTGTTTCGACAGCAATGCTGGCACTTGGGAAGAAAGTTAAGAAGTGATCAGCTTTACCCGAGAGACTCATAGAAGTCTTTGGTATGAATTACGGGAGGTAAATGTTAAAAAAACGGAGATAATTAATTTAGATGCCCATGTAGGGCAGTGCCTTCTGTGCAATAGGAAGAACAGCACAACATCCTTGGTAGAAATCGCAATGAATCTGGTGTATTTGGAATTCAGCCAGTGTGTGTGTGCATGCCGGAGATCATGATAAAAAATACACTATTTTCTATGTATCTTACCAGTGCTGGGAACAAAAAAAAGTATTTTAGCATGAGAGTAAGACAGAATTAGGTTTCAGCTAGTCACTCATGGAGGAAAGGGTAAGTTGGGTGAAGATGTGTGAGACCAGAAGAGCCACTGTGGGAGTGGAGGTGGTTAGTAAACCCATGAGGAGGAGATGGGGAAAGTTTAACCTATGTTCACAAGAAATCAGTGATGAGGTGTCACATCCTATTTGGCAAAGTGAGGTTGATGGCAATGGATGGAAGCAGCACAAGAAAAAAGCCTAGATTTCTGGTTTAAGAAACTGGAGAGGAGGTGAGCTCTTATCCAGGAAGGAGGATGGATATGCAGGAGAGCTTTTGCAAAGAGAAGAGAAGGAATTTGGCTTTGGACATTTTGAGATTAAAAAGACTATGGAAGACACAATAACACCTACAAGGCAGCAAAATGATCTGCTTTGGTTATGTCAATTTAGGGGCAAATTTAGATCTGATGAGACTGATTAGGAAAGTTAGTAAGAAGTTTAAAAAAGAAGGTGAAGGTAAATATTTTATAAAACCAGGAACATAATATTAACAAAAACAGATAAACAATCCACCAATGCATAATTTAAAATTAGGCGTATCAGACTGGGTAAAAATAGTAGTCTTTGTTTTTAATTGAAGCATATAGTTGATATACAATCTTATATGAGTTTCAAGTGTACTCCATAGTGGTTTACCAGTTACATGCATTATTAAATCTTCATCCCAACTAGTGCGGTTACTATCTGTCAACATAGAAAGATGTTACAGAACCATTATTCTCCATGTTTTACTACCACCCTTGTGAGCAATTTATATTATGATTGAGTATTTTTTGTGCTCTTTTACCCCCTCCCCCATGGTAACCACCAGTCACTTCCCAGTGTCTATGAGTTTACTGCTGTTTTATTCATTTTGTTTTGATTTGGTTTTAGATTAGATAAATAAATGAAATTATATGGTATTTCATAAGAGATTTATCCAATAAGGGGTTAACATCACAAATATATAAAAAACTCATATGACCCAACACCAAAAAAACAAATAAGTTCTTTATATATTAGTGATGTTAACCCCTTATTGGATAAATCTTTTATGAAATACAAGTACCAAATGATTTCACTCATATGTGGACTATAAAAACAAAGAAAAAACTGAAGGAACACAACAGCAGCAGACTCAAAACCCAAGACGGGACTAACAGTTACCAAAGGGAAAGGGACTGGGGAAGATGGGTGGGAAGGGAGGGATAAGGGGGAAAAAGGGCTATTACAATTAGCACACATAATGTAGGGTGTGTGGGGGTGGGGTGGGGGGGATACAGGGAAGGCAGTATAACACAGAGAAGACAAGTAGTGATTCATAACATCCTTCTATGCTGATGGACAGTGACGGCAAGGTGGTACATGGTGGGGACTTGATAATAGGGGGAGTCTAGTAACCATAATGTTGCTCATGTAATTGTATATTAATAATAACAAAATACAAAAAATAAATAAAAAATGGGTGGAGGACCTGAACAGACATTTTTCCAAAAAAAGAAATACATGTGGCCAACAAGCACATACAAAGATGCTCCACATCACTAATCATCAGGGAAATGCAAATTAAAGCCACAATGAGATATGACCTCACACAGTTAGAATGTCCCCTATCCAAAGACAAGAAATAACAAACGTTGGCAAGGATATGGAGAAATAGGAACCCTCCTACACTGTTGGGGAATGTAAATCGGTGCAGCCACTGTTGAAAACAGATGGAGGTTCCCCAAAAAAGCTAAAAACAGAAACACCATACGACCCAGTAACTCCACTCCTAGGAATTTACTGGAAGAAAACAAAATCCCTGATTCAAAAAGATACATGCACCTCTATGTTTTCTGCCACATTGTTTACAAAAGCCAAGATATGGAAGGAACCAAAATGTCCATATCAATAGATGACTGGATAAAAGAGGAGTTATTTTAAACTTAATAAATTGAAGTGTATATTTGGCTATATAAAATAAGTTATCCCAATTTTGTTTTCATTTTTTCCCCTAAGAGTTATGCAAAAACTAACCACATGATGGTGCTATGCTACCAAATAATTTGATGTGAACTTCTTTGCCATTTACGTGAAAAAAGTAAATGAGTTTTACTAACAGGGTAGAAGTAAAATACAAATGTCCAGTGGGATCAGTTGAGAGCGTAGCCTATTTATTTATGGGTTCTGGTGAAGATTAAGGTATCTTATCTCTTTTTTGTTTAAGGAAAATAAAATAATTCTGCTTTGAATTCAATGTGATCACAGTTATGTTTACTTGAAGTAATGTTGCCCCGTAACATCAAAATAGTAAATACTTCATTAATTCCAAAAAAGTTTCACTTAACTTAAAAATAGAGGACATCTCTTAATCATTCTTTATTTTAAACAAATGCTATTCTTCCTTATTATTTCACAATAGATATTTTTGTAGAAACAGTACAGGACTGTTTAAAATTAGGCAAGATAATAAAATTGTCCTTTTGCATAATTTAAATGTTCCCCTCACCATTTTTAATTACTTTATTTCTTAATCAGTAATGAGGAAATCACAGTACTTCTATAAATATATTTGTATTTTCTGTCTTTGAATGGTTTTTTTATTGAGGAACATACAATAAAATACACAAATCTTAATGTACAGCTTCATGAATTTTGACATGTTTATACACTTTTGTTAACCATTACCTTGACTTAGATACTAAACTTTCTTACCAATTTTTTTTTTCCCTTAACCTATTTCACGCATGTATCTATCCCCCTTACTCTATGGAAACCACCAGTCTGCTCTGTGTTTATGAGACTATTTGAGTTTAGTTTGTCCTTGAATGATTTTAATTCTTGTAACTTTCTATTTATATTTATATCCAATAAGCATGAAAGTACATAACAAGCCTATATTTATTCTCATTCAGTAGAAAAAAACCCTACTAACTAAAAATATATTTCATTTCACTTTCCTGTAAGAATGAAATGGCTTAATTTAAAATACTTTATTCTCTCATTTTAAATATAGCCCATCTCTTAATTTTTAGATGGTATGAAAAAATTCTAAGTTTTATTATTCTGATTTTCTTACTGTTTTTATTGTTATAATAGTTAACATAATGTAGGACACTTCTTATTTGTTTATAGTTTGCTCAATGCAATGACATACATGTAGCATAAGAGCAGTTTTTTTTTAAATAGCATCTTTAAACAAGACATTTTATTTATAACATTTCATAATGTTATTCTGAATTCAAAGTGACACAGTGAAATGGCATTCTGTCACTGTGCTCATAAACTGAATAAGTTGAGGTTAAAAAGGACGAAATAAACACAAATGCCTTTTTTTCATTCCTCTCAGCTCAGAACCTGACCGTCATTTTTACCTGCTTAGACCCTCACTCCATAGACAAAGAAGAGAGAGGGGAAAATAGTAAAGGGAGAGCAAATAAAGATTTTGGACATGAACCAGTAATGAGATATGTGTTTACACATTTTAATTTTTTTTTTTTAAGTAAGCTAGGGAAAGAAAAAACTCTTTCAAAACAAAGACGATCATACTCTAATGTTAGCCAAGCAACTAAAATAAGTTTAGAGAACAGCCATATATTCAAATGTAGAATATGTATTTTTGGACTTTCTAAATTCAGTTAGTATACTTAGCAGCATAATTCCTATATGAATTCGATGTTACATCAAAACTCTTTTTTGCCATTTTATATTGAGCTATGCAAGGGAATTTTTCAAAAACCATTGAAAGACAATTATGGAACTGAAACACTGCTATTGATGTTTATATACATATCTGTTAATATACATCTAGTTCTTCTAGAACTCCCAATAGTAAGTGCAAGATAAACTTTTCTGAGAACTTAATATATGTACTGATGGTTCTATAAAGCAGTCCTCAGACACACTTCTGAAGAACTGCAGTTGTTAATTTTGAGTTTTTCATGGGCTTTATTTTACTGAATATTTTCTCATTTTACTTTCATGAAATCATACTGCCTTGTTCAACCAAGTCACATGGCTCTATGTCTATATGTGTACACACATGCACACAATATACCATGTATAGCAGGTAGGTAGGCAAACAGATAGGTGATAGATGATTTTACAATTTTGTTACAAATATGTCCTCCTGAGTTATTGTTTTTTTTAATTCTTTTTTTTCTGAGTTATTGTTTTTTTTTAAGATTAAATAGACCTACTATGCAGGCTGCAATTTTCTTTTCCAGCAGAAACAATAGGTTGGTAGTTAAGGATTGCCTCTGGGGCTCCTCATTTAGAGATTAAAACAAATTACAACATAGAAAACAAATGTATTCAAGTGCTTGGTGTAATTTACCAGATGATTGAAATACTTATAGAAACTCTATTTGGGTTGTTCCTTTAAAATCCAGCCAGAATCTCACCATTTCTCACAAACCCCATTGCTGTAACTACCAAGGTCCCTGTCTCCTCATCAGTTTCCTGGATTATTTCAAAGCTTCTTAACTGGTCTGTTTTTATCCTCACTTCCTAGTCATTATTCTTCTCAGAACGGCCAGAGGATCCTGGCTTTACAAGGGTGAAGGTAATTTAAACATAAAGTCCCTGGGAGTTTCCCCTACCATGACCTAATTCAGGCCCTTGGACTGGCTTTCAGGGCTATCCACGATGAGTCCTTCCTCTGCATCTTTGACCTCACCTCGGGTTACGGTCCTCTTGACCACCACACCAAGTCCCAATGCCCTCCTTCCTTGCCCCGTAAGGCTCCCCGCTCAGAGTTTTGCAATTTCTCCTTGATCTTTCTGGAACACACCACTCAGATACCACTCTTGCTACCTTCAGGTCTGCTGAAATTTCACCCTAACAGAGAAACCTTTTCTGATCACCTCATTACAAGGGCCACCACTCTCCACATTACCTGCTATGCCTATACCCTGTCTTATGCTTTTCAAGCTGAATTTCTCAGTGCCAGCAGTGCTGGATTTCGTTTATCATCTGACTACCCAAATGAATGGAAGCTGCCTGATTACCCAGAATGTGTCTATTTTGTTTACTGCTCTATCTGCAGACTCAAGAGCGGGGTCTGGAATTTAGTGACCTGTTGAATGAAGAAGTGAATGTTAATTATGGACTAAGCTTTACTTAGATAACAAATTTTATACCAGCAAAATGGACAACAATTATTTATCCACTGCAAAAGGAAAAATCTTTCATATGCTAAAAGGCAAAATATCTACTTTTATTATTTTAGTAATGATGTATATAATGATTATTTACACAAAAACTGAATTGTTACCTTAAAAAATCATTCATTTTGATATAATATAAAAGACTATAGGTCATATACCAACCCCTTTTTAATTATGTTAAAAAATAAAAAAGACTGTCACACTTTTCCCCAGATTGATACTTAGACATTGATTATTTACTGGCACTGATGGTAATGTGTGTAAATAAAAATATATATAAAGCCTTATCTGTAAATGTAAAATATAATTATAGTAACTATATAAGTATACATAAATATATACATATATATAGTATACACAATATTGACTACTATAGGTCAATTTTACTTTGAATATTAACTTCATACTTAAATTTTATGAACAGCTGTGTAAAATATTTTCTGTTCTTTTTCATATTACTAAGAGAATTTATATTTGTGCCATACAAGTCAATGTCTATCATTTTCATTTTGGAGATCTTTCTAAAAAAAAGTGATAAGATTTTTCAGTGACTTGTTACTGAATAGAAAAGAGAAAAGCAAATGAACAACAAACAATAAAGGAATAAAGTTGGTAGCAATTTGACACAAATATTTTTCTAAGTGTATTTTGAAAGTCAATGTGAATGCCCACTTTTGCTGAATGGGACCACATAGTTAATTTGTAGTAAAGGCACAATTTATGTTCAATAGCAAAAATTAAAAAATAACTAATCGATATGTAAATCATGTTTCTTTTCAGGATTATTTCCACTAGCATACATATTGTTTCTTTGTTAAAATTCAGAGTTTCTGAGCAAAATGGGAACAGAAGCCTGATTAATGGGACTGAATAAAGAAATACTTCTTGTAGGTTAAAATAATCACAATTATTAAACATGTATGATAAACTGCAGTTTGGGGCAAATACAGTCTACTTTGTCAAAAGAGAGGAGAAAATAGTTACTAAATTAAATGAGGCTCACTTTTTTGCCTGCACTGCATTATTGAAAATTCCTGTAAGTTACCTTCTTGTTATGGAAACAATCTATACATCCCAAATATAATTGTGATTGTTCTTTTTCTCGCATTTACATACCCTGTCTTCATGCTACTACCCAACTAAAAACAAACTGCATGTAATGAAAATAGTGACATTTCTGTTATTTCAAATTTGGCTCTCCCTTCCTGTAGTCCTCTTCTGTACTGATGCACTTAACATTGCTGAAGGGCTTCTCCTCACAGTCCACCTTCTTCTCTTGTCAATCCTTCTCTTTGCTTCCCTCCTTATGGCCCCTCAGCCGAACATTCACCCTTGCTCAGGTCCTGCTCTTCTCCAGGAGTAGAGTTCCTTGACATCAGGACTTCTCTACTGTGATATCAACTCTCGCCTACAGAGTGTGAATTAGATACTTATATCCTCAGGAAAGTCATATAAATGGCAAGACCATGCCAAGTGGCATTAGGGTTTACTATAAGATCTTATTTTTAAATTAATCTTTTTTGCCTACGTTTTTAGCAATAAAAAAATAAATTAAGCTGTCAAAAGTCATTTTAAATGATTTAATCAAATTAATAGTCCTGATTGTTTCAACATAAAATATATACCTGTTGAATCACAGAAAAAAGTGCCTGTGGGAACTTCATTGTTACCTGGTCTTTTCTTAAAATATTACTAAATGAAGGGAAATTGAAATGGCTTATTTTCAGTTTTTAGTCATTCTGTTCTTTAATTATTATTGGGCAGTCAATAGTCCAAAAACTTATGTACCTTTTTCAATTTGATGACTCCTTCTTGTGTATCTTCATCTGTGATAATGTCAAACAAATTTCCCCCATCTCCTGGGACAATGTTGTATTCAATTTCTGCATTTTTTCCAAGATCGGGGTCCACAGCTCTTATTCTTCCTATAGCCGAGCCAATTGGAGAAGACTCAGGAACTTTCAGATGGAAGATGCCTGATAAGACATATATAATTTGTATTAACAATGGAGTTAGTAAAGTATATAATAAAATTACTAGGCTTGAAAAATATATTCTATAGAAAGTAAATTAAATATAGGACATAATAGTGCAAAATTGAAAGGTAATTTGCTGTCAAGTTAAGGATTATGATTATGAGTAATATGCTTTTCACTTTAATAGATCAAGAACACTAATTGGGAATTATAAATAGTAAAGTGTGTTAAAATTACTAGGAGGAAATATTTTAATACTGAGAGCATCAAAGTGTACCTATTGTCAAACTAATGAAATTCATTGTTACTAATAGAATAAAATCCAGGATACAATTTATAGATTTTAAAAAGATAGATGATAGAAATAAAAAGTTAAGATTGTGTTTCCAAATATATATGCATATATATATTCCATATATAAATATTCAGACATTTATTCTAGGTATAAATTATTAAGCCAAAAATAGCCTATAAAATGATTATATGTATAGTTAACCAAAATTTAATCCATGATGAATTTAAATATAGTGTATTATTAACTAATATTCAAATTATGTTTAGTAAATTTTTATTGGGTACCCCAATAGTTACTTTCACACACATTTAAAATCAGGATTTAAAGTTCTAGCTCCACACCATTTTTGTTTTTTGGAGTTTAAAAAAATAAAAAGTAAAGTGCTTATCTTTTACCACCAGGTGGAGCACCTATATTTCTGTAAATATTGAGTCAGAAAAAAACTAGAAAAATTCCTGTCTGTATACAATATACCAGAATTAGGACAAATTGTAATATCCCTCAAAAATGAAAATATATGCCCTGTTTAAAAAAGTTTTAGAAATTTTGTAAGGCATAACACAAAAAGAAATACACAATATAGACTATTTTACTGACCTGTCATCAATTTAAATATTAATGGATTAAACAGAGGTCTATTCAGTTGCAAACAAGGAAAGTAAAAAAATGGGAGGAATTTTTAAAATGCAAGAGCAAAACTAAACTCAAAGTTTGGATTTTGCTATTGGCTTTCCTGTTTTAATTTCTATTAATGTATTTTGGATTGTAGTTGGCTAAGGATAAATCAACCAGAGTAACTGATTTGGTTTGACACTGGTTACTTTTTTAGAAATTAAATTAAGAAGGTCTTTAATATGTTTTTTGAATGCTGAAGTTCATTCAACAAACTACATTACAATAGTTCTGTTATTGCTTTCAAGAGGTATGAGCAAAAGATAATCAATCACTCATACACCTTGTGAAGATTATGTCAAATACTTTCTTTCTATCCTCAATTATTTTTAGAGGTCTTATAATTCTCTCACAATCACTTTCAAAATTTGGCAATTCATTAGCCCTAGAAACAGTTATATCCTGCCATCCACACATCCCCTTCCTCCAGAAAAGGTAGCCACTATTTGCTCTTATAATGTTAAAAGTAGCCTTATTTATAACCAGTGTGTTAGGCAGAAAGACAGATGTGAGCAGAATGAAAAGAGGGTGGGCCCACCAAGAACTCAGGGAGTTGATCAGATAAAGCCAGAGAGCCAGAAAGGACTCACAGAGCTAACTCCCTTTTTCAGTGTGAATCCATTCCACATGCCCTGAATCTGAGCTGACCTTGAGATTTGCCCTAGCTAATAAAGGTGAGATAGGGCAGAGAAATGAGACAAGGATTATGATTAATTTTCCTAAAAATGCTGAGATGTGAATAGAATAGTGAGAACAAGGACTTATCTTGAGCTCAGAGCAGAGAGTTGCGGGGTTACATTCCTAACATATTCTTTGGTAATCAGCCAATGACTTATCTCAAGTCCAGGCAAGCAATCTTAACTGATATGTTCCCAGTGATTGAGGGTAACCACTATCTTGAAGAGGAACCAAAAATCTGTCCTACAGAATTACTTAGAGGACTAGCTATAGACAATGACATATTGTCTTTCACCAAAGATAGACATCATGAGATGCCTGCCAAGCCTACAGCCCCACCCCTTTACCTTTAACGCATTCTTAAAACTCCTTAAAAGACAGAATCCCAGCTTTTAGGTGTGCCTCCTCTCTGAGGCTGTCCATACTCACTTTCCTTTGAGTGTGTCACTCTCTGTCTTACTCCACATGAGTAGGGAGGAGCTACTGAGAGCCCTGTTTTGGGCTTGCAAGTTCCCATCATCATTTGGGTGACCAGGATAGAACTGTGGCTATACGATCATGCTCCTTAATAGCTTGCCTGAAAATCTCTCTTTGCCTTTAGTAAGTTCTCAGAACATAATCTCACTCCATTCGGTGCTCTGTGGCTCCCCCAAGTCCTGGGATAGTAGGGACTCAGTTTCCATGCCTTGCAGATTCAAGTGGACACTGGATGCCAGTTGACACTGGCTTTAGGAGTTAGCAAGGAATTATGCCCTTTGCCAAACTGCAGTTCAATGAGCTACCATTTCATCCCTCAGTTTTTCCTTCCTCTCTGCTTTATTCAAGTACACCTGCCTTTACCTTGACTCTAGCCTGCTCCTCCTTTGGAGTGTATTCAAATAAAACCTTTATTCTGCTTCACTACTGTGTCTCCACCATTCAGTTCTTTGTTGAGTCAGGGACAAGAACCGAAGACAACGAACCCACCCCCAACAAGTGGACATTACCTCATTGGAACATATAATATATTTAGTCTCAAGAAAGTTAATATTTACTTAAAACTTGTTTGATTCCATGTAAAAGAAGGTGCATTCTATAGTTGTCCAAAAATAATTAATTAAATCATTTCAATAATGTAATAAGTTGATAATTGAATTAATCTAATAATTTTATGATTTAATTATTAAATTGAATTAGTTTCATAACTATTTAATAGCATACCTGCCTTCAAAGGGGGAGGTAACTTATCTTTCTAAAAACAAAGTTAAATAAATAAATACACAAATTGGCAAACCTGAGCAGAAAAAAAAATTCCAAGTCATAAAATTGGGGTGTTATATAGACACTGTAAAAGAATTTTTAATAAAGAAGTCATATTAATCAAATTAGCAACTTCTCATGGGCTAAGGTTATGTTTCATATGATCTTATTCCCTAAACACTAAACACAGTGGCTGTCATACAAAGCACAATGTTTGCAGAACTAAAAACAGGGTTTGAACTTGAGGCAATCAGAGCAAAAAGAATAAAATCATAGGTTACACTGCATACTCATTGCCTATAGAAGAGGTAAAGAAGATGTTCAAGTGGAATTTGTCTGAATTCAGATAGCCATAATTACACAAGCAGAAGCTAATGTGACTTTGGCAACCTAGTTTCTATAGAGCACAAGTGTTTCACAATAGCCATATTAAACCTGTTCCTATTGAAGCACTCTTAAGATAATAGCAAATAGGAGGGTGCCTGAGTTCCCAGTAAATGTGGCAAGACAGCATGCAACACAGTTGTTTGAAGCTGTACGAAACTTCTCAGGAACAAATTCCAAACCAAAACAATAGATGTAGTACATACAAGTTATATTTCATTTCCTTTTTTTCTTCCTTTCTTAATGCTCATTAAATAGAACTATCATTTATCAGAAACATGTCCACATCCTTTGTCTCTTGTGTGATTGAGAACCTGAAGAAACACTAAAAGCCTCGACTCTACAGTAGAATTGATCATGGTCCACTCTCACATCAATAAGCATTAAGGAAGGTCTTGAATTTTTAAAATGATCAATGGAGTTCTATGTTGAATAATGTACTATAAATTCTTCTCTAACCAAATACTTATTTAGGAAACTTATGACTAAAAGTTATCAAAGACATGGCTGGCAGACAGAGATTGGAGAGAGAGAGGGAGCTGTTAAGTATAACGGATTTCAAATTTCAAATGTGACCAGCAGTGAGTAGTGGAAGGCAGTGGGACAAAGGGGTGGGTGTACATTGGATGGAATGGTTAGGAAAATATGGACTTCTAACTTAAGGACGGCTTGCAGTATTTCAGCTTATTCTATCTAATCCATTCATGGGAGCAATTGCAGGTTACATATCAGCTTTATGAGTTAGTTTTTCATTTGAACATTTAGAAGCAAAAATAAGAGAATTAAAATCAAGGAAAATAATCTAGGCTGCCCTAAGGGATTATGGTTAGTGAAGCTGAAAACTTTAGCTAGAATTGAGACACTCCAATAAGAAAGGAAAATTTAAAACTCTGGGTAATCTGAAGGACATCAGATATTGCAAACTCTAAGTGAAAGTCCCTCTTTTCAAGACAATATGCTGAAATGTGAGTTTTATGTTATATAAAAGAACATTTTAAGAGGCCAATAACAATAAATGTGAAGACAGCTATTCCTTGTGGTACTATGTCAATATAAGTGAAATAGCATTTTTTAAAACTTGCCAGCATACTGTATGCCCACAAATTTCATAATTATCTAATGGTATTGGAAAATTTGTGATAAACTGAAATAGTAGCATGTTACAAAAAAGCTAGACTCAATAGCATTCACTAACATGCTCCACCAAAATTAATATACACTAAAGTGAAACAGTGATTCACCACTTTCATCTTTTTTGCTCATTGAGATTTTAGTGTACATAAAACACAAAAATAGCACTGAATTTTCTGTTCTTTACATAGCAGCCATACATTTTAGTAAGGTGGAAGACACATTCATTAAGACAAGCATTTTTCGATAAAATATTGTAGTTGGTAATAAAGTCTACAGAATATGGAACAACTCAGAGAAACTACGCATTAATCATGTCATACTGTTAGGTTCTGTCAGTTTATTTCTAATGACTTGACATTTTATCATTTCTAGAAACTCAACAGCAATAAAGCTGGGGTCATTCAGATGAATTCGAAACTGAAGTAATTTTCAGCTGTGCCGAAATTGGACCGCTTATGATATACTATGTAATTACATAGCCATTATTTTTTAGGTATTTTATTTTTGATGCAAATGAAACATCTTAATGGCACTACCTGTACAACACAGATTAAGAAATAAAACAGATGACAAGCAATTGTTCAGTAAAAATATGTGCTTACATTTTCATCAAATACACACTAAGCTTAAAAAATGTTCCTATGGAAAAGGAGAAAATTGCCTGTAGTGTACTTAGGTGGAATTATAATGATCAATTTCTGTTAAGTTCTTCCAGATAATGTTCCCATTAATTCCAGATGTAAAAGTGTCTGTTGCTCAGTTACAGGCTAAGTGGGCATCCTCTTTGTAACAATGTTATTTAAAAAATTATACTCTGATATAATGTTATTATTAGGACTCATACTGGATGTGTGTGTGTCAGGGGGCATTACTGATACCTGAAAACAAAGGATATACAATATATTTTTCCTCAATTTTTTTCCTTAAAGGAGTTTCCAAGCACTGATGAAAACACTAAAAAAGATATACTTAACAAAATATGAGTTAATATGTTATAATTTACTAGATATTAAGATTACAGGGCCTGAACAAATATCTGTGAACTAATGCATTATTCAATACCATAACAATATTCAGCAATAAGAATAACATATGATTTCACTTATATGTAGAGTATAAAAACAAAGCAAAAGAGAATGACCAAAACGGCAGTGGACTCACAGCCACTGAGAAGTTACTGGTGGTTACCATGGGGGAGGGGTGAGTGTTGGCAGGTGGGGAGGGTGAGGGGAGTAAAGAGGCACACATTTCTCAATCATAATATAAGTTCATCATGGAGATGGTATGGAGAACATAGCCAATGGTTCTATAACATCTTTCTATGTTGACAGATAGTAACTGCACTACTGGGGGTGAGGAATTAATAATATGGATAACTGCTGAACTACTGTATTGTATACTTGAAACCAATATAAGATTGGTTTCAAAAGTAATACATCAATAAAAAAATCAAGTAAAAAGAAAACTTTATACATACAAATTACCTTTCAAAATACATTTTATTGTGTGTACAGTAATAACTAGTCTAAAGTTACTCAAAACAATATTCAACCACACATAAAACTTATACATGAAAAATAACTAATTTAGAGGTAATTAGTATTTAAAATACTGGAATACTAAAAATAGTGAAAGGTTTAAGTAGAAATTATTTCAAACTGAAAATAATGTTAAACATTTTTCAGAACCTGAAAACATATACTTAAGACCACCTAAATAGATAAATACTTGAAGTACTACACTTACATTTAGACTCTAGAATAATGTATATTACCATAAAACTGTTGATTCAGTGATTGAATTCAGACATTAAGTTGTTCTAATAGTGATCCTGTATGTTTGTGTACGTATGTGATTTACTATCAGATCACAGAGAAATAAAAATGTTGCTTTATGAATATCTTCTGTTTTAATTTCTTAAGCAAATATAATAGCACACAAAGTGGTTTATAATAAATAATAATACTAATAAGTAATAGAAAAGTTGCTCATATAATAATTCATGAAACTCCTGAAAAAATATCTATTATTACCACTTAATTTTCAAATAGTATTTTAGTAATCTATATATCTCTATTATAATATTTCCCTCCAGAAATGGCATTAGTCAATAGGAAACTCTTATGGGGATGTAGAGATGAAAGAAAAGAAGATTTAAAAGAGTTCTGAAAAAGATTTTTTTAATTTTAACTGAAACATTTTTTCCCATATCTTGAAAATTGGAAGATTCAAGAAAAAAAATATTTGCGTAGTTGAACATTTTATGCCTTCATTTTCCTCAAAAAGCTATGAGTATTTTCAATGAGCCCAAATTAAAGTAATAGAAATATAGTCCACAAGGAAGAAACATCCTGATAACAAATTGGATTCAAGCTGGATTTTAGTCAAGCATACATGAAATATATACGAATGGAATCTCTCAGTAACGACAGACATTCATTCCTGCTTATTCTTGGGATGAGTCTAGGATGAACAAATTTTTGAAAGTGTCAAGTATTTGGTTATCAAGGGCTTCACTCTATTGGCTGAAATTACTTCACCTTTATAAAGGTTATAATTGCTTAGGCTAGATTTTAATTAACCATATACATGAATATTTATTGTCATGCACATAATATCCAACATATGAATGGACTATGTTTTATAATTTCTATTTAATAATAACAGCATTTCTTTTCTCAAATTAAGGAGAAACTAATTCCGCTAAAGTTTCTAGTTCTGAGCAGCAAAGCACAACATAAAAAATAAGGACTAGATATTGTTTTGTCCTTTTTAAAATCTCTTTGGATAGTAGATAATTAAGTCTACTGATAGCTCAGATTATTGATATGCTATTCAACTACAACTTTTGGTAGTCTCTTCCACAGAACTTTGAAGAAAAAACAATAAACAAAAAAGACCATGTTTATCCTGATGGATTTTATTGCCCAGTGGGGAAGGTATATATTAAACACTCACACAAAGTGAGATTGCAAAATAACATCTGTGCTCTAAAGGAAAGTTACACAATTCTATTCACTTTTTATGACATAAGCAGAGATTTTGAGCTGAGTCAATTAGGTAATGTTGGGTCTGTGAGGTGAGCTACTAGAAAACATACCAAACATGGTAGTAACTATATGACAAAACCAATCTGATCATGGTTTCCTGCCTTCCCATTTTATTTGTTCAGTTAGACCTAAAAACTTTAATATCAGATACTGATGTAACATAATTATGTACTTAAATATATGAAATAAATATCAGCTTTGTATTAAATTTAAATAAATTTATATATTATTTAATATCAGTATAATAACCTCTGTATATCCATCATTATTTTCCTGTTTTATTTCCTCATCTAAATAAAACACACATTTTATCATTTCAGTATATCATTAACCTATAGCCTATATTTTTTGTGCATATCTTTTTGTTGCTACAATCTGGCAAAATCAAATCATTGATAATTGATTATTACTGTGGTTGAAGAGTAAAACCAGAGAGGCAGACAGATAATGCTTCTCCAAGAACTCTTTCCTCTCTCTCTCTCTGCTCTTTCCCAGGATAGCTTCACTTTCTTAATCATGAAGCAGGCATTAGGTATCCATGGATTTCCCCCATTTTGGGGGAAAATATACTAAAATTTATTTTTGGTCCTAATGGAAGGGAAGGCTATCCTCACCCAACCTGAGAGGAGGGTGAAGAGCAGCCCCATACTTTTATTAGATGGGGATTAGCATGACTTTCTCCAAAGAAGCCTTCCACACAAAATTCTCACTCTACTCCACACTCTATAGAAACATATTTTAAAAGGGTACACAGTCTCACTATGATGGAGGGCTTCAAAAATCTGAAATATATTCTGACATTACTATTGTAAATTCTGATTTTTTTTTTCTGGGTCAATACTTGGCTATGAGGTATCCATTGGATCTTATCTTCCAGTGGAATCTTCAGTATTAACCTCTTGTTGTATCTATAAAACTTCCTCCGCTCTTCTCTCTAGTTTGAATTGAGATGTCGTTCTTTCCTTATACAAAACTCTAACAATTTGTAAGTATCATACTATTTGTTAAAGGTCTATCTCCTCTGCAAAAAAATGATTTCTTCTCAACTGAGATATTCTAGGAAGACACACTGCTCATATTTGGTCATACTACAAAAATTTCCCTTGTCTTAAAACATAATTTAGCTATCTTCGGAATTTTCTTTGCCTTTCCAAACAAAACTTCTCTAAGATAGTCACTGTTACCCATTCCTATGTAACAAAATCACTCCATAAGCAGCTTTATCCTGGTTTCTAAAGCCACCACTCTATTAATACAGTTTCCCCTGAGAGCTCCATGCCATTCGTGTCACTAAATCCAGTGACAACTTCTCAGCAGCACTCAACACTCTTGGTCAGTCCATCATCCCTGTAACACATTTATCCTTAACATCTGTAACACTATCATTCTGGTTTCTCACACGTCATTGCCTGCTAGCTCCTTCTTAGCTCCTTTTGTTAAGAGTTCTCAAAAAGGATCTAAAGATAAGTGATTCTCAAATTTGACAGCATATTGGAAAGTTAAAAAAAAAGGAAGGCAGACAGACACCAGTTGATTCCAATTTAATTGTTCTAGACCTGAAAACAGGATTGATTAAATTCTCTCTTGTTCTACTTTGCAACCATGGTTGCAAATAATGATTGTCTCAGGTTATCTTTATCCAAGCTTTCCTTGTACTGTTTAATTTCATCTATCCCCTTGACTTCATTTACTATCTTTATGCTAAATATCCTTTATATTTTAAGTCCAGCCATATATATATATATACGTATTTCTTGTTTCATTCATAGTTGACAAAACATTATCTCATTCCAAAACTTCATATAGATCTCTCCACTGCATCTCATCTTTAACATATTCAAAACTGAGTTCATATACTTGTTGTGGATTTAGAAGAGCTCTCCTAATTCACTGTCTCAGCAAATAGTCTTACTGTTTCTCCACTTCCACAAACTACCCCCTCTCCATAGCAAATTCATAAATATTGTTGAATTTTACCTCCTAAAATCATACAGTGATAATCTGCATCACTATGGTTGTCTGCTAATTGTTTTTCTTATATCTACTCTTCCTGTCCTCCCTCCACTTGCAATCTCTTGTCCGTCCTGCATTGCTGGGATAGATGCAGTCATTTCTGTCACTTTCTCGTAGAAACTCCATTTCTTCAAGCATGAGAATATTGTTGCAAGGAAATCTAAAAACTTTTAGAAAATCTATGACTGTCAATATTAAGGAAAGGAAAGAAAGAAATTTGTAAACAGATTACTCTTTAAGTAAACTAGACACACAATGATGACAACGATGATGTATGATAATAGCAATCATTTGTAAAGTGCTATTTCCCAGGCAAGGTTCTGAGCACTTTTCCATTACTTATTTTATCCTCAGATTAAGACTATGAGATAGATGCTATTATTATAATCCCCAGCCAGTGATGTCCTAGTAAATGTTAACAACCAGATAAGAGGAGGGGGCAAGAACATATGTAAGTCCTGATTATTAATATTTTGTCAGTTTCTACGTTGTAAGAACTTCCAGCATGGCTAATTTCAAGCCAACATGACATCACTGAACACAGAGTTGGGAAAGGTGCACAACTGGCACTGAGCCGTCTCCAGCACACCACTCTACCAATCTTCAAATGAGGAAAGTGAGATGCATACAACTGATCACCCATAGGCAGTGAGGTGAACCAATCAAGTGACATCTCTTATCAAGATAGTCTCTCTCATTTTCTCTGCCCATTTCTCTGCTTCTGTACCCAAGAAAGGAGGAGAAATTTATTTTATCTCCTTTTGTCCTTCCAATTCTCTTTTCCTTATGTAGGCAGCTCCTGGTGATGAAGGACAAATTATGTTTAATACTATATATTTCTACTAATTTGTAGATTCACTAAGCACATACCTGTATTTTCCTGCAAAACAAATTCTCTTTATAACATTATTTTTGCAAGAGACTGCATGGGAAAATCCAACCAAACTAACTCCAAATGAGCTATGAAACACAAACTGCTTAAAATAATGATTGTCAGAATAAAAAGTGTTTCTGATTCTCAAAAATATGTAATTTGTATATATGTGATTTATTTAAGCACTATCCCCATTACATAGTAATATGTAAAAATGATGATCTCAGCAAGAGTTCACACTTCAAGTGCATCAATAACTCTCCATTGTTCATCCATTTTACGGAGTACATTTAATATTCCCTTAAAACCTCCATCAAATACATAAATTTTCCTTTTGTCTTTGTCTATATAATTTCTGATCATTCTAACAAAATATGGTAGGTCAATAATTGTCAGTAATATTGTCCATTAGTTTCACAAAAATCTGCAACACTAGAAGTTTTATTATCAACAATAAATCAATTTAACACCTTATAAACTCTGCTCCTGAAAAATGTTTGGAATTTAAATTTACTTGGGAATATTAATTTACCCAAAGGTTTGATTTGTCACAGATTTTTTAAATTTTTTGCAACATTATGAGGATAGTCTGGAGAAGTGAAATTTGGTAATAGTGTCCTCCTACATAAAGTTTCTTTTAGCCAAAATGAAGTATTTGGATAGCACCCAAATCATTGATCTGCAAATTTTATTTATGAATGCTCATCACAAATTCATACATTGTGTATATAAGTTTTCTGTCATTGCCTGTATCTTATTATTTGAATACCCCCTTTATATTCCCTCTTTTGTTACTTTTTTATGCCTAAAATGTTTCACTTGACTACTACTCTTCATGTCTCTGTGTGTAAATTCTATCCTTCATTCTTTAAGGACATCTTAAAGCCATTTTTTTGATGAAATTTCCCTGTCTTTGCACTTACATTTCTTTACAATTTTATGCATACATTCAAGTAATACAACATGTGTTTGCAGTTGCATAAATATTCTGGTACACATTTGCTTTCCCACTGGCTAATTCCTCTTACAGGCTTCAGAAATCAATATAGATATTATTTCCTTCAAAATCTTCTCAGATTTGTTCTGTAATGACTTGGGTGCCCATCTTATGTTGTGTCTGATATTTGTTAATAAAGTAGATTTATTTTGTACAAAATGTTTTGTTTCCATGATTTTAGAATTGGTTATATTTTGTTTAACTATCATAAAGAAATTTTTTAGAAGTCAGTTTCCTTGCCCATGCAAATGCTAAGAGCAATAATATGGCAAATATGAAACAGAGAAATTTAAGCCACATGAAATAAATGGTGAATTTAATGTTTTTACATCTATGATTCAAAATTGTCAAAACTGTTAGAAATCTGTTGACGGTTTGAGGTGGTTATACTTAAGTTTCTTCTTATACTTATGTTCATTCTCATTCCTGGATTTTCCTATATTCAAAATTAAAATACAGTCATTTGTTCTTTAATCTTATTAATTTTATCCATACCTCAGACCTCAGTTATCACTTCTGTGTTTACATTTCTTAGAAATGTTTCTTTGGTTTTGACTTCTCTTTGAGGATCCCTGCATTTTCAACCATCTCCTGCTCCTCTCCACTCAAATTTCAGCATGTCAACAGAGAAGTGATCTTCCTGCTTAAATCATTTCATTTTTTTTGTTTGTTTAAAAAAATGTTTAATCACTATTTTGACATTATTGGGTATTTTATTTGTAATCCTGTGTATCTCACAAAATGATGCAAACACTTTATTAACATGGTTACTTGAAAATTTTAAATTACTTAGGTGCTGTCATTATATTTCTATTGGAGTCACAAGCATCACCAGTTAGGGACTGGTAAAACCTCTCTGCCCTAGTGTCACTAGGGTACTGGTCAAAAGAGTCTGTCTAATGCATTATGTGTACCTGGGTTCAAAGCAGCTGTCAGTCTGGCCCACCATCCTGCAGCAGGACTCCCAGCAGCAGCAGTTATTAATCTCCAATCTGCTGTCACTTCAGGGGTCTTCTCAAGGGTGACCATCTAATATAACTGGACCTTAACATATTTTCCTGCTAGCTGTTCTGATATTTTTTATTAAAGAGTATCTTGTATAAGGCAGTACAGCACAGAGAAGACAAGTTACAGCTCTATATATAGCATTCCCCTCTGTTGATGGACAGTGACTGCACGGGGGGGTGAGGACAGATATTATGGGTGAATGTTGAAACCACAATCTTGTTCATTTGAAACCTTCATAAGATTATATATGAATGATACTTTAATTAAAAATTTTTTTTAAATTGCTGGTATACAGACCAGAATCTCCAACGGTCCAATAAAAATACAATGGGAGGACGTAAGTAATTTTTTAAAATAGTTTATTTTGGTATCATTAATCTACAATTACATGTGCAATATTATGGTGATGAAACTACCCCCTTCATCAGGTCCACTCCACCAACCCCACTACAGTCACCATCCATCAGCGTAGCAAGATGCTATAGAGTCATTACTTGTCTTCTCTGAGTTGTACAGCCCTTCCCGTACACCCCCAACACTATATCTGCTAATCGTAATGCCCCTTTTTCCCCCTTGTGCCCCCATTCCCACTCAGCATCCCCAATCCCTTTCCCTTTGGTAACTGTTAGTCCATTCCTGGGTTCTGTGAGTCTGCTCCTGTTTTGTTCCTTCAGTTTTTTTCTTTGTTCTTATACTCCACATATGAGTGAAATCATTTGGTACTTGTCTTTTTCTGCTTGGCTTATTTCACTGAGCGTAATACCCTCTAGCTCCATCCATGTTGTTGCAAATGGTAGGATTTGTTTTCTTCTTATTGCTGAATAATATTCCATTGTGTATATGTACCACCTCTTCTTCATCCATTCATCTACTGATGGACACTCAGTTTGCTTCCATTTCTTGGCTATTGTAAATAGTGCTGCGATAAACATAGGGGTGCATCTGTCTTTTTCAAACTGGGCTGCTGCATTCTTAGGGTAAATTCCTAGGAGTGGGATTCCTGGGTCAAATGGTATTTCTATTTTGATTTTTTTGAGGAATCTCCATACTGCTTTCCACAATGGTTGAATTAATTTGCATTTTCACCAGCAGTGTAGGAGGGTTCCCTTTTCTCCACATCCTCGCCAACATTTGTTGTTAGTGTTTTGGATGTTGGCTCTCCTCACTGGTGTGAGATGATATCTTATTGTGGTTTTAATCTGCATTTCTCTGATGATTAGTGATGTGGAGAATATTTTCATATGATTATTGGCCATTAGGGTTTCTTTGGAGAAGTGTCTATTCATGTCCTCTATCCATTTCTTTTTATTTTAAGTTTATTTTGATATCATTAATCTACAATTACATGTGCAATATTATGGTGATTACACTACCCCCTTCATCAGGTCCCACCCACCAACCCCAATACATTCAGTGTCCATCAGCATACTGAGATGCTATAGAGTCAATACTTGTCTACTCTGAGTTGTACAGCCCTCCCTGTGCCCCCCCAACATTACATCTGCTAATCATAATGCCCCTTTATCCCCCTTGTCCTTCCCTTCCCACCCATCCTCCCCAGTCCCTGTCCCTTTGGTAACTATTAGTCCGATCATGGATTCTGTGAGTCTGCTGCTGTTTTGTTCCTTCAGTTTTTTTCTTAGTTCTTATACTCCACATATGAGTGAAATCATTTGGTACTTGTCTTTTTCGGCTTGGTTTATTTCACTGAGCATAATACCCTCTAGCTCCATCCATGTTGTTGCAAATGGTAGGATTTGTTTTCTTATGGCTGAATAATATTCCATTGTGTATATGTACCACATCTTCTTTATCCATTCATCTACTGATGGACACTTAGGTTGCTTCCATTTCTTGGCTATTGTAAATAGTGCTGCGATAAACATAGGGGTGCATCTGTCTTTTTCAAATTGGGCTGCTGCATTCTTAGGGTAAATTCCTAGTAGTGGGACTCCTGGGTCAAATGGTATTTCTATTTTGATTTTTTTGAGGAATCTCCATAGTGCTTTCCACAATGGTTGAACTAATTTGCATTCCCACCAGCAGTGTAGGAGGGTTCACTTTTCTCCACATCCTCGCCAACATTTGTTGTTTGTGTTTTGGATGTTGGCCATCCTCACTGGTGTGAGGTGATATCTCATTGTGGTTTGAATCTGCATTTCTCTGATGATTAGCGATGTGGAGCATCTTTTCATGTGCCTGTTGGCCATCTGAATTTCTTCTTTGGAGAAGTGTCTATTCATGTCCTCTGCCCATTTCTTAATTGGGCAGTTTGCTTTTTGTTTGTTGAGGTGCGTGAGTTCTTTATATATTTTAGATGTCAACCCCTTATCAGATATGTCATTTATGAATATATTCTCCCATACTGTAGGATGTCTTTTTGTTCTACTGATGGTGTCCTTTGCTGTACAGAAGCTTTTCAGCTTGATATAGTCCCACTTGTTCATTTTTGCTTTTGTTTCCCTTGCCTGGGGGGATATGTTCATGAAGAAGGCACTCATGTTTATGTCCAAGAGATTTTTGCCAATACTTTTTTCTAAGAGTTTTATGGTTTCATGACTTACTTTCGGGTCTTTGATCCACCTTGAGTTTACCTTTGTGTATGGGGTTAGACAGAAGTCCAGTTTCATTCTCTAACATGTAGCTGTCCAGTTTTCCAACACCAGTTACTGAAGAGGCCATCATATCTCCAGTGTATATCCAAGGCTCCCTTATCAAATATTAATTGACTGTATATGTTTGGGTTTATGTTTGTATTTTCTATTTTATTCCACTGGTCTGTGGGTCTGTTTTTGTGCCAATACCAAATCGTCTTGATTACTGTGACTTTCTAGTAGAGGTTGAAGTCAGGGAGTGTAATTCCCCGTTTTATGCCTCCTTCTCAGGATTGCTTTGGCTATTCGGGGTCTTTTGTGGTTCCATATGAATTTTAGAATTATTTGTTCCAGTTCATTGAAGAATGCTGTTGGTATTTTGATCGGGATTGCATTGAATCTGTATATTGCTTTAGGTAGTATACCCATTTTGTCAATATTTATTCTTCCTAGCCAAGAGCATGGGATGAGTTTCCATTTGTTATTGTCCTCTATAATTTCTCTTAGGAGTCTATTGTAGTTTTCAGAGTACAGGTCTTCTACTTCCTTCGGTAAGTTTATTCCTAGGTATTTTATTCTTTTTGATGCAAATGTGAATGGAATTGTTTTTCTGATTTCTCTTTATGTTAGTTCATCATTAGTGTATAGGAAAGCAACAGATTTCTGTGTATTAATTTTGTATCCTGCAACTTTGCTGAATTCAGATATTAGTTTTGTAGTGTTGGAGTGGAGTCTTTAGGGTTTTTTAAGGACAGTATCAGGTCATCTGCAAATAGTGATAATTTAACTTCCTCTTTACCAATCTGGATGCCTTGTATGTCTTTGTTTTGTCTGATTGCAATGGCTAGGACCTCCAGTACTATGTTGAATAACAGTGGAGAGAGAGTGGGCATCCCTGTCTTGTTCCCGATCTTAGATGAAAAGCTTTCAGATTCTCACTGTTAAGTATAATGTTAGCTGTGGGTTTGTCATATATGGCCTTTATGATGTTGAGGTACTTGCCATCTATACCCATTTTGTTGAGAGTTTTAATCATGAATGGATGCTGAATTTTGTCAAATGCTTTTCAGCATCTATGGAGATGATCATGTGGTTTTTGTTCTTTTTTTGTTGATGTGGTGGATGATGTTGATGGATTTTCGAATGTTGTACCATCCTTGCATCTCTGGGATGAATCTCACTTGATCACGGTGTATGATCCTCTTGATGTATTTTTGAATTTGGTTTGCTAATATTTTGTTGAGTATTTTTGCATCTACGTTCATCAGGGATATTGGTCTGTAGTTTTCTTTTTTGGTGAGGTCTTTGCCAAGTTTTAGTATTAGAGTTATGCTGGATTCATAGAATAAGTTTGGAAGTATTCCCTCCTCTTCTATTTTTTGGAAAAGTTTAAAGAGAATGGGTTTTATTTCTTCTCTATATGTCTGGTAGAATTCAGAGGTGAATCCATCTGGTCCGGGGGTTTTGTTCTTGGGTAGTTTTTTGATCACTGCATCAATTTCGTTGCTGGTGATTGGTCTGTTTAGTTTTTCTGTTTCTTGTTTGGTCAGTTTTGGAAGGTTGTATTTTTCTAAGAAGTTGGCCACTTCTTATAGGTTTCCAGCTTACTAACATATAGATTCTCATAATAGTCCCTTATAATTCTTTGTATTTCTGTGGTGTCTGTCGTGATTTTTCCTTTCTCATTTCTGATTCTGTTTATGTGTGTAGATACTCTTTTTCTCTTAATGAGTCTGGCTTGGGGTTTATCTATTTTGTTTATTTTTTCAATGAACCAGATCTTGGGTTCATTGATTTTTTCTATTGTTTTATTTTTCTCAATTTTATTTATTTCTTCTCTGATCTTTATTATGTCCCTCCTTCTGGTGACTTTGGGCCTCATTTGTTCTTCTTCTTCCAATTTCAGTAATTGTGTCTTTAGACTATTCATTTGGGTATGTTCTTCTTTCTTTAGATAGGCCTGGACTGCAATATACTTACTCTTAGAACTGCCTTTGCTGCGTCCCATAGAAGCTGTGGCTTTGTGTTGTTGTTGTCATTTGTCTCCATATACTCTGATTTCTGTTTTGATTTGGTCATTAACCCACTGATTAATTAGGAGAATGTTGTTAGTCTCCATGTACTTGTGAGCCTTTTTGATTTCTTTCTAAAATTTAATTCCAGTTTAATACCTTCATGATCTGAGAAGCTGCTTGGTAGAATTTCAATATTTTCGACTTTACTGAGGTTCTTTTTGTGGCCTAGTATGTGGTCTATTCTGGAAAATGTTCCATGTGCTCTTGAGAAGAATGTGTATCCTGTTGCTTTTGGGTGTAGAGTTCTGTAGATGTCTGTTAGTTCCATCTGTTCTAGTGTGTTGTTCAGTGCTTCTGTGTCTTTACTTATTTTCTTTCTGGTTGATCTGTCCATTGGAGTGAGTGGTGTGTTGAAGTCACCTAAAATGAAATACATTGCTGTCTATTTCCTCCTTTAATTCTGTTAGTCTTTGTTTCACATATGCCGGTGCTCCTGTGTTGGGTGCAAATATTTATAATGATTATATCTTCTTGTTGGATTGACCCCTTTATCATTATGTAATGTCCTTCTTTATCTCTTGCTACTTTCTTCTTTTTGAAGTCTATTTTGTCTGATACAAGTACTGCAACACCTGCTTTTTTCTCCTTGTTTTTTGCAGGAAATATCTTTTTCCATCCCTTCACTTTTAGTCTGTGTATATCTTTGCATTTAAGGTGAGTTTCTTGTAGGCAGCATATAGATGGGTCTTGCTTTTTTATCCATTCTGTTACTCTGTTTCTTTTGATTGGTGCATTCAGGCCATTTACATTTGGGTGATTATCGATAGATATGTACTTATTGCCATTGCTGGCTTTAGATTCGTGGTTTCCAAAGGTTCAGGGGTTGCTTCTTAACTATCTAACAATCTAACTTAACTTTCTTGTTAAGTTATTGTAAACACAGTCTGATGTTTCTTTATTTCCCTCCCTTCTTTTTCTTCCTCCTCCATTCTTTATATACTAGGTGTTTTATTCTTTGCCTTTAGTTAGTGTTTGGATGGTCTGCTTTCTTTGCTATGATTTTATTTTCTCTGGTGACAGATTTTAGCCTTAGAAGTGCTTCCCTCCAGAGCAGTTCCTTTAAGATGTCCTGTAGAGGTGGTTTATGGGGGGCAAATTATCTCAGCTTTTGCTTGTCTGGAAATTGTTTAATCCCTCCGTCATATTTAAAAGATAGTCGTGCTGGATACAGTATTCTTGGTTTGCGGCCCTTCTGTTTCATTGTGTTAAATATATCATGCCATTCTCTTCTAGCCTGTAAGGTTTCTGTTGACAAGTCTGATGTTAGTCTGATTGGTTTTCCTTTGAAGGTGATCTTTTTTCTCTCTCTAGCTGCCTTTAATACTCTGTCCTTATCTTTGATCTTTGCATTTTAAGTATTATGTGTCTTGGTGTTGTCTTCCTTGGTTCCCTTGTGTTGGGAGATCTGTGGGCTTCCGTGGACTGCAAGACTATTTCGTTCCCCAGCATGGGGAAGTTTTCAGCAATTACTTTTTCAAAGACACTTTCTATCCCTTTTTCTCTCTCTTCTTCCTCTGGTACTCCTATAATACGAATATTGTTCCATTTGGTTTGGTCACACAGTTCTCTTAATATTCTTTCATTCCTAGAATCCTTTTATCTCTCTCTGCCTCAGCTGCTCTGTATTTCTGTTCTCTGATTTCTATTCCATTAACAGTATCTTTCATCTTGTCCAGTCTGCTGCTAAGCCCATCAATGGCTTGTCTCATTTCTGCATTGTCTTTCCTGACTTCCCTCACTTCCTCCCTCAGCTCTTGCATATTTCTCTGTAGATCCATCAGCATGGTTATGACTTTTATTCTGAATTCTTTTTCAGGAAGTTTGTGCATTTCCATCCCTTCAGGCTCCCTCTCTGGTGTTGTCTGGGTATGGGTCAGCTTTGTCTGTTCCATATTCCTCTGTCTTTTCAAGACGATAGAAGTGGTTGCTGGTAGGTGCCACGTATTTCAGCTGGGCTCTTTAAGACTTTAAAAAAAAAGAAGGAAGAGAAAGAAGAAAGAAAGAAAAGAAAAGGAAGGAAAGGAAAAAAAAACGCCCACTGGGAGTAGATTCTGTAAGGATGCTGTAGGTGGCACTGTTGCTCCACTATTCTGCAGCTGTGGCTGTGCAGTTCTGCAGGGCCCTTTGTAGTTCTGGCTGGGGTGGGAATGATTGGGAGGCTATTGTTCTCTGTGTGAATTTTCAGTGTGGCTACTTTTTCCCAGTCGCCATCCAAGGGGTCTGAAATTCCTCAGGACTCTCAGCCTGCTGGGCCAAGTTTGCTGGGATGATCCTGGGCCCTTTCCTCTTTAATACCACCAAAAAAAAAAAGCACATGCTTTACTGTTGTCCCGGGGAGGCTGCTGCAAGGACCCGGGCATGTTCCCAGCTCAAAACATGCACCTTCTGCCTCTCCAATATCCGATACACCGCGTGATGTGTGTCAGTGCTCCTCGTGCAGATCACCGGGCTGATTATTTCGTGGGGTGTGCTTCCACTCCCTCCCAGTTCTGAATCCTCTCCTCCCGCCGGTGCGCTAGGGTGGGGGAGTGCTTGGGTCCTGCCGGGACTCGGCTCCATATCTTACCCACCTTGAGGGGTACCGAGTCTTCTCAGGTGCAGATGCAGGCTGTGTGCTGTCCTGTATATTCTGGTCTCTCTTTTAGGAATAGTTGTATTTGCTGTATTTTCATAGATATATATGGTTTTGGGAGGAGACTTCCGGCGCCCTGCTCACACCGCCATCTTCCTGGAACTTAAATCATTTTTTTACATGCTTTTTCTTTTCCTCTGAATCCAACAGAGCACAAAATCCTTTCAGTTCTGCTACTGAAACATCTCTCAGCTCTGCCTCTACTAATCTATTCCAAATAACTGCCCTAAGTTTTCTCTACATCTACTCTCAATTTCAGTCTTCACCTCAGTATCCAAGTTATTTTTCTAACATATCAACGTATGATATACTCAAAAGCACGTGCATGCATATGTAAATATATGATTATACTTCAGGATTGTGATAACCTGTCACCAACTTCCTCTCCTTTCAGTCTGTTAAATTCCTATGGCACATTTCTTCTCAAATGCTACCTTCTTCATACATAGTTTCCTAATAATCCCATTTAGATGTAATTACCATATTCTATTTATACCAATAATTAGTCTGATCATATTCTTATTTTGAAGTTTGTGATTGTATTTATGCTTCTAGATATTTTTCTTATAGAGTGCATTTGGCTGAGCTAAATAAGAGATATTATTCAAATTCATATCTCGTATCAAGAGCAAATATTAACAAACACATATATGATTATATAAAATAGAAGGAATTTTTTATTTGGCTGTTAATGTGATTTTCATAGAGTATAATGATAGCAAAATAAATTTAAGCTTTTTGTGAAAATTGGGAAATAGTATTAACAATCAGAGCATATATTCTTACCTGGGGTAAAAAGAAAAATTTTGAATAGCATTATCATTATAATACAAAGAAATCACAAATACATTTACTGTAAAATCATTTAGGATAAAGTCAGTGGATATCAGGCTAGATAAGATGGAAATTAATTAAGGCTAGTCCATAAAGGCAGCCTACATTCTTCCTCAGACTTTGATAGAATAAGCCTAAAACTTCACATAAGAAAGGATTTTTTCATACTTTTCCATAAAAGAGAGTTTCGATTGTAATACTTTGGTAAGTGTCAAGCATTTAGAGAATTCATAGCTCAGTTTAATCCTGTAATGGTGTTTTTATCCAGGCTAAAGTAAATCATAATATTGTAACTCAAATCAATATAGTCATTGTAAATGGCCAACAGTCAAATTAACCTCATTCCAGTGATAGAATTATTTTGTATTCACTACCCAAATATTTCTACAGTTAGAATTTTGAAATTGACTTCTCCATGTACATAAATGATATACAATCAGTCCTAAGATTTTTTTTTTTCCTGGTGGTGAGTCCTGCTACACATGGGCTATTTCTTGATCTATTTCTCTCTTCAGTCATTTTGGAGCATACATTAATTGGAGATTCTGACAAGGCAAAAGAAAAGACAAAGAAATATACAAGAAAAGCATGGAACATACTCTAGTTGGATGGATATACAGGAAACTTGGGGGTAGGGTTGAAAAGAGGGAGAAAAGAAGAAAAAGTGAGAGGGAGAAGATAAAAGTAATAAACACCTTTGAAGTTAGATACTTCAACCGCATTATGTTATATAGTCCTGCCAGAAGCACTGTATACATTATTCTTAAGAAATCCTATCTAATTTTACCCAAAGAGACCCACTTTTGAGAGTAAAAGGAATTACTCTTCATAACTGATTTGGAAACACAAGTGAAAACTGGAACTGTGTCAAGCAAATCAAGATATATGGTCACCCTATTTATTATCTTAGTTGATCATGTAAAAACATAAGACAGTGAGTTTACTTAGCTTATTCAGACCCCAGTGAGCAAACGGTTGAGCTGAGGTTTTCATCAGCATCTTTCCCAAACCCTAGGATCTCTATTTAACAAATCATTCTACATAAAATACAGACACTGTAAGCAAATGTCTTTTCAGCTTTGATTAGTGGAGCAGTGGATTGAATGCTCCATATTCACATTCAGAACTCCTACTCGTACCTAAGGGCTCAATTCTGATGTAAGAAGCAGTAATCTATATTTTCATATACATACATATTTTTTAAAATCACAGCTTTAATGTGTTACCCAGTCATGCTACATCACACTTGTATGATAAAGTAGCTGGTTCCATCTCCTATGATCACTTTCCCCTTTAGTTTGCTTTTCTAAAAGTGAATAAAGAAGCAGAACCTACTCATAGAGATGAAAGAAGTTGATATGCAGTTTTAATGGTGCATTTACATAGTACCTGTGCAATAAATGTTAGCTGCTGTTCTCACTATACATCACCATATTCAGTAAACAGAGTACAATTGTATCACATAAGGAAAATCTTGGGACTGGCTAATGAAGTTCTAGCAGGCAGAAAAAAACAAGACTGAGGGCTTGTAAACCTGAGGACTTAATAAGTAAATAAAAGAGACATATGGTTTTAATATTACTGAAGTCTGTTAAATTCTGTCTCTGGCATCTACTTATTTGCTGTGATTGACAGGAAGTTGCCACAAAAGACATTTTTTTTCCTATTTTTGCAGGAAGGCTACAAGATGGAAATGGGAAAACTTCTCATTTAGGTTTTCTTATGTGTTAGCTCATTTACCTGTTTAGGAACCTATGAGTTTTTATTGCATCATAGGTAAAGAGTCATATTTGATTTGTGGATTTCACAATGCCAAAGCATTCAATCCACCTCTCCCATATTTTAAATTAAAAAAATTATCTTATGTGAGCTAGAAAGTACAGATTAATATTAACAAATACTTTAAATATATGCAGTGTCCATGATCTTTAGACATTGTTACTATTGTTGATAGCACTGATAAGCCTAAGAACAATATCTTTATTATCACTTCAATTTTAAACTTTATTTAATATGGTTCACAAAAATAGTTTAAAACTAAGAGTCAAATTTCTTAAAGATGCATAGCTGATAAAGTGCTAATAATAATAATATGCAGTGCTTCTGGCAGGATTACATTACACAAACTCAGTTCTGTCAGTTGGCTGGTTGGCCCAGGCACAACCAGGCTTCAATCTTTTGCCCTTTGTCACCTGGGGAAAACGACCAAGTAAGTCATCAAAATGTTTCAGCATCGTTTAAAAATAGATCTGTACCTTCACTGGCAAAGAACAAAGTGATATAATGTGACAATAATGCAATAAGATATATTTTTTAACCATGTCGTTTTTTCTTTGCCCACAACTACCAGTGAACCTTGCTATTCCCCTCTCACTGGAGAAGCTGGAGTACCAAGTTTTTCACTGAGCTTGCATTCAGATAGCATCAGTTCAGAGTTAACCTTAAAGCATCAATATCTGACATCTGTAAGCTCCTTCGAAGACCTCTAAGCAAGATGTGTAAGTGTGCATGAATATTTAATTGTAGAAAAAAAAAGCTTTTCAAAATACTTAGTTTAAAAAATGAATACATGTTCATATCCTGTCTCCACCCAAAAAAATCTTGTAGAAAGAGAATTTTACATGGATAAAAACAATTCTCATGAGATACAAAATAATTAATTCATTACTTCTGTTTAATGAATAATGAATAATGCCTTCTCAGAGAATCAACTCTTGCTACTTCAGCACAGTAGACCAGTGATTTTCAAATTGTGCCCTGCAGACTATGTATATCAGAATCCAACAGAACAATTATTTAAAATTCAGATTTCTGGATGCAAATTACGTCAATTAAGTCAGAACTTCCATTGCTGAGATACAGGATCCCAAGAGATTCTTAAGGCAAACACAACTTGAGAGCCATTGGGAAAACTACTAGTAAATAAGACTGAGGTTATCATTTGCATACCTTGTCTTCAGGAAATAGGTATTTCTTACTTGTTTTTATTGAAGTAGACAGAAGACCCATTTGGGACTTAAACCAGAAGTGCTTATTCCATTTGGTAAAAAGCTAGCTTTACAATATGTATTGGTCTGTTTTTCAATAACAGAAATAGAATCATAAAATATAATCACATCTGTAATCACTCTATTTCTATCATCAGGCCTACAATCTTTATGAGACCCAGATAACACCTGAATGTAAGCTTTTTGTGCGATATTTTCAATCTCTTAGATTAACAATTTCTTCCTTAATGTTTTTTAAAAAATTTCCCTCTACGTGAGGATCTATAAATATATATACATATTCTGTATATTTACATAGATATAAATGTATATATACACACATACATATATAAAATATTTAAATATATATGTATAAAATATACTGTCATATTGTCATATATCACAAATACATACAATATCAAAGGACTATTTATTTTTTGTCTTATTCATATCTTTAGGAGTTTTGACTTAAAAGGTCATATACTAATATATCCTATTTACATAGTCATGGTTAAAATATGAATAACATATAAAACATTACTTCTGAAAATTACGTTTTCTCCCTAATCTGGAGGTGTCTGAGAGCGAAACACCCTAAAGCCCTAAGTTAGGCAAAGTTGTCAGAGAATGCTAGAAAAGTGTTACGTATTTGAAATTACTTCATAGTAGTAAAAATTGAAATGTAGGAAGTATAATGTGTATTAGAGGTCGATGCCAAGCAGCACCAGGACCAAATTTGAGAATCATAAGTAAATATGAGTGAATTATGTCCACATATTAGTATATCATTAATTTTCTGTATTATTCTTTAAACCTTCACCCGATTCCAATTAAGGAAAGCCTTAACTTGCATTTGTAGTTCAAAGTTTTATATTAAATAATGTTATATACTGTTAATTTTGCAGACCAAGTTGACCCATACTACCTTCCCAACCTCAAATATTTGAATGAAGATGAAATAGTTACCCTTATTAAAATGCTAGTGGATGTCACATAACACACATCATTTCAGCCATGCTGCTTCTGGTATTTCTTTCAGAGTAATTGCCACCATTTTCACTCCTTCACCTAAGATAACATATTGGAGATTGTGATAAGAGCACAAATCTGGCCTTTGCTTCACCCTCAGAGACATCATTTAGGAACATGCTGGGCATGTTATCAGTTATTTGCACTTGATCTGCAGGTAGGAAGCCTGTAGCTAGTGTCTCCAGGTAAGATAGGATGTGAGAATTCTGTATATTTCACCTCCTAACCATAACAGAGAGAGGTTGTGAAAAAAAGTGATCCTCACCAGACTTACATATTCAGGCATATCCTGGAGAGTAAGAGTGCCTTCTCTGCACTCAAAGGCCAAGAAATATTTTTCAAACACCTCTGCACTCAAAGGCCTAGATGTTATTTAATGATTCTGAGAAAATGTGTGGTATGTGTGTACAGTTCTATAAAAATTTAGCTATAGAAAATCTATACAAAGTTGTGAACTCTCAGACTGTATACATGTATGCTCTCAAATTGTATACAGTTTATATAAATAAATTTCAGTCCTGGAACTTGAATCTTTAGTGATTGCTTTCAGTCATCCCTATAACAATCAAACTTGGACATCTGGGAGAATGTGAGGGTACATTTTCTATGTCTGGATCTGAGTAACTGTCAAAATTTAATTAGCTTTCAATTCTTTATTAGAAATGATTTATCGAATACTTATATCAAAAAAATTTTGGTCTACAGCTTACCATTTTACAAGTGTAAAGATGCTAAGTGATAAAGAGAAAGACTTTGTGACCTATCCAGGTATAATTGGGTTTATGTTGATTCTAATGAAAATCTTTATATACTACATACTGTAATGAACATTGTTTTTAAAACAACTGTATATTAAAAAATTCAAAACAATAAAAGAGCCAGTTTTAACCTCAATGCCAAAAAAGTAATGGCATTGAGGTTAAAAAGACAAAATATATTTTAATTAAACACAATAAATATTTTTCATTAAATAAATGTATATAGCTATCAACATTTGTTTATTTGATAATTCAATAATAATCAACCTGGATACCCTGCACTCCTCCTATATCATGAATGTACAATAGAAGAAAGAATATTTAGATGCATATATATTTTTATGCATATATCTGTAGTCTTTATCTGATCATTTATGTCAACAAAAAGAAAAAACATCTCTGTACATTAGGCATTTTGACTAATGCATTTAATGCTTTAATTTTTTGAGATTATTTTGATATTTTCAGGATAATAATTTTTCTAGGGTAAAGTCCAAATTTTCTAGTGTCATATTTATTAAATTAACTAACTGTATAATATGGATAAAACTACATGTTTTATATTGTGTAACATTGTGAAAATAATGTATTATTGACTATTAACTGAATCAAGATTCCTATAGCTGGCAACAATTAATATAAATATGTTTGGTAGGTATTTGATTAAAAATAGAGTTACTTTAAATAACTACTTTATTTATGACTAAGACATTTTCTTAAAACAATTATTAATGTCCTCTTTTCTTCATTTGAACTCATTTATCATACTAACAATTCTCTTCCTCTTATGATAGTAGAAAAGAAACAATACTTCTTTATAAAGATATCAGATATCTCTTTTTATTTAACCTTGTATTGGAATGCATTATTTCACTTAAATTGTTTTCATATTCATTACATTATTACACAGAAGAAAGAGACCATGTGGGAGAAATATGAATATTTTGTCTAATGTGAATGAACCATATCACTTCACTGATTTGATCTCATAATGTATAAGTTATATCACCTTATTCAATGACTTTATCATTTAAATTTCAAGTAATGGAAATCATCAGCATTTTTCTGTAGCTTATTTTAACAGATTAAGTTCCTGTACAGATATCCTTGATTATAGTATATGGAGAAGTTTTTATATTAACTATAAAGAAAGTTATGTGTTTTGCAAAGAAAATATTTTGCCTGTATGTGAGAGCAGGTAGAGTATCTTTGAACATGCCAGGTATTATTTCTATTTCTGAAATGGTATTACAGCCTTTGTTTGTGGACAGTTTACTGGGTTATCTGTAAGACATTTTGGGTCAAACATAGGCATCCAAGACAAATTGTCTTTGAAGGAGAAAGTGATAAAAAGAGTTTTGAAGTCAGTAGCTAAAATGTGGTTTTGTTTTCCTCATCTCTTGACAGCACAAGCTTGCACAAGTTTTTAACTTTTGAAAATGTCTTATTAACTTGTATCAATAATATAGCTTTGCTATTATATTTCTAAAATTGAGTAAATACTATAAAGTCATTATAAGAGTAAACTGGAATATACATGCAAATCATTTTGCATAGTACATGACACATTCTAATTTATCATTGCCAGCATCATCATATCAAATTGGCAGGAAGTTCTGATATATCAGGAGCCATCTATTTTGCAACAATAAAACAGCGAACAATTTATACATGCATGATGCAAATGCCTATGACATTCAATTTTCCTTTCCATCTCTAACAGATTTGGAGCAGAAAATGGATGGAAATGGATACTTAACAATGTCACATATGCAGATGCACACACATAAAGTCCAAATAAATTATGATTAATAAAGTTTAAGAAATTATCTTGTTCATTTTTAAGCAATTAAACTTGTAACTTATGAAGTTCATCTGAAGGAAGAAGTTTTTTTTCCAGAATAATTGCCTAATAGGCGTGAACAACTGTATAGGTGGTGGCAGGGAATTTGCTTTTAAGTTATTTATATATGGAATATATGTTTTCTTGACTTTCACATTCAAAAGGCTATTATTTTAATTTGCAATGTTGTGTCACAGTTGTAGTTTAATTGCTGCACATGAGAAATATTCCTGCAAAAAAGATCATTGACTTCTAAAGAAGTGGCTTTCTGTTTATAAATGTATTCTGTCTTTTCCTCTAAAGGATGTATATCAAAATGACAACACAGTAAAAGAGTTTCATAAGATGGCATGTAAAATTTCAAGAGGATTAACTTTTAACTCATGCAAAATGTGAAAAACCTCTTCCTTCCCATGATTCAAAAATATCTCCCACTTGTTAGAGTTCCAGACTATACTTTAAATATGCATGTATTACAAGCATAAAATGATTTGATCATGAGGCTCCACTCTACATATTTCTTCTGCCCTTCCAGTTTTCTGTTTATGAATGGTGACAATCCAACATGTGTTCTGTGACTTTTTTGCCAATGTGTTCTAAGAAGGATGGTTTTAGAGTGGCAGGGAAAAGAAAAGAATACCTTTATGTTTCAATGTTATGTTAAACTAGAAGGAATGTGAACTTCAGAGTAAAAAAAAAAAGCTATCAGATTTGGGACCCTATTTATTATTAATGCTATATGCTAAAAAATCAAATGCACTGTTTATTTTTCCTTTTAAATATTTTTTTCTGTTTCACTTGATAGTAAAGTAAGGGAAAGTGATCCTCTAGTACTCTGTGTTATTAAACATAACACAATGTATGCTAGCCATTTGTCACATACACTTCATTTGTTGAAGTATGATGATTTCTAATTGCCTCTTATAACATTTGATCATTGGATTTTTTGATCACTAAGTAAAAATATTTTCTTAAGAATATCTAGGTTGATGACTTTAAGAGAAAATGACAAAGTAGTAAAATATGAAAAAACACACAGCTAAAGGAATAAAATGTCCATTTAAATATTCTCAGTGTCATATATTTTAGTAGATGAACTAAAACTCTCCTTCTAGAATCAGAAAAAGAAAGTCATTTGGTTTGTTTTTTAAACCATTCACACAAATGAGAAGCTAGAGGCTTAATCAGGTTCCTTATATAGACAGTGATAAAAACATTCAGCTTCTGGATTACTAAGCCTTGAAAATGTACCAGAAATCAAACAGATACTGATTGGTGTTAAATGTAATGCTGTGAAAGAAAACTAGATGTAACACAAGTGAGAAGTATTCATTTTCAATAAGAAACACAGAGTTACAGAGAAGATACAGTTGTGAATCATTCTATTATCATAGAAACTGCAGCAATTTTCACCTATTGCAAAAATAAAATAAAATAGAACTAAAGTAATGTAAGTAGCATCACTGTAATATCATCTGATACTTACAGGGAAATATATGAAATAATTCAACACATATAATCATTAAAGAGAAGGCAAAGAATTCTTATGCAAATTATGTGATACAGCAAATAATATGTTGGCATATATGTCATAAATATAAGTGAAATTACATTGGAATTTTCATATTTATATTACTTTTTCAATTAATAAGAAATTAGAGCAAGATCCCAACTTTTTATGGATATTTTTCTTTAATAGGAATCGATAGCATATGACTCATTTTTCAATTATTGACTCATTTATATTATTTTCTGTAAAGTCATACAGTGTAAAATTCTAATGGAAAATTGAAATTCTGAAGTCATTTAATTTTATCCATTAGCTTTAGCTTCCCAAAGACCAAATGTCTGAAAATTATTACAGCTCATATAACATTCAATAAATGTAAGATTTCTTTTTTCAAAAGCTGCACTAATTTAGACTTAACATGAAAAGACATACTTTTGGGGAATCGAGGTGGATTGTCATTGACGTCAGTGAGGGTGATGTTGACTACTGTCGTTCCGGCTAACCCTCCCAGTTGTCCGCCCATATCCTTGGCTTGGATGAGGACCTGGTATTGTTCTTTGACTTCCCTGTCCATATTTGGCAAAGCTGTTCTAATAACACCTTAAGGAGAAAAAAAAAAGATAAATATCACAAATGTTGTGTTTTCCAAAATACTCTGCAAGAAGAAAATGTTCATATCTAGATTCACGAGCAAAGTTATGCTAACAAAAATTATTTATCTTTTAAAAAATGACAGACCCAAAATGTCCTATTATTACAATATAATTAAAAAGATTATGGTTAACAGTCATAAAACGAAATGTTGTACAGCATTATAGAATGTGGTTAAAGAACAATGTATCAGCCCTAGAAGATGTTCATCATTCAGTAAGTCAACTGTGTCAGCCATGATTTATACAGAATGATCCTCTTTAAAAGATAATGACCTTACTAAACAATATAGATAAATACATATATACCTAAACATTTAAGTGTTTATAATGAACATGAGATTTCCAAAGAAAGACATTTTCTTCTTTCTTATCTTTATTGTCTAGGATACATTTATTACTTTACTTTTTTAAATATACGAAATACATGCTATTTTATCTTTCAGCTTTCCTGTTTTTTAGCCACAGATTTTTCACTTAGATTTCATTACACTTTGCCATTTTAGGGACCTTGTCTTTTTGACACCAAGTTCCTTCCACATCCAGGTTAGTGTCTGCCATTTAGATGAACTAAACAAGAATGGACTGACCAACTGACTAGTTGAATGGCTGGCTGAATGAATGAATGAATGAATGAATGAATGAATGAATGACTCTATAAATATTTAAATTTATAATCATGAATCACACAGTATATATGCACATTTACATATCTACTCATTTTCCACCCTTATGTATAAGTGTAGAACTAATTTATTTTTATACTGATTCACAGTGAAATATCTGAAACTTTCTGGATTTTTTGCAAATAAAATTATGAATAAATTTTATACCCAATTCCCATCTATAGCCAATGGTTTTAGGGAGAGATTTCATAGCATCTGTCTTAAACCCAAGTGTCTTTGATTGTGTTGTTTCTTAAATGAAGTAGCATATATGAATAACAAACATAATATCAACTGTCAACACAAAGTATAGCATCCAAATCACAAACTGAATATACAACCCCATTTTATCTGTACTTGCCGCTATCAACTTACCAAATGCTGTTTCATTGCTCATTCAGACTCAACTACAATCTAAGATTTTTTCTGACCCTTGGCAGGAAATGTTTGCAAAAAAGTCAACCTCTATTTTCTGCTACTGCTGTTTTGTTTATATATCAGTACTGGAACTCTTTTTTTTTCGATCTGTTTTTCCTCTCTTCAGCTCAGATGCCTGATGTTTCATTTTCAAGTCTCTTAACTGAGATACTTGTCTGCATTGCAGCGGCCTCGTCCTACTGCCTTAAGCTACATGGCAACCTGCCTTAGAATGTTTAGATTTTCTAGATAAATGCCTGGTTTTAATTCATGTGCATGCTGTATTGTTCTGCTGTTGACCAGATCTCTCTTTCTCTCTTTACTCAGTTTATTTCCAATGTGAAATCTTTATATTCTTACATGTATATATATATATATATATATATATATATATATAATTTTAACTTTACTCAATTCATTTTTGACTTGAAAATTTATAATGTACATTATATATGTCTTTTACTTTATTTTACATATAAATAGATATATAATGTTTATATACACATAAACATTAAGATGCTATGAGAGAGCCAATAATCATCATCACACTTATTTAAGACTAGATTTTTTGTCTGATGATTTATTCCAATTATCATCAAGACCCCAAACCTCCCTGCTCTCCTCCATCCTGTGTGGGACAGATGACCTATCTGCTCTTTCTAGCCTTCTTTTTAATGGAATGCTGCTCAACTGGAAGACATGTGTTAGACTTTAGAGAGAGGAAAGTATTATATATGTAGAAATCTCCACTAAGGGCCATGCTGTGTTTCCCCTTTCCCACCACCTCTTCCATTTAGGAAGCATTATACCAGAGAAATAAATGAGCATCTGTACAATTTTTTAAGAGTTCAGTCGGGAAACAAGCGGACTACAAAGTTCCATGTGAAAACCAAGTGGACTACAAAGTTCCATGTGAGAAAAGAATCTCTTAACATTGTAGTCTGTTGAAAACTCCTTGAGGGGAAAAAAGTCTCCTTTTCAGGAAGTTATTCTTCTTATGGTCACCCGTTGTTTACTAACTGCCCAACATTTAAATCCAAACACACAGAAGCAGATTGGGTGGTCGTCAGCAAGGAAGAACCTTGCAGAGGACTGGCCTCAGTGTTTCCATGCTAGAACACAACCAGCAGAAGAAATGTTATATTCCGTTATTCCAGCTCTTAGACTTAAGTTCATTTGTCCATCTCCACATTTCAGTATTTGTATAAAGATACTGTAACAGTTTACTATGATAATAGCTGAAGGCTAAAAAGACACCGTGCATTTTATAGAACAGTAAAAATACTTCACAGTAATGATATGCACTTTAATTATTTTGATATAATTCTGAAATAAATCTTACATTTGGAGAAGAAAAAAAAGAGCAGATGGGCAAGTATATATTGATTCTTAATATGATTTGAATATCTTGTACCTAATGAACTTTCCAACATATATAATCAAGATAAGTAGAGTAAAAACAAGAATGAGAAAAATAGTCAGATTTTATTTCTGCCAATATGAATGGAATTATACAGTTGAGTGGGTTTTAAACCTAAAGTGATGCATCAAAGGATGCTGGTCTACCAGGGCATACAGTCACTCTCACGTTGTAGGCAAGCCCCTATCTTAGTGGATCTCAGTTTATCATGTAAAAATGGGTTAAATACTCTGATGATAATATTTTGAGATGAAAATAATATGATACTATATGTGAAAAATCATAAAATATTGCATATGATAATCGAGGATATAGTTTTACATGAGCTATTTCTTTCTGGAATTGAAGGTTGAATTGCAGGATTGTGACATGGGACACATGACTCAGTCAGCATGGGTACTAAAATACATGTTTCACTCATGCACTGTTGTCAGGTTTGAGGGTGTAATGGTGAGAACTCTTCCATTTGTTCAGTGCTGAGCACTCTTCCCACACTGCCTCATGCAGTAGTCTTCACCACCAAGCTGCACGTATTTCCAGTCCCCTGTCATTCCTACAGACCTACTGTGGTAACTGTAGCTACTGTTACTCTCTCTCCAGATTGTGTCCCATCCCTTATGGTTTCCTTACACGCTGCTCACACCTTAATGAAGAGACCGCGTATTAAACTAATCTCACATCATCCAGCTGGGTTTCATCTGTTTCCATTGGGGATGATAACTGATACAGTCTCTGCACAGGGTTCTTTCATGAATGGACATTTAATGGGTATGTGCTCATGTGGAATGGCAAGGAGACCATAAAGAACTTCTTAAATAATTGGGCTACTTTCAGATGGTGATTAAGGTTACAAGGAAAATGAAATCAAGTGCCTTTGAAGGCGGTGTTCGAAAGGTCCTCTCTGAGCAAAGTCTTTAGGCCTGCAATCCCAGAAAGGTCAGGGAGGTAGATCTAGAAAGAACACAGGAAGAACATCTCAGGAGAGCACCACTGCTTCAAATCACGGTAGAAGAGCCGGTATGGCTGCAGCACACTGCTGCGGGAGGGGCAGTATAAAATAAGACCACAGGAGAAAGAAGAAGTAATAGAGTGGTTTCAAAGACAGATAAACCTTCTGGGGAACTATCTTGAAAATCAGGTGGGAGTACATCAAACTAAAAGTCTTCTGCACAGAAAAAGACACAAGCAACAGTATGAAAAGGCACCTTATGGAATGGGACAAAATATCTGTAAATCATATATCTGATAAGGTGTTAACATCCAAAATGTGAAAGAACTCATACAACTCTCTAACAACAATAAAAAAAAAGTCTTATATAAAATTGAGCAGAAGTGCTGAATAGACATTTTTCCACAGAAGTTGTACAAATGGCCAACAGGTACATGAAAAGGTGCTCAGCATCAATAATCATCAAGGAAATGCAAATTAAACCACAATGAGATATTTTTTTCACACTTGTTAGAATGGTTCTCATAAAAAGACGAGATGACAAATGTTGGCAAGGTTGTGGAGAAAAGGGAACCCTTGTGCACTATTGGCAGGATGTAAATTACTGCAGCCATTTATGTAGAACCGTGTGGAGAGTCCTGAAAAAAAATTAAAAATAGAAGTACCATATCATCCAGCAATTGCTCTTCTGGGTATATATGCAGAGCAAATGAAAATAAGATCTCAAAGAGATATCTGCACCTCCATGTTCATTGCTGTATTAGTCACAATAACCAGGAAGATATGGAAACAAATTATGTGAACATCAACAGATGATTGGATAAAGACGTTGTGTAAATATATATATACATACATACATACATACACACAAATGAAATATTATTCAATCATGAGAATGAAGGAAATCTGCTATTTGCAACAACATGGATGGCCTTGAGGGCATTATGCTAAGTGAAATAACTGAGAGAAAGATTAATACTCTATAATATCACTTTTAGGCAAATCTAAAACAGCTGAACTTAGAAACAGAGAGTAGAATGGTGGTATATAGAGAATATGGGGTGAGGGATAAGGAACTGTTGGTCAAAAGCACAGACTTCCAGTTATAAGATAGGTAAATTCTGAGTTCCGGGAAGATGGCGGCGTGAGCAGGGCAGCAGAAATCTCCTCCCAAAACCATATATATCTATGAAAATACAGCAAATACAACTATTCCTAAAAGAGAGACCAGAGTATACAGGAGAGCCTGCACCTGAGAGGACTCGGCACCCTGTGAAGCGGGTAAGATACGGAGCCGAGTCCCGGGGGGACCCAAGCACTCCCCCACCCCAGTGCATCAGCGGGAGGAGAGGATTCAGAGCTGGGAGGGAGTGGAAGTACAACCCTGTGAAATAACCAGCCCTGGTGATTTGCGACAGGAGCGCTGACACACATCGCGCAGTGTATCGGATATTGGAGAGGCAGAAGGTGCAGGTTTTTAGCTGGGAACGCACCCGGGTCCTTGCAGCAGGCTCTGCAGGACAAAAGAAAAGTGCGTGCTTTTTTTTTGGCGGTCATAAAGAGGCAAGAGCACAGGATCGTCCCAGAACACTTGGCCCAGCAGGCTGGGAGTCCTGAGGAATTACGGACCCCTTGGCTGGCAACTGGGAAAAAGTAGCCACACTGAAACTTCACACAGAGAACAGCCTCCATCCGTTCCCACCCCAGCCAGAGGTACAAATGAACTGCAGAACTACACGGCTGCGGCTGCAGAATAGTGGAGCAACAGCGCCACCTACAGCATCCTTACAAAATCTACTCCCGGTGGGCATGTTTTTTGAGTTTTTTTTCCTTTCTTTTCTTTTCTTTTCTTTCTTTCTTTTTTTTCCCTTTTCTTTATCTTCCTTCTCTTTTTTTTGTTCTGTTTTGTTTTGTTGTTTAAAGTCTTAAGGAGCCCAGCTGACATACGTGGCATCTACCAGTGACCACTTCTATTGCCTTGAAAAGACAGAGGAATATGGTACAGACAAAGCTCACCCAACCCAGACAACACCAGAGAGGGAGCCTGAAGGGATGGAAATGCACAAACTTCCTGAAAAAGAATTCAGAATAAAAGTCATAACCATGCTGATGGATCTACAGAGAAATATGCAAGAGCTGAGGGAGGAAGTGAGGGAAGTCAGGAAAGACAATGCAGAAATGAGACAAGCCATTGATGGGCTTAGCAGAAGACTGGACGAGATGAAAGAGACTGTTAATGGAATAGAAATCAGAGAACAGGAATACAGAGCACCTGAGGCAGAGAGAGACAAAAGGATCTCTAGGAATGAAAGAATATTAAGAGAACTGTGTGACCAATCAAATGGAACAGTATTCCCATTATAGGAGTACCAGAGGAAGAAGAGAGAGAAAAAGGGATAGAAAGTGTCTTTGAAGAAATAATTGCTGAAAGCTTCCCTATGCTGGGGAAGGAAAGAGTCTCACAGTGCACAGAAGCCCACAGATCTCCCAACACAAGGGGCACAAGGAATACAACACCAAGACACATAATAATTAAAATGGCAAATATTAAAGATAAAAACAGAGTATTAAAGGCAGCTAGAGAGAGAAAAAAGATCAAGGACAAAGGAAAACCCATCACACTATCATCAGACTTCTCTATAGAAACCTTACAGGCCAGAACAGAATGGCATGATATATTTAACACAATGAAACAGAAGGGCCTCGAACCAAGAATATTGTATCAAGCACAATTATCACTTAATATGACGGAGGGATTAAAGAATTTCCAGACAAGCGAAAGTTGAGAGAATTTGCCTCCCATAAACCACCTGTACAGGACATCTTAAAGGAACTGCTCTAGAGGGAAGCACTCATAAGGCTAAAAAGATGTCACCAGAGAAAATAAAATCATAGCAAAGAAAGCAGACCATCCAATACTAACTAAAGGCCAAGAAGAAAACACCTAGTATATAAAAAATGGAGAAGGGAGAATAAGAAGGGAGAGAAATAAAGAAACATCAGACTGTGTTTACAATAACTTAACAAGAAAGAAAGTTAAGTTAGATTGTTACATAGTAAAGAAGCAACCCTTGAACCTTTGGTAACCACGAATCTAAAGCCAGCAATGGCAATAAGTACATATCTATCGATAATCACCCAAATGTAAATGGACTGAAGGCACCAATCAAAAGACACAGAGGAACAGAACGGATAAAAAAGCAAGACTCATCTACACGCTGCCTACAAGAAACTCACCTCAAACCCAAAGATATACACAGACTAAAAGTGAAGGGATGGAAAAAGATATTTCATGCAAACAACAAGGAGAAAAAAGCCAGTGTAGCAGTACCTGTATCAGTCAAAATAGACTTCAAAACGAAGAAAGTAGCAAGAGATAAAGAAGGACATTACATAATGATAAAGGGGTCAATCCAACAAGAGGATATAACCATTATAAATACATATGCACCCAATACGGGAGCGCCAGCATATGTGAAACAAATACAACAGAATTAAAGGAGGAAATAGAAAGCAATGCATTCTTTTTCGGGAACTTCAACACACCACTCACTCCAAAAGACAGATCAACCAGACAGAAAATAAGTAAAGACACAGAGGCACTGAACAACACACTAGAACAGATGGATCTAACAGACATCTACAGAACTCTACACCCAAAAGGAACAGGATACACATTCTTTTCAAGTGCACATGGAACATTTTCCAGAATAGACCACATACTAGGCCACAAAAAGAACCTCAGTAATTTCAAAAATATTGAAATCCTACCAACCAACTTCTCAGATCACCAAGGTATAAAACTAGAAATAAATTTTAGAAAGAAATCAAAAAGGCTGACAAATACATGGAGACTTAACAACATTCTCCTAATTAATCAATGGGTTAACGACCAATCAAAACAGAAATCAAAGAACATATGGAGACTAATGACAACAACAACACAAAGCCACAACTTCTGTGGGACGCAGCAAAGGCAGTTTGAAGAGGAAACTATATTGCAATCCAGGCCTATTTAAAGAAGTAAGAACATTCCCAAATGAATAGTCTAAAGACACAATTACTGAAATTGGAAAAAGAAGAACAAGTGAGACCCAAAGTCACCAGAAGGAGGGACATAATAAAGATGAGAGAAAATAAATAAAATTGAGAAGAATAAAACAATAGAAAAAAATCAATGAAACAAAGAGCTGGTTCTTTGAAAAAATGAACAAAATAGATAAACCCCTAGCCAGACTCATTATGAGAAAAAGAGAATCGACACACATAAACAGAATCAGAAATGAGAAAGGAAAAATATCGACAGATCTCACAGAAATACAAAGATTTATAATATTATGAGAATCTATATGCGAACAAGCTGGAAAACCTAGAAGAAATGGACAACTTTTCAGAAAAATACAACCTTCCAAAACTGACTAAACAAGTAACAGAAAAACTAAACAGACCAATCACAAGCAATGAAATTGAAGCAGTAGTCAAAAAACTACCCAAGAACAAAACCCCCGGACCAGATGGGTTCACCTCTGAATTCTACCAGACATATAGAGAAGAAATAACACCCATTCTCCTTAAAGTTTTCCAAAAAATAGAAGAGGAGGGAATATTTCCAAACTCATTCTATGAAGCCAACATCACTCTAATACCAAAACCTGGCAAAGACCTCACCTAAAAGAAAATTGCAGACCAATATCCCTGATGAAGGTAGATGCAAAAACACTCAACAATATATTAGCAAACCGAGTTCAAAAATACATCAAGAGGATCATACACCATGATCAAGTGGGATTCATCCCAGGGATGCAAGGATGGTACAACATTCGAAAATCCATCAACATCATCCACCACATCAACAAAAAGAAGAACAAAAACCACATAATCATCTCCATAGATGCTGAAAAAGCATTTGACAAAATTCAGCATCCATTCCTGATTAAAACTCTCAACAAAATGGGCATAGAGGGCAAGTACCTCAACATCATAAAGGCCATATATGACAAACCCACAGCTAACATCATACTTAACAGCGAGAAGCTGAAAGCTTTTCATCTAAGTTCAGGAACAAGACAGGGATGCCCACTCTCTCCACTGTTATTCAACATAGTACTAGAGGTCTTAGCCACAGCAATCAGACAAAACAAAGACATACAAGGCATCCAGATTGGTAAAGAAGAAGGTAAATTGTCACTATTTGCAGATGACATGATACTGTACATAAAAAACCCTAAAGACTCCACCCCAAAACTACTAGAACTAATATCTGAATTCAGCAAAGTTGCAGGATACAAAATTAACACACAGAAATCTGTTGCTTTCCTATACACTAATGATGAACTAACAGAAAGAGAAATCAGAAAAGCAATTTCATTCACAATTGCATCAAAAAGAAAAAAATACCTAGGAATAAACCTAACGAAGGAAGTGAAAGACCTATACTTGGAAAACTACAAGATACCCCTAAGAGAAATTAAAGAGGACACTAAAAAATGGAAATTTATCCCATGCTCTTGGCTAGGAAGAATAAATATTGTCAAAATGGCTGTACTACCTAAAGCAATCTATAGATTCAACGCAATCCCTATCAAAATACCAACAGCTTTCTTCAATGAACTGGAACAAATAATTCTAAAATTTATATGGAACCAAAAAAGATCCCGAATAGCCAAAGCAATCCTGAGAAGTAGGAATAAAACAGGGGGAATTACACTCCCTGACTTCAAGCTCTACTACAAAGCCACAATAATCAAGACAATATGGTATTGGCACAAAAACAGACCCACAGACCAGTGGAACAGAATAGAAAATCCAAACATTAACCCAAACATATACAGTCAATTAATATTTAATAAAGGAGCCTTGGATATACAATGGGGAGATGACAGCCTCTTCAGCAGCTGGTGTTGGCAATACTGTACAGCTACATGTAAGAGAATGAAACTGGACTACTGTCTAACCCCATACACAAAGGTAAACTCAAGGTGGATCAAAGATCTGAATGTAACTCATGAAACCATAAAACTCCTAGAAATAAATATAGGCAAAAATTTCTTGGACATAAACATGAGCGACTTCTTATGGACATATCTCCCCGAGCAAGGGAAACAAAAGAAAAAATAAACAGGTGGGACTATATGAAGCTGAAAAGCTTCTGTACAGCAAATGTCACCATCAGTAGAATAAAAAGACATCCTACAGTATGGGAGAATATATTCATAAATGACATATCCGATAAGGGGTTGGCATCCAAATTATATAAAGAACTCATGCACCTCAACAAACAAAAAACAAATAATCCAATTAAGAAATGGGCAGAGGACATGAATAGACACTTCTCCAAAGGAGAAACTCAAATGGCCAACAGGCACATGAAATTATGCTCCACATCACTAATCATCAGAGAAATGCAGATTAAAACCACAATGAGATATCACCTCACACCAGTGAGGATGGCCAACATCCAAAATACAAACAACAACAATGTTGGTGAGGATGTGGAGAAAAGGGAACCCTCTTACACTGCTGATGGGAATGCAAATTAGTTCAACCATTGTGGAAAGCAGTATGGAGGTTCCTCAAAATAGAAATACCATTTGACCCAGGAATTCCACTCCTAGGAATTTACCCTAAGACTGCAGCAGCCCAGTTTCAAAAAGACATATGCACCCCTATGTTTATTGCAGCACTATTTACAATAGCCAAGAAATGGAAGCAACCTAAGTGTCCATCAGTAAATGAATCGATAAAGAAGAGGTGGTACATATACACAATGGAATATTATACAGCCATAAGAAAACAAATGCTACCATTTGCAACAGCATGGATGGAGATAGAAAGTACTATGCTCAGTGAAATAAGCCAAGCCAAAAAAGAGAAGTACCAAATGATTTCACTCGTATGTGGAGTATAAGATCAAAGAAAAAACTGAAGGAACAAAACAGAAGCAGACTCACAGAACCCAAGAACGGACTAATAGTTACCAAAGGGAAAGGGACTGGGGAGGATGGGTGGGAAGGGAGGGATAAGGGGGAAAAAGGGGCATTATGCATATATAGTGTGGGTGGGGGGCACGGGGAGGGCTGTACAACTCAGAGAAGACAAGTAGTGACTCTATAGCATCTCACTATGCTAATGGACAGTGCCTGTAATGGGGTTGGTGGGGGTGACATGATGAAGGGGGTAGTTTAATAACCATAATATTGCACATGTAATTGTAGATTAATGATACCAAAATAAACTGTAAAAAAATATATAGGTAAGTTCTGGGGATCTAATGTACATCATTAGGTCATATAATTATATCATGCACCTCATATAATTTCCATGGTAATTATAGTTAATATTACTGTATTATATATACTTGAAAGTTGCTAACCGAGTAGGTCTTAAAAGTTATCACCACAGAAAAAAATGCTAATCATGTGACATGATGGAGGTGTTGGCTTACACTGTGGTGGTAACCATTTTGCAATATATAAGTTTATCAAATCAACATGTTGTATATCTTAAATTTACACAATATTATATGTCAATTACGTCTGACTAAACCAGGGAAAATTATGAGACTATTCATATAAATGATAAATGATAAATAATAGATAAATTAGATGATAAAGATACATGATAGATGATAGATAGATAGATAGATAGAGAAAAAGATAGGGAACAATGGATGAATGGCTCTGTTTCCCACTCATTGGGAATTAGGGTTCAGAGGGCCTGGACCATTAATCTGTTCTGAAAAGATCAGCCATAATGGTGAGGTCAGAGCATGAACTAGATCATACTACCCTGCCATTCTGAAATCCTCAGAGACTGTCCAGGTCACTGAGAGTGAAGTCCTCACATAATGGATCAATCTTCCCACTCAACCATCTGATGGGATCTTCCACGATTCTCTTCTTCACCCACTAGAGCTTTGTACACTCTCATTCCTGTGCCAGAAATGTACTTCCTGAGGTATACTCAGCAGCTTCTTCACTTCATACATAGCTTTTCTCAAACCCATCTTCATAGGACTTTTCTGGTCATTTTATCTAAAATTCTATTAAAATTCTGATTTATTTTCCCATTCTTTCTGTAACAAATTACCACAAACTTAGTTGCCTAAAAACAATACAGATTTATCTTATAATTATGGAAATCAGAAGGCGAGCATGCGTGAGCAGCTAAAATCAAGGTGTTAACAGGATATCCTTTCTGAAGTCTTATGATCTTCTAGAAGAGTCCTGAACTCTGGCCCTGGCTCTCTTCTTCCATCTTCAAAGGTAACAGCACAGCATTTCAAGTCTATCTCAGACTCTGACATGCCTGCCTTCCTCTTATATTTTTTAAGGACACATGTAATTAATTTGAACCCACACACATAATATAGAAAAATCTCCTCAGCTTATCTGCAAGTAATTTTTAACACTAATTCCATCTGCAACTTTAATTCCTCTTTGCCATGTACAAAACATAATCACTCGTCCCAGAAATTAGGCCATGGACATAACTGGGGCATCATCATCCTGCACACTGCACATATCCCTCCCCAGCATTTCCTGTGCCCTTTTGCTACTTCATCATTTTCTTCTTAGCCTTCATTTGCTATTCAACGCACTACATACTTCACTTATTAAATCTGTTTGTTTTGTGTTTCCTCAAGTACATTGTATATTTCTGAAGATGGAGTTTTTGTCTTTGGTTTTTTTCCTTCCCTGCAGGACAATTAGTGCTAGAACAATACCAGGCACATAGTAGGCACACAATAAATATTAGTAAAATAAATATATTAACATACACCAAAGCTTAGGTAACATACAGAGGACATGAAGAGTTATTTCTATTGGACACAGAAAAAAAGCATGTATCCTCCAAGAAAGTTTGTGAGTTAATTCATTACTAGTATTCTTGGTCATTACTGATGACTGATCATGAATACACTCATGATGTAATTTTGAGTAAGATGAAGTTGTTAGTATAGAACCTTATGTATTATAATTGGTGAATTCATGAAAAAGAAAAAAAATTCTATTAAAGGCTATTTTTGCACCTGAAAATGATCTCTCAGTAGATCACAGACTAGTGTTGGATATGTCATGATTTTTAATTTTAAATAAGTATTTAGAGGATACATTAGAAAATATGTTTTTAATCAGACTATAGTTGATATACAATATTGTATTGGTTTCAGACAGAACATAATGATTTGCTGATTATATACATGTCTAAATGCACACCAAAGTAAGTGTAGATACCCCCTCCTAACATACCAGGATATTACAGAATCATTGGTTATATTCTCTATGCTATACTTCCATCCCTGTGACTCATTTATTTTATAATTTGATCTGTACCTCTTTATCCCCTTTACCTACTTCACCCATCCCGCACTGCCCCCCCCAATGGCAACCAGCAGTGTTGTCAGTATTTATGGGTCTATTTCTTTTTTGTTTTGTTTTTAGATTCCACATATAAGTGAAATCATATGATAGTTGCTTTCTCTGTCTGACTTATTCACTTAGCATGAAATATATGTTAACATACACATCTGTTAGGAATAGCTAATAGATGGTAGGTAGGAAAGCCAAAAAAAAAAGGGATAGTTAAAGATGGGAACTTTAGCAGTGACAATGTAAGTTTCTTTTTCTCAATTCCACAGCTTAATTGTATTTAAAAACAGTTATGGAGACCTGCTTTTGCAGCAGTTTATATGAAAATTTCCTCAGCTTCATTTTGTTAAAGTCCTAGAGTACCTAAAATGTAAAATGGACTTTTAACAGTTAGTGAATTCCTAAACAAAAATGTTGTGTCTGCCACGATACAGATGAGGTATATGGGTTTTTTAAATTTTGTTGCCAATGATAAATTTTGAGCACAAGAAGACTTATCAAGTTCTCTTCAGTAGGAAGGAAATTTAGAGACCATATGGTCCAACTTCCCATATGTAATATGCCTTAACTCTTCTTTAAGACTCAGGAATCACTTTCCTAGGAGTTCCTTCTTTCCTCAAGAAGTTTCCTCCCTCATCAGACCAGATCTCATGCCCAGCAGTAGCATTATATAACATAGAATTTTATCCTACAAAACTCAAATGTAACCTTCTATGGATCTAATGACCTCCTCACCCAGTAGATGAGAATCTACTTGATTTGAGGATCTACTTGATTTTGAGGATCTACTTAATTCATGTTGATATCCTAGTAGCAATGCACCTGTGAGGCTCTTGGTTATAGACAAACATGCATCAAATGAATTCATATTCAAATCCAGCATTGATAGCTCATTGCTTATAATCTGCCTTTACACTTCCAGTAATGTGAAGTTCACAATCTCCAGAGGTGCCCCTCTTTATTTGTGGACAAGTATTAACATCCTTTTTTATATATTAAGCCAGCATTCTTTCTTCCTGTAACTCATCCCAGGCATTGATAGCCTTTTTCCTCTAGAGGACCACAGAATACAGCTAGTTTCTGTTCTACATAACAGCTTGACAACTTCCTAAAGGTATCTGTCACATCCCCTGGAATGATCCTTTCAAGGCCAAACATTCTTAGCTCTATCAGTTGATGTATGCATTCTACGATTTCTAAAATAAGGCAAGTGGAGTTCACACAGAATACTTGTGAAGTGTAACAATGCAGAATACAAGGAAACCATTGTCTGCTGTACATTTTTAGTTATGTAATTTTACTACACATATGTAAAATGTAAAATAGGTATTATTATCTTAATAATTGTTTATTTCTCTGTTGCATTTTTTCTTATACTCATTAATATCTATTCCTTTCCTTGCTCTTGTTATGTCCATAATCATTACTTTCTTAATGCAAAAAGATTTAAAGGAGTAACTACTTTTTGTATTTGCATACTCTTATTTTGTCCTTGAAGAAAGAAGATAATCTATCTCTCACCAGCACTAACTGAGGGGTCTGAATCCTGAAGGAATTCACTCTGAATTAATATCAAAGCATTTTCAAATCATAAAATAATTGTAAATATTTATAAAATAGTATAAAAGATCAGTTCAAAGTACAAACTCTAACCCATGCTTCAATTTTATTATGGAGCTTTAAAGCACCAACACATTTTCAAGGACTTGAAAGAATAAACACCAGTCAGGATATGAAAGGAGGCTTCACTTAGGACACAGGCATGAAGATTATAATCTCTTAATAAAAGGTGATAGTTGAACACAGACAGCAAAAATCTTATGAAACTGTCAGTTCTCTTCACAACTTTTATCAGATTTCCCTAAACAGAAGCTAAGACAGTATCACAGAGCATGAAATGCCAGAATAGTGAATAAAAGGATAAAGAAGAATGTAGCTCATGTTTATTACTCCATTCTCACTCAGTTGTTTGCATATGAATTCTATAAATGTATATATAAAAACATAAAATAAAAAAATGTATAAATGCACATTGCTCTTGACAATGCACATAAGTGAAAAGGTATTGATGAAGGAGTCCTGGAGATGGATGGGAGTGATGATGCATAACAATGTGAATGGACTTAATGCTACTACATTGCACACTTAAAATGGTTAAAAGGGTCAATTTGATGTTATGTATATTTTACCACAGTAGAAAAAATTTTAAAGTCTATAGATTTATAAAAGGTTGATCTAAAATAATATCATAATGCTTTCTCAAGTAGAGCTCAGATCATTTAGAAAAATACAACATATCATCACCACATGATACACAAAATGGCAATATCTAGTCACCCAACCAAAATTTGTTTTTGAACTCATTTAAGGAAAACTTTTAATGCTTTAAAAGAATCTCAAACATGAAATCATGAGGACAATCATTTATAGTAATGTATATTTTCCTAAATGAACTAATTCTGTTGTCAGTGCTATGAGATGTTTAGCATCCTGATTCCATGCACTGGATAAAATATTACAGTGTCTATTATTAATGGTTTAGAGATTATACATGTTTTACTAATGTATAATAAAAATTAAGTATAAATATATATATAGCAATATAACATGCTAATGTGACATTTTAATGTTTTATAAATGTTTTATAGATTCATCTACATTTTAGTTTCTTAAATGCCATTTAATAATTATTTGAGGGATAAACATGAATGTGTCTGAACTTTAATTCGCAGTAAGTAATTTAAGCCAAATAATTGCCAAATTAGCTAATTTTAAAGAGAGCGGTTATTCCTAGGCTTATTTCATAGAATGGATCAATTTGTATTGTTTATAAATAAGCTTGCCACAGTCACTTAGATCAAGATGCTGGGAATGTTTGTCAAACAGCAATGTTAATGAGGAAATATTTTTTATTTCCTCATTCCAAATGATTGATAAATGGTTATATTTATCTTCATAAATATTTAGGCACCAGAAGTTTTGATGAGACTCTTCCTTTAAAAATTTTTCAAACTGTTTTCCATACTCAAACATGGAAAATTTTAGATAATATTAGTTTTTCATGCATTTTATTTAATAACAGCAAAAGGAATCATAAAAGGAAGCTATATGGCTGGAACAAATGGAGACTGTTTCTGAGAAATTGCAATTACCCTTGATTTTTGATTTACTGTTATGTACCACAAGGTGATAAATTTGACAAAAAGTCTTCTTAATGGGTTCTGTGCATGAAGAACTAGTTATCATTCTATTAATGAAGTGCCCTGTCATCCACTCCTTTCCTGTCTAGTGTTCTGAGGCATTGTTAGTATCCAGACTTCTGTCTCCAGTGAAAATCAATAGTTCAAAAAATCTATTCTATAGTTTATGCCAGAGCTGTTTCACCTTTAGTTCAAATAATAGGCATTATATGAAAATATAAACATACAGTTATAAAAGTCATATAATGAATATATGCACTCTTTTGTAAGATGGTATTTCCCAAAGGCATTAGAATTCATCTCAAGTTGATACTGAACAACTATGTCAATGGGAGAGCAAGTGTTTTGACTCATATCATTGCTGTCTGTCTAGTATAAATTTGACTATAGCAACTATTTTCTTAATTCATGCTTTATGCTTAAGTTCACCTTTTTATGATTTTATTTTGCTTTTTTTAGATATTGGCTCTACCATTAGCTATTTCACCAATATTAAATCTTTAGTCTTCCTTGGGCCACATCTCTCAGAATACATAAATTCACTTATTCAATAGATCTAATCTCTGCAAACAAGTCAGTGTACTCTACTACTGAACTTTCCTTTCCACCAGCCTCTACACACTCACCTCTGAGGAGTGCTTCACAGAGGCTGAAGGGATCTAAGTGACATACATTGTCCATACTTCTGTTTCTGGTCAGATTATCCACGATGGTACATTTGGAAAAGATAGTTAATTATATAAGAAAAAAAATAACCCATAACATCCCCATATGATAAATGGGTGTATACTATTTTAGACAATTTCCCTTCATTATTTTTCTTCACTTTTGTTGTACTGTCTAAAGCTTCGTAATTCCTCTGGAACATTGGGCCATTGTAAGTATCACTGAACAACTTTTCAAATTCTGTCCTCAACAAATTTTCCCTTTTTTTCCAAAAGTATATATGATTTTCCCACAGTAAACAACAACCATAAAACTTCTTTAATCCCAATATTGCCAAACCTCTTATCTTCACTGGCAACTTTCTTGAAAATAGCTTCTATTGTAGATACAATTTCCCCAGCATGCATTCACCCTTATTTGACACTCTGGCTTTTGATCTCAGACTCTATTTCCAAACCAAAAGAGCACCTTTGCCCTAAACCTTTCTAGAATATCTTCAGCACTGACATTCCCTTCTTAAAGAACTGGTGCTGTCTTTATTACAATCTATTGCTTTTTAGGCTTACAAAAAAGAGAGACTCCCTGCCTTATTCCCTTAACTTTTATGACTTCTGTACCCCTATTGACTTGATGAAGAGGTTAGAAGTGAAGAGAGAACGACAGGTTCAGTTGACAGAAAGTTTTCAGGATCTCTAATTCTGCTTCCTTGACTTTATATTTCCAGGCAACATTAATACATGGCTAACTATTAATTAACCTATATCAAATTGGTATTCCAGATTTTAGCACACATTTATGAGGAAATATACATTTTGAAATGTTTAGCCTATTTGCATATATAGTGTCTGAAATTGGTACCTTTCAAATCAGTGTAGCTCTACAAGATTTATTTACAGATTTAAAAAGTGACTTATTAATCCAATCCCTTAACAATTTATTCCATTATGTTAAGCTAATGTAATAAATGATATTGAATTCAATATGCAATATATTGTGATGTAGTATATGAGTTGATAAAATAACTGTCATTGTGGAGTTTCTGCTTTAACAGTGTCACGGAACACCTCCTTTGATCACTGGTTAGCATGACTGGATCTCCTCTAAAACCACATAGTATTCAAAAATAAATTCTCTAGAAACAAAGGGGCCTCATTTCACTTAAAAAGGAATGCACAAGTCTTCGATGTGCATATCCTCCTGCCCATTCTATATGTTCCATAATTTCTTATACTAGGCTGTGAAAAACTACAATTTAAATAATTTAATTTAAAAGTGAGACTGGCTTCAAAAACACAGACCAAAAGAATTAGTGACCTTGGCATTCTGAATTTGTCAAACCTTTCCTTTCTCTTTAGGAGCATGTCTATATTAATCCAATCATCCATCCATAACCGTTGATTAATACAGGAATAGAAGCTCCAAGATCTTATCACATGTGCATAAGGCCCCAAACTAAATATAATTGAACCCACCCAAGAGAAACACCCAATTTTAGCCAAAAGGATTAAAAAAAATGCCCAGACTTGACAATTTAAAGTAAAACATACAGAGAATCCCTAACAAATACACTTGATACATATATATGTGCAACAGCTTATATTTACACAGAGTTCAATCCAAGGGAAATAGTTCAGCAGCAAAGTAAGATCTTAACTTCCCTTGCTTAATGTGCAGTACACTGAATCTTCATTGCATATTTGAAGGCAAGTTCCAGTGCCAAGATTTAATCAACATCTAAATATTTGAAGGGATGGTGATAATGTTGTCCCTCATAAAAATTTTACCTGTCTTGGGGTCAATAGAGAAATAAGGTTGTCCCTGAAGAATGCTATAAACGACTCTGGCACTGTTTCCATAGGTCGGGTCATCTGCATCCGTGGCCTTGACCTGGAGCACATATGCACCTGGAAAATAAGACAATATGACTCTAACATCTTTGATTTACAGAGCTCAAGTCATGTATTTTATCTGCCAGACTTCAATTTCCTTTGGTATTTGCCATTTCTCAATGATTCAGTGAGTATAGGATGCACTGAGAATAATTTAACCATTATAACCAAAATGTTGGGCAACAATATAGCTGTTATTGATACATATCTTAACTATCTACTTTAAGAGCTGTGTCTATGTGCAGTAGCTAGATCATTGAAATGAAAGTCATCAGGATAGCTTTATTGATTTGTACACCAAAGAAAACATGACACGGCTTACATTAGCTCATCTGCTTACTGTAGATGTTTTAATTTCACAATTAGGATATCAGTAAAAAAGCTAATAGGTTTAAAAGTTCACTGAACTTTAAAGGGTATGAGTAATTTGCAATTGCAATTTAAAAATCAACAGCTCCATACTAGCATTAGGGAGATTTTAATTAGGACAATATTTGAGAAATTGAGGAAACTAAAATAATTGTAATTATAGCTATAGAAGCACCTGTAGGCCTCAAGACTGAATTAACCTAAAGGTTCATTGAAACAGGAGAACATTAAAGACTATCCAAATTATCTTCAGCTTTTCTCATTTTGGGACACTTGGTTCATATCACTTATGTAGTAAGAGAAGTTGAAATGAGATTTTTTTTACTGTATTTTTGTCATATATATATACGCAAAATCATAGTTAAGTTTTTCCTAAGAACTTTTTGAGTATCTCTTCTTAATATCCTTCTCCAAGTTACTATACTGAGTTCAGAACAAAGCAAAAAAAACTGATCAAACATGATATAAATAAAATAAATATGTTGCTGGTGGTTAGAAAAAAATCTGTACTGAGCATGGAGGGAGTGATATGTACATCCAGATGTATACAATGAGCAGTACATTCTTTATTCCTTGGAGGCATTTGAAGTAACTGCTCAGTTTTAGAGAACAGGATTGCTCCTCTCCATTTAGTTACTCATTCAGGCTCTTGTCTTAAGGCAATAAATTGGAAAAAATGATATCTTCAAGTTTTACTGTAAAAGTTAAGAGAATGAACCATCTCTTCACCTCTCCCGTTTTTGTTGTTGATGTTCTGGTGGTCAAAAATTCAGAAAGATCACTTTCAGTGCCACATTCAGTGCCAAATGCTTTATCTTAAAATGTTTTGGTGAATTTCAGTTATATTCAAAAGATGAAAAAATGTTTTATTATAGCAGTCTTTCCCAGGGAACTTATAGAAGTAGGCAAATGTTTTTAAGTGAAGAGGGATAACTGATAATTCCATCTTCATCAATATTTGTACCATCATTAGTAGTTACTTGACAAATAGCCATTGAGGACCTGTATTAAAGATTCATAAAAGCTATGTCGTCCTCCTTAATGCTGTAGAAATGAACAGTTGCAAAAATAAATTCCCCTCTTCCCTTCCCTTTTCCATGCAGTGATTTTCCTGGAGATCTTCTCTACATTTTTTCACACATATTTTGTATAGACAAAATCTACAAATATTTAATAATGCCCAAATTCTAGGTATCAATATTGCAGTTGCAAATCTAGAGATGATTCTACTCTGAGGATATATTTAAAGAAAAAAAGTATTATATCTGCTAAGAAATATTATTAACAAAATTTAATGAACTTTTACCCAATCCACACTGTATGCCCAATAAGGAGGAAAAAAGATCAATGAGATAGTATCTTCCCTTTCATATTTTTGGTTTTAATATTAATATGAACTTCACTAGGTATGCAGAAAAAAAAACCTTCTTTAAAAGTAGTATTAAATGCTTTGTGTTAATCATTTTTTACTTAAAACTCACAAATTTAAAGGAATAAGTTAAGAAATATTCCCATAGGTCATAGAAGCAGCCAATGTCATTTAATTCCATTTCATGCAACTCCAAAGGATCACTGGATAGTGAACACAACTGCACCTGTAATATACTTCTCCAGTTTCATCCATAGTATCAAAAACAATTGTCTACCCAGTTAGAGAAAAGACTAATAAAAGAGTTTTTTCACTACTAACCAATGTAAGTTATTCGAGAGTTCTTAGAGCTGTTTCTCTAAGTGTCCACCAGAGCACAATTAAACACCATTATACTAGCTTGCTTTGCTGGACACTTCATGATTTTTTCAAGCCAACACGAAAGACAGATTTCATTCTCCCTTCACGAAGAAGACTCCATTAATTATCGGGATATGAGTCTCTGAGCACTATGATGCTCATGGCTTGTATAGCACACCAGTTCCTGACATTATTAAACACAAAGCCCAATAGGTAGGTGCAGGACCTTGTACTTGGAGACAAGTTTAATTTACAAAAAGGAAATAATATAATCAGCGGCATCCTCAAAAACTGCAGGAGCCTTCTAGTAGGAAGCAGTCACCCTGGGATTTACTATCTTAACATTCAAATCCAGGTAGGCTATGTAGCCATTCTAAATGTTTAAGTGCAGAGCACATGTAACTAGCAAAGACACCATTCTTTTATAAGGAGCTTGAGAGAAGAGGCAGGATATGCAGTGGAGAGTTTTGAACCACTTCAGTTTTCCACGTATCATTGTGCTGTTGAGTAGTAAGTAAATCAGCATAATTTTAATAACAAAGCTAATACTAATAAAGTTATAGTAATAAATTCCAAATTTAAGTACTCAAAGAATATATGTTTATATATGAGAATATATATGTATTAATATCATGTTGCTATATGTACTGATATCCATAAAGCAAGGAACAGAGAACGGGAACACCGAGAGTTATAGAACCATCATGAATAAAAAAAGTCATTAGGATTTGATATAAACTGCAACTAAATAAGGGATTCCCTAGAACACCGAAATACCTGTGTTAAAATTCATATTGAAACCTGTTTGGATATAGCTTTTAGTGTATATAAGGTCTGAAAAATTAGTTCTGTATTATAAATTCAGTAATAATATGATGTGATCTCAATCTTTGGCCAATAAATATTCTATCCTATAAAATTCTGAATAGAAAACTCTAATTAAAGAGGGATATATTACCTACATGAATTAATTTCAATCAGTTTGTACTGTTCTCTAATTTATGTTGAAAACACTAACAAAGTGTGGTGTTTGACTTAATAATTCCAATATGCAAATTTATACCTATATTTTATATGATAGTCCCCTCTTATTTCCAAGGGCTGTGTTCCAAGACCCCCAGTGGGTGCCCAAAAGAGCAGATGGTACTGAACCCTATAAATACTGTGCTTTCTCCTATGCATACATACCTATGATAAAGTTTAATTTATCATAGTAGAGTAAGAGATTAAAAACATTAATAATAAAATGGAACAATTGTAACAACATACTACAATAAAAATAGTATAAATCTGGTCTCTTTCTCTCCCAAAATATCTTAACAGCATTGTACCCACCCTTCTTGGCGCAATGGGAGATGATAAAAGGCCTGCATAATGAGATGAAGTGAGGTGAATGATGTAGGCACTGTGATGTAACATTAGGCTACTATTGACTGTCTGACAACATGTCAGAAAGATGATCATCTGCTTCTGGACTGCAGGTAAGTAAAACCATAGAAAGCAAAATGCAGTCAAAGGGTGACTAGTGTACAGGCAATACATACACACAATGACACAAAGAGCAGTTTACCAGTTTCTAATGACTTCTCCTAAACTTATGAGCATTTTTTCTTCCATTCAGTTATTTATTTAACAAATATTCACTGATTTCTTACGGTATGTCAGGCATGTTGTTCAGGATGTTAGGAAAACACCATGAACAAAACTGAGTCTGAAATCCTCAGGAATAACATTCTATCTAGAGGGGAATGGGCAGAGGAACAGATTTCAAAGTAAATAACTAAAGCTATAAACATACATATAGATAGGTATGATATCCCACTGTGATGAGCGTTGAGAAATAAAATGGAGCAGTGTGAGGAAACAGAGAGTGACAAGGACAATTTATATTCTGATCAGGAAAAGCAACTTTTGAGGAGTGTCATTTATGTGGAAACCTGAGTGAAGTGAGTTTATTTATTTTTCTATGAAAGATTATGACATGCAGAAGCAACTCTAGGTACAAAAGGTCCAAGGCAAGGGCTTGTTGGAGCTCTGGCGGGGAATTACAGACCCCTTCGATGTGTCTTGCAAATGAGATGCAAGGGAGAGATGGTGGAGAAGCCACTGTTTTTAAGCCACAGGTATGACTATTCCAGGGTTTAGCTACACCTCCAACATCTACTTAGCTTTAACACATTAAGCTCATAGCTTTAACTCATATCTATCCACTTACCTACTAACCTATATCAATTTTTATTTACATAAAAGAGGTAAGATTCATACATTCTTGAACCTTATTTTATTCATTAAAAAATATCCCAGGTAGAAATGTTATAAAAGCACATAATCATTGTTAAAATAATAAATATGACAAATAATAAAAGCACATAATATTATTTGGAACAAATATCCTTTTTTTTATTTTGGTATCGTTAATATACAATCACATGAGCAACATTGTGGTTACTAGATTCCCCCCATTATCAAGTCCCACCACATACCCCATTACAGTCACTGTCCATCAGTGTAGTAAGAACCTATAGAGTCACTACTTGTCTTCTCTGTGCTATACTGTCTTCCCCGTTCCTGCCCCTACGTTATCTGTGCTAATTGTAATGCCCCTTATTCCCCTTCTCCCTCCCTTCCCACCCACCCTCCCCAGTACCTTTCCCTTTGGTTAACTGTTAGTCCATTCTTGGGTTCTGTGAGTCTGCTGCTGTTTTGTTCCTTCAGTATTTACTTTGTTCTTATACTCCACAGATGAGTGAAGTCATTTGGTACTTGTATTTCTCCACCTAGCTTATTTGACTGAACATAATACCCTCTAGCTCCATCCATGTTGTTGCAAAATGGTAGGACTTGTTTTCTTCTTATGGCTGAATAATGTTCCATTGTGTGTATGTACCGCATCATCTTTATCCATTCATCTACTGATGGACACTTAGGTTGCTTCCATTTCTTGGCTATTGTAAATAGTGCTGCGATAAACATAGGGATGCATATGTTTTTTGAAACTGGGATCCTGCATTCTTAGGGTAAATTCCTAGGAGTGGAGTTCCTGGGTCAAATGGTATTTCTACTTTGAGTTTTTTGAGGAACCTCCATACTGCTTTCCACAGTAGTTGAACTAATTTACATTCACACCAGCAGTGTAGGAGGGTTCCCCTTTCTCCACATCCTCACCAACATTTGTTGTTGTTTGTCTTTTTGGATGTTGGCCAACCTCACTGGTGTGAGGTGATATCTCATTGTGGTTTTAATTTGCACTATGATTAGCAATGTGGAGCATCTTTTCATGTGCCTGTTGGCCATCTTAATTTCTTCTTTGGAGAAGTGTCTGTTCAGATCCTCTGCCCATTTTTTAATAGGGTTATTTGCTTTTTGGGTGTTGAGATGTGTGAGTTCTTTATATATTTTGGGTGTTAACCCCTTGTTCGATATGTCATTTACAAATATATTCTTCCATGCTGTAGGATGCCTCTTTTTTTTCTCCTGATGGTGTCCTTTGTTGTACAGGAGCTTTTTAGCATGATGTAGTCCCATTCGTTCATTTTTTATTTTGTTTCCCTTGCCCAAGGAGATGCATTCAGGAAAAAAGTTGCTCATGTTTATGTTCAAGAGATTTTTGCCTATGTTTTCTTCTAAGAGTTTTATGGCTTCATGACTTGCATTCAGGTGTTTGATTCATTTTGAGTTTACTTTTGTGTATGGGGTTAGACAATAATCAAGTTTCATTCTCTTGCATGTAGTTGTCCAGTTTTGCCAACACCAGCTGTTGAAGAGGCTGTCATTTCCCCATTGTATATCCATGGCTCCTTTATCATTTATTAATTGACCATATATGCTTGGGTTTATATCTGAGCTCTGTAGTCTGTTCCATTGGTCTATGGGTCTGTTCTTGTGCCAGTACTAAATTGTCTTGATTATTGTGGCTTTGTAGTACAGCTTTAAGTCAGGGAGTGTATTCCCCCCTGCTTTATTCTTCCTTCTCAGAATTGCTTTGGCTCTTCAGGGTCTTTTGTGGTTCCTTATGAATTTTGGAATGATTTGCTCTAGTTCACTGAAGAATGCCATTGGTATTTTGATAGGAATTGCATTGAATCTGTGTATTGCTTTAGGCAGGATGGCCATTTGGACAATATTAATTCTTCCTATCCATGAGCACAGGGTTTGTTTCCATTTATTGGTATCTTTGTAAATTTCTCTCATGAGTATCTTGTAGTTTTCAGAGTATAGGTCTTTCATTTCCTTCGTTAGGTTTATTCCTAGGTATTTTATTCTTTTTGATGGAATTGTTTTCCTGATTTCTCTTTCTTCTATTTCATCATTAGTTTATAGGAATGCAACAGATTTCTGTGTATTAAATCCTGCAACGTTGCCAAATTCATATATTAGATCTAGTAGTTTTGGAGTGGATTCTTCATGGTTTTTTTATGTGCAATATTATGTCATCTGCAAACATGGACAGTTTAACTTTTTCCTTACCAATCTGGAAACCTTTTATTTCTTTGTGTTGTATGATTGGTGTGGCTAAAACCTCCAGTACTATGTTGAATAAAAATGGGTGAGTGGCATCCTTGTCTTGTTCCCGATCTTAAAGGAAAAGCATTCAGCTTCTCGCTGTTAAGTATAATGTTGGTGAAGCAATATCCTTTTAGTGGGCTTTGTTTAGAGTATTTCTTTTCCTTTTACAAACAATTCTGCAATTGGTAAATTACCATTCATTGGGCTCTCTGAGTCAAAAGCAAATCAATTCAAAATGTTAATTTATCTTCTCAGGTTGTCTACCAAAAAAATTGTACTCATTTACTTTCCTGCCAACCAATTCTCACCAATCTTCATTGTTTTTATTTATTTATTTTTATATTATGAGTGAACTTTAGCACCTTATGTTTACTGGTCATTTTTATTTTGTGTGTGTATATGTGTAAACTGTAGTCATATTCTTAACCCATTTCACTTTCATAGTTTATAGCTACTTGTCTAGCTATTGAAATTACATTTACTAGCTTATTTTGCCTTAATTTATATCATTGTTTTTCATTTTGTGGTTACTTTAAGTGTTTTTACTTTATGTGTATACATTTATCTGTGTGTGCATATATGTATATTTATGTTCAAAGTATTATTCTATGACTATGTTTTGATGGGGTTAGATGATCCCTTCTTCCTAAATTCTATTCTGTGAACATGTGGATTCTGCAGCATGGAGCAGGCAAGCCAGCTTGCACTCATAATGTAACCACAACAGCCTACTTCTACTCACCTGTATCATGTGATAGTCATGCTTCATTTATTTGATTTCATTAAGATTAATGTTACTAATGGGGACTAATTTTATAAATAATCTGACACAAGTTTCATCTGACAAAGAATTTAGGCCCAATGATGCTAAAGTCATTTGTATCAACACTAAAACACATTTTCGTACAAAATGGGAGAGAAGTGGAAGTGGAACTCAGTCCTAACAGGGGATTTCTGCTACAGTAGGCATTAATTTGCTGATTCATTCTTTCTTTCTTTTGAACAACAAACATTCAGTGATACACACTACTTACACAAGTACCACTCTCAACATATAATAAAAACAATATATTACATAATTATTTACATGCATTATATATATAATATAAAATATATTAATATATTCTGTCAAATGTCAGCTCCAGTATGATGGTTTTATATTTTATGCATTTTTTTGCATTTGGGTGTGAATGCATAAACTGGTTAGAAAACACTGAAAATATAAGTGGATTATATTTAACTTATGGCCCCTGTAAAACCTTCTCTTTGTCCAGATGTATAAGGATATTCTACTCATTGAATATGTCTTTTGCTGCTTATCATGCCTGCAACTGTCTCAGATGGTTTGGATCCTCATTCTCACAGCTGCTCAACTGAAAAGCATCCCAATGCTTTCTCCATCAGTAACTTTTACAAAGGAGTATCAGTCTTTGTCCCATAACACAAGATTGATGGTGTTACTCTCCTTCATTAAAAAAATAAGTTAGAAATTAAAAAAAAAACAGCCTATAATGGGTTTCTATTTCTACTGAAAGAAAAAATCATTTAATCTCATTGATACGCTACAAATAGCTAGACGTTAATGTTACGAATATCTACAAATATCTCTGCCAGATTCATTTCCAAATGTGTAGCCACCAACCCCATGCCAGGACTGCACATATTCTTTACTGTTTATCTGAGGCTCTTCCATGCCTCTGTGCTCTTGCCTGGGTTATCCCACTTCTGGAGAACGTTCACCTCCACCATCTTGGGAAGGCTTCACCCTGGATGTCCCAGTCCCACAGTCACTTCTGTGAATCCTTGTTTTTCTGCTCCCAAGAAGAAACAGTATGTCCACACCTCTGTACTCCCATCAGCTTTAGTACATTATCAGCCTAAGTACATTTTGATTTTTGAAACTCAACACATGGTGCGCTCCTTTCATGGACTACAAAATCTTTTATATCAACAGCCCTTCCATATTCATTCTTTGTACATCTAGTGTCTGTCATGAAGTAGCCTCAAATGAATGTTTGTTGTTTGGATACTTATATATACAGACATATATATATGTGTGTGTGTAATACACATACAAAAGACAGAAGTACTATAAACATGATACTCTAAATGGGCAACCTGACAGCTAGTTATGGCCTTCAGATTATTTTTTCCATACTACACTGGAAATTAGACTTGTCTTGAATTTCTAACATAACTTACTGTTCTCACTTAAGAAAGCAGAATAAAAAATAAGTGACATTATATTTTTAAAAATCACATAAGCAACTAGCCACAATATGGAATGCAAACCCAAGAGAACTTAGTATACAGTTCTTTGCTGAATAATGTTAACTGTTCAGAGTACTAATGCATAAACAAGAAAAGAGAAAAATTTCACATGGCATATCATTATCTTTCAGCTTTTGCTTCATGTATATGTTACATTATAACAAGGAAATAATATAATTCAAATTATAAAATTATAACATGATAAATATTCTTAAATTTATTTTCAAATAGGACTGGCAAATAAATGTACATTTTATTACATTAAAAAGCCATTAAACAGCAGAGAAATGTAAAGCAGAAATATTTTCAGAATCAAGTCGGATAGGAAGAGAATGTACATATCTGCGTGTGCATGTATATGAGATCATACAAAGGAATAGGATGCTGCAAGACAATGAAACATGAGGTTTACTAAAGTAGACCTTAATTATAAAGTAAAAAGCATAGATGCACAGCAGGCGAGTTTTGTCTTTAAAGTAACTGGCTCTTTAATCAATTTTACATTAGATTTCACTGCAATGCTCATGAACACATGGCTCTTATATTCCTTCTGTGGATTTTCCTTTTATATTTGCCCCTTAAAATTGTAAATGTCTCCTCTGTCCTTTTTATTATCAACAAGGGTTGCATATAAGGCTTTTACAGGAATTACTAAGATCATCAATTCCTGGGACATATATAACAGCCCAGTCCTGTACAATTTCCCTAGAAGATGTCTTTAATTAGGACAGGCTTCTTAATTTGCCATTGTGATTGCCATCTTTGTCTCTGGAGCCTTAATCAATCACTAGCCAACTGTGTGACCTCATGTCAGTTACTTACCCTCTCTGTTCTAGGTTCATCATATGTAAAAATGGTTAGGAAAAAAGTGTCAATTTTCTAGCACTATAAATGAGTCAATATTTATAAAGAAATTATAAAAGAGTTTTCCACATAGTATGTATTCTCTAAATGTATGTAAAATAAAATGAATATATTAAATAGGGTGACCACTTCCAAATGTAAGATTAACATAATGCTTGTCCTAAAGTTCCACACTTAATATTTATGTACTGATCTCGATTTTTAACTCCATGTTAGAAAACATGATTTTGAAATGCTATTTAAAACATATTAAAATGCAAACAAGTAGATAATGAGATATTAGACCACTTTGTTAGAGACACAAGAAAGAAGAGTTTGTGTATTTGCTAAATCTGCCTAATAATCAGACTTCTAAAGATTAGAAAAGACATCTGTCATAAAAATCCCCCCAATTGAAGCTATATCCCTTGAACTGTACTTCTAGGATCAGAGGAGGCAATCTGGGTCTTCTCTGGCCCCAACTCTGACCCTGCTCAGCCTGGCCTCAGATTGTCCCCTGCACACCTAATGTGGTGACATCAACATATGACTTGTTTTCAGTCCAAGGACCCAAAAGTACTCTAAGGTTATAAAACTTTCCTCCTAGATATGTCCTAAATATTTTAGACTACAGATATTTACACCTGAGATTAAAATGTACTTTGATGGATAAGTGAATCCATTTTTATGAGCACTTTATCTCTCTGTTATGTACCAAGAATTGTATACCACATACACCAATACAAATGCTAATGCATGCTCCCAGTAACACAGACTGAACTCCAAAATCCAGTGATGATACAATGTTGCCTGCATTGCACCTAATATCATTTGGAAGTTATTTTCACAGAGGCTTTCAGGAAATTCTGTAGAAATCATAATAAAATGTGTGAGTTTAGAATTCATTCACTCTGTGGTTTTCAGCAATAGTCCATAAGCTCTGTATTTTTTCTGTGTAGCATCATATTCTCAAAGGATAAAGAAATCACTTTTCATTCAAATGCATTTAGCCAAGATTTTAAGGACCAGTGGACATTTATTTAATACACATACACAGATGATTCTGATCAAAATAAAGAGTAATAAATATCTACCATACATTATAGCTTTGCCTAGCATGCATTAAACATGCTCAGACCACCTAACATTAACCTCTGGTTGTGCAAAATCATCTAACACAAAACTTATTTTATAATAAAGTGTTGAATAATTCATGTAATTAATTGAACACTGTGCTCAAAGTGAAAACAGAATGGCTGTATGGGTATAGATGGTTGAAAAAGTATTGGTTGTTACACGCTCATGATCACGTGGATGACTGGGAGCTGAGCTCACTGCCACTGCCCAGAACCACAAGAGAGTATCATACCACTATTTCTAGCCCAGGAAAAGATCCCAATTCAAAATTCAAAGTACAATCTCTGTGTTTTGAATACATATTGCTTTTGTGCCATTGTGAAGTATAAAAATTATTAAGTTAAAGCATCAAAGGTCAGGGACTGTCTGTCCAACCATCCATCCAACTGTCCATCATCAATCCATCTATCTATATCTATCTTCCTATCCATTTATCTTTCATCTATCTTTTCCTCATTGAAAGGAACAATACATATTATATACGTGTGTGAGTGTGTGTATAAACTGGAAGTCAGAAGTATTGAATTCTAGAACAACCTCAGTATTTAAATAGATATATAATTCTTTGCAAATTATTTCCATTCTGTAAGGATAGTAATAATGTAATTTTAGAGGATAACGTGATAATCTCCCCCACAAAAATTAATCCCACCTGATTTTAAAACTAATTCATATCATATACCACTATCTCCCTCACACTTCCATGTATGTTAGAAGAAGCTTGACTCTTGTGAAGATATTAGGCTCATTTAAACTAACAAATGTAAGCCTTTATTTCTGACTAATAATGATTGGTTAAGGAATGTAAATGTAATCCATTTATAGCCAATAAAACCAGAGATGTTTGCTGAAATCTACTAGGACAAGCTCTCTCTCTCTTTTTCTTTAGATGCTGGTGTGCAGTCTGGGACTTCTACAGCCATTTCAGGACCTTGGGGAAATGTGACTAGAGACAGTCACACACGAGACCACAAACATGGGAATCTCAAGAAAGGAACTGGGGAGTCTCCAAACCTGGCTGAAGTTCAACCACGAAGTATTTCAACAATTTGAGATCATAAATCGCTTTTTGGGTGTGATTTTACACTTTGAATTGGACTGGGATTTCCTGTTACTTCCAAACTGACAAAATTTTGTTAAGTCACTTAAACATTCTAAGCTTCTGTTACTTCAAATTGAAAATGGGAGTATACATAGTTGGGTCCACATGAAACTCATTTATGCACTCGTAAGTTAATACATGTAAATTGCTTAGCATAATAACTAGCACATAGGGAGTCCACATCTAAATGGTTGATGTTAAAATTCTTCAACTTTACAATGAAAGGGTAAGATTTCATTGTTTTTTCCTAATTCCAGTAATTTGTTGCAAACTGAAATAAAATCCAATGTGAACTCTTTCCAAAATAGCTTTTCCATTACTGGAAAGTAATCTTTGTGTTACAGGATTTTGAACATATCACTTCTCTGTCCTCATGTTTCAATGGTGTGCCATGAATCACTATGCAGTCGGAACTCCTTCGAGATTGTTCACAGTCTGATATCCATCTGTCTCTTCACTCGAAAATTTAACTCTTCAGCTTCTGCAAACCACCTCTTTGGAAAATTTGTTTCATCCACCGTCCAACAAAAAAATCATCTCTGCCAATTAATTTTTGGAAACCCTGAGCCTGTCATCTAAGAATTGAAAACATGTATCTGAATTTCATGAAAAGTTTGCAAAATATAATTTAAGCCATATATGTTCCACTATTGCCTGCTCCTCAGTGCCTTCCCATTTTCCAGTCTTCTTCTGGACATACTACAGATAAATTCGCTCAATGTTATGTGTTCACAGAGTATTTCCAGAAGCCCCTGCCCTTAACTGAGATATTGCTTTCCCCTGAGCCTAATACTCCCTATTAGTGCATTTTAGACCTACACTGCGTTCCTTCAGCTTTCTGCCACTGTTTCTGATTAACTCATCTTTCCTGCCAAGGGTGACGAGGTGCTGTTCATGTTTATCTGTCTTCTTTGGGGGCATTTAATTGGTTGATACAAATCTCCTTCATGTTACCTTATGCTATGGTTCGTTTTCGCAACATCATTTAAGCTTGGCTCTCCCCTTTCTTCATGATTACCATTTCTGAGTCTTCCTTACAGACTCCTTTTCCCCTCCTGCCCTTTAAAGGTTCATGCACTCCAGTTTGCTCCACACTCTACATGCTTGACTCTACAATCTCATTCATATTTGTCCTTAGGTACCAGCAACAGGAATGACATTTACATTTTCCAGTGGCTTATGTAACAAAACTGACATTTAACTAGACCATGATATATATATATACCCAATTTTTTGGTTACATTCTCATCTTTTTTAAAATTACTCATTGTCAACATCCAGAACAGTCTCTTTCATTGACTAAGTATTGCTGAATTATGTTAGTTCTGTCATTGTCAACTTCTTGTCTTCAATGTTTTACTGTTTCTCACCTGGATTTTAGTGTTATAATATGTAATAATTACCTTGTTGTCATAACAACCTAGCATCCATCCTGTACACATAAGCCATATTTGCTTTTCAAAAATGTAATTTGGATTTTGTCCTCAGCACTATCTCTAATGCTCTTTGTGAATCTGCTTCTACCTCTATTTCCAGGTTTATCTCTGACCTGCCACACTGTTGTCTACTTTATGCTGCCTCAGGACAATATTACTTTCCCACAATAGCACTACTTCATATCCTGCTCTTTATAGATTCTGTCATGGATATAAGAAATGTCTTTTCATCCACATGAACTTCAGCCCAAATTAAAGTCTAGCCTCAATAGCTCCTTCTCCAGAAACTCATTTCCATACATTCACAGAGTATCTTTTTCACATCTTTCCTGTTACCACTAAGAAGCAAGCACGAGGTGCAGAATGAAGATGGCTTACATTTCCTTTTGGAATCCCAGTATCTACCATGAAGCTTTTGGTACATAATAGGCACTTAACACATGTCTCTTGAATAAGTAAATTTTTAAAAATGACTTTCATTTGGAAGATAATCTTGCCTAGCTGATGTTAGACATTTACAATGAAAACTTTGTGATATCTCTTGACTCAGCAAAAGGCTAAATGACCCCTCCTGTCAACAGTTATGACAGAGATGCTGCTTTGCTGTCTGTCAGAAATCGAAGGGCAACTTCAAATCAAAAGTACCCTGAGAACACTTAATACTGGTAGCAAAAGGATACAAGAAATCAATTACTGGCATGTTGATAATCCTGACACATGAAGCCCTGCTAAATCTATAGAAGGGTCCACAATTCTACTCTCACTTTGAAGGAGAGAATAAACTTTTTCAAGAGGAAAGACTATATTGAAGTCATATCTATGGAAAACTCAAAATAAAAATCTAGAACTTGATACTGCAATCAGATTACCTGGAACCAAGTGACCTTGTTATTGATTATTTCACAAACTCAAAGATATGATGATGCCATATGACTGTAATATTTGCAAAATGCTCAGGAATCCACATATATAATTGTAGAAAGTGAGTAGGGCTATGAAGTAGCAATCATTATAGCTATTATTGTTTAAATAATCCTGGCTAATGGACAAAGGTTTGTTATTTGTGTTTAAGTACTATGATTTAATATTAAGGTTTTGTTCCTTTTGCAATGTGGTTCAATGCTACAGTGATTTAGCCAGAAGTTTGCTTTTATCAGTTTTTACAGAAATGAAAGACCTAGAAACCTATTTGTTTTGCTAGATTCATTATAACCCAGTTAAGTTCATCAGGGAAGAAATGTGTAGTAGCTAACAAATTTCAAACTTTCCTATATTTCATATGCCTTCTAATCCAAATTCTCCCAATTGATGAACAAATGACGATGGTAAGACCAAATAACATGATCTCAGTTTCTTCATCTATAAAATGGGGGTTTGGAATAGATGCCTTTAGATGCCATTATACAAACACATGTGATTCTAGACAAAATAGCCTGTTTAAATCTATAGTTGGCTCAATTAAGTTTTAGTCGATTTATCAGCTTCATTTCACTTCACAAGTTTCTATCAAATTTTCACTTGACATAAGTTTCTCTCTTGAGAATGGAACCTAAAATTTAAATCTGAAGAAGCTTTAATTATCGTTCTAATGGTGATGTGCACTTTCACTTACAGAAAAACTTTAAAAGTTGGACATGAGTTTTAAAACTCATCAAAAAATAACATACACATTATCACTACTTTATAAGATAATTATCTGTTTACTAACCACTGAACTTCTCAGAGTAACAGAGAAAATGAAACATAAAAACCATTCTTTCACTAAACTATAATTTTCATGAACACTATATGGAACATTGAACTTATCCTGGTACCTGCACAATATATGCCAATAACTTGGAGGCACTTACGTTTCTTAAAGCAATGAAATATATATATAGATAACATTTTAAAATACATGTTTGATGACAAAAATAAAGTCCACAATGCCATTATTTCCAAATGAATGCTGTATCTCTTAATTAATGATTCCACTATTTATCATAAAGCTTCTCCCATTACACAAACTATTCCTTCTCAATATTTTAGTGAATATATCATTACATGGAATTTTTCATATATAGTATTTTTAAACCGCTTTCAAGTTGTAAGCCAGCCATAAAATATAGTGCAGATTACAAGATAAAAAGGGATTAAAAGTCTAAAAGAGACTGAGTTATAGCTCAATGGTGCTACCCATGAATTTATTTTACGATCCAGCTAAAGAGACAGGAAAGAGACCAAATGAAAAGTGGGCAGATAGCAGAAGATGATTCAGAATATTAAAGTCATGAGTTGGACTCATATTTGATTTAAAAGGTAGGTTGAAAACTTGGTGAAGGGCAATTTTGGGGCATAATTACAAATTATGAGTCAGTGGTGTTTAAAAAGAAGCTGTGAGAAGATAAATTTCAAGAAAGAGTTTGGTGTCCTTTCTTATAAAGATTTAGCATCTGCCCAGTAGCCCACCAGGCATACCAGAGTCCTTAATGCATGAGGGGCTGAGACTCAGTTCAGAGTTCTCCTCCTCTTTGGAGCATGGACCCTGGGGCCACATTTAGTAGAAACCTCCACACTTTTGAAGTTTTGGATAATAGTTTGGTCCATTCCCCAAACCCTACCATGCAGAGTAGTTATGACTCCTGCAGCCATATTTCCTGCTGCTTTTGTTTCCCTTATTGTCTGTATTGATTCTGAGGGTTCCTTTTGCTGGAGTCAGGCCCAGGAGTGTAGCTTCCTTCTAGTCTGTGACGTTAGGGCACTAAGCTAGGACTTGTCTATTGATAGGATCATTCTCCCACTTGTTTGCTCTACACATACTGCCTCTTGTTTCATTTTTTTTTCTTTCTTGAGCTGGTATTTCCTTATCCACAGGCATCCAATCCCTATTAAGTTATTAGGAAATGGGGTCCCAAGTAGAACCCATTTCTAGGATTTTCCATCTGAGAGAGAAAGCCTCAGCATCTCAGGGCTTTCATCTCTTAGTTCTGAAGGGTAAGATTTTGCACTGAGGCACAGTCTTGAATATTCCATAATTTCCAGACAGAAAACCAGGAACCCCAGCATCCTCATCTAATGATGACTCATCTAAAGGTACACATTTAATACAAGGGCACCTCTTCAGATGCCCTGTGGGGAGAGAAATATTTCCACAGATTTTCATTTTATGAAGACATCAGTCAAGTGAGAAATTCTGTTGCAACTTACACTGCACTAGGCCTGAGGCTATAAGAATAAAAAAGAAGCAAAAACAAAAGAAAACTCTATCCTTAAAATACACTACCCACAGAATTTTATTTTCACATGATTTTTTTTGTAGAATCAAAAAATTTATCTCATCTGCAGCTCCTTCTTCTTTCCTCAAAAACAGTTGGAGTGTAACAATTAATAAATATGGAAATACTGCAGCTACTGTGCAATATTGCACAAAACATTTTATATGCATTATTTTACTGAGAGATGGAAACGATTCCACCTCTTATAATTAGCTCTCTTTTTACAAATGCTAACTTACACTTGATAAACTTTCTTGCTGATAAAACCCAGGAAGTTGACTACAAAAGCATGGCCTTTAGCTGCTACACTGGACCATCTCCAGAGAATGTAGGAGCTCTTCATAAAGTGACTGTTTTATCTTGTTGTCCATACATGGTACAATTTTTTTTCTAGTTATTTTTAAAAATCTGGAATTGACCTTTTAGAAATATATTGCTAGTTTTAATGTGTGCATCTTTGTAAGATACTTTGAAATCAGGAAGTGTGATGCCTCCCGCTTAGTTCTTTCTCAAGATTGTTTTGGCTATTCTGAGTTTTCTTTGGTTCCCTATGATTTTTAGGATTTTTATTCTTCTTTCTGTTAAAAAATGCCATCAGGGTTCTGTTTTTTAGGGATTACATTGAATTGGCACAACACTTTGGTAGTATGGACATTTTAACACTATTAAATCTTCCAATCCATGAACATGGGATATCTTTACATTTATTTGTGTCTTCTTTAATTTCTTTCATTAGTATTTTATAGTTTTTAATGTATAACTCTTTCACATCTTTTGCTAGGTTTATTACTGAGTATTTTAATCATTTTGACACTATTATAAATGAGATTTTTTTCTCAATTTCTTTTTTGGTTAGTTTACTGTTAGTGATATAAATGAAACTGATTTTTATATGTTGATTTTTTATCATATAATTTTAACAAATTCACTTATCAATTCTAATGGGTTTTTGTGGCATATTTAGCATTTTACACATGTGAGGTCATGTCATGTACAAGCAAAAATAATTTTACACCTTCCTTTCACATTTGGACTGTTCTTGACTATTTTCTCTGGCTAGGACTCTCAATACTATGTTGAACAGAAGATTGCAAGAGTAGGGATCCTTGACCTATCCTTGATCTTAAAGTAAAAGCTTTCAGTTTTTCATCATTGATATTTTCATCATGTGATGTTAGTTGTGGAATTTTCAAATGCAATCTTTTATATTGAGGTAAATACCCTTATATTTAGTTTGTTCAGTTTTTACCATTAAAGGTGTTGAATTTTGTCAAATGCTTTCAAGGGGACATCTATTCAGATGATCATGCAATTTTTATCCTTTATTTTGTTAAAGTGGTTTATGTGGCTTATCACCTTGATTTGTGTATTTTGCCCCAGCCTTGAATTCCAGGGTTAAATATACAGACCACTGAAACAGAACAGAGAGTCCAGAAATAAGCCCAACTTTGATAAGTGTGCCAAGAATACACAATGGGGAAAGGATAGTCTCTTCAACAAATGGTGTTGGGAACACTGGATATCTGCATCTGAAAGAATGAAATTGGACCTTTACCTTTTTCATTATACAAAAGTCAACTCAACATGGATTAAAGCTTTAAGTGTTAAGACCTGAAACTGTAAAACTTCTAGGAGAAAACAGGGACAAGCTTCATGATGTTGGTCTATGCAAAGATGTCCTGAATATGACACCAAAAACATAAAAGCAAAATAGACAAGTGAGACTATATCAAGTTCAAACTTTCTGCACAGCAAAGGAAATAATCAACAGAGTGAAAAGTTTACCAAATAGGAACAATATTTTGAAACCACATATCTCATAAGAGGCTAATATCCAACATATATAAGGAATTCTTACAACTCAATAGAAAACACACACACAATCTGATTAAAAAATGAGCAAAGGACTTGAATAGATATTTCTCCAAAGAGCACATACAAATTTCCAATAGTTATATGAAAACATGCCCAATATTACTAATCATTGGGGATATGGAAACGCAAATCAAAATGAGATTTCACCTCATACATATTAGACTGGTTATTTTAAAAAAATAGAGAGAGAGATAAGAAGTGCAGATTCGGATGCAAAGAAATCAGAACCCTTGTACAATTGATGTGGATGTAAAATAATGCAGCTGCTATGGAAAACAATAGGGAAATTCCTCAAAATATTAAAAATAGAACTATTATGCAAATGAGCAATGCCACTTCTGGATCTACATCCAAAAGAACTGAAATCAGGTTCTCAAAGGGATTTCTATGCTCTGGTGGTCATTGTAGCATTACTCACAATAGTGATGTGGAAACAGCCTCAATGTCCATTGACAGATGAATGCATAAAGAAAATGTGGAATATACAATGGAATATTGTTCAGACTTAGAAAAAGAAGCAAATTCTGCCATATGCTACATCATGAATGAACCTGGAGAACATTATACTGAGTGAAATAATCCAGTCACAGGACAAATACTGCAACTTCGCTTATGTGGATCTTTAAAGTAGTCACACTCATAAAAACAGACAAAACAGCCAGGGGCTTAGGGAAGGGGAAAAATGGGAAGCTGCTGTAAAAGCATATACATATACAGTTTTAGATGTTCTAAGAGATCTGCAGTACAGCATCATGTCTACAGTTAACAACACTTTATTTTGCACTTAAAAATTTGGTAGGAGAACAGATCTCCTATGTATTAATGTTATTACCACAATAAAAACATTACTTTGCTCTTTTTTGTTTGTTTTGTTTGTTTTTTAAAAATATATTTTAACATATTTTCTAATACAAAAATTACATAAGATCAACGTCAGGGATCTACTTTGTTATCTTAGTTTATATATAAATTTTATTTAAATTTTAAATTTAGTATCTCTAATACTAAATAGCAATGGATGGACCGGTAAGTATATATAAAACACAGAATTTCAGATTAACTGAATACTTAAAAAGTATACAAGAATTTTTCAAAGCAGCTATATACATATAAGATTAAAAAGGAGTAGTATACATTGACTTGAATCTTTTTCTTTTAATCTTACTATTTAAAAGTCCAGCACCAGGAGATTCAAGATGGTGGCATGAGAGGTGAGACAGAGAACTCCTCCCAAAACGACAAATAATATGAAAATATAGTTAATACAACTAATCCTAAAAGAGCAACAGGAAAGAAGGCTGCACCAGACTGCATACACCTGGAGAACAGAGCAGACCTCATGAAACAGGGTAACATACCACAGCTATGATCTGGCAGGACCAAAGCCTTTTCCCCACCCAGCTCACCGGTGGGAGGAAGAGAAATGGAGCAAGGAGGAGGCAGAAGCCTAAGACTGCTGAATATCTTCAGTCTGAATAACTCCAGACACCTGGAGATCTGCTTTGGGAACACAAACCTACATTGCATGGTGCTCTGGAGATATGTGGGGTTGGAAAGCTAAGACAGGTGGAATACTTGGAGAGACTGAGATTCAAGCTGTTTGTGGAGGATAGGGATCCACATCCGGCTGCTCAGGGACAAGGGAAAGGTGGGTGGTCTGAGAGGCTTCCTAGCAGTGAGCGGGCCACTGAAGGGGCAGGGTTAACATGGAGCTTCCTTGGCGGGAGAAGGGATAGGTAAACAAGGTTGTCTGGGCACACTCTGTCCAGAAGGCTGGGAACTTTCAGGAGCTTCAGGCGCTCCATCCTCCTGGCTGGCTACTCAGCTCTGAGGCCCACCAATGTGATGCGAAGCCTACTGAGCCTGCCTCTTGGCCTGCCAGCACCGGCTCACAAACTGGCAGTCCCTGCCCTGCCATCAGGCCAGCCAGAGGGAGGCCCTGCCTATGGCAGCTACAGATGTAAAGCACAGAGGCTTACATCTGTGTGCTTGGCCCACTGTTTCTGACAGTGGAAACAGGGACTGCAGCCAGGAAAGAGGAAACAGCTCTTTCCTCCCTGCAGGCACCAGTGCTGCACCCGGTGACCCCTGACATCACTCCAGGGGCTGAGCAACTCCACAGACTAGAGTTTCTAGGCACTAAAGAGTGCTACATAAAAAATATGAAACATCAGAGGAACCTGGTTCAAACCAAAATCTCACAAACACCAGAAAAAACAAAGGGCCAAATTAAACTGAACTCACCAATCTTCCTGAAGAAAGGTCAAAATAAAAATCATAAAGATGCTCATGGAGGTACAGAAAAATATTCAAGAGCTCAGGGATGAATTTAGGATGGAGATTCAATCATTAAGAAATCCATATATGAAATGAACATATAATGGAGGATTTAAAAGCAGATTAGATGTAGTAGAAGAGACAGTAAATGGAATAGAAAGTAGATAAGAGGAATAAAAAGAAGTTGAGGCACAGAGAGAAAAACGTATCTCTAAGAATGAAAGAATATTGAGAGAACTCTGTGACCAATCCAAATGGAACAATATTTGCCTTATAGGGGTACCAGAGTAAGAAGAGAGAAGAAAAGGGATAGAAAGTGTCTTTGAGGAGGTAATTGATGAAAACCTCCCCAGTCTGGGGAAGGAGATAGTCTCTCAGGCCATGGAGGTGCACAGATCTCACAACACAAGGCAGCCACAAAGGACAGCACCAAGAAATATAATAACTAAAATGGCAAAGATCAAGGATAAAGGCAGAATTTTAAAAGCAGCTAGAGAGAGAGAAAAGATCACATACAAAGGAAAACCCATCAGTCTATCGTCAGACTTCTCAACAGAAACCTTACAGGCCAGAAGAGAGTGGCATGATATAGTCAATGCAATGAAGCAGAAGGGCCTTGAAACAATAATACTCTACCCGGCAAGATTATCACTTAAATTTGAAGAAGGTATCCAAAAATTTTCAGATAAGCAAAACCTGAGAGAATTTACCTCCCACAAACCACCTCTGCAGTGTATTTTAGAGGGACTGCTATAGATGGAAGTATTCCTAAGGCTAAATATTTGTCACCAGTGGAAATAAAACTACAGCAAAGAAAGTAGAACAATTAATTACTTACCAGATGCAAAATCAAATCAACTACCCAAAAGTCAATCAAGGGATAGAAAAAGAGTACAGAATATGATACCTAATATATAAAGAATGGAGGAGGAAGAAAAGGGAGGGAAAAAAAATACCTTTAGGTTGTGTTTGTAATAGCATACTAAGTGATTAAATTAGACTGTTAGATAGTAAGAGAATTACCCTCGAACCTTTGGTAACCACAAATCTAAAGCCTGTAATGGCAATAAGTACATACCTACTGATAAATGTAAATGGTCTGAATACACCAATCAAAAGACATAGAGTCACTGAATGCATAAAAAAACAAGACCCATCTATATGCTGCCTACAAGAGACTCACTTCAAACCCAAGGACATACAGACTAAAAGTAAAGGGATGGAAAAAAGATATTTCATGCAACTAATAGGGAGACAAAAGTAGGAGTTACAGTACTTGTATCAGCAAAATAGACTTCAAAACAAAGAAAATAACAGGAGACAAAGAAGGATATTACATAATGATAAAGGGGTCAGTCCAACAAGAGGATATAACTATTATAAATATCTGTGCACCCAACACAGGAGAACCTACATATGTGAAACAAATACTAACAGAATTTAAGGGGAAAATAGAATGCAAGGCATTCATTTTAGGAGACTTCAACACACCACTCACTCAAAAGGGCAGATCAACCAGACAGAAAATAAGTAAGGAGACAGGCACTCAACAATGTATAAGAACAGATGGACCTAACGGACATCTACAGAATACTCCATTCAAAAGCAACAGGATACACATTCTTCTCAAGTTCACATGGAACATTTTCAAGAATAGATCATATACTAGGCCACAAAAAGAGCCACAGTAAATTCATAAAGATTGAAATGGTACAAACCAGCTTCTTAGATCACAAAGTTATGAAATTAGAAATAAATTACACAAAGAAACAAAAGAGCCCACAAACACATGGAGGCTTAATAACACGCTCCTAAATAATCAATGGATCAATAACCAAATAAAAACAGAGATGAAGCAACATATGGAGACAAATGACAACAATAATTTAACACTGCAAAATCTGTGGGCTGCTGGGAAGGCCGTGCTAAGAGGGAAATATATTGCAGTACAGGCAAACCTCAGGAAAGAAGAACAATCCCAAATGAAGAGTCTAAACTCACAATTAACAAAACTAGAAAAAGAAGCACAAATGAGGCCCAAAGTCAGTAGAAGGAGGGACATAATAAAGATTAGAGCAGAAATACATACAATAGAGAAGAATAAAACAATAGAAAGAATCAATGAAAGCAGAAGCTGGTTCTTCGAGAAAATAAACAAAATAGATAAACCCCTAAGCAGACTTATTAAGAAAAAAAGAGAGTCTACACACATAAACAGAATCAGAAATTAGAATGGAGAAATCACTGCAGAAACCACTGAAATACAAAGAATTGTGAGAGAATAGTATGAAAAATTATATGCTAACAAACTGGATACACTAGAAAATATGGACAACTTTGTAGAAAAATACAACCTTCCAAAGCTGACCCAGGAAGAAATAGAAGATCTGAATAGACCAATTACCAGCTAGGAAATTGAATTGGTATCCGAAAAATACCTAAGAACAAAATACCTGGGTCAGATGTTTTCACTGCTGTATTTTATCAAACATTTAGTGAAGACCTAATACCAATCCTCAAAGTTTTCCAAAAAGCAGAAGAGGAGGGAATACTCCCAAACTGATTCGACAAGGCCAACATCACTCCAATACCAAAACCAGGCAAAGACACCACAAAAAAAAAGAAAATATCCTAATGAACATAGATGCAAAAAACTCAACAAAATATTAGCAAACAGAATTCAAAAAAACATCAAAAAGATCATTCATGATGATCAAGTAGGATTTATTCCAAGGATGCAAGGATGGTACATTTGAAAATCCATCAACATCATCCACCACATCAACAAAAAGAAGGAAAAAAGCACATGATCATCTCCATAGATGCTGAAAAAGCATTTGACAAAATTCAACATCAATTCATAATAAAAACTGTCAACAAAATGGGTTTAGAGGGCAAGTACCTCAAAATAATAAAGGCCATATATGACAATCCCACAGCCAACATTATACTTAACAGCAAGAAGCTGAAAGCTTTTCCTTTAAGATCAGAAACAAGACAAGGATGCCCACTCTTCCCACTTTTATTCAACATAGTTTTGGAGGTCCTAGCCACAGCAATCAGACAACACAAAGAAATAAAAGGCATCCAGATTGGCAAGGAAGAAGTCAACCTGTCACTGTTTGCAAATGACATGGTACTGTACATAAAAAACCCTAAGGAATCCACCCTAAAACTACTAGATCAAATATCTGAATTCTGGAAAGTTGCAAGATACATAATTAATACACAGAAATCTGTTACATTCTTATACACTAATGATGAACTAGCAGAAAAAGAAATCAGGAAAACAATTCCATTCACAACTGCATCAAAAAGAATAAAATATCTAGGAATAAACCTAACCAAGGAAGTGAAAGACCTATACTCTGAAAACTACAAGACACTCATGAGAAAAATTAAAGAAGATACCAATAAATGGAAACACATCCCATGCTCATGGATAGGAAGAATTAATATCGCCAAAATGGCCATCCTGCTTAAAGCAATCTACAGATTCAATGCAATCCTTATCAAAATACCAATGGCATTCTTCAATGAACTAGAGTAAATAGTTCTAAAATTCATATAGAATCACAAAAGACCCTGAATAGCCAAAGCAATCCTGAGAAGGAAGAATAAATCAGGGGGGATTACCCTCCCCAACTTCAAGCTCTACTACAAAGCCACAGTAATCAAGACAATTTGATACTGGCATAAGAACAGATCCATAGACCAATGGAACAGACTAGAGAGCCCAGATATAAACCCAAACATATGTGGTCAATTAATATATGATAAAGGAGTCATGCATATACCATGGGGAAATGACAGTCTCTTCAACAGCTGGTGTTGGCAAAACAGGACAGTTACATACAAGAGAATGAAACTGGATTATTGTCTAACCACATAAACCAAAATAAACTCAGAATGGATTAAAGACTTGAATATAAGTCATGAAACCATAAAACTCTTAGAAGAAAACATAGGCAAAATCTCTTGAATATAAACATGAGCAACTTTTTCCTGAATGCATCTCCTCGGGCAAGGGAAACAAAATAAAAAATGAACCAATGGGTCGACATCTTGCTACAAAGCTTCTGTACAACAAAGGACACCATCACCAGAACAAAATGGCATCTTACAGTATGTGAGAATATATTTGTAAATGACATATCTGACAAGAGGTTAACATCCAAAATATATAATGAATTCACACACCTCAACAAACAAAAAGCAAATTTAAAAAAATGGGTGGAGGATAGGAACAGATACTTCCCCAAAGAAGAAATTGAGATGGCCAACAGATACATGAAAAGATGCTCCACATTGCTAATAATGAGGGAAATACAAATTAAAACCACAAGAGATATCACCTCACACCAGTTAGGATGGCCAACATTGAAAAGACTAGGAACAACAAATGTTGGTGAGGATGCAGAGAAAGGGGAACCCTCCTACATTTCTGGTGTTAATGTAAAGTAGTTCAACCATGTGGAAAGCAGTGTGGAGGTTCCTCAAAAAACTGGTTTTTTATTTTTTCTTAACATTTCTTTTCCCCTCTGAAATTTTGGAAATTCCCCTTCAGCTTTGGCATTCTGATAAAAATGAAGTTTGTCTCTTTGTTTCCTTTGTTTCATTCATTATCCAGTGCATTCACTGGGTGAACTCGTATCTGCAAATTTGTGAACATCTTGTATTTCTTTCATAATTGTCTAACTTTCATTCTCTCAGGCTTCCCTTTCTGGAATTATTTTTTTAGATTCCCTTTGTTGAAGATTTCTCTTATTCCTTTCTCACATTTAAAAAAATCGAATGCTTAATTCTATTTCCTTGGGAAATGTCTCATCTTTTCTTAAAGGTGTCTTCTAACTTCACATATAGGTACTTAATTTCTTATTATTACATTTTCCTAATGTGTATTCTTTTTCTATAGATAGGATTTTAACTTGCATTTCTGTGGATGTTAGGGAAGGTGGGAGTTCCTCTTATTGATCTCTCTCATCCAAAGCCATTCTTTTCTCTCTTTTATGTGTTCTATGTTATAGTTTTCCTCAAATATGTGATGATCTTTGGCTTTTGGTTGATCTATTAAGATGGAACAATAAAATCCTTCTGAGAGTTCTGGGTATGTGTGCAGAATTCGCTTATTAAGAGCAGAGCCTCCTAATCAATGTGCCATGGGCCAGTGGTATGTACTATGAAGATGTTGCAAGTTTGATGAGAGTTTAATTGCCTCTTCCCATGAAGAGCAAGCCAGCCCTCGTGGCCACCAGTGCCTTGGAGCCAACAACCTCTGGTCAATTTCCTCTGGTGTTCTATGCTAATTTTCTTATTATCTATGTGTATTGTGATATGATAACATCAGTATAGTGATCAAATGTGATATGAAAGGAACAAAAGTTTTACTGAGGATTTTCAAACTTGGGCACTGATTTGAATTTTATTCTTTATTTTTTCTAAACTTGACAATATCTGTGAAGCCTTTCTACTTGTTTCCATGGTTCTCTATCTTTATCTGCCAACTTTAGAATGTGTCTCTCATGATAATGGTTTAAATCTCCTTCATTTACCCATCCATTCACTCCTTCCTGTGTGCTATTTTTAGACATTATTTGGTATGATGGATAAAATATTTTAACAAGATGTACCTGATTATTTGATATAGAAGGAAAAATGCATAACCAAAATATAAAAGCATAATAAATTTAATGTATGAAAGAGATAGCTGAGGGAGAAATTAATTCCACTATGATAGGCCAGATAAGACTTCTATACTCTAAGTTATATCTCTTATTTACTACTTAAGCAATGAATATTAAAAACATGTGAAATAACCATTGCATAACTAATGGTATGAAACTGATGAAATCAATAAGTTTTTTTATGTCTGTATAAGTATACTGTTCACATATATAGGTTTCTTTCAGAATCTATTGTCTATGATTCAGCAAATATCTTAGAATCCCTAAGCTCTGTTTCCTTGTCAGCAAAATAATAATAGGAGTACGTATCTCTAGATATTTTCCTCAATTCAAAATGAAAATCTAAGGAATAGAGAGCTGAGATATTTTCAGTGTTCATATATGAAGTAAGAGAAAAAGCTGTGACAATGTTGTAAATCAGATTGGTTTTGAAGCTCCCATTCAAATCATAAACATAGCCTACCATTTCTAAGCATCATGAAGCCCAACAATGTCCACCTATATGTTACAGCATCATAGAACCTTCTCCCACCTACATGTAAAAGGATCTTAGCCCTTCTCCTCCATCAAATGCCTCCTACCATGGCCACTGCCCTCCTTATCGGCCTGGCTCCTTTAAGTAAAGCAACCACAATTATAAATATGAACAGTCTACACAAAGGGTGATGATTTGTAGATGAGTGTTTTAAACTTATTTGACCAGATTAGACATGCATTTTACAGTACAATTTTGAGTGCACTTAAACAGATTCAGTAAAACATAAATCCCTTCAGCCAGATATTTTATCTATTTTGTTCATAGCTGTATGTATTTCTTATGCCTAGAACAGTGCCTATCAATTTAGTGACCAATGAATATTTATTGAAAGTTATATATAAATATATAAAATACAAATTTGTATATTATTAAATATATTTTAAATATAAATATAAATGTACATATCCATTAAGTTGTAAAATTTAAAAATTCAATTATAGGTTATCATTCCAAATCCTCTCAAACCAATTATCTGGAAGTGCTTGGTTAGCTGCATTTTCAATGAGTGATGCATGATGATTCTTATCTTGAGGACATTTGCAAACATAAATCTTCCACTCTTCAGTGAGGTGGGATGTTACCAGGCTCCTGGAGGTGTAGAAGGTGGCTAAGGGCTATGCCTCCAGCTCTCTTTTATACTTTTTCTCCAGGGACTTTGGAGATGCTTCTCTAATGCCCAGATTCCCACAGAGCTTCTTTTGAATATTGCATCTTCCTGTCTTCTAGTCCCATTACTAGGAGGATCAAAGTTCTCACAATGAATCAAGTCCTCTTCCTCTTCCCTACCTCGTCAAAACTTTCTCTTTTATTCATATGACAAATCTCAGTGGTTCATGCAGATGTGCAGAGGTGGATACTTATGTATATATGGGTGTGAAGGTTGGATGGAGTGACTGTGGAGGGGATGAAATAAGGAAGTCATGCCATCTCTTCTAAATTATTATTTCCAAATTTGGCAGATTGTTACTATTACCTGAGTTTCTTATTTATTTCTGTTTTAAGTACAGGTTTTCCTATTCAATCACTGGGGACTCTGGGAATCCATGTTTTGTATATCTCCCTATTAAATTTTTGATGGTTTGGCAACTTGGTATACCAATCAAAACAAAAGAAAAAGTGTACTCCATTTACCTATGTTATATTTTCTGAGTTGTAAGATACATGAAACAACTAGAACAATGGACCAAACAGAATATAAGTTTACGATAATCAAATGAAAAATGGTTTAATGAGATTGATGGACAGCTTTAGAGTGGTGGGAAAAGGTTTGTGGTGGTTAGGTAACTGAACTTTGAAGAATGGGTTTTGGAGGAAAGAAATGTTGGGAGGAAAATTGTCCATGCGATAAAAGTGATATAAGAAAATACCAGGAATTAGAAATAAACATGTTCTCTCAATCCAACAAGAGAATTGCTCAGGAATAGAGAGAGTTATATTAATGAAGAAGTAAAAATAAAAATGAATGGGGTCAGAATGTGTATTATTATCTCCTCCAAGACCCTCAATCTACATAATTAATAAAAGTTTCTTGAGAGCATACCCTAAGCCTCAGTCAAATTGTTCATGTTATTTTTATCAACAGACACAACAGCTTTAATATTTGGAGAGGACAATGTTAAAAGGATGCCTTTCATCACAATAGAAAATCTTAAGCTACCAACAATGAAATTGATGCAAAGAAATAAACTCTTCTTTTATTTCTAATTTTTCAATCTCCAATTTTTCACTGGCTCCACCTCACCAGCATTTAAGATGGCAGGCACAGAGATTAATGAAAAAATTAATGAATGGTTGACAAGCCATCATCCTTTCTCTTCATGAGCATCAGAAAGATCTTCCTCACGCAGGTACAATCCGTCCTCCTGTGATTTTCACCAAGTTACCCCCATATTGCTCTCCGGGACACTGAGGATCTATAGCTTTCATGATGGCCTTCAAATATTGGAGGTCAGCTCTCATGTTCCTCCTTATTCTTTCCTCTTCCAAATAAAAACATCCACCTTCTTCAACTTTTCCTGGTATAACATGTTTTTCTGACTGTATGATCCTTGTTCTGCCTCCCCTGACTCCTCTGGTGCCACTGTGTCACACATGGCACTCAGATATGCATCCTTGAGTCATAGAAAAATCATTGTCGAGTTGTGTGAGACTGCCCTCACAACCTGTGTAACTCCTTCAGTTAACTAACTGTATGGTAGGAGCACAGAGATGGGAATACAGTGGCTCTTGAACAGTGCTGGGGGTGGATGATGTAAGCAGGGGCATGCCACAAATCCAGTTTTCTTTTGTTAGCCCCAGGTCTTCTTTCAGGTTCTTTGCATTAGCACAAATTAATGAGCCAATTAATTGAGCCCTTGGTCTAAATAAAAGGTCTAAGGTTGTAAGATAAAAAACAGACACATTAAGGAGTCTGGGAAGAAAACTACATTAGCCAGGTCTCAGGCAGTATCTTACAAGCAGAGATTTGGTTACAATATATGCAAAGGTTAAATTCTGAATTGATGAAAACCTAGCTGTGTAGCAGATCTGAGAAAGGAAGAGAAGGCATATCTTTCCTATCTTTTTCTCCCATAATTTTGTTTAATATACATTCAGATTATTAAATGTTTATTTCTTCAGATGAAGACTAGAAATTTCTTGGTTTTCAAGCTTTAAGAAGAGAATTACTAGTCAAATGCCAAAACCTCATGTTAGCTCACAGATAATATACTTCACTAAAAACACCGGAAGATAGACAGCACCTAGCTTTAATTTTTCCTTAGTCTAGAGGATAATTTTCATTTTTTATCTAAATAATGGAAGTAACATCTTCAGAGAAATTAAATTTAATCATCATCCCAGTATTGTGATGCCATTTATGAGACTACTTTCTAAGTTGTATTGTCATTTTCTACACAGATTTAAGCTGAGATCATACTATTCATAATACATATAAACTTTCTAAATTTAGTAATATATAATGATAACCAATAGTTTTTAAATATTCACTGAGATTATATACTTTTAATAGATGACATACTTTTAATAAATACACATTTCATCAAATGAATTATCACTTTTTTTTTTAAACCAATATGTCATTACTGGGCATCTAGATTTTTTCACAGTTTACTATTATAAAAAAAAGCACGGTGTATATGCTCACATATACAACTGGATGCATATTTGAAAATTTATTCTCTAAGAAACTCTCTAATCAATTTATTAATTTATTTCTAAATCAGTACTACATGTTTAAAACAGAAAAGAATATCTGGTTAGATAGTTCTGATAGTAAAATGAATATATTTAGGATGTTACCCTTATATTTTTATTTTTATTTAGGGAAATATAAGGTTAGCATGCCTCATTGCACATAACATTTTTAAACTTTATCACTTAAACTGTTTTTCAGTAAAGGAAAGAGAAAAATGATACCAGCATTTTCTAAAAAAAAAAAAAGATTTGTATCATTAAAAGTAGTTATTGTCTTAATTTCTGACCCAAAATGTGCATGAGAAATTCTTCTCTTAAGTATTAATATAATTTAGCAAAACACAAAGCAGGGAGCCAAAAGATTTCGTTTCTGGCTCAATGCAGAGGAACATTGCAATTCCCATCAGCTGGCCCACTAACCTCTAACTCACTCCTGTTCCTGTCTTTGCTGGCTTTAGCAGAGCTGTTCTTGCCTGAATTTGTAAAGCGATAGGCCAATATTCCCTTTATGGGGCTTATCTTTTGAAAGAAAATTCTTACCAGTAATAGGCTGTGGAGCTAGACTCCTTCCTGAAACTGCTTTTAGAGAAATAATGTGAAACAAGATATTTTACCTAGAGAAGCCTCTTCCTAGTCTATATATTCACAAGTGTGAAGCCTTGATAACACACATCATCAGTATCTTAAATGCTGAACAAAATTGGGAAAGCATATTGTCCTGCTCTTCTGCCTTCTAGACGTCATAAAAAGTGTGTTTTTCTTTCTGTTTTCTCTTTCTCTGCTATAGGAAGTGACTATATCTATAAAAGCAATACTATTGTTTCTTTACAGAGATGGTGAAGAACAGCTGCCTTTGCCTGAAACTCTTTTGTGCTAGTATCAGAGGCCAAAGCTACTTCTCTTGTCATATCAGTTACCCAACAGGGGCAAGGTGTGGCTGTTATTGTCTACAGAATGAGGTGAATCGGGTGTAATCTAAGAGACTTCCTCTTATAATACAAACTATATTGGACCAACAACATATGAATCTCAAAGCTTCATTCCGTGTTTCAGGAAATATAGGAAGCAAGTCTAAATGACTGTCACTTAAATGAATCAATTCCAGAAATACATCCTATTTTTTGCTTTACCAAATTATAGTGTATACTTGAACTTGGATGTGTGTGTGTGTGTGTGTGTGTGTGTGTGTGTGTGTGTGTGTGTGTGTGTGTGTCAGGTGCATTTCTTTATATTTCAAGACCTAAACAACTGCTGTACTTTAATCGTTAAGATTTGTTTCCTTCATTCATCTCCCCATCCTGGGCACATCACCCCGCACAGCATCCACCACAAATAATTAATTGTGTGTAGATGGCTGAATAACATTTTTATAAGTGAAACTCTTGAATAAATCCATAAAGTCAATTATTTGGTGTAACAGTGAAAAATAAGAGCAAAGAGAACTATACTCGTACTTTCAGATAATTACTCGGTTAAGATAGGATTTCAAGTGGCATTATTTCCCCAGTGCTTTGACTCTTCTAACTTACACTGGGCTTAAATTCAGTGGAGAAGGATAAAAATCAATTATGTGCTTTACATTTATTTACATTTGCATGTTAATAGATACGGATATGTCCCACACCCATTAAAGCACAACTTTAGAGATAGAGTGACTCTACATACATAGATGTTGCAACAAAGATGTACATCATACAAGAATGTTTGTGATTCCTTATAGAGTTGAAGAGTAGAACAGCTCAATATAGCACAAAAAATACAAGGACATTGTCAAGTATAGCTTATGAGGCAAATGTAAATAGCACTATTTGGGAAAAAAATAAAAAAGTAAAAATAGAACATTTAAAATAAAAAATCAAATGTAATATTTAATATTAAGTTCTGTATTAAACAAACACCAAAATAAGGAAGCAAATTGAAAGAGAGAAAAACCTGGCTCTTTAACAATTGGCATTTCTGTTGTCAGTATTATCCAAGTTAAATAAATATCATTATGTCTTCATAGAATGTAGACTAGAATTCCAATAAGTGGTGATATTAAGTCCAAAAGTTGTGTGTCAATATACCTAAAACACCTTCCCAAAGAATGTCCCACCAGCCATATACTGAGTTGTTTACATATATGACAATTGCATGTATAGTTCTATACTAAACATATGATCTCATTCATTCTAGGGTCAGCATAACATTTGAGATAAAGTGAAATCAGGAGAAGATTTAAGAGTTCTGGAAAGTACTCCCTTAGGTGCTTGATAATATATTTCGATACCCTTTAAACATCTAAAACAAAGTCAATTTACAAATGCAGAATTTCTGATCTGACCCGTTTTTGGAAAACTCAACAAGAAATATTAATATTGCATCCTTCATAGACTCAGCATTTTTGAACTACAAGTTACTTAAATAAAGTCTCTTTTTACCCTCCATTCTTTGAAATGAGGAAAACAGCCAGAGAAAGTTCAATGAATTATGCCTCACATGGTCTATTACTATCACAGTTGGGAGAAGAAATTAAATCCCTTCATTATCAAGGCAATGATCTTTCCTCTGCCCAACCTTAAAGAAAATCTTCTCTCTGTCAACACTTTTTACCTAGACAAGCTTGAGGGCAGGTGAATGATATGGCTAATGAGACAAACACAATTACAATTAATGGATGGATGTTTGCCTCCTTTTCTGAGGCTCCTTCTCCTAACAAATAACACTCTGCAAGACTTCGCCACAGACTAAACAATTAGAAGTCAACTTTTGGATTAAGTCATCTATATTTGGCTGTGGCCAAAGTAGATGAATATATCTCTATATGGCACAGTAAAAGTTTTCTTTAAGCAAATCAATATTCTATGGTTGCAGTTTCTATTTTTACTTATTTCTCCTTGCTAAGTGTACCTTATTAATTATCTGGAAACAAGTCAAGGGTGGGTGGTTGAATCAAATCAAAACTTGAAAGGAATGGAGGAAGGCAGGGAGGGTGGGCAGGAAGATGTAGAAGAAACTAATAAAAACTCCAAAGTTATGCTTAATTGATAGCTACTAATTTGAGTTCTCCTGGACTTGTTCCAACTCTGCTGAGAAATTTAGTTTCCTGTGACTATTATGCCAAGCTGATATAAGACATTGTTTTAAATCCATTATAATTTCCTTGACTTCAGGTTAATAAAACCATATTTAAATTCTTACCATTTTCAGCAAAAACTAGGAATGAGTATAGAGTTCAATTCTATTTTGGGAATAAAAAATGGGTAACATTCTGAAATTACTCTAGTGATAATATTAGTAATTCTGTTAGGTTTTGTTTTATAATAGAAAACCAGTGATTGAAAAATAGCTTCTGGATTTAGTCATATAGATATTTGACAAGGCTCAGAGTGCTGTGGTTATCAATCATGGTGAAGAACTGTCTTGTTGGTCTAACATGATTTTTTCTGGAATGCAACAAAACCCACTTAGAGAACCCTACAACTATACAATGAATGATGATTTTAGGATGATTGTGGGAATAAGTGTCATATCTCAGTGTTGTCACTTTTCTGTTTCCCTAATCCTATGTAGCCAGTTACTTGGGTCCAAAGATTAATTTGGATTGAGGAAGAAAGAAGTCTTTCTCTTCTAGTCTAATTTTATTCACCCGAGTATTAAAAGCCACAATTCTTCCTGGGCAGAAACTCATGTCAACATGAAAAATGTATATTTTGATTTAAATATATGAACATAAATATGTATGTTTATAAAAATGGTTGCACCAAAGTAGATTTATCTACAGTGGGAAATATTTTGGGAACCCTAGTGGAAAATGGTTCTTGGAGATTTGACATATGGCCCTTCTGATCCTCAAAGAAGCCGTGATGTTGCCTGAATTGGTCTTGGGAAAAGCAAAAGTATGATATCCATCTGTGCCTTCTTTATGCAACCTACTTGACCCAATCAATTTACTTCAGTAACAACTTAACTAATCAAATAATTGTATCCTAAAATTTAATAATATGGTACAGAGTAATGGTCAGAAAGTACCAATGCTTCACATAGAATTGGTTTTGCTCTGGGTAAAAGAATTCAGCAGCTCAAGTTTGCCTTTGATCCATATATCCCCATTTTCTACCCTTTCCCAACTACTTATCAATGTTCTCTTGTATCTTGTTCTTGTCCTTATCTTTTGAACACTAATATCTGCCAGCATGTATCTCATTTGCACCACACTTTAAATGAGAACAGTTTTGGTCATTATCTTTGAAGTCAATTGAGAAATTTCAAGCATGAATGGATCATTCTAATGGCCGTTTGCAAATATTATCTACACTTATCTGTAGTTAAGGAAAGAAGACAGCATTCAGGAGTTACACTAATAAAATCTGGAAAAAACAAATTCCACCATAAAAGGAAAATTCAAGAGAGTGGGAGGAGAGAACAAAATTGGGTCCCGCGATGCACAACAAGTTTAGAAATGAGCACATCAGAGCAGAAGGGGCAAATTCTGGCACATGTTCCCTGGGGAGCACAGACACACCTGGAGAAAGGTTTGTGCTTCTTCCTTCTTGCCAAATAATGCTACTAACATTTATGGGCTGCAGCTAACTGTCAACAGCTATATCTAAAAATGTCTTTGAATTTTGGGGGCAGTGCTATAAAATTAGCTTTTTTGAGCTATTCAACTTTTCAAAAGATGGAATTCCAAATATTTTTGTAATTTTGGTAGATATTAATTGCAAAATGTACATGAGTAGGGTCACTCTGCCACAAACACTATTTTTGAAAAAGTGCTATATATTTTTATACTGCCATATACTCAAATACACAAATGTAACATTTAGAATTAATTATGCCATCCTTCCCCACCACTGATTTTGAAGTCTAGTAGAGTTATAAAGCCATCAACTCATAAGAGAAGCACAAGCACTAAAATGTTTCCCTAAGCAAATTGTAAGAAGACTCTTCCCTGTGTTTGTCATTAACTGCAATCAAAGAATAAAGCTCTTACATCATAGAAAAGGTATTCAGGTGTTTCATACTTCAATTTTTCACTCAATAATCCATTTATTTAATGCTTGTGACGGGTGTTTTGTTAGGTAATGGTACATGGAGATAAGTGGGGGAAATCGATCTCAAACAAAGCAAAATAGGTGTTTAGTAAGTGTAGAAATATACTTAAGCACATACACAAACACACCCATAACACATACATGTCCAAAATAAATTCAACGGGGGTTTAATAGGTGTAGAAAAACAACTGAAGCACATACACACACACAAATACACACACACCCCAAACCAAACCTACAATTTCAAAGAAAAGTAACCAGAGCTTTTTTACCTTGGTAAATCTGTTTATAACTTTTAGCCCCATCATATGAAGAGCACTGCTCCTTTTTTGAATTTAGACAACGTTCTAGACCTCTAGATGGTTTTTCTGACCAAGCTCTTAAACAGAAATAGTTGATTGCCTTTTTATCTTTCTCTTTAGAGCATATAAAAAATTTAACATTATGTGTATATCTTTCTTTCTGAATGAATTGTGACAGTTCCTTATCCTTCCAATAGCTCTCATATATAAGAATGACGGGTGGTTGATAATATTTGCTCAAGTGAATTAAAATGTGAAATGAAATGAATCTATATACTAAATAAACTGAAAAGGGATGATTTCAGACAACACTTATGTATGAACCTAATATTTTATTTCTAATTAGTTGACATTCAGTTGTTTTGCTTTGTTATACAAGTGGACAGGTAGAGCCTAGCACAGGTAGGAATGTAGAGCTAATGAGAGAGGATAAGGAAGTTTGCATGAACCCTCTAAAGACTTTCTTTGGAATGTCCTTAAATGGACTGTCTTTCCACTATCCCCATTCCTCAGTCTGCCCCTCACACATTCCTTCTTTAGGGATCCTCCTGGGGCTAACATATGTGACCAAGAGAAAATGTAGCAAGGATGGGCATTATAGTTCCATCTGGGAAGAATGAAACAGTAATGAATAGCACTGAATGAGAGCAGAACCCATGGCTCTGGATCCATGTATTTTATGAGTTCATGGAGGAGCTTCTTGGACAGAGCACATCACAGAGGCTCATCCTTTCATTAAAAAAGCCTACTCTTCCAGACAGTCTTCAGTCTATTAGAGCAGCAGAGATTTTCTCCCCAGCCCCATACATGACGGCGTGGGGAACTGCATCACCCTGTAGGCACACTGCTGCTCTCTCTCTCCTCAGGGGCCAGCTGACCTGCTGATGACAGACTGCCTCTTGCTCTGGTCAGAGCCCAGGGGAGTCCCTGCTGCGCACCTGCAGCCTCTGAGGAATGGGAGCCCAATCCTACCACCCTAGAAAGGCTCAAGGTCTGCCAAAGTGGGCAGGTACAAGCATCCATCACTGCAAGTGAAGGGAGAGAGTGGGAAGGCTTCCTTCAAATAATCACGTGTGATGGTACAGATCAGATCACCTCATGCTTGGAAGCAAACAGTGTGGGAGCCCACTCCAGAAGTGGCCCAGGCTCCTCAAACTCACGGCTATGCAGCACAGCGGGGCTCCTTGGTTGCAACGCACACACTAGGAAAAGAATGGACCAGCCAAAATGATTCCCTTCCCTGGGAGTTAGCAGATACCTTGAGGGAAGGTAGATTGGCTTTCCTGCCTCTGCTTAGTGTCACGCTTGATGCTGACCTCTGGTCACAAATGAGGCACACAATTATCCCTTCCAGGTGGAATGAGACAGCCAATTGTACAACTTACCTTGAAAAAACAATTGAGAGTCACCAAAAGATAATGAGAAAAAAATATATATATATATACAAATATGATTTTAATGAATTATAGTACATGCGTCCTTCTTAGAAAAAGACAACAGATTTTAATACCAACTTTTTCCAAACATAGATAATTATCTTCACAGTTTGAGCAACTAAAAGTGGCAAAACAAAAGTGTTCCCAGCTCAAATCTTAGAAATGACACTCTTTTCAGTCTATGTAGATTACCTCAGCAGCCGTTGCATGAATATCATGCAGTGTAAGTTATAATAATTCTCAGCATATTATCAGAATTCTACATCTTCCCCTTCCACTTATCTGGAAAACACCAGGTTGTCATAACAACCTTTTAAAAACTGAACTTTGTAGAGACACTGGTTGCAGTTCAAGGTAATCCACGATCCAAATGATGTGTCAACAAATATAATTTAGCCGTCATTTTGAAATCAAGAGAACATCAACTATGCAAGACTGAAAATGTGGGAGACAAAAGTAACTACTGAATGCTTGAAAGATGGGAAAACTTATTGACTGGCTTCCCAGACATTTATTTACAAAAGTGATACTATAAACCATGAGGTGTTAACCATATGGTAGTTTACCACTTTCAAGGGTTACTTGTTTACTTATTTTGGTCAATATAATTGTTCTAAAAGCAGAAGCAAACTGTCTCACCTTAAAATATTACTGGAGAAAAAAATAAAAAAACATTAAGTAGAACATTTATTTTTATATCTTCTATTCACAGAATAATTGGAAAGCACAAAACAATCTAAAACTTAAGCAACTGCTTATCCCTAAATCTGAAAAAAAAGCATAAAATGTGCATTGTTTCAATAGATATTGCCAGAAAATAGGACCAATTGAAATGTTGCACAATAAAAAGCTAGGAAAATAATGTAAATAAAACCCACAGCCAGGCACTGCATTTTATGACCCCATCAACTAATGGTCACAGATTTTCTTTACAAATCTGGTTGAGAAAAATTTTCAGCATCAATACACAAACAAGTTCACTGGTCAGAAATATTGGCAGCATATGACTTTGGACATCTAGAAAGCTTCTGGCATTTTCAGAGCTTAAGATATTGATCTCTTTTATATTTTACTAACAAAAAAATCTCCCAAAGGTACCTTGATGTTACAGAAGAGAAATGAAGCACAGAATGTCTTTAGGTTGAATGAAAATTCACTGACAAAGGGGATCTGAAGTTTCTAGGGACAGTGCTATTAATCAATCCTGTATGCCCCAAAGTTTCTGAGTTACCGAAAAAGTGAAACTGACAAAGAGGACTATGGAACCACAAGGGAAATTTATATTGTATTTAAGCCAACTCTGAAACAATCATAAAAACATGAATATATTCCATGTTAATTATATATACCTATGCTTGCAATAAGAATGTTTTTATGTTAACATTTCACTAATATTCCTACATAAAGTAAAAACTCAGAATTACACTTATTATCAAAGCTCTTTTAAAATTAGTTCAAAATTTTATCTTTGGCAATGTATTAGAATGTTTCCTTCTGTCCTATGATACCAACCAAATAAGTCCAAAACATTAAAATTTAAATACTCATATACTATATTAAATTATAGAAAACAACATCATTTAAAATGGAAAGAATACTGAGTAGGTTATATGCCACTTAATATTTATAATAGCTTTGATATTTTTATGAAAGTCATTTTATATTTTTATAAAATTGACATGTTCCTTCTTAATGACAGGTATGACCTTATGTAGTAAAAGTACTGTTTTGAATATTCAATAGCTGCTTAACTCATCACAATTAATCAAAAGGTTGGGTTTATTTGTGGAAGAAATTATAGGAGGAATCCACACTTGTGGCCATGAAATGTAATTAACATTTCTTAAAGAAAAAAATTCAGAAGAGATAATTTACATGTTATATATTAAAACTTCTGGTAAGTGAGGAACAATGTCACGCTGAGTGGAGAGAAGTAATCATGAAGAATGGGGGAGAAGTGGTAATCTTTCACATAACTTGAGTTCTATCAGGGGAACTCAAACAAAATTGACTTGATCTAAGAGATGAGAAAGAATCTACAATAGAAAAGGCATTTCTCCATGGCCCAAACTCTCTTTCCAGCCTATCTCCCACTACTTGTCTTCTAGGAAAACCTTATTTCTCAGTTCCCAAACAAGGTCTTTTCACGTCTATGACTTAATTCATATTCTTCTTTTCACCTGGGGTTCTTCCCTCCTATACTTTCTATATTTGCTGCAAATCAGCCATCCTCGAAATCTAGATTTAAGTATCATAACCACAATGGATTTATCCATGACCTTTCTAGCTAGAATTAATTTTCTCTCCCCCTATGCTTCAACAATACTCCTTAGTTAAATTATTTATTGCATGCCACCTCACATTATCGATCATTATGTATACAGTTAGCTCCACTCCTGGTTTGTAGATCTCTTGAAGGCAAGGGAAGTCTGGTTTATCTTTTCATTTCTCATAATAACTGGAGAACTTAGCATAGTAACATTTAGATAGTAGATTCTTGATACGATGCAGTAAAAACATGTCCTGGATATGGTCAGTCAAGACCCTAATTAAAGACCCTACTCACGACAAAGCTAAAAGTACAAGCTTTCAAGTTTATTGCCTTTGAAAAAAATCAAGGAAATTTACTCTCTATAAGAGAAAGAGCAATCTCAAAATTTGAATTCATTTAAAATTCAAAAGGCCTCCAATATCTGAGAACTTCTAATCAAAAAGCAGACAGTTTTCAGAGGCATTTGAGGTAAGGCATTCCAGTAGTCTAGGAAGATATTTTTTTAAGGAAATGTAAATAGGATAAATCTATAACAGATAAGAAAGTTATTTGGAAGTTTAATTTAAAGGGATGCTTTACATAGCAACTATTATTACTATTAACATTATTATTATTTTAACATTTTGGCTACTAACTATGAGCCAGGAACCATACTGAATGCTGCCTATTTATTATATAATTTAATATTTGTCATATTATTCATTTTGTTCTCACAATAACTTACCACTAATACCCATTATAAAGGTGAGAAAATCAAGATGAGGGAATTTATGTGTAATTTTATAATCTCAAATTAATATTTAACACTTTTCTTTGTGTAACAATGTTAAATATGTGTAAGTAGTTACAGATAATGGTAATTAGAGACTACTTTTAAAGATCTATTAAAGTCAATTGACAATGTTAACAGCATGTATTTTCAGTTTGTTACTTACAATCATCACTTTACTTGGCACCAGCTCTCTAAAGCATGTAACCATAAATGCATGCACTTTAGTACCCAGCCAAGTGTATAATATATGTACCTTATGTCTTTTGAGGAAAGGAGGGATTGAATGAAGGAAGGAAGAAAGAAGAGAGGGAGGGAGGAATGAAAGAAATAAAGAATGGAAAAGCAAACACTATTTAGTGGCTATCAAGTACACTTGGTAAGTTAGACATTATTTCTGATAATAAGCAAACACTTCCCAGTAAATATCAACACAATCTAGAATAGAAAGACACCTAGCTTATTTAATAGCTCTTTTAAACAATTCAATTCCCATGAGCTATATATCACATAATTTTGTCATGTTATATTAGCTTTATCTATACAAATATTATTACTCATGATTTTTACTAAATTTATTATTTAAAAATATTGAATATTATTACTCACTACTTACTATTTATTATAGAAAAACTACATAGATGAATTAAAAACTTGCAGACCCTGGAGCGATACCACTGTTAACAACCAAATGTTGGGTAAAATCTCATGATATTTCTCTTGCTTCACTGTAGATGATCCCTTCTAATTTGGACTTTGAATAGAAAAACAATATTTCAAAAAACTGATTAAATCCTTGCCACCCCCAATGCCACCATGATCATGACACAAGTTGAGAGTGTTGAAGGGGCTGCAGAGTTTACACAGCGAAAAAAGCAGTGCTTATACTGAACACCCGGAGCAGCAGACGGCTGCGGCGTCACACAGTCATTTTTAAAACCGATGCCTCAAAAAAGATGAGAAATCCTTGAGAAGATAAATGAGCATCTCAGCCCACACAGCACATGCTGCTTTGTAAACAAAGGCTACATGCTGCTCTTTCTCACCCTTGTTTCTGCCATGGAAAATCTCTGGCACACAGCAATTGTTCAGTAAATACTGTGGAATAATATAAATGAATTTAAGAGTCCGATATAGGCCCATCCAGAGTAAATTTTGCTCTCGCTACACCAAGTGTACGCATGTTGCCTAGTTTTAACTGTAAAATATAGGTTGAGTCATTTCAAGGAAGTATTTGGGTCTTCTGAAGTCAAATATTAAGGAAAAAAATGTTTCTATACATTATAAAAAATGCCTGGAACTTAGGAATCATATTAATTAGTAAAGTTAAGATTCTAATACAAAAGGTGGGCAAAAGAGAAATAAATGTACCTTTTAAAATTATGTCTAATTATGGCTTATATCTAACTGGTGTGGATCCACGTCATATGTGATAAAGGCCCATGCAAATCTTCAACCATTTCAAATCCAAGTAAATTAGATTCAAATTTTTCCAATATTCTTTTTTGTCAAAAACTCATTGGAACCGTTCTAGGTCTACAATATGCTTCCCCAACTGAATTTAAAAGTGATGTCTCAGTGTACTTTGACTTATATATCCCTGAAACTACTGCTTCAATGCTTTTTGATCTCATACCTGCATAATAAAGTTCCTGTTTTGCCATTCATGCCAAATGACCACCACCATATCTCTCTGGATACTGTCTTTGTCAAGTCTCCAGTCTCTGTTCAGCCAACCACTTTACATATGATTCCAGCAACTCTGAGTTCCCAAGAAACCAGCTGTTTCCTTTACCTCATTTCATTTGCACCTCAGCTAGTCTTGGCAAATAATACCACAGCCCTTCAATTTACATCCATCCATGGTGAGGTTCTTTTTTTCTTTCTTTTTTTTAATTAAGGAATCATTGATATACAAACTTATGAAGGTTTCACATGAGCAACTCTGTGTTTTTAACATTCACCCATATTATCAAGTCACCCCACCCCACCCCACTACACTCACTGTCCGTCAGTGAAGCACAATGTTATAGAGTAATTACTCGTCTTCTCTGTACTATACTGCCTTTCCTGCAACCTACCTATATTGTGAGTGGTGATTATAATGCCTTTGAATCCGCTTCTCCCGACCTTCCCATCGACACTCCCCACCCCTCCCTTTGGTAACTGCTGATCTCTTCTTGGAGTCAGTGAGTCTGCTGCTGTTTTGTTCCTCCAGTTTTGATTTTTTGTTATACTCCACAAATGAGTGAAATCACTTGGTATGTTTTTCTCCACCTGGCTCATTTCACTTAGCATCATACACTCTAGCCACATCCATGTTGCTGCAAATTGTAGGATTTGTTTTCTTTTTTTGTGGCTGAATACTATTCCACTGTGTATGTACCATATTTTCTTTATCCATTCATCTATTGATGGACACTTAGGTTGCTTCCATATCTTGGCTATTGTAAATAGTGCTGCAATAAAGATAGGGGTGCAGATATCATTTTGAATCTGGGATCTTGTTTTCTTCAGGTAGATTCCTAGGAGTGGAATTTCTAGGTAAAATGGTATTTCTCTTCATAGCTTTTTGGGGAACCTCCTATTGTTTTCCACAATGGATAAACTAATTTACAGTCCCACCAACAGTGTAGGAGGGTTCGCCTTTCTCTGCATCCTCTCCAGCATTTATTGTTTATTGTATTTTGGATGTTGGCCATGTTAACTGGTGTGAGGTGGTATCTCTTTGTGGTTTTAATTTGCATTTCCCTGATAATTAGCAATGTGGAGCATCTTTTCACATGCCTGCTGGCCATTTGAATTTCTTCATTGGAAAAATGTCCGCTCAGATCCTCTGCCCATTTTTTAATCAGGTTATTTTTTAGGGGGGTGTTGAGACATGTGTGCTCTTTATATATTTTAGGTGTTAACCCTTTATCAGATATGTTGTTTACAAATATATTCTCCCATACTGTCAGATGCATTTTTGTTCTGTAGATGGTGTCCTTTGCTGTACAGAAGCTTTTTAGTTTGATGTAGTACCATTTGTTCATTTTTGCCTTTGTTTCCCTTGCCCAAGGAGATGAGTTCAGGAAAAGCTACTCATGTTTATATTTAAGAGATTTTGCCTATGTTTTCTTCTAAGAGTTTTATGGTTTCACGACTTATATTTAGGTCTTTGATCCATTTCAAGTTTACTTTTGTGTATGAAGTTAGACAGTAATCCAGTTTCATTCTCTTACATGTAGCTGTCCAGTTTTGCCAACACCAGTTGTTGAAGAGGCTGTAATTTCCCCATTATATGTCTGTGGCTCCTTTATCGTATATTAATTGGCCATATATGAGTGGGTTTATATCTGGGCTCTCTATTCTGTTCAATTGTGCCAGTATCAAATTGTTTTGATTACTGTGGCTTTGTAGTAGAGCTTGAAGTTAGGGAGCATATTCCTCCCAGCTTTGTTTTTCCTTCACAGGATTGCTTTGGTTATTTGGGTTCTTTTGTGGTTCCGTATGAATTTTAGAACTATTTGCTCTAGTTTGTTGAAGAATGCTGTTGGTATTTTGATAGGGATTGCATTGAATTTGTTGATTGCTTTAGGCAGTATGTCCATTTTGACAATATTAATTCTTCCTATCCATGATCACAAGATGTATTTCAATGTAACAGTGTCTTCTTTAATTTCTCTCATGAGGGCCTTGTAGTTTTCAGGGTATAGGTCTTTCACCTCTTTGGTTAGTTTTTTTCCTAGGTATTTTATTCATTTTGATGCAATTGTAAATGTAATAGTTTTACATTTCTCTTCCTGCTAGTTCATCATTAGTATATAGGAATGCAACAGATTTCTGTGTGTTAATTTTTTTATTCTATAACTTGGCTGAATTCAGTTATTAGTTCTAGTAGTTTTAGGTTGGAATCTTTAGGGTTTTTTATGTACAGTATCATGTCATCTGCAAACAGTGACAGTTAAACTTCTTCCTTACCAATCTGGATGCCTTTTATTTCTTTGTGTTGTCTGATTGCCATGGGTAGGACCTCTAGTACTATGTTGAATAAAAGTGGGGAGAGTGGGCATCCTTGTCTTGTTCTTAATCTTAGAGGAAAAGCTTTCAACTTTTCACTGTTAAGTATGATGTTGGCTGTGTATTTGTCATATATGACCTTTATTATGTTGAGGTACTTATATATTTTGTTGAGAGTTTTCATCATGAATGGATGTCAAATTTTGTCAGATGCTTTTCAGTGTCTATGGAGATGATCATGTGATTTTTGCCCTTCTTTTTCTTGTTGTGGTGTATGATGTTTCATAGATTTTTGAATATTGTATAATCCTTGCGTCTCTGGAATAAATCCCACTTGATCATGATGGATGATCTTTTTGATGTATTTTTTAATTCAATTTGCTAGTGTTTTGCTGAGTATTTTTGTATGTATGTTCATCAGGTTTATTGGTCTGTAATTTTCTTTTTTTGTGGTGTCTTTTTCTGGTTTTGGTATTAGAGTGATGGCTGGCTTCATAGAATGAGTTTGGAAGTATTCCCTCCTCTTCTACTTTATGGAAAACTTTAAGGAGTATGGGTATTAGGTCTTCTGTAAATGTTTGATAAAATTCTGCAGTGAAGCCATCTGGTCCAGGCATTTAATTCTTAGGTAGTTTTTTTTATTACCATTTCAATTTTATTGGTGGTAAATGGTCTGTACCGATTTTCTGTTTCTTCCTGGGTCAGTCTTGGAAGGTGGTATTTTTCTAGGAAGTTGTCCATTTCTTCTAGGTTATCTAATTTGTTAGCATGTAATTTTTCATAGTATTATCTAATGTCTTTTTATTTATGTGGTGTCTGTAGTGGTTTTCCCTTTTTCATTTCTGATTCTGTTCATGTGTGTGCACTCTTTTTTTCTTGATAAGTCTGGATAGTGGTTTATCTATTTTGTTTAATTTCTCAAAGAGCCAGCTCCTGGTTTTATTGATTCTTTCTATTGTTTTATTCTTCTCAATATAGTTTACTTCTGCTCTAATCTTTATTATGTCCCTCCTTCTACTGGTTTTGGGCCTCATTTGTTCTTCTTTTCCTAGTTTCATTAATTGTGAGTTCAGACTGTTCATTTGGGATTGTTCTTCTTTCTTGAGGTAAGACTGTACTGCAATATAATTTCCTCTTAGAACTTCCTTCAATGCATTCCACAGGTTTTGGTCTGTTGAGTTGTCATTTTCATTTGTCTCCATATATTGCTTGATCTCTGTTTTTATTTGGTCATTGATCCATTGATTATTTAGGAGCATGATTTTAAGCCACCATGTCTTTGTGGGCTCTTCTGTTTTCCTTGGTTAATTTATTTGTAGTTTCATACCTTTGTGGTCTGAGTAACTGATTGGTACAATTTCAATCCTTCTGAATTTATTGAGGCTCTTTTTGTGGCCTAGTATATGATCTATTCTTGAAAATGTTCCATGTACACTTGAGAAGAATGTGTATCCTGCTGCTTTTGGATGGAGTGCTCTATAAATGTCTGTTAGATCCATCTGTTATAATGTGTCATTCAGTGCTTCTGTCTCCATACTTATTGTCTGTGTGATTGATCTTTCTTTTGCAGTGAGCAGTGTGTTGAAGTCTCCTAAAATGAATTCGTTGCATTCTGTTTCCCCCTTTAATTCTGTTAGTATTTGTTTCACATATTTAAGTGCTCCTATATTCAGTGCATAGATATTTATAATGGTTATATCCTCTTGTTGAACTGAGCCCTTTATGATTATGTAATGTCCATCTTTGCCTTTTGTTACTTTCTTGTTTTGAAGTCTATTTTGTCTGATACAAGTACTACAACTCCTGCCTTTTTCTCTCTACTAGTTGCATGAAATATCTTTTTCCATCCCTTTACTTTTAGTCTGTGAATGTCTTTGGGTTTGAGGTGAGTCTCTTGTAGGCAGCATATAGACCGGTCTTGTTTTTTTATCCATTCAGTGACTCTATGTCTTTTGATTGTTGCATTCAGTCCATTTACATTTAACGTGAGTATCAATGGATATGTACTTATTGTAATTGCAGGCTTTAGATTCATGGTTACCAAAGGTTCAAGGGCAGCTTCCTTACTATATAACAGTCTAACTTAACTCGCTTATTATGCTATTTCAAACACAATCTAAAGGTTATTTTTATCCTCCCTTCTTCTTCCTCCTCTACTCTTTATATATTAGGTGTCATATTCTATACATTTTGTGTATCCCTTGGCTGACTTTTTGGGTAGTTTTAATTTTTTGGGTAGGTTTAATTTTGTATTTGCTTAGTAATTAATTGATCTACTTCTTTTACTGTGGTTTTATTTTCTCTGGTGACAGCTATTTAGCCTTAGAAGCACTTTCCCCTAGAGCAGTCCCTTTAAAATATACTGTAGAGTTGGTTTTGGGAGGTAAATTCCCTCAACTTTTGCTTATCTGAAAACTGTTTAATCCCTGCTTCAGATTTAAATGATAATCTCACCAGGTAGAATATTCTTGGTTGGAGGCCCTTCTGTTTCATTGCATTAAATACATCATGCCACTCCCTTCTGGCCTGTAAGGTTTCTCTGCTTAGAAGTCTGATGATAGCCTGATGGGCTTTCCTTTGTATGTGATCTTTGTTCTCTCTCTGGCTGCTGTTAATACTCTGTCCTTGTCCTTGATCTTTCCATTTTAATTATTATATGTCTTGGTGTTGTCTTCCTAGGGGCCCTTATGTTGGGAGATCTCTTCATTTTCATGACGTGAGAGACTATTTCCTTCCCCAGATCAGGGAAGTTTTCAGTAATTATTTCCTCAAAGAGACTTTCCGTCCCTTTTCTCTCTCTTTTTCTTCTGGTACCCCTATAATGCAAATATTGTTCCATCTGGATTGATCGGACAGTTCTCTTATTATTCTTTCTTTGCTAGAGATGCTTTTTTCTCTCTGTGCCTCAGCTTCTTTGTACTCCTATTCTCTAATTTCTATTTCATTTACCATCTCCTCTACCTCATCAAATCTGCTTTTAAATCCCTCCATTATATGTTTCATTTCAGATAATGTATTTTTCAAAGTTTCTATCTCTCTTGAAGTCCTCCCTGGGATCTTGAATATTTTTTTTGTATCTCCATGAGCATGTTTATGATTTTTATCAAGAATATTTTTTATTTCAGTTTTACTTAGCCCTCTTTTTGGCATCTTCTGCTGTATTTTTATTTCTTCAAAATTTTTTTGACATTTTATTTTTCTAGTGATTCCTTTGGAATAATAACTTTGTGTAGGTAGCACCATCTACTGTCCAGATGTTCTACTCTCTGGAGCTTCTGACACCAAAAGGTATGGCGAGGGTGCAGGCTAGTGGAACCAGTCCCTGCCAGAAAGAACAAGCTCTTTCCTGCTTTCCAGCTGTATTGCCTGCCTGCACTGCTAAGTCCAGTGGTCCGTGAGTGCAGGGAGGAGCCTCTGGATTATACTCTTGAGTTGCCGTAGGTGTGGCCACCCTCCAGCTGGCCTGGAACAATGGCGTGGCAGCAGGTATACAGGACTGGTGCCTGCCAGTTGAAAGGAGCATCAGGTTCTGTATCACAGTGTCTCAGGGCTCCATTGCCAACCAGAGGGATGGAGTGTCTGAAGCTCTTGAGAGTTCCCAACCCGCTGGAACGAGTGTGCTGGGACAATTTTGTCTACCTGCTCTTTCTCCTGAGCAGCAAGCTCTGTATAATCCTTGCCCCTTTAGCAGCCCTCTTGCTGTTGGGAAGTCTTTTAAAGTGATGGCCTTTATTTTGTCCTGGAGGGGCTGGTTTTGTATACCTGTTCTCTAGAAGCAGCTGGAATCTCAGTCTCTCCAAGTATTCTCCCTGTCTTTGCTTTCCAACCCCACTAATCTCCAGAGAACCATGTAATATGGGTTTGTGCTCCCACAGCATATCTCAAGGGCTGACTGTTTAGCAGTCCCGGGCTTCTACTCCCTCCCCACTCCATTTCTCTTCCTCCCACCTATGAGCTGGTGTGGGGAGAGGGCTTGGGTCCCACTGGATCATGGCTTTGTTTCTTTAGCCTTTTCTGTGAGGTCTTCTCTTTTCCCCAGATGTAGGCAGTCTGTTCTGCAGCCTTAGGGTCACTCTTTCAAGATTAGTTGTATTTGCTTTATTTTCATGTTACATGTGATTTTGGGAGGAGGTTTCTGCCTCACTTCTCATGCTGCCATCTTTTCCCCATCTCAAGGTGAGGTTTTCCAAATGTCAATCATTCAATTATTTCTTTAATAATTTTTGCTCTATTTTCAATTTTGTGTGTGTGTATTACTTGCACTTGGTATCACTTTGACTTGAATGTATATCAAACATTCTCATAAAAGGGATTTTGTTGTTCACTTTGATATGTATGCAATTTAGAAAATACCTGCCAAGTGACAAGCACTCAAGAAATAACTTGAATAAACAAGTGAGCAGATGAATGTATGAGTAAATGAAATCTATTAAAATTATTGCAACACGAACAAAGCAGTATTATTAAATCCTACCTCTATTGTTACCTTCTCTATGGTCTATTCTAGAGGTCTGCCCCATTTTGGTTATGAAGAGGACTTGCAAGTAATAAACAAATGTAAAGACTTGTTAAACCAAAATGAGGCTTTCTCAGATCCTTGCTGCTCAAAGTATTGTTCCTTCCAACACTAGCAATCAGCCAAGAGAGACATCAAACAAAAACACAAATGAATAATGAAAATTGAAAGATATAGTTGATGAAATTTCCAAGAAAGTAAAGATAAAAGGACAAATAGTTGCAAAGTAGGTTCTAAAACTAGAACACAAGTATCTGAATAACAGGAATCCAAGAAGGAGAACAGTAAATGGGACCCAGAAAAATCAGCCATGTATCTTCCAATTTATTTCCTAGAAGTAAAGACATCAATTTCCAGATTAAAATGTCTTACTAAGAACACTACACAATAGATAACAATAGACTCAAAATAAGACCAAAGATTGGCAATTTTCAAAATATCAGGGATCTACCTCTGTAGTCATTTCAGGGAAATTCAATCCAACTTCAGTCCTCTATGTTGGACAATTAGAACGACTGTCTGCTGCTCTTCTGATAAACCTCATTTCCCATGTTTTCCACATGTCTCTCATTGTGCCTGGCCTCTGTTCTATTGTATGATACAAGATCTCAAAAATGTTACCTTCCATGCAATCTGTCACAGAAAGCAGCTGGGCAGGGGGTATGTGTCCCACCTAAACAAGGAAATAAAGTAAGGCAGAAGAAGATCAGAAGTTTAGGAAAAAAGGAAGTGAACACAAGAGAGAAACAGAAGATATTAAAACCAGACTGATTATACAGGGATTGGCCCCAGCCTCTGAATGCTGGAATTCTAGAGAGAATTCAAACCAGATTGGAGTGGGTCAGAAAAGATTGAGGAAGATTCCTATAGGACTATACATGAAGGGAACAGCTAAGGTATTGAGGTGTGATTTACACCACTAGGAGGTGAGATTGAGGATGCACAGATAAGAAAATGTACACAGGAACACTCCCCCACCCTGGCCAAATAACCATAAAGTTCACAAGTATATTAAGCTGAGGGAAATGAAAGAGGTATACATTTTCATAGCCACAATAATGTATGCTTTGAATGTCAGTAAACTTCTGTTTTTAGGGACAGAAGATGAATAGAAAAAAATCAAAACTACTTTTAAGTAGGTATCAGTGAGCACAGGAAATGGAAGGGGTGAGGAAGAAAGACCACAGACAATGCTGTAGGAGATTAATTTGTCTTATAGCCTCTTAGAACTATTTGACTCAAAGTATACGCTTTAAAACTCAAACAAAATGTGTAAAACTCAAAGTAAAAATAATACAATTTTTAAAAGTAGAAAAGGAAGAAGAATTTCATGCCAGTTATGACCATATCCTAATTTTGTTAGGGACTTTCCCCAACTATTTAGAGAGTGTCTCCAAGCAGTCTCCTGGGCAGTGGAAATAAAATAAAGAAAAATCACTGACCTCGTGGAGTCTGTCTTACCTCCACTGGGAGATCACAAAATGAATATATGAAACCAAATATGCTCTGGAATTTCTAACTGCAGGTTTTAGAATTTGTGGAACTGACTATAATTGCCAGGCTGCAGCCACCACCCTCATCCCTTCTCCTACCATTCTCCTTCTGAATTTCCTCATTCCAGTCAAATATCCTCCTTCCCAGTTTTGGCCTTTCCTGTTTTTCCTTTTCTGAGTTCTTCTCCCTTGGCATCCCAATTGTTTCATTCATTCCAATCTCGGGTCAGATGCCACTTCATCAGACAGGCCTCCTTGATCACTGCTTTTAAATACAACTACCATACAAGCTACAAAAGTAAAAGTAAACAAGTGGCACCACACCACTAAAAGCTTCTCCCAGCAAAGGAAACCATCAGCAAAATGAAAAGGCAGCCTACTGAATGGGAGAAGATATTTGCATATCACATATCTGATAAAGGGCTAATATCCAAAATACATAAGGAACTCATACATCTCAGCACAAAAATAAATAATGAATTAAAAAATGGTCTAAGGAACTGAGAAGACATTTTTCCAAAGAAGACCTACAAATGGCCAAAGAGTATACGCAAACAGGCTCAACATCACTAATCATCTAGAAAATACAAATCAAAAACACAATGAGATATCACCTCATACCTGTTAGAATGGCTGTTACCAAGAAGACAAGTGATAACAAGTGTTGGCGAAGAAGCATTGGAGAAAGGGAATCCTCGTGCACTGTTGGTAGGAATGTAGATTGGTGCAGCCACTATTGAAAGCAGTAGAATGTTCCCCAAAAATTAAAAATCAAATTATCATAGATCCAGCTATCCCACTTCTGGGTATATATCCAAAGGAAATGAAATCACTATCTGGAAGAGACATCTGTATCCCCATATTCATTGCAGTATTAATCACAATAGCCAAGATGTGGTAACAACTTAAGTCTCTGTCTGTCTATGGATAATTGGATAAAAAAAAATCCACGTGTGTGTGTATATATATATATAATATTACATATGAAATATGCATAATGTATATAAACATATACATATTAATCATGTAAGTATATGCATAACATTGCATATATAATATTATATGTATCATATATATATATATATATGTGTGAATATCACTCAGCTATTAAAAGAATGAAATCCTGACATTTGCAACAACATGGATGAACCTTATGGGTTTATGCTAAGTGAAATAAATCAGAGAAAGACGAATACTGCATGATATCACTTATATGTGGCATTTAAAAAAGTCAAACTCAGAAATAGAGAATAGAATGGGTTGTTGCTAGGGACTAGAGGCTGCGGGAAATGGGGAGATGTCGGTCAAAGGGCACAAAGTTCTAGTTATAAGATAAATAACTTCTGGTGATCTAATACACAGCGTGGTGACTATAGTTAACAATACTGTATTGTGTATTTGAAAATTGCTAAGAAAGTAAATCTTCAATGTTCTCACCACCAAAAAAGGGGAGAGGGTGTAACTATGTGAGGCGATAGATATCTGAACTAACTTTATTGTGGTAATCACTTCACTATATATTTTATACACAGTGTTATATGTCAGTTACATCTCAATAAAGCTAAAAAATATTTGAAATAAAATACCGAGTACTCACTCTTTTTCCCTCTCCCCTTTACTTGACTTATTTTGCTTTATAGCACTTATAAGCACCTGATCTAATATGTATTTATTTGTTTACCTGATTTTTGTCATTATTACCCTGATATAAGCTAAGACATATGAGTATTTTCATATGTTTGTTTCTAAACTCATGGCATCTAGACACTACCTGGTAAATACTAGGTTCTGAATATTAATATTTGGAAGAAAAGAAGGAAGAATGTGAAGGAGAAAGTAAGAGAATAAATAGACATGAAAGTTTAAATTCTAGTACTGTTACTATGTGCACACATTTATATTTATTAAGTTTTCATCTTTAAGTAACATTTAAATCCTTTTTAAAGACTAATATTTTAAATTGTTTTAGGAAATATAATTAGTGTTCAAATAGATTAAGTTGATTTGTTGAAATAGAATATTTTCCAGATGTTTATGTAATTACAGGTCAAGGATTTTCATAAGTTCATTCCTTCCTTTTAGTGTTCTTGTCATATTTATTCATTGAGCAGACTTTTGTTTTTACATATTTCACAAAAGCTAAAGTTTGTAATACTCTATGTCCAACATAATGAGGTTTTGACACATATTTTAAAAGAGAGCAACACCTTATTAGCTACTGAATAATAAATAGATACTGAAATGAGAGAACTAGACAACTCTGAAGTTCTTCTTAACACCTTACTCTCCAGGGAAGGAGAAGGTGTTAAGAGGTGCTGAATAATAATCACACATGAAACACCTTCTGACTGTTGTTTTGCACAATTTACAGAATGTAACCCTTCAGATGGTCTTTGCTTTCTTTGCCAGCTCCCAAAAGGAGAGATATCCATTTTTATTGGGTTTATTAAATCACAGAGTTTAGGTAACTTGATAAGAACTTTGGGACATGACAGTATTTGAGTCTACAGGTGTGCCCAAGGTTGTCCTTCTGCACCTGCTGGAACACTGCTTGGCTACAATCAGATTTCCTCTGCGCCCACACCCTCTCTAGCTGTCCCTTGTTATTATTCTCAATATGAAGTACGAAATGATGGCTTTGTCTAGACAAGGCCTAGCTCCTGTGAAAATCAACAGCGCATGTGATAAACTATCACAAAAGACAGACTTAGTCATATGGAAATATAGCCTAGTTCAATACTGTTATTTACTGGAGTGACCAATCATATAAACCCCAACTGCATCCCGCCAGACACTAAAAGATCTGAAGTGCTGCAGATCTGCAATTTAACTACCCGTTAGAAGGTGATAATGGAATGAGGGGTTAAAAAAAAAAGTCCAAATGAGGAAGAGTTACTGACAATCTTGCTGCTAAAGACCTGTTGTGTTTGTTATGTGGAGGGAAGGAAGGGATTGGAGGGGGAAAGTGGAGAAAGATATTGCAGCACAAAGCCACTGACCCAGAAAGGAAAGGGAAGGAGAACAGGAACATAATTTTCTCACTCTTCTTAAGAGCACTGGGTGAGATTTAAGTGGAGCCTGGATGTGAAACTGCAAAGCAAGCACATGGAAATATAATTTGCTTCTATGTTGGAAAAGGGAGGGGACAGCAGGTGGGCACTAGGATAATCTTATCATGCAATGTAAGCTTGATGGAAATAGCTTCAGAAAAGCGTATGATTGCTGCAACCATTTTAAAGTGGAAAGTAAAATATGATTACTCTGTATCTGGGAGTTCCTATCCCAGCTCTATCCCAGGTGGTAATAAAAAAAACCTACTTGCATGTTGCCTTTCCAATGTCTTAGAACTACCCAAGGTCTCTAGGGCAGGGTATTGCTAGAAATGGGATTCAGGATAAAATTGTTGCTGCTTTTCCTGGCTTGGAATTTCACTTTTACTTTTCTGTAGCAGATTTTAGTGTCACCTTTCTTCTAGAAAATGGAAGATTATCTGTCCAAACATATTCTACCAAGATACTTTGAAGAATAATTTTACTATGCAGAATAATATTACCTTTTCACCAAGACTCAGTTTTCTGTTTTAAAATTGATATGGTAATAGGAATTTAGATCAAGGGAGTTTAAGCATGCTGTAAGCTCAGAAGAGTGCCCAGCATGTTGTAACTACCCCAGTGAAGCAAAAAATGTAAGCATTACCTATTACTGCCCTTGACTTGTTGAGAAAATGGATTATTTCTTTGTGTTTCTTTGTGTAATGGTGGCCCTTTGGGTACTTGTGTGGAGGGAAAGTAGTGATATAAATCTGCAAAGCTGAGAGGGCTTTCAGTTATTTTACTTAATTAAGACATAGTTGGATAGAAGAATAAAATCATAGCATGGGGAAATAGGGAAAGAGATTAGTGCAGCTAATAGTGCAGATAGCACAGATTAGTGCAGTTGCCAGAGTACTTGAGCATATAAAGGCAATTCATGTGAAGTTCTGTGACAACAATTTATAACAGCTGTTGTCCTAATAACGCTGTGTAACAAATACCCCAAAACTCATTTGGAAACTACAAAGAGCAATTACTCACAGGCTCATGGTTCTGCCTATTTAAGGTGGGCTGTTCATAGAGGCTGTTTCAATCTATCAGGCTAGCTGTACTTAGCTTCCCCCTGTGGGTTAGGCTAAAATCTTATCCAGTGCTTTTTTTTCTGGTGCCCAAGTTAGCGTATAAACAGGTATCTTGCAGCCACCCTCTACATGACATTTACAGAGCATAAAAAGAAAACTCAGCTGGGTACACACATGTCAAATCTCTGCTTGAGTCTTGTCTGCTAACATCCCATTGACACAGTCACATCACACAACCCCAAACCGAGGGGCAGAGATGCATATTCTGCCTATGCTAGGAGTACAGATAAGTCCCATAACAAGGAGCATGAATATAGGGATGGGTATTAATCTTCCATACAATGTTCTTTTATCCACAGTAAATCCCCAGAAAAAACTGTTATTATTCTTCAATGCTTTTGGAATCAATTTACTGGTATAGACTAGTTCTAGTCATTTGCTTGCTTCATGTAAATGCTTGTGAGATCTTCCCCAAGTTAGGAGTACATAGTTGCATGAGGGTGGCCAAAAAGGTACATGTTGGTTGGGTTTTATTAGGATTTCTCTGATTTAATACTTTTTGGGAACTCAGTATTGGAGAGTTATTTTTCTTCCTTTGTTTGTGTCTGTTATTTTTTCTGTTCTCTTCTTATGACAAACAGACCACATAAAAACAACAAAGAAAAATTCCTCTTCTATTGTTCAATAATTGAGATTGCACGTGTCTGAACATCACCACTACCGAAGTTTGTAAAGAAACCTTTACCCATTATTCCAGTATCTTCCCTTCCTGTGTCTACTGGATCTGGGATGTATTGTGACTCCAGTAATGATTATTCACAAAGTTAAAGACTTTATGCATACCTCTGTGATTGTTTTGAGATAGAGCATGGAAATGGGTCAAGGGTCATGCCATTATAAAATCTACTTCATCTGTGAAAAATGTACATCTTATTCTTGAACTTAATCTGTATGCTGTTCTTCCTCTTCTTCAATTAAATAATTTTGTAACCAGGACAAGAGACTGACCCCAGTATGTAAACAAACATACTTGGGTAAAGAATGCTGAGATCTGGATCAACTCAGTCACCTAAATAACCCTATTCTTAAGTCAAAACTTCAAGAGAATTATTAATCACCTTATGCTGACCCTTACCCAAAAGACCCTGTAAGACCCCCAACAGTAAACCCTCTAAGTGCACTTCCTCTCTAAGGTTACCTGCACTCGAATCTTCTTGTATACTGTCTTATCAAATAACCTTTCTTGTTGCATAAGCCTATTGCTCTTTGTCTCTGAACTCCTTCTCATGATAAAGACAAGAGCTCACAGACCTCCACCTCCAGTGGTAAATGTTTTTGTCACTTTACTAAGTCATTCAGCTTTCATATCTTAACCGTAATCCTCTTTCTCTCTTCCTGTTTTATTTCAGACCAGCAGGGAAGTTGAAGGTCTCAGAACATATTCTCATTCCTTCCAGTGTTCTTTGTGTCCCCCAAATTCTGCGGTCACAGGGATATAATTCCCACACCATGCAGATCAAGTGGACACCGGACACCAAATGACCCTGGCTTTAGGAGTTGGAAAGAGATTTACCCTACACCTACCAGTAGTTTGATGAACTTTCCTTTCCTCCCTCTTCTCTTCCTTGCTCTCTACTGCCTGCATGGCTACCGACATTCACTTATAACTCTTGCTTTAATGAGTTTCTTGCTGGCACCTGTTTGACCTGATCGAGAATTTTTTCTGAACAGTCAAGAGCCCTCCCTCTACTGGTTGAGGTTTCACTTAGTGCGCTGGGACAGACCACTCCAGACCTGCTGACTGGCCAAAGAATCACACTTTTGCTTGTGTTTAAGTCATTTATTTAATGCTCCATTAGATATGCACTAGGCTGGGGGCTGCCCCAAACTCCTCACATCAGGCAATGCTGAACGGTATACAGGTAAATCTGAATTATCAACAGGAAAATAGGAAAAGACAATTTTGTAAACTTTATGTTTGGCTCACAGTTTTGCACTATCCTGTAGTGAAAATGTAATGTGTCATCACACATTGCAATAAAAATCAAGAAGGGAATATTTGCAATAAAATACTGGCTCCTATAACTTGAGGTTTCTGAACCAGTGTCATTTCATCACTTTCATAGCAACAATGAAAACAGTGGTGATACAAACTTGGAGCCAGTTACATGGTTGTCCGTTTTTTATTTTAGTGGATAAGGACAGTCCACAGAGCAAAATAAACACTACACAAATCTACAACAAATTATAGGTTCATTGCCTTACAGACATTTGTAAAGCCCCAACATATTAAGAGATAATCTCAGAATAAAAGACAAACTCCAGGGAAAAAAGCATTTGATCTGACATTTTCCCATTTTGTCATCACTGTTGAGAACCCCCTCATAGACTCAAATCTAGAATCATTACCTTAAATATCTTTTTCTTCATTTCAAGGGGTACTTGACTGGTATGGAATTCCAAATGCTATGGGGGTCAAATGGACATCTCCTTTGATCACAGAGAGGAAATAGCTGTTATTTGGCACAGAACCAGATTGTTCCAGTTTAGAAAAATCTATGCCTCTCGGTTATTTTACTATCTATAGGACTATGCTTAACAGTTATTTCCCATTTAACACCCAAGCCACCACTTACCTAAATGAGTTGCCACTGGGAAAATGTGTATGCACTTGCAGACAGAGAACGCTGGATGCCTGATTCAGAATGTTTCCGGCTGCAAGTGATAGAAAATCAACTCAAACTGCCTTAAGAGGGAAATGGACGTTATTGACTTACATAAACTAAAAGTCAAGAGTGGTCTGGCTTCAAGCATACCGGATCCAGAGGCTCCAAGCATGTTGTCAACACTCGTGCTTTTTATCTCGGCGCTCTGTTTTCAGAACTGCACCTCATTTCTCAGACACAATGACAAGCCTGCCAGTGGCCCCAGGTTTACGTTGTTTTCTTCTCAGCCACTTTAGGAGAGAGAAAATGTCCCTTTCTTATAAGATAACTAACTTAACCCTTACAACTGGGATTCATTGGTTCGAGTTAGTGTGGCATGGGTCACGTGCTTCCCCGAACTTACAACTGATTGGCCAAATCCGTTTTGCCCCTTAAACTGATGCTGCTTTGACCCACAACACAAGAAATTGAGAAAAGTGAAGACGAGGTAGGTCACTAAGGAAAAGCAGGGGGTTTTTTGCCAATAGAAGAAGATGCTGGGAAGCTGGGTAGGCCAAAACTAGCAGATTCCACCTCTCTAAGAAATCTCATTGCATAGTGGATGTACGTGTTTATCCACTAAGCTTTACCGACAGCAAAGGTGTCCCTTCTTCAGTGCTAAGACAGAGGTGATTGATAAGCCCTTCCTCAGGCCTCAATAAGTCAGATGCCAAAGAGTAAGAGAACCAGACGACTCCAACACAAATCCAATTAACAACTTCTGTTGCTGGAACCAAGATGCTCTTGAGGGATATTTCTTGAAGAATTCTGCCATGTTACGTGCAACAACCTACTAAGCCTTTTTGTATTTACAATAAATTATGCTGTGAAGTTAATTTATAAAAAATAAAAATAACATATGTGTTGTGTTCTTCCCTTAAGCAAATATTGTTTACTCTCTCAAAAAGCCCCCAGATACAGTAACTATTTCTCTCCATTGATGGCCATTCCATTACTTAGCTTAACTTAACTACTTCTTAGAAAAACTGAGCTCTTCATTAAAGTCAGAATGTAAATTCTAGTATGTAGAAGAAGTATCAAATCCCAATACATCCTATTAAAAAATTGTCTTCCAGTTATAAATGAGAGGTCATACACCATGCTTATTTTAAAGCACCTGTTAGAATTCTTATGATTATTGATTACCAATTGACTTTTGGCTAAGTTTTAGATGGCTGAAAGAGGGACTGTAGGAAATGATGCTACAATACTATTTTTAACATTTATTTTTACTATTATTTAAAAGCTACTATACAGAGCTTCCGGGAAGATGGCGGTGTGAGCAGGGCGGCAGAAATATCCTCCCAACACTATATCTACGAAAACACAGAAAATACATCTATTCCTAAAAGAGAGACGAGAATACACAGGAAAGCGCACAGCGTGCAGCTACACCCGAGAGGACTCGGCACCCCAAGAGGCGGGTAAGATACGGAGCCGCGACCCGGCGGGACCCGAGCACTCCCCGACCCCAGCGCACCAGCGGGAGGAGAGGATCCAGAGCCGGGAGGGAGTGGAAGTACACCCCGCGAAGTAGCCAGCCCGGGTGATACGCGCGGGGAGCGCTGACCCCCATTGCGCAGTGCAGCGGAGATTGGAGAGACAGAGGGGCAGGATCTGAGCGGGGAACGCGCCAGGGTGCTTGCAGCCGGCTCCCGGGAAGGAAAAAAAAAAAAGCGCGCGCTTTCTTCAGCGGTCTTAAAGAGACAGGAGCCCAGCGGAGGAGCCGGATCGCCCCAGCACACTCAGCCCAGCAGGCTGGGAGTCCTGGGGAGTTTCAGACGCCTTAGCTGGCGACTGAGGAAGCGTAGCCATACTTAACACTTCTCACTGAGATCAACAGACTCCTACTCGTTCCCACCCCTGCCACAGCGATAAAGGGCCCTGCAGAGCGGCACAGTCACAGCTGTGAAATAGTGGGGCAATAGCGCCACCTAGAGCATTCCCACAGAATCTACGTCCGGTGGGCATTTCTTTTTGTTTTTCTGTTTTGTTTTGTTTTTTGTTTTGTTTTTGTTTTTTCTTTTCTTTCTTTTTTTTCTTTTTTCTTTCTTTCTTTTTTTTCCTTTTTTCTCTTTCTTTTTTTCTTCTCTTTTTAAAGTCTTAAAGAGCCCAGCTGACATACGTGGCAACTATCTGTGACCAAATTATACAGCCATGAAAAGACAGAGAAATATGGTTCAGACCAAAATCAACCAGACAACACCAGAGAGGGAGTCTGAAGGGATGGAAATGCACAGCCTCCCTGAAAAAGAATTCATAATAAAAGTCATAACCATGCTGATGGACCTACAGAGAAATGTGCAAGAGCTGAGGGAAGAAGTGAGGGAACTGAGGAAAGACAATACAGAAATCAGACAAGCGATCGACGGGCTTAACAGCAGAATGGATGAGATGCGAGAGACTGTTAATGGAATAGAAAACAGAGAACAGGAGTACAGAGCAGCTGAGGCAGAGAGAGATAAAAGGATTTCTAGGAATGAAAGAATATTAAGAGAACTGTGTGACCAATCCAAACGGAACAATATTCGCATTATAGGAGTACCAGAGGAAGAAGAGAGAGAAAAAGGGATAGAAAGTGTCATTGAAGAAATAATTGCTGAAAACTTTCCCTCGCTGGGGAAGGAAGTAGTCTCGCAGTCCACAGAAGCTCATAGATCTCCCAACACAAGGGACCCAAGGAAGACAACACCAAGACACATAATTATTAAGATGGCAAAGATCAAAGATAAAGACAGGGTATTAAAGGCAGCTAGAGAGAGAAAAAAGATCACGTACAAAGGAAAACCCATCAGACTATCATCAGACTTCTCAACAGAAACCTTACAGGCCAGAAGAGAATGGCATGATATATTTAACGTAATGAAACAGAAGGGCCTCGAACCAAGAATATTGTATCCAGCACGATTATCATTTAAATATGATGGAGGGATTAAACAATTTCCAGATAAACGAAAGTTAAGAGAGTTTGCCTCTCATAAACCACCACTACAGGATATCTTAAATGGACTGCTCTAGATGGAAGCACACCTAAGGCTAAAAAGATGTCACCAGAGAAAAAAAATCATAGCAAAGAAAGCAGACCATCCAAATACCAACTAAAGGCAAAGAATAAAACACCTATTATAGAAAGAATGGAGGAGGAGGAATAAGAAGGGAGAGAAATAAAGAAACATCAGACTGTGTTTACAATAACTTAACAAGAAAGTTAAGTTAGATTGTTAGATAGTAAAGAAGCAACCCTTGAACCCTTGGTAACCATGAATCTAAAGCCAGCAATGGCAATAAGTACATACCTATCAATAATCACCCTAAATGTAAATGGACTGAATGCACCAATCAAAAGACACAGAGTAACAGAATGGATAAAAAAGCAAGACCCATCTATATGCTGCCTACAAGAAACTCACCTCAAATCCAAAGATATACACAGACTAAAAGTGAAGGGATGGAAAAAGATATTTCATGCAAACAACAAAGAGAAAAAAGCAGGTGTTGCAGTACTTGTATCAGACAAAATAGACTTCAAAACGAAGAAAGTAGCAAAAGATAAAGAAGGACATTACATAATGATAAAGGGGTCAGTCCAACAAGAAGATATAACCATTATAAATATATATGCACCCAACACAGGAGCGCCAGCATATGTGAGACAAATACTAACAGAATTAAAGGAGGAAATAGACAGCAATGCATTCATCTTAGGAGACTTCAACACACCACTCACTCCAGAGGACAGATCAACCAGACAGAAAATAAGTAAAGACACAGAGGCACTGAACAACACACTAGAACAGATGGACCTAACAGACATCTACAGAACTCTACACCCAAAAGCAACAGGATACACATTCTTCTCAAGTGCACATGGAACATTTTCCAGAATAGACCACATACTAGGCCACAAAAAGAACCTCAGTAATTTCAAAAATATTGAAATCCTACCAACCAACTTCTCAGATCACCAAGGTATAAAACTAGAAATAAATTTTAGAAAGAAATCAAAAAGGCTCACAAATACATGGAGACTTAACAACACTCTCCTAATTAATCAATGGGTTAACGACCAAATCAAAACAGAAATCAAAGAATATATGGAGACTAATGACAACAACAACACAAAGCCACAACTTCTGTGGGACGCAGCAAAGGCAGTTCTAAGAGGAAAGTATATTGCAATCCAGGCCTATTTAAAGAAGGAAGAACATTCCCAAATGAATAGTCTAAAGACACAATTACTGAAATTGGAAAAAGAAGAACAAATGAGGCCCAAAGTCACCAGAAGGAGGGACATAATAAAGATTAGAGAAGAAATAAATAAAATTGAGAAGAATAAAACAATAGAAAAAATCAATAAAACCAAGAGCTGGTTCTTTGAAAAAATAAACAAAATAGATAAACCCCTAGCCAGACTCATTAAGAGGAAAAGAGAATCTACACACATAAACACAATCAGAAATGAGAAAGGAAAAATCACGACGGACCCCACAGAAATACAAGGAATCATAAGAGAATATTATGAGAATCTATATGCTAACAAGCTGGAAACATAGAAGAAATGGACAACTTCTTAGAAATATACAACCTTCCAAGACTGACCAAGCAAGAAACAGAAAAACTAAACAGACCAATCACCAGTGACGAAATCGAATTGGTAATCAAAAAACTACCCAAGAACAAAACCCCTGGGCCTGATGGATTCACCTCTGAATTCTACCAGACTTATAGAGAAGAAATAACACCGATTCTCCTTAAAGTTGTCCAAAAAATAGAAGAGGAGGGAATACTTCCAAACTCATTCTATGAAGCCAGCATCACTCTAATACCAAAACCGGGCAAAGACCTCACCAAAAAAGAAAATTACAGACCAATATCCCTGATGAACGTAGATGCAAAAATACTCAACAAAATATTAGCAAACCGAATTCAAAAATACATCAAGAGGATCATACACCATGATCAAGTGGGATTCATCCCAGGGATGCAAGGATGGTACAACATTCGAAAATCCATCAACATCATCCACCACATCAACAAAAGAAGAACAAAAACCACATGATCATCTCCATAGATGCTGAAAAAGCATTTGACAAAATTCAGCATCCATTCCTGATTAAAACTCTCAACAAAATGGGTATAGAGGGCAAGTACCTCAACATCATAAAGGCTATATATGACAAACCCACAGCTAACATCATACTTAATGGCGATATGCTGAAAGCTTTTCATCTAAGATCGGGAACAAGACAGGGATGGATGCCCACTCTCTCCACTGTTATTCAACATAGTACTGGAGGTCCTAGCCACAGCAATCAGACAAAACAAAGACATACAAGGCATCCAGATTGGTAAAGAAGAAGTCAAATTGTCACTATTTGCAGATGACATGATACTGTACATAAAAAACCCTAAAGATTCCATTCCAAAACTACTAGAACTAATATCTGAATTCAGCAAAGTTGCAGGATACAAAATTAACACACAGAAATCTGTTGCTTTCCTATACACTAATGATGAACTAACAGAAAGAGAAATCAGAAAAACAATTCCATTCACAATTGCATCAAAAAGAATAAAATACCTAGGAATAAACCTAACGAAGGAAGTGAAAGACCTGTACTCTGAAAACTACAAGACACTCCTAAGAGAAATTAAAGAGGACACTAACAAATGGAAATGCATCCCATGCTCTTGGCTAGGAAGAATAAATATTGTCAAAATGGCTATACTACCTAAAGCAATCTACAGATTCAATGCAATCCCTATCAAACTACCAACAGCTTTCTTCAATGAACTGGAACAAATAATTCTAAAATTCATATGGAACCACAAAAGACCCCGAATAGCCAAATCAATCCTGAGAAGGAGGAATAAAACAGGGGGAATTACACTCCCTGACTTCAAGCTCTACTACAAAGCCACAGTAATCAAGACAATTTGGTATTGGCACAAAAACAGACCCACAGACCAGTGGAACAGAATAGAAAATCCAAACATTAACCCAAACTTATACAGTCAATTAATATTTGATAAAAGTGCCTTGGATATACAATGGGGAGATGACAGCCTCTTCAGCAGCTGGTGTTGGACAAACTGGACAGCTACATGTAAGAGAATGAAACTGGACTACTGTCTAGCCCCATACACAAAGGTAAACTCAAGGTGGATCAAAGACCTGAATGTATGTCATGAAACCATAAAACTCTTAGAAAAAAACATAGGCAAAAATCTCTTGGACATAAACATGAGCAACTTCTTCATGAACATATCTCCCCGGGCAAGGCAAACAAAAGCAAAAATGAACAAGTGGGACTATATCAAGCTGAAAAGTTTCTGTACAGCAAAGGACACCATCAGTAGAACAAAAAGACATCCTACAGTATGGGAGAATATATTCATAAAAAACGTATCTGATAAAGGGTTGACATCCAAAATATATAAAGAACTTATGCACCTTAAGAAACAAAAAGCAAATAATCCAATTAAGAAATGGGCAGAGGACATGAATAGACACTTCTCTAAAGAAGAAATTCAGATGGCCAACAGGCACATGAAAAGATGCTCCACATCGCTAATCATCAGAGAAATGCAGATTAAAACCACAATGAGATATCACCTCACACCAGTGAGGATGGCCAACATCCAAAACACAAACAACAACAAATGTTGGCGAGGATGTGGAGAAAAGGGAACCCTCCTACACTGCTGGTGGGACTGCAAATTAGTTCAACCATTGTGGAAAGCAGTATGGAGGTTCCTCAAAAAACTCAAAATAGAAATACCATTTGACCCAGGAATTTCACTCCTAGGAATTTACCCTAAGAATGCAGCAGCCCAATTTGAAAAGGACAGATGCACCCCTATGTTTATTGCAGCACTATTTACAATAGCCAAGAAATGGAAGAAACCTAAGTGTCCATCAGTAGATGAATGGATAAAGAAGATGTGGTACATATACACAATGGAATATTATTCAGCCATAAGAAGAAAACAAATCCTACCATTTGCAACAACATGGATGGAGCTAGAGGGTATTATGCTCAGTGAAATAAGCCAAGCAGAAAAAGGCAAGTTTCAAATGATTTCACTCATATGTGGAGTATAAAAACAAAGAAAAAATACTGAAGGAACAAAACAGCAGCAGACTCACAGAACCCAAGAACGGACTAATAGTTACCAAAGGGAAAGGGACTGGGGAAAATGGGTGGGAAGGGAGGGATAAGAGGGAAAAAGGGGTATTACGATTAGCAGATGTAATGTTGAGGGGGCATGGGGAGGGCTGTACAACTCAGAGAAAACAAGTAGTGATTCTATAGCATCTCACTACGCTGATGGACAGTGACTGTAATGGGGTTGGTGGGGGGGACCTGATGAAGGGGTAATTTAATAACCATAATATTGCACATGTAATTGTAGATTAATGATAATAAAATAAATTATATTAAAAAAAAGAAGACATACAGTTATTTGACACATGAAAAGATGCTCAGTATCACTAATCATCAGGGAAATGCAAATCAAAACCACAATGAGATACTATCTCAAACAAGACACAATGGCTAATGTCAAAAACACAAGAAATAACAAGTGTTGCTGATGCTACGCACTGTTGATGGGAACAAATTTAGTGGGAACAAATTTACGCAGCCACTATGGAAAATGGTATGGAGTTTCTTCAAAAAAGCAAAAAAATAGAAATGACATAGGACTCAGTAACTCTACTTCCAGGTATTTACTCAAAGAAAACAAAATCACTAACTGAAAAAGATATATGCACCCTATTTTTACTGCAGCATTATTTATAATAGCCAACATATGGAAACAACCCAAGTGTTCATCAATAGATGAGTGGATGAGAAAGATGTGGTACATATACAAAATGGAATATTACTCAACCATAAAAAAGAAGATTGCTATTTGCAACAACATGGGTGGTCCTACAGGGTATTATGCTAAATGAAATAACTAACTCAGAAAAAAGCAGATACCATATGATTTCACTTACATAGTCAGTCTAAAAAAACTGAAATAGACTCATAAATACAGAGAACAACTGGTGGAAGCCATAGGGGAGGGGGCTCAGAGTACAGGTAAATAGGTGAAAGGGTTAAAGAGGTATAAACTTCCAATTTTAGAATAAGTAAGTCACAGGGGATGAAAAGTACACCATAGGGAGTATAGTCAATAATATCTTTGCATAGTGGCAAATGGTAACTACACTTATGTGATAAGCATTTCGTACCATATGTAACTGTCAAATCACTATGTTACACACCTGAAACCAGTATAATTTTGAATTATCAACTACATTTCAATAAAAAAAATTTCCACAGGCTTCATACAAGAATATCCTGATTTATTCAAAATAGCCATTATGTCCATCAACTAATGAAACAAATTGTGGTATAATGATACAACAGAGTACTTCTGAACAAGAAATACTGAAATATGCAACAACTCAGAATAACACAAAAATACTATGTAACAGAAGCCAAGAACAGAACACCATATATTATATGATACCATATATATGAAATTCTAGGCTGAGCAAAAGTAATCAATGGTTTAAAAGAGAAAAAGAGAAGAGCACATGCTTGGGGGGCAGGGGTAAGGAGGATGGGATTAACTGGAAAGGGTCACTAGGGCCTTTCTAGGGTTACAGAAATGCCCAGTTTCTTGAATGAGGAGTGTAACACTGACATAAACATTTGTTTCAAAATTAAGCAGTTATGGGCATTACAATGTATGTAAATTTTACTGAGAAAAATCTAAGGGGAGATTGGATTAAAGATGGCAGCATAAGAGGTGAGACAGAGGCTTCCTCCTAAAACTGCATATAACATGAAAACATCATTAATAAAACTAATCCTGAAAGAGCAACAGGAAAGAGGGCTGTGCCAGACTGCATACACCTGGAGAAAAGAATAAACCTCATGAACAGGGCATGAACACTGCACCCCTGCACTCCCCGACATCGCTCCAGGGACTGAGCAGCAGCAGAGAGCAGAGCTTCTGGGCACTAGAGGGCAACACATACAAAAATGAAACATCAAAGGAACGTGGTTCAAAGCAAAATTATGAATACAACAACAGAGAAAGATTCAAATGAAATCGACCTCATGGATGTTCCTGAAAGAGATTTCAAAATAAATATCATCAACATGCTCATGTTGTCCAGAAAAATATTCAAGAACTCAGGAATGAATTCCCGTCGGAGATTCAATCATGACAGAACACAGTATCAGAAATGAAGCATACAATGGAAGGTTTTAAAAGCAGATTGGATACGGTGCAGAAGACAATAAATGAAATAGAAATTAGAGAGGAGGAATACAAAGAAGCTGAGGTACAGAGAGAAAAAAGGGTCTCTAAGAATGAAAAAATAGTGAGAGAACTGTGTGACCAATCCAAAAGGAACAACATTTGCATTATAGGGATACCAGAAGAAGAAGAGAGAGAAAAAGGGATAGAAGGTATCTTTGAGGAGGAAACTGCTGAAAACTTCCCCAATCTGGGGAAGGAGATAGGCTCTCAGGCCATGGAGGTGCACAGATCTCCCAACACAAGGGACCCAAGGAAGACAACACCAAGACATATAGTAATTAAAATGGAAAAGATCAAGGATAAAGACAGACTATTAAAAGCACCAGAGAGAGAAGTCAGATCACATACAAAGGAAAGCTCATCAGGCTACCATTAGACTTCTCAGCAGAAACATTACAGGACAGAAGGGACTAGCATGATATATTTAATGCAATGAAGCAGAAGGGCCTCCAACCAAGATTACTTTATCAGGCAAGATTATCATTTAAATTTGAGGAGGGATTAAACAATTTCAAGATAAGGAAAAGCTGAGAGAATTTACCTCCCACAAATCGTCTCTACAGTGTATTTTGGAGGGACTGCTATAGATGGAAGTGTTTCTAAGTTTTAACAGCTGTAACCACAGGTAACACAACCACAGTAAAGAAAGTAGAACAGTTAATTACTAAGCAAATGCAAAATTAAATCAACTATCCCCAAAGTCAATCAAAGGATAGACAAGAAGTACAGAATATGATACCTAATATATAAAGACTGGAGGAGGAAGAAAAAGGAGGAGAAAAAAACAACCTTTAGATTGTGTGTGTAATAGCACACTAAGTGAGTTAAATTAGACTCTTAGATAGTAAGGAAGTTAACCTTGAACCTTTGGTAACAACGAATCTAAAGCCTGCAATGCAGTAAGTCCATACCTACTGATAATCACCATAAATGTAAACAGTCTGAATGCACCAATCAAAAGACATAGAGTCACTGAATGGATAAAAAAACAAGACCCATCTATATGCTGCCTACAAGAGACTCACTTTAAACCAAACCACATACACAAACTAAAAGTGAAGGGAGAGAAAAAGATATTTAATGCAACTAATAGGGAGAAAAAAGTAGGAGTTGCAGAATTTAACTGACTTTCAAAACAAAGAAAGTCACAGGAGACAAAGAAGGACATTACATAATGATAAAGGGGTCAAACCAACAAGAAGATATAACCATTATAAATATCTATACACCCAACACAGGAGCACCTACATATGTGAAACAAATACTAACAGAATTAAAAGGGGTAATAGACTGCAATGCATTCATTCTAGGACATTTCAACACTCCACTCACTCCAAAGGACAGATCAACCAGACAGATTATAATAAGTAAGGAGACAGAGGCACAGAAGAACACTTTAGAACAGATGTACCTAACAGACATCTACAGAACTCTACACCCAAAAGCAGCAGAATAATTCTTCTCAAGTACACATGGAACATTTTCAAGAATGAATCATATACTAGGCCACAAAAAAGCCTTGGTAAATTCAAAACGATTGAAATTGTACCAACCAGTTTCTCAGACCACAAAGGTATGAAACTAGAAATAAATTACACAAAGAAAATGAAAAATCCCACAAACACATGGAGACTTCACAACATGCTCCTAAATAACCAATGGATTAATGACCAAATAAAAACAGAGGTCAAGCAATATATGGAGACAAATGACAACTTAATTAAACACTACAAAATTTGTGGGACGCAACAAAGGCCGTGCTAAGAGGAAAGCATATTGCAATACAGGCCTACCTCAAGAAAGAAGAACAATCCCATTTGAGCAGTCTAAACTCACAATTAACAAAACTAGAAAAAGAACAAAGGAGGCTCAAAGTCAGTAGAAGGAGGGACATAATAAAGATTACAGCAGAAATAAATAAAACTGAGAAGAATAAAACAATAAAAAGAATCAATGAAAGCAGTAGCTGGTTCTTCGAGAAAATAAACAAAATAGATAAACCCAAACCAAACTTTCAAGAAAAAAAGAGAGTCTACACACATAAACAGAATCAGAAATGAGAAAGAAAAAATCACTATGGACACCACAGAAATACAAATAATTATTAGAGAATACTATGAAAAATTATATGTAAACAAACTGGATAACCTAAAAAAAGACAACTTTCTAGGAAAATACAACTTTCCAAGGCTGACCCAGAAAGAAACAGAAAATCTGAACAGACCAATTACTAGCAACAAAATTGACTTGGTAATCAAAAAACTACCTAAGAACAAAACCCCTGTGACAGATGGCTTCACCGCTGAATTTTATCAAACATTTAGTGAAGACCTAATAACCATCCTCCTTAAAGTTTTCCAAAAAGTAGAAGAGGGAATATTCCCAAACTCATTTTATGAGGCCAGTATCACTCTAATACCAGGACCAAAGACACAACGAAAAAAGAAAATTACAGACCAATATCCCTGACGAACATACATACAAAAATACTCAACAAAATATTAGCAAACCAAATGTAAAAATATATCAAAAAGATTATCCATCATGATCAAGTAGGATTTATTCCAGGAATGAATGGATTGTACAACATCCGAAAATCCATCAACATCATATAGCACATCAACAATAAGAAGTACAAAACCACATGATCATCTCCATAGATGCTGAAAAACCATTTCACAAAATTCAACATCCATTCATGATAAAAACTCTCAACAAAATGGGTAAGGAGGCCAAGTATCTCAACATACTAAAGGCCATATACGACAAACCCACAGCCAACATCATACTTAACAGCGAGAAGCTGAAAGCTTTTCCTTTAAGATTGGGAACAAGACAAGGATGCCCGCTCTCCCCACTTATTTTCAACATAGTACTGGAGGTCCTAGCCACGACAATCAGACAACAAGAAGAAATAAAACGCATCCAGGTTGGCAAGGAAGAAGTTAAACTGTCCCTGTTTGCAGATGACATGATATTGTACATAATAAGCCCCAAGAATCCACTCCAAACTACTAGATCTAATATGTGAATTCAGCAAAGCTGCAGGATACAAAATTAATACACAGATATCTGTTGCATTCCTATACACTAACGATGAACTAGCAGAAAGAGAAATCAGAAAAACAATTCCTTTCACAGTTGCATCAAAAAGAATAAAATACCTAGGAATAAACCTAACCAAGGACATGAAAGACCTAAACTCTGAAAACTACAAGACACTCATGAGAGAAATTAAAGAAGATACCAATAAATGGAAACACATCCCGTGTTCATGAGAATTAATATTGTCAAAATGGCCATCCTGCCTAAAGCAATCTACAGATTCAGTGAAATTCCTATCAAAATACCAACAACATTCTTCAATGAACTAGAGCAAATCGTTCTAAAATTCATATGGAACCACAAAAGACCCCGAATAGCTAAAGCAATCCTGAGAAGGAAGAATAAAGCTAAGGGGACGGTGCTCCCCAACTTCAAGCTCTACTACAAAGCCACAGTAATCAAGACAATTTGGTACTGGCACAAGAACAGAACCATAGACCAATGGAACAGACTAGAAAGCCCTGATATAAACCCAACCATATATGGTCAATTAATATATGATAAAGGAGCCATGGATATACAATGGAGAAATGACAGCCTCTTCAACAAGTGGTGATGGCAAAACTGGACAGCAACATGCAAGAGAGTGAAACTGGATTATTGTCTATCCCCATACACAAAAGTAAACTCGAAATGGATAAGAGACCTGAATGTAAGTCATGAAACCATAATACTCTTAGAAGACAACATAGGCAAAATCGCCTGAATATAAACATGAGCAACTTTTTCCTCAATGCATCTCCTCGAGCAAGGGAAACAAAAGCAAAAATGAATACATGGGAGTACATCAAACTAAAAAGCTTCTGTACAGCAAGGACACCACAACAGAACAAAAAGGCATCCCACAGTATGAGAGAATATATTTGTAAATGACATACACAACAAGTGGTTAACATCCAAAATAAAGAACTCACATGCCTCAATAACCAAAAAGCAAATAAACCTCTTAAAAAATGGGCAGAGGATATGAAAAGACTATTCTTCAAAGAAAAAATTGAGATGGCCAGCATTTAATGAAAAGATGCTCCATATCACTAATTATCAGGGTAATGCAAATAAAAACCACAATGCGTAATCACCTCACACCAGTTAGGATGGCCAGCATCGAAAAGACTAAGAACAACAAATGCTGGCGAGGATACGGAGAAAGGGGAACCCTCCTACACTGCTGGTGGGAATGAAGCTAGTTCAACCATTGTGGAAAGCAATATGGAGGTTCCTCAAAACTCAAAATAAAAATACCATTTGACCCAGGAATCCCACTCCTTGGAATTTACCCAAAGAAAACAACTTATCAGATTCAAAAAGACATATGCACCCCTACATTTATTGCAGCACTATTTACAATAGCCAAGATATGGAAGCAACCTAAGTGTCCATCAGTAGATGAATGGATAAAGAAGATGTGGTACATATACACAATGGAATACTATTCAGCCACAAGAAAGAAACAAATCCTACCGTTTGCAACATGGATGGAGCTGGAGGATATTATGCTCAGTGAAATAAGCAGGCAGAGAAAGACAAGTGCCAAATGATTTCCCTCATTTGTGGAGTATAACAACAAAGCAAAACTGAAGGAACAAAAGAGCAGCGGACTCACAGACTCCAAGAAGGGACTAGTGGTTACCAAAGGGGAGGTGTGTGGGAGGGCAGGTCTGGAGGGAGGGAGATGAGATTGAAGGGTATGTTTAGTACACATGGTGTGAGGGGTCACGGGAAAACAGTGTAGCACAGAGAAGGCAAATAGTGACTGTGTGGCATCTTACTACACTGTTGGACAGTGACTGCAATGGGTTATGGGTGGGGACTTGATAATATGGGTAAATGTAGTAACCACATTGTTTTTTCATGTGAAACCTTCATAAGAGTGTATATAAATAATACCTTAATAAAAAATAAAAAATAAAAATAAAAAAATCTAATGGGGTGTGGGGAGTTGATAGAGGTACTATTGAAACAAAAAATGGCATAGTATTGTTAAAACTAGTTGATAAGCACATGGGGGTTCATTATATGATTTTTATTTTATCTGTTTGATATTTCATAATATAAGGTTTTTAAAAAATAATTCCTCCTCAGTGGGGGAAGAGAATTGGTAATCAGTGTGCTTCACATAAATTAGAATCTCTTATTAAGGCATTCCCTCAACTTTTATTTTATATGATGAATAATTGGTCCATTATGCTTTCTTTAATATTATCATACTTAGCACCTCACCTTGAAATCTGTGGATGTTTTCCGTATCTCATTTAGGAGAAAAGGGCTGGAGAACACTACTTCAGTCCCAACTACATGCCTGGCACATTGCTACCTACTTTGAATACACTACCTAACTTATATCCCAAAACTGAATTTAGCACTTAAAAATGTAATCTTATTTGTTTACTTATGTAAACTTGTTTACTTATGTCCTCCCTCATCAGAATGTATGGTCAATGGCAACATGGATATGATCAGGTTCACTATTCTTCAGATATGGCACACAGTACATTCCAGTAAATGTGTGAATAAAAAAAATTATTATCAGAGTTCACAAATACCCCACTTAACTCTCTTTCTGATAGTGAAAGTCATCCCCTACTCGTTATATCCAGCTTGTTCGGTCTTTAATCTAATTGGCATCTATATCAATTGCTGTAATGTACTTGTTTCAAGTGTCATAGAATGATCTATTTGAAAACTTCACATTTTCTCTTATTCAAAAATGTAAGCATAAAAATATTTTAATACAGTAAATCAATTTATATATTTCAGCATATCTTTATATGATGTGTGATTTCTATATGTACTGTTACTTTTTGTGATCTTATTCATATGGATAAGGAAGTTAATCCTAATGCTTTGATAGTCTCAAATTCTGTAACCATCATTATAAAGCTGAAAAACCTTGGCAAATATTGAGAATCGAGAGTTCCTTACACAGAGTAAACTGCAGTTAATAGATTTATAGTAACAATGATCAATTTCATTTCAAAAGAATTTATGTAACAAAGCACCTACATATATGAAATCAAATAGTTCTGTTCACTGGCATACAAAAAATCTAACTTTGTTCTCAGAGGGCACTCTTCAGTAAACATTTTGGGGCCTGGTTTATCAGAAAAACCACCAATACCTCAGATTAGAATTAAGAGTTCCACTTCAATTTTGAATAATTTTTTTGTTCTTAAATATCCTCAAAACATCCATAATGTTAAAAAATAGGAGGGAGGGGAGAACAAATGTTATTATTGATATCGTTATATACTAAAATTGAGTAAAATAGCTGCTAACAAACAGCAAGTCAGTTGTCAAGACCAAAATTTTTCCCCATCAGTTAAACCAAATATTCTACCCAAGAGCTTGGTAATTACGTTTCTCTGACAAACTAAAAAACTTTTAAAAAGGATTTTCTAACATTCTAAGGTAGAAAGCGAGAGAGAAGTAGGCATCAAGAGAAATAGAAAATCACTCATAAAGACATTATACATATAAAATGTTATTATTTAAAAAACAGTTCACAAATGTCTTACATATATTGCTTGCCACAGATTCAAATCCAAGCTCTCCCAGATGCCATTTATGCCCATAGATAACAACTTAAAAAATATTTAATTCAAATGTACCAAATGAAGCAAAGGGCTTAGAAACAGGAATTTCAAAGTAAATACTCTAGAGTCACAGCAAACAGATCTGACCTTTTCAAGTGGCTTTCCCAAAGAGTTTCCAATCAGTTTCCAGTCATTCAAGACCTCTTCAACTTTGGAAATAAACCTAGGAAGGAGCAAAAACTCTCTAAATATGTACAGCACATTTTTTATTATTGTTACACAATTTCTTTTAAAAAGGATTTTTTTATATTTTAACATTTTATCAGAGAAGACTCAGTAAGTTTTGTATTTTTTATGGATGTAGAATAAAATGGAAATTATCTTATTTAGCCCAAGAATTCTTAGGTTTTGATTTTTTCTAAGTCTACTGCTTACCCAACAAAGGCATTCTGCCTTCTATAATTAATAAATCTCTCTATATTAAAATGAATATAATAAGTTTAGGACAGAAGTAAAAACCAATAGACTAAAATGATACTATTAAGGGAAATTATGAAACCAATAATCTTTTCCCTAACCTCAAAATAATTTATCTAAATTAACTTTTCCTTTAAAGATATTTAGGAATTCCCTGATTTGACTTCCCCTACCCCCAAAAAGAAAAACATTTGGAACTTGGCTCATTAAGATAAAACAAGCTTTAAGGGATAGCTGGCATAAAACTACAAGCATACTGGTCAGTTTTAAGGAATAATTGCCAGAATTTTAAACTATTCACTATCTAATCTTTAAATATATTAAAAAGAGAATGAATTTAAACCAGCAACATGCTCAATATCAGCAAATGAAAACCCAAATCTCAGTGTAGCGTTAAACACATATTTAAAAGACACTTTCAGAAGATTTACTACTCTAAGTTGACTACTTATATATAAGTATGATGCAATCTAACAGCAACATTGCTCTCCTAAAACTCCTACATAGCATTGCTAGAGTACTAGAGTTAATTCTAGTCAAAATACATTCAGACATCAGATTTTTTCTTCAGTGACATAAATTATTAATTACATTTCTGTTCTAAGATAGTAATGATAAACCTGAGCTGTTAAAATTCAACTGAACTTTCTAATTAATTCCTCTTTGTAATTAAAGGTAGTATTATGTTGACAGACAGTGACTGCAATGGAGGGGGTGAGGTCTTGGTAATATGGGTGAATGTTGAACCACTGTTTTGTGTATGTGAAACAATCATAAGATTGTGTATCAATGGTACTTTAACAAAAAAATTTTTTTAATTAAAAATGAAAGGTAGTATTAATATACTAATTCACTTATGGTAGGGTTTAGCAAAAGGTAATTATCAGTTTTGAAAATGAGTACTCTTGAAATAAGTTAACATTTTTACACACAAAAAAAATTTTAACTATATACTTATGTGATTTGTGAGCAAATATTTGTATGTGAAATGTACACTGCATTTACAAATAGTAAAGAACTGTTAGCTACCTAAATGTCCAACTGCAACAGTTGTAAATTAACAGTATATTCATTCAATGGACTAAAATGCACCTATTAAAAAGCTTGTTTTGAAGATGACCTGAGGAAATAAGAAAATGCTCATGGTAAATGAAAACATGGAAGCTACAGAAATAAATATTAATACAAATTGATACAAAGTTTACAACACACACAGATTAGGGGGAATTTTCTCAAAATAATAGTAGCTATTACAGGTGATTTTTTTACTTATTCTACTATGAGTGATTATTATAATAAAGAATTTTAAAGCATATATTTCATAGTAAAAGAAAGAACATCTTAAAATACTTGCTGTATGAACTGTAACTACTAGCTAAAATAGAAAAATTGCACTCTATCCTGAAAATAGAGATTTGACTAGAAAAATGTAGTAACTTTATCCCTGAAAATGCTCTCCAGATATCAGCTGAAGGGTCATTTCCTCTGACTTCTCATTCTATATTAGGTTCCTTTGTTACACACTCTTATAAAGCCAGGTATCTTTCCCTTCTCAGCTCTTATTTCCGTTGTAATTGCAGACTCATTAGTACTATTATGTGATTCATATCTGTCTACTAGACTGTACATTAAGAGAAGAAAACACGTTTTTATTGACCACCACATCCCTAATACCCTGCATGGTACTTACTGTGCTTGACACACAGACACTCAATAAATATTTCTTCAGTGGATAATGGATAAAAAGTGTTCTGGGCTTCTATTTAGTCCTCTCAGTAAGTTATCTGTATGACTTATACTGACTAGACCTTTCATTCAAACATTAAACTCAAGGTTTATTTGAGTCCAAAGTCTTAACGTTTTTCCATGAATTTTAAAACACTAGTGTTGTTCTATAAACAAAAGCATAAAAGCCAAAAGCTAAATTTCCTACTCTGTGGTAGTTCTAATAACTGTTAAAAATTACTTCCATATAAGAAGCTAAAGGATTTAATATTCCATTTCGGGATATTTTAAATATTTAGGTAGGGGAAAGTGATCATTTTTCTGTTCAGTACTCTGATGTTTCCTCCCCCTACCCTCCAAGATTTAGGTTACAATTTCTAACTACCGTCAAGATAGCAAGTTATTATTTCAAACTGAATAGATCGAAAACTGCACTCTTCTTACTTTGCCACTTTCTTAACTGTGATCTTTCAGGCAAGAAACTGCAGTTTCATGTTTGATTCTTTCTACTTTTACATTTCATCAAATCTATCTACCTAAATCTTCTTCGAAATGTCTTACAATCCTTGATCCTATCCTCTCATTCTCTCCAGTCGCCAAGCACCAACCTAACTATGGATCAAAGTCAGTCACTCACCTTCATTTTACCCCACGTCCTGAAACATCACCACTTTGCCACTCTAAAATCAAGGGTCTGTCACTATTGTACTTTAATGGTTCTAAGTGTGGTCTCCTGACCAGCAAACATCAGCATCACCTGGGTATTCATTAGAAATGCAAATATTGGGGTCCAACTCAGACATAATCAGAAACTTGATTCTGATGCACATAAGTTTGAGAATCACTGGTCTTAAAGCACCAAATCTAGGGCTTCCTTTACTTAGCTGTGGAGGTTGTTCATAACCTGGTACTATATTATTACTCTCATTTATCTCTGTTCAATAGATAGCTTTCACTCCAGTAAAGACATTTCTTCCTTAAATCCCAAAGGTTCATCTTCGCCTGTCTCTGCTCATGCCAGGTTCCTTCTCATGTCTGACCAACTTCATTCTTTGAAGGCCCAGCTCATTTCCCATGTTTTTTACGAAAATATCTCCAACAGTTGTAATCCATAAAATATCATCCTTACTCTGTTTATAGTTAGTACAAGTTGGCTTACCATTTAATTATTGGCTGTTTTGTCCTTCTAAACATGGATCAAGGGTTTGGTTTTCTCCTGTTTGTGTTCTTTTCCACCAGCATAATTCTGGACACACAGTACCTGCTCGGTAAAGCCTTGCCAGTGTGGTTATGTCTTTTTTTTTGGCGGGTATTACAGGTCAAACTATTAGTCCAGCTGGGATCTTTTATACTTTTCTATGTCATCAAATGACATGCCATCTACAAATTTCCTCTCCCAACCAGAGAGATTATAAATTGTTGCAACAAGCTAACTACTTACATCAACACCCAGAAAACTGAAGGGTCTCTGTGACACTGTGAACAGAAAACTTCTCGATCTAGGCTATCACTCCTCGACAAACTTAAACTTTCCAATTAACTGACACAACAGTTCTGGAGTTTGACAGGCACAGGAAGCCTGAGCATTACCCACTGAAATGTAACAACCTGAATCTATGCCATATGCAAATCTTTTTTTAAAAGGTTCTTCTAAAAGCAGGACGGATGGTGGGGGTGTGCCAGACGGACAACCACCAGCACGGCGAGGCCTCCCCCTAAAGGGTATATACCAATGAACACCGCAGGAGAACAGGCAGCCGCCAAGTTCAATAATGAGTTAAACGGAAATGAAAACAAGAACAGACGTGGTAGCCACGTAACCTGTTTCTGCGGGAGGGCAACACCAACGCAAGGGAAGTAGTCTGAGAGTAAACACAACTTTTTCTGAAAGCCGGAATCTCAGGGCTTTGCTGACGCGGCTGGGCCGGGGCTTGGCACACGCGAGACGCGGGGAAGGCCTGCGGCTGACCAGAGACAGGAGGCGGAGAACGGGGGCCCGGGGCCCACGGTAACCGGTGATGTGACTCACCTTTCCCATTCCGAGGCAGTGGTGAAGTCCGTGATCTCAAATACCTCCGACTCGGGCTGCGGGAAGGAAAAGGAAAGAGACTGAGCGCTGTGGCGCTGGCGCGGAGGAGCGAACTTAGAGACACGGACAGGCAGGGAACAGAGACCTCACCTCACTGTCGGCCGCCATCTTGAGGAGCGCCGGGGCGGGCGCTAGGGCTGCCGGGAAGAACGGGAGGGCGGGGAAGGAGGAGAAGGAGGACGGGAGTGGGCGGGGCTTTGCCCCCAAGTCCTGCTCAGAAAAGCCTTCAAGGCTGAAATCACCAGACTGGGGCTGTCAGTCCGGCGGGGATTGCTTTGAATTTGAAATTTTACTGTAATGAATTCAGGGAGGGAACAGAAGCAAGGAGGTAAGACAAGTCCCCAGATTCCTGTGGCCCAGACTGCTAAAAAACCTGAAGCACACTGAGCTTGTTTTCATTCAAACTGTTTTGTTTGCAACCTCTATTTATTGATTATAAGTCACTGAGTTAGGTGCTGTAATATTTACGGTCCCGACCAACTCTCAAAGATTTTCATCATTTGGTTGAGTCAATAAAATCATCATGCTGCTTATCTGGTTTCTGGGAGGAGCAACATGCTGTTCAGTGAATACTTCAGTTTTTAAGCGATTGAGGAACAGAAGTTGCCAGCTAGCAGTTAGTAATTATATCTTATGTTGTGCCCAAGTCGCGAGTCCCCGAGAGACCACCAAGGAGCCGATTCCGATGCAAACACAAAAGGGCCATTTATTTCAAGCTCGAGCTTGGACTCACACCTATCACCCACGCAGCGGTTCCAAAGTGAGAGCTCCCAGCTCAGGTTTAGGCAGGGATTTTTATACATTACAACTTCAGGAAGAGGGGATTCTAATTATGCACAAGCTGATTGGGGATTTTGGAAGTTAAACAACTGTTATTGGTTAAGTTCGGCTGGCCTGACCAGAATGATGTAACCTGCGGGGTATGTTATCTCTGGTCAGGTGGGTGGTTGCTAGTCCTCACTGGGGTCCGTTCATGTAAATGAAGGATGCAAACTTATTCAGTTCTAACTGGTAGAGGCATGTTATTTTCAAAGAGCAGGAGCGTTGCTAGGGAAACTATCTGGGGTGGGGGGTCTACAGGCCCCGGTGGCCATTCGTCCGTGTTCTTAAGATACGTACATCTCGTACGCCTGGGTCATTGGGCACAGATGGTTGGCCTTGAGATAAGGCCTTCCTGCCTTCCTGTGGTAAGGAGGTTTTTCAAGGTTTCTTCTGACCTGGTCTAGGCCTCCTCAGATAAAGATTAGGCACGAAAACAAAGTCAGTCCTGTTCTGTCTTTCACTTAGGTTCACTTAGTCAGATTTGTTAAAATGGCTTCTTGTATGCTAACTCTAAGGTCTTACACTTATACATACTGAAGTATTTACAGGCGAAATGATGCCATGTCCAGGATTTGCTTGAAGTTAATGGGATGAGGAAGTTGGTAGGGCTAGGAATAAAACAAGATTAGCTATGAGTGAGTAATTGTTTAAGACAGTAATGGATACATGCGTGTTATACTGTTCTGTGTACTTAGGGCTGAAATTTTTCATAATTAAAAGTTAAAAAAATTAAATCTCATTTAATGATTTTTGCAACCCACAAGAAGGAATTTGGGGATAGAGAACTAAGAAATTCAGCATAAGCAATACAAAACTGTAATCTTAGAATAAAAGTTAAAAGATATCAAAATTTGGTGATAGAAATAGAGCAGATAAAAAAAAAAACTCAAGGAACAAAAACAGCAGGAGACTCACAGAACCCAAGAACAGACTAATAGTTACCAAAGGGAAAGGGACTGGGGAAGATGGGTGGGAAGGGAGGGGGAAGGGGGAAGAAGGGACATTACGATTAGCAGATGTAATGTTCGGGGGGCACAGGGAGGGCTGTACAACCCAGAGAGGACAAGTAGTGACTCTATGGCATCTCACTAAGCTGATGGACAGTGACTGCAATGGGGTTGGGGGGGGGACCTGATGAAGGGGGTAGTGTAATCACCATAATATTACTCATTTAATTGTAGATTAATGATATCAAAATAAACTTAAAAAAAAAGAAATAGAGCAGATGAGGAAACTAAGGTTAGAAGAATTTTGACAACAGATAATGATTGCTAGTGCCAAGCCTTAAACCTCTGACTTTTGATGTTCCTTCTAGTTTCTGGTGTAGTGTCCGCTAGGCTAGTTGGGGGTTGGGAGTTACTACTGCAGCAATCTTTTCCAAGAGGTCTCAACTTGCACCTTCCTTCATTTACAAGCATTTATTATACCCCTGCTATAAGCCAATCACTGTGTTGGGCTTCAGGAATATATGGCATATGTATATATATATGTATGTATGTATGTATATATGGTCCCTGATTTCAGGGAAATCAGGGTCTGGGAGGGAAACTGGAAATTAGCTGAGCAAACGGAAAGAAGAGGTGCTACATGGGTCAGCATCACTGTTAGCAACATGGAGGTTAATGGTAACCTTGACAAGAAGGATCTGGGAGGAGAGCTGAGGGATGAGATGGGGACAGCCAATTTTGGGGTGGGGAAGGTTTCTAAGCAGAGGGAACAGCATGGCCAGAGGCCAAAGGTAGGAAAGACTTATCTGTCTAATGAACTGAAAGAGGGCACTGAGAGCACAGTGTTTGTGATGAAGCTGGAGAGGTAGGCATGGACCAGATGATACAGAGCCTTCTAGACCAAAGTTGGGCTGTATTTGAAGCACAATGAAAGTCACTAAAATGCTTTAAGCAAGGGAGCAATGTGATGCAGTTTACATTTTGCAAATGTCTGGATGCTAACTGAATAGATTCGGCAAGGGGAAGAAGCAGGAACAGCTGGTGACTACAAAAGCATCCATTGAGAGATGGTGTGGAGTCTATGATTACATTGTTCAAACCAGATAAGGTGAACTTATTTGATAAGTATTTGATACACAGTAGAGAGGACTTGATGATGAATAAATGTACAGATTAAAGAAAAAAAGGAATCAAAGATAACTTCTGGGGTCCTTATCTAAGTAACTATGGGGCAGGATGATGCCATTGCCTGAGAGGATGAAAACTGGAAGAAGCAAGGCGACTACTGTTTGGTTTGCCAAATGTTAAGTTTGACAGGCTCATGAGATATTCAAGGGGAGCTGTCAAGGAGAAAACTGGGTATAAGAAAAGGACTCAGAGAGAAATTAAAGAGGACACTAACAAATGGAAACTCATCCCATGCTCTTGGCTTGGAAGAATAAATATTGTCAAAATGGCTATACTACCTAAAGCAATATACAGATTCAATGCAATCCCTATCAAACTACCAACAGCATTCTTCAATGAACTGGAACAAATAATTCTAATATTCATATGGCACCACAAAAGACCCCGAATAGCCAAAGCAATCCTAAGAAGGAGGAATAAAACAGGGGGAATTACACTCCCTGACTTCAAGCTCTACTACAAAGCCACAGTAATCAAGACAATTTGGTATTGGCACAAAAACAGACCCACAGATCAGTGGAATAGAATAGAAAATCCAAACATCAACCGAAACTTATACAGTCAATTAATATTTGATAAGGGAGCCTTGGATATACATTGGGGAGATGACAGCCTCTTCAGCAGCTGGTGTTGGAAAAACTGGACAGTTACATGTAAGAGAATGAAACCGGACTACTGTCTAACACCATACACAAAGGTAAACTCAAGGTGGATCAAAGACCTGAATGTAAGTCATGAAACCATAAAACTCTTAGAAAAAAATATAGGCAAAAATCTCTTGAACATAAACATTAGCGACTTCTTCATGAACATATCTCCCCGGGCAAGAGAAACAAAAGCAAAAATGAACAAGTGGGACTATATCAAGCTGAAAAGCTTCTGTACAGCAAAGGACACCATCAGTAGAACAAAAAGACTTCCTACAGTATGGGAGAATATATTCATAAATGACGTATCCGATAAGGGGTTGACATCCAAAATATATAAAGAACTCACGCACCTCAGGAAACATAAAGTAAATAATCCAATTAAGAAATGGGCAGAGGACATGAATAGACACTTCTCCAAAGAAGAAATTCAAATGGCCAACAGGCACATGAAAAGGTGCTCCACATCACTAATCATCAGAGAAATGCAGATTAAAACCACAATGAGATATCACCTCACACCAGTGAGGATGGCCAACATCCAAAACACAAACAACAACAAATATTGGCGAGGATGTGGAGAAAAGGGAACCCTCTTACACTGCTGGTGGGAATGCAAATTAGTTCAACCATTGTGGAAAGCGGTATGGAGGTTCCTCAAAAAACTCAAAATAGAAATACCATTTGACCCAGGAATTCCACTCCTAGGAATTTACCCTAAGAATGCAGCAGCCCACTTTGAAAAAGACATATGCACCCCTATGTTTATCGAGCACTATTTACAATAGCCAAGAAATGAAAGCAACCTAAGTGTCCATCAGTAGATGAATGGATAAAGAAGAGGTGGTACATATACACAATGGAATATTATACAGCCATAAGAAGAAAACAAATCCTACCATTTGCAACAACATGGATGGAGCTAGAGGGTATTATGCTCAGTGAAATAAGCCAAGCCGAAAAAGACAAGTACCAAATGATTTCACTCATATGTGGAGTATAAGAACTGAGAAAAAAACTGAAGGAACAAAACAGCAGCAGACTCACAGAACCCAAGAACGGACTAATATTTACCAAAGGGAAAGGGACTGGGGAAGATGGGTGGGAAGGGAGAGACAAGGGGGAAAAAGGGGCATTACGATTAGCAGATGTAATGTTGGGGGGGCACGGGGAGGGCTGTACAACCCAGAGAAGACAAGTAGTGACTCTATAGCATCTCAGTATGCTGATGGACAGTGACTGTAATGGGGTTGGTTGGTGGGGGGTACCTGATGAAGGGGGTAGTGTAATCACCATAATATTGCTCATTTAATTGTAGATTAATGATATCAAAATAAACTTAAAAAAAAGAATAGGACTCAGAGGCAAGACCGGGGTGAAGATATAAATTAGGGAGTATTTTTAAATCATAAGAATAGATCATTTAAGAAGATAATACAGAAGAAGAAAAGGAACCTCATATAAAGGTGTCTTGCCAATGGGTTTCAGCCCCAGGCAAGTTCACTGTGGATTCAATGAGACCAAAAAAATGACAGTGGAACATTTTTGGGGTGAAAGGGTTTATACTGAACTTTATCCCCACCATGGCAGGTCAATCACTAGAATCCTGTCCCCTCAGAACAAGTCTGATTCAGCAACCCAGGCTCTGCCTCTGGGCCTCTCTGGCCTCACATCCATCTCAGTCTCTGTCCTCGGTGCTGCCACCACTCCAGCCTCTGCTCTCCTGCAGCCGTGTCACTGTGTCGCCCAGAGCATTGGGTGTAGCCCTTTATATAGAGTCAATAACAACATATTGCCCGCACATGTGTAGTGAATAAGTGGGCCAGGGCCAGGTGAAAATCCTGGCCATAGGGACCTTTACTTTGTCCGCAAAAGGCCTGAACAAATTTTTAATGTTTAGAGAATGGATAAAAGAAGGGTCTCCAATGAGATGACAGGAGTGGCTGTGGAGAAGTAAGAAAACAAGGAAAGAGAGATGGTACAGAACCCGAGAGAGGAGAAGGTTTCAGAATGGTAAATACTGACTGTGGGGAAGGTGGGGTTCCTATGGCCAGGATCCTCACTGAACTTAAACCACCTGATGATGTAACTGGCCTGTTGCTAGGCTACTGCTTCCACACCTTTAGGCAATAAGCTATTACTGTGCTATATAGAAAGGTCAGCCCAGTGCCCTGAGCGGAGACAGAGATGCTAACGCTTGACCTACTGCCCGGAGAATAAGCTCGGTAATAAACCCTTTCACCCCAAAGAAAGTTTTTTGCTGTCAATTTCTTTCGTCACATTGAATCCTTAGTGAACTTGCCTGGGGCTGAAACCCACAGGCAAGACAATTGGCGTAGTCAGCAGGATTCATTCTTGACCAAGGAAAAAAACAGGCTGCCCTTATGGGAGGGGTGCTTCAGCGGGCTGCTCCTGTGAATGGGGAGACAGTGGATTGTCCCCCAATGGGTATGTGATCTAAGGTGGCTTGCCTCCTAGAGGGAGGGCCCTACCCCAGGACTAGAGCCAAGTGGAGGTGTCACCTGAGGCTGTAGAGGTGGCCCTTGGTGTAGTAAGTAAATTCTTTGAGAAACAGAGTGCCCATGAGGCAGCAGGGACGGTGGATTGGCTGCTTCTCACAGTATTAAAAAGGTCTACCAAAGAGACTCAAGAAATGGCAGCACGAGAACATGAGCTGCAAACTTCTGTGGATTCCCTGATGAGAGAGGAGATGGCACGAGAACACCGGCAACAAAGTGCCACTGGAGAGGTAAACAATTCCTTACAGAACGAGACGGCAGCCCTGCCAGGTGTTCTGAAGGAGGAAGAGGCCATCAAGGAAAAAGATGAACTTCTGAAGGAAGCACAGGGTGGAAGTGGCATGAGAACGTCAGCTGCAAAGCATTGAGGTGAAGGTAAGAGACCTTCTGAAGACTGAGGTAGCATTGCTGCGAGGCACAGTAGAAAAGATAAAGGTTGTAGCAGAGGAGGCACTTGGGGGAGGGGAGAGAAAAATGCCATCAGCCCCAGAAATGGAAGAGCTGGGGAAGGATGAAGAGGTGATGCCAGAAGCACAGGACCTCCTGTATTGAAAGCATGCCCAGTGGTTGTAAAGAAAATAACAAACCAGCAGCTGAAGGTTCCCCGAGGAGAGGAGCAGCCCCCTCCCCAGGTCGTGGAGCACTCTATGGTCTGCCCCTGTGCTCAGGCTGAGCTGATGAAATTGGGCTCCCGGTTTAGGCAGAAACCCTCAGAGTCAGTATCAGCTTGGCTTCTGCATCTGTGGGACTTAGGGGTGGATGAAATTGCTCTGTCAGGGTCAGAGATGGGAAAGCTGTCTTCCCTGACAGTGCAGCCCGCCTTGAGGCAGTGATTACAAAATGCACATCAGACCCCAGGGAGTCACACCCTCCTCGATTGGTTCATGGATACACTTCGTGCTGTGCGGCCCAGTCCGGGTGATCTACCACACTCTCCTGTTAGATGGCAGATGTATGCTGAACTCCAACAGGTGTTACGAGAGCTAGGCATGAGAAATGCCAATAAAAAAGCCAGATGGCTCCTGGCATATGACTGTGGATTACAGAGAACTGAATAAAGTCATACCCCTTATGCATGCTGCTGTCCCCTCTATTGCAGGCTTGATGGATACCCTCAGCCATGAACTAGGAACGTGTCATTATGTGGTAGAACTTGCTAATGCCTTCTTTTCCATTGACATTGAGCAGGAAAGTCAGGAACAGTTTGCCTTCACGTGGGAAGGACAGCAATGGACTTTCACCATCTTCCCGCAGGGATACCTCTACGGCCCCACCATCTGTCATGGACTTGTAGCCCAGAACTTGGCCACATGGGAGAAACCGCCAATGGTGCGGCTGTATCATTATAGTGATGATGTCATGCTCACTTCCAATTATCTTTCAGATCTAGAAGGTGCAGCACCTAGACTGCTGCAACATTTACAGGAGAAAGTATGGGCTATGAATAACACCAAGGTTCAAGGACCTGGTTTGTCTGTCAAATTCTTGGGGGGCGTCTGGTCAGGTAAGACCACAGTGATACCAGAAGCAGTTATAGATAAAGTCCAGGCCTTTCCTACCCCCACAACTGTAGCATTGCTACAGGAGTTTCTGGGTCTTCTACGCTACTGGAGAGTGTTTATCCCGCACTTGGCACAAATTCTGAAGCCCTTATACTGGTTGGTACGAAAGGGCGTCAGGTGGGACTGGGATGAGACATGTGCATCTGCCTTTACTACAGCAAAACGGGCAGTCAAAGCCGTGCAGGCCTGAGTTTGATAGACCCATCAAGGCCCTGTGAGCTGGACGTTAATGTGACTGAAGATGGTTATGGCTGGGGTCTCTGGCAGCGGCTTGAATGAACTCGCCAACCTGTTGGATTCAGGTCACAACTCTGGAAAGGGGCAGAGGTACGATACACTTTGATAGAAAAACAACTGGCTGCTTGTATCACGCCTTGCTGGCTACAGAACCCATCACTGGGATGGCCACGATAGAGGTAATAACCACCTATCCCATCTTGGGATGGGTACGAGACTGGACTCAAAAGCCAAGGAGTGGTGTGGCACAAACGCCCACACTAGCCAAGTGGGGTGCTTACGTACAGCAGCATAGTGCCCTTTCTAATAGCCCCCTGAGTGAAGAACTCCAACGCTTGTTGGGACCAGTGACGTATCCCAGTGAAAAGCAGGAAGTACTTGCTTTTGAACCATCAGTAGCAGAGAGTCCCTATCGAGAGGGAAGAGCCCCTATACCCAAAGATGCATGGTACACAGATGGCTCCAGCCGTGGGCAGCCCCCAAAATGGAGGGCCATAGCTTTCCATCCTAAGACTGAGACAATATGGATGGAAGACGGTGAGGGGAAGAGCAGTCAATGGGCAGAGTTGCGGGCCGTGTGGCTTGTGATCAGCCAGGATCCCTCCCCTATAGTTGTTCTGCACTGACAGCTGGTCTGTCTATCGGGGCTTGACCCTGTGGCTACCAACCTGGTACCATGCCAACTGGGTGGTTGGTCACCGACCCCTCTGGGGACAGGAATTGTGGCAAGACTTATGGGCCTGTGGTCAGACTAAAATAATTATAGTATACCATGTGACAGGTCATTTGCCACTGGCATCCCCAGGAAATGATGAAGCAGATAAATTGGCCCAGATACATTGGTTAGAAGGAAAACCTGCCTCTGATGTAGCCCAATGGCTACATCAGCATTTGTTGCACGCAGGGCAAAAGACAATGTGGGCTGTAGACCATCTGTGGGGCTTGCCTTTGACCTTCAAAGAAGTTAGTAGAGCCTGGCAGGAGTGTGTCATGTGCTCCAAAAGGGACTTACACCAAGTTCCACAGCAACATGGGACAATAGCTAAGGGGCCTATACCTCTCATCAGGGGGCAGATAGACTATATTGGGCCTCTACCTGTGTCAGAAGGATATTGGTATGCAATGACTTGTGTGGACACAGCTACTGGACTTCTGGTTGCTTTTCCTACCCATTGTGCAGACCAGCAGATGACCAAAAGAGGCCTGGCACATCTGTTTGCTGCCTATGTCTGAACACAGATAATTGAGAGGGATCAAGGCATCCATTTTACTGGACATACACTGCAAGGATGGGTGCGACAGCTGTGAATCAAATGGAGGTTTCATGTGCCATAGAATCCTACCTCAGCAGGCATGATAGAGAGGCACAATGGCTTGTTAAAATCTGGACTAAAGTCAGATACCAATAGTCCATGGGGATGATCAGTCCACTTATGGACCGTGCTGTGGCATTTGAACAAGAGACCCCAAAAGGGAGCCCTGAGCCCTGTAGGCATGTTAATACATATGGCTGCCTCCCCTATACAACTGCAAGTACAAACCAAGGAAGAATCACTGAAGCCGAGGTTCAGCCACCAGAATAACATCTTGCTGCCAGCACCAACTGCACTGAACCCCGGAGACTCCATTGAGTGGACATGGCCTTGGACCTTTCGACACATGGACCAACAATGGCTGGTTCTCCTGGCACCTTGGGGACAAGGCCTGGAAGCTGGCCTCCTGTGTATTCCTGGAATAACAGCAGAGTGCCCACCAAAGGTCACGGTAGTATATCCTGAATGGCCAGAAGGTAGGAGCATCTTACTGGGGAGTTTTCTTTTATCACTATGGCCAGTGCATGCACCTCCAGTAGCACTATATATAGACCCTTCAGTAACCCCCATGGGGAAAGGAGTAAAAGTATGGTATACTAGACCTGGGTGGGACCCCCTTCCTGCTACAGTCCTATAACAGGACCACTCTCCTGCATGCATCCTACCTGATGGACAAGATTTGCCTATGTTGGTGTCATTAAAACATGTGTCTTATCACCCCTAAAGTCTCTGTGGATTGGAAACTTCCTCTGGCTTGAGGATTCTTATAATTTTTTGTTATTAGGAACCTCCTCTGACTTGAGGATTATTATAATTTTTGTTACCTGTATCAAAATCTTGCTGTATCTTAATTTTTATTATCTCTAAGTTGTTGTTATCCTCTGTTGCTATTGCAGAATCTGGTTAGAGTGCTCCAGCTTTCTCGCACAGGGACCATTGCGGAAGATGGAAAGGGTGTAGATTATAAGGCGAGAATCCTGGAGGTGTGGAGTGTGGGGATGTTGGGGTTCCTATGGCCAGAATCCTCACTGAACTTAAACCACCTGATGATGTTGCTAGGCTACCGCTTCCACACCTTTAGGCAATAAACTATTATTGTGCTATATAGAGAGCTCGGCCCAGTGCTCTGGGCAGAGGCAGAGATGCTAGTGCTCGACCTACAGCCAGGAGAACAAGCTGGGTAATAAACCTTTCACCCCAAAGAATGTTTTTGCTTTCAATTTCTTTGGTCACACTGAATTCATAGTGAACTTGCCCAGCGCTGAAACCCATTGGCAAGACCCTGACTGTTGCTGAAAAGCAGGTAAGAAAGGAACGTTGGATCAAGGGCGATGGTTGTTGTTTCTTGGGATTTTTTTGCTTGATGGTCTTTAAGGCAGAGGAAAGTAGATGTTTGTATACTGGCGATAATAATCTAGGAGAGGGAGGGATTGATGATGAGGGGAGATGGAAGAAGACTGAAATTTTGACAAGATGAAAGGGGAGGAAATCCACAGAGCTGGTAGCCACACACCATTCACATCACGTTCTGAAGGCCTGCTTCCAGAGGTGCCCCCCGCAGAGATCCCCCTGTGAGTAGCTCCCCCTAGAATCGTGCAACCGGGCGGTACCAGGAATGCAGAGCACGTGTAGCAGGAGGGAATGAAGACTATGTGGTGAGGTTGGCTTTTTTTGAGAAGGGAAAGAAAGGAAGAGAAAGATGGATTTGCACATATAAAAGGAAAAGAATGCCTTGTTCATTTAACTTCTAAAGACGCTCACCAAGTGAAATAAGTATGTAGATTTTAAGGTCAGAAAAATCCAAGTTCAGCTATTTACTAACTATATAACTTTGAGCAAATTACTTAATTCCTCTAAACCTCAGTTTCGTCATTAGTCAAATGGGACTTGTAATTTCTCTTACGGCATAGGATTGTGGCAAAGATTAACTTCTATGTACATATAAGATGGTTGTCCTGGCATGTAGTAGGGGATCGATTATGCTAGCAGCATTTATAGTGAATATCCTATAAATGTCATCAAGTGCTACTCACATGTAAGGCGTTCCTTGTTTTTCTTCTTGCTTAGCCGTGAAGAAGTTTCAGTACATACCAAAAGCAGAAACTAAAAAGAATCACAGACTTTGCTGCCTGAAGTTAAATTTAAGAGACTGTATAAAGCAGTCTTATCAGGTTGCTAGGTAAAGTTTTCTTCAAAGATATTTTTGGCTACTTGTCTTCTCCCTGGAGAAATTTTTAAAATAAGTTATTTGTTAAAGCAAAGTGTGAAGCCAGGATGCTGATGATGTAAAATACCCACGGGAGAAACACTTTTATTAAATTTTTCACTGGTTCACAAAGCAGAAAGATGTATTTCTTCAGTATTAAGAGCTATTTTGCTACACATTCAAAGGCAAAGGCCTTTCCATGTGAGCACGTCTCCTCTCTGGCTCCATTTTCAGTCATTTCAAGGTGTTACCAATAATGGTCTCAGGGAGAACTTTGACGTGAGGGCAATTTAAGAGCTTAGAAGCCTGGAAAAATCACACTTAGTCCTCAGAGGAATGTGGGGGCATACCAGTTTAATTGGGTCTTAGTGAGAGAGCAAACATTGTGAGAGAAGCGACAGCGAGACTACACCATCCTCATCTACTTTGGTGACCTTGGGCAAGGAAAGTCAGGTATTTTCTATGATGCTTCCATGACAGCAATTGCAATGGAATGTACAGCTGGAAGAGGAAGACATGATAGAGAACAGGAAACTTTTCTTTTTTATTATAGTATAGTTGATATACAATATTATATTGGGTTCACATATACAACACAGTGGTTCAGCAGTTACACACTTATTAAATCCTCACCACTACCAGTGTAGTCACTATCTATCAACACAGAAAGATGTTACAGAGCCATTGGCTATATTCCCCATGCTGCACGAGCATCCCTGTGACCACCTTATATCATGATTGAGATTTTTGTGCCCCTTTATCCCCCTCACCCTTTCCTACCCACCCATCCTAACCCCTCCCCAATTCTAACCCGTGTCTCTGAGTCTACTGCTGTTTTGTTCATTTTGGTTTGTTTTGTTTTTAGATTCCACATAAAGTGAAATCATACGGTGTTTGTCTTTCTCTACCTGGCTTATCTCACTCAGCATAATACCCTCTAGGTCCATCCATGTTGTTGCAAATGGCAGGATTTCTTTCCTTTTTTACAGCTGAATATTATTTCATTGTGTGTATGTACCACATCTTCTTTATCTATTCATCTACTGATGGATGCTTAAGTTGCTTCCATATCTTAGTTATTGTAAATAATGTGGCAATAAACATAGGAAAAAAATAAACATCTTTTTCAAATCAGGGATTTTGTTTTCTTCAGGTAAATTCCTAGAAGTAGTTTCTGGGTCATATGGTATTTCTATTTTTATTTTTTTGAGGGGACCTCCATACTGCCTTCCACAGTGGCTGTACCAATTTACATTCACACCAACAGTGTAAGAGGGTTCGCTTTTCTCTTCATCCTCGCCAGCACTTATTAATTTCTTGTCTTTTAGATAATGACCATTCTAACTAGTGTGAGGTGCTATCTCATTGTGGCTGAGAACAGAAAACTTTTCTAGATCAGGATTATCAGGCAGCATTTATTAATTCATTCAGTAATATTTATCCACTCTCTACTGTCATAGTGCTGTGGTCAATCCTATGGAGGAATTTCAAAGACTATTTCAAAGGGTATTTAAAGAATAACCCTCAAGGTTCTCACAATCTAAGACATAAAAAAATATGATGTGCATCAGAAAGGGATTTATGATTATCCAACTTCTTATAACTCTTTGTACAATCAGTGGTAGGAAAATATTCAGGTAAACTTTCAGAACACACACACAATATCTTATATTCTAAATAAGTAGTCCACTATCTTGAGCTAGAAAGAGGTAAACGCACCAAGGCAAGTCAACTCCAGGCTGTTTTAAGAGAAGTATTGCTTGACTGTCTTTTCATTTACCACACCCCCAAGATAAAATTGGTAATACAAGTTAAGCAGGGAATCCTTTCATACCCTTTCCTATGCTTTTACATATATATTTGTTTATATAAAATACATGGCTTTACCTTTTTTTTAATCAGTTTTTTGCACAAATAAAATGTCTAGTACTTGATATGTGCCTTACTCATATTGACTTATTTAATACTTAACAATTACTGTATGAAGGTAGGTACTGTTCTTATCACACATCCTTACTTTACCAATGAATAAACTAAGGCAGGAAGTGCATAGGTAACTTGCCCAAATTGTGTACCTAGTAAATGTTAGGGCTGGCTCCTGAACATGTGCTCTGGACCTCCTCATCATACCACTGTCATGCTCTATGCATTACTGAGCAACTCACCTTTCGTACTGAGCTATAAGACTTGGAGCCTATTTAGGGCATGAGATAAAGCTCTTTCCTCCTTTTTCATACTGCTACACTGCATACCAGAATTCCAAGTATTGATGTACTGCTTTTTATTTAATTGTCTCCTGTGGCTTGACACGAAGACAATTTGCTGTTTAAAGCTACTTATAACATTCTTAGATGGGTGACAAGTACATGGGGGTTCATTATACTATAATGTTTATTTTGTGTGTTTGAAATTTTCCACAATAAAAGTTTTCTAAAAAAAAATACTAGGGTAAAAATTCATTGCACCTGCATCTTTGTGATTATGTGTGAGAATTACTCTAGGGCAAATACTGAGAAATGGAAATACTGGGTTGAAGAGTACGTGCATTTTAAAATGTAACTGATAGCACCAGAGTGCAATGTCCCAAATGAATGTCACTAATTTACATACCCACTAATAGTGTACAAGAGGAGCCATTTTCCAATGCATTCTGTATTATCAGTCTTTTAAATTTTTGCCAATATGTTGAACAAACAAGGGTTTGATTTGCATTTCCCTTATCCCTTAAGGTTAAACAATTTTACATGTGTTTGTTGGCCATTCATATTCCTCTCCTATAAAGAATGATTTCACATCTTTAACTATTTTTCTGTGGGATTGTATTTTTATAAAATCTTTCCCGATGAAGATGATGTCAACTATATTTGGTTGCCAGGGCTTTAAGCGATGTTATTTTTGGCTCCATCACATAGAGTTGGAGATGCCCCTGCTCACATTCTCTTCCTGAGTTGCAAAATACCTTAAAGAATCCAGTAGCTCCTCCATTCAGAGTCACAGAAAATCCTGGTCTCTTGCTGCCAAAATTCATTAGGCTCCTATGCCTCTTAGACCTCAATGATCTCCTTTGTCTTTCTCCTCAGTCCACTGAGATACCTTCTTTTCTGCCACCCTCCTACCGGCCCCCTCCCCCAAATCCCCAATTCCCTCCAGCACCTTCTAAGTGGATAAAGAGATTTGGGGCAGTGTTCCTAGGAAGATTGTGTTGCTTAAAAACAATAGGCCCTTTCATGGTCTTCCTGAAAAAGCTTCCACCTTTTTCCACAGTTGTCCAAAACATGAACAGGTTGAGCTTAACATGCGGAAGGTGCAGCTCACATTCAAACCACAACTGCCTCAGCAGAAAAGCTCTTTTTTGAATTAAAAAAAAATTTCCTCCTTTCCTACTCAATATGCTGGAGTTGCCCAGTCATTCCAGAATTATTCAGAGTGTTTTATTACAGCTAATGTTGGACTCCAAACTTTAGTTGTCACCCTTTTTCAAGCCCCTCTTCAGTATCTCGTGTGCTAGCGCTGTTCCCTGTAATTATTTCTCCTCCTTTCTGCCTAGTCAGAATGTAATAAAAACATACTCTACTGAGAACTTGAGCTTTTCCTATAGTGAAACCAAATGCCACGGCACAAAATTCTCCACTGTGTTTGAGATCTCCTGGGCATATTTTCAGTTCTAGAAACATTCACTGAGAGCCTTTATGTGTATAAAATACATAAACACCACAGAGGAAGCAAAGATAATTAAGACATATTCCTTGTTTCTTCAGAAACTAGAATCTAATGGGAGATAAAATAACTCTAAAATCAGGCTGACTCTGTTGAGTGTCATAACAGAAGTATGAAATGACAAAGGACTGGAGTAGATTGGAGGGAATATATTCGGACAGAGAGGCTGGTGGAGCTGGGAGGCACTGAAGCCCTCACGGGTGTAACTAAATGAGGACAAACTACTGAATGTGGTGACCACCAGAGGGAGGATTGATCCCTGTGGTATTTCTCATTGCTTCGTTTTTCTTGCGTAAGGAAATTGGTTTGTTTACTTATTGTTTTGGAATCTGAGGTTTTTAGAACCCAAGGGTGGTTCTGAAATCATACTACACAACCCTTTTATTTCCCACTTGATAACTGGGAAGACTAAGCCCGAGTCACGCAGCTAGGTAACACTGAGGATGAAAGCTCCGCACCTATGCCTTCAGGTCGCTGTTTTTTATATGTTAATGTATATGGTCTAGGATTTAGACTACTTCACCATTCCTGGAAGCAGAACCATCCTCCAGTTCATTTTCCATACAACAACCAGAACAACTTTCTCAAAACAAGGAAATAAGATCACGCCAATTTTCTATTTAAAACCCATCAATGGCTTTTTATTGCCCTTGGAAAAGAATTCAAACTCCTCTCTGTGGCCCGCATGGCCCCGCCTATTCTTGCTGTGCAAACCCGCCTTGATCAATGTGCTTGAGTCACATGCTCCACTTTGTCCTTCAATAAAGTTCAAAGTCCTTGCCCTTCCCCACCCCTCTGCACTGTGGTCCTCCGCAGGCTATTCTACTTCCTGCTCATTCTCGTCTGTCTCAGCTCATGTGTCTCTTCTATAATAGCAAGAAAACATGAAAGGTTTTAATCCATTTCATAAATCAAACATCCACATACCCACCGGAAGAAGAAGCAGGACGTTACCAGCCTTCACATGCTCCCAGCAACCACAGTCCCTCCTCACCATGGATATGAGCACTGTCCTGACTTCTGTGGTGGTGATTTCCCTAATATTTATAATTTTACCATGTGTAATAAAATCCCATCCATAAACAATATAGTGTAGTGTCGCCTGCCTTAAATGGAATCATTGTGTTTTTGTATCTCCTTTTATTCAATATTGTGCTTGTAAGATTCATCCATGCTATTGTGTATAGTAATAATTTGTCTATCTTACTGCTATGTGGTATTCCATCACCTCCCTGGTTCCCAATGGGGGCGGTACTGCCCGCCGGTGGGCGCTGAAGAAATCTGAGGGGGCGTTTTTGGTCCAAGACTTATTAAGGGAGCACTGGGGACCAGCCACTGCCCCGTTGGGCAATACTCGCATAAACGTGATAAAAGGTTCGATTAATACTCTACAGTGAATTTGATCAAAGCCAAGGCAACTATTTCTGCATTTATGTCAAAACTTGACTCGTACAAACAAAATTTTAGTCGAAGACAATTTCATCAGTTTCCAAATCTTTCTTCAGTGGAAACGAATGATGACGACATTCCGGTTCATAGCCAGCATTTGGAAGCACTTGAAGAAGACTTTACAATAGATTTCAGGATTCACTCAACATGATCATTCCAGGTTGGATCCTAGAACCTTCCTCGAACCTACAAATAACAAAAGTATCACTGCAGGAGGAGTTGATAGAATTGACAAGTGAAGAGTTGAAATTGAAATTAAAAAATGGATATCAAGAATTTTGCCTTCAAAGGCAAATTCCAATATTATATCCAGCCTTATGGGCTGTAGCAAATAAGTTTTTCATTGCATTTCCATCATCATATCTAGCCGAAAGAGGATTTAGCATGGTCAGCAATCTATTAGCAAAGAAAAGAAACAAATTGTCAATAGTGAAATGTGGTGATTTAAGATTGAGGATGACAAAAATGACACCAAACATCGAAAAATTAGTGTCATCTCACTAAGCTCAATCCTCTCACCAATAGATTTCATTAATTTTTAAATAATATATACTTTTTTAATTGTTTGATTTTAATTATACTTTGAGGAATAAATTAATATTGTTAATCTCTTCTAATAAAATAATTTGAAAAATCTGTCCTTGTTTTATATATAGTACAGTATAATTCACTTACGGGGGCGTCATCACTCTTTGACAAAGTGGACGCGAGCCAAAGGCTGGGAGCCTGTGCATCACATGGACATAGCATGGTGTATCTACCCATCCCACAGCCGGTAGACATTTAGATTGTCTCAGATGTAGTTATAATGAATAATGCTGCTATGAATATTCCTGTCCTTATGTGCTTATATGTTTGTGAGAGATACTAGGAGTGGATTTGCAAGGTCCTGGATTCTGATTGTTATCAATACTACTGGATTAATGTCAGTATTATCAAGTGTTTGTACTCCCAAATTATACTCCTGCCAGCAGTTTTTGAGAGTCTTCACTGCTCTATATCCACACCAACACCTGGAATTTTTAGATCTAAAATATTTTTATATGTGGGTATACAGAGTATCTGTGATTTCAATTTGCATTTTCCAGTTGCTAATGAAATTAAGCACTTTTTCATTTGCTTATTGGTCATTTAAATATCCTTTTGTGTGTGTGAAGTGGAAAATTATTCCTCTATAGACTAATAATTATTTCAAAATTATTCTCCATAGGACTGTGTGTCTTTATCTTATTAATATCTAAAAGTTATTTATATATTCTGCATATGAGCCTTATATTGTTTATATAGGCAGCAAATATCTTCCCCCACTCTGTGGTTTGCCTTTCACTTTCTTTTGCAGACTGGTGTTCTGAAAAGCAGACACTGAGATGGAGTTAAAAGTGCAGAAGGTTTATTGAGAATTAACACCCGTAAAGGAAAAGAGAGGAAGTAGGGCTCAGCAGGCATTGCCATCAGACAACAATTCCAACCGGAAAAGGTCTCTGCTAGCCCAGTGGAAAACCTGGGGAAGAAATTTTCCTCCACTGGACAGAAATGCCTATCCCTGTACTACTGCCTTGCTCAGTCATTGTTCAGTGTCCTCCCCAAGAGGAGGGTGACCTTGATTATCACCCCTTGCTCAGTTTTGGGCTGGGGAAACACCTCAAGAATGGCATGACTTTCACTCAACAGCTAGGCTGACTTGATGCGGCTGACAGCTGGAGTCGGTCATCTAAGCCCACTTCTTGCAACTGAGAGCAAGTCATTTCTTCAAGGGGGCTCTGAGAGGCACATCTGTCACACTCTTGTAAAGGTATCATTACAAACAGAAGTTCTTAATTTTAACACTATCAAAATTTCAGTCATTTGCTTTATGGTTACTGTGTTTTGTGTCTTGTTTAGTCTTCTATGTTCTCTCCTACAATCATTTTAATTTTGCCTTTCACATTTAGTGAATACATGGCTATGGAATTCATTACTGCATATAATGTAAGGAGATTTATTTCTTTCCCCCCGTGTGGATACTCATTTGCCCCATATTATTGAAAAGACAATCCTTTCCCCACTAATTTGCAATACTATTCCTGGCACACACCAAGTCGTGTATATGGAGAGTGTTTATGGGCTCTCTCTGTTGTTCGGTTCCAAAGGCATGAACAGTCCATTCACCTTATTCTTGTTTAAGAGTATCTTCATTATTTTTGGACCTTTACATTTTAATATAAATTTCTAAATCAGCTTGTTTATGTCCCCCAAAATAACTTTTGTTACTTTGATTGTAACACTTCAGAAGAATTTACATCTTTACAACATTAAATATTCTAATCCATTAACATAGTATATCTCTGATTATTTATATCTTCTTTTGGTTCTATGAATAAAAATTTTACAGTTTTCTTGATAAAAGTCTTGGACATACTTCATTAGATTTACTCCTAGTTGTTTTATATTTGTTGACAATATTGTAAATGGTACCTTTTCAAATTTTTTATTTTCTAACTTTTTTTTGCCAGAGTTTAGAAAAACTGTTGGTCTTGTTAGGTTCATTTTGTATCCAACCCCATTTCTAAATTATTTTATTAATTCTTAAAATTTAACAGTAGTCTTCTGCATTTCCACATACACATTCATATTAACTGTGAATAATGTCAATTTTATTTCTACTTTTCCAATCTTTAACTTTCCTGTTATTCTTTTTTCCTTTTGCCTAATGTGCTGACTAAAATCTCCAGCAGTATCTTGAAAAGAAGCAGTGACAGCAGTCACCCTTACACAATATGGGTTCTTGTTTCCACTTATATTTTCTCTGGTAATTTTTTACTTTCTTGTCAGTTCTTTACTTTTAAGAAAATTTTAAAATATTTTATCCAGGGTTTCTATTGGTTGTCTGTAGAAGGATTGGTCTAAATAACATTGTCAACCATATTTCTGGAAAACCTAAAACACACCTTGATTTGTTTAAATCTCTTCACTCAGCTCCTTCCATTTATCTCTGCGGCCATTGATTAAGATTAGGTTACCATCATTTTTTCCTGACCCAGTATAACAATTTCTAACTTATCCATGTGCCCCTCTTCTTCAGTTAATTTTCAATCCTGTTGTCCAGAGGATCTTTCTAAAATATAAATTTGATCTTGTCTCTCCCTGACTCTTGTCTCTCTCAGTTCAGCCAGAAACAGCCTCCTTTCCTCTTTACCCCCATGTATTCTGTGTTCCAGACACACACACACACACACACACACACACACACACACACACCAAACACAATGTTTTCAACATTTCGTGCTTTTATCTTTCCTCTGGACATGCTGTTTAGTCTACCTGCAGTGTCGCTGTCCATGGTTCACCTGGGAACTAATGGCCCAAGTCTCAGCACAGATAATTCTCTCTCCTCGGAGGACCCCCTTATGCCCTTCTGTTAGAGGCTGAATTGTATCCCCCCAGATTTGTATGTTGAAGCCCAAACTGCTAGGACCTCGGAATGTGACTGTACTTTGAGGAAGGCCTTTGAAGAGGTGGTTAAGTTACAGTGAGGCCATTAGACTGGGTCCTAATCCAATCAGACTGGTGTCCTTCTAAGGAGAGATCAGGACACATGGGGAGATACAACGAATGCTTGTGCACAGAGAAAAACCATGTGAGGACACGGTGAGAATCAGCCAGCTGCAAGCCAAAGAGAGAGGCCTCGGGGGATACCAAATCCAGCAACACCTTAATCTTGGACTTCCTGCCTCCAGGACTCACAAAATAAACTTCTGTTTTTTCAGCCGCCTAGTCTATGGTATTTTGTTATGCAAGCCTTAGCAAACAAATATACCCCACCCCTTCCAACCCAGAATGTTAAACATCCCGTTCCCTGCTTCCTTTTACACAGTTCCATGGTGGCCTTATCACCTAAACTTGTTCTTGTTTTGCTTGTCTCACCACTGTTTCTGAAAAACAGTTTCTTGAAAATATATGATTTGAATGGATGGATCTTTCTCAAAATGAGAGACCGAAGGAAGATTACTCTTTGGGGAACCAGTTGAAGGATTCATGGATTGTAGACTAGCCTGAACACAGGTGTAACCCTGCAGAAATTCTAAAATCAGAAACTACAGGGCTTATAACTTTCTCTTGACATAGAATGCTAAGAAAGACTACTGTTCCTACTGGGAGCAGAAACAAGGTAACACGTAGGAAGTAAAACAGAGTAACAGCCCATATGTGCTTGATGAGTATCAGACTGCTTCAGGCTGAATTGGGTGATGAAAGGGTATACATAACTCTAGCAAGCTCTGAGTGGTTTTTATCCCAAAGTGCTCACTCACTAGAGAAAAGGCTGTGAGTGAGTATGTTAGTGTGTGTGTTAACATAGTAAAAATGGTGACTGTCTCAACATTGTGGTCAGGCTGCTGAGGTCCAATCCCTAGCTCTATCTTTTATTCACTTAAAATTTCAAAGCCTTGAGAGATTCAGGATGGCAGCATGAGAGGTGAGATAGAGAACTCCTCCAAAAACCAGATAGTGTGAAAGTATAGTTAATACAACTAACCCTAAAACAGCAACAGGAAAGAAGGCTGCACCAGACTGCATACAGACCTCATGAACAGAGCAGACCTTACAAAATAGGGTAATGTAAGAAAGCCTTGATCCAGCGGGACCCAACCCCTTCCCCCTCCCCAACTCACTGGCTGGAGGAAGAGAAATGGAGCAGGGAAGGGGTGGAAACGTGGGACTGCTGAACACCTAGCCCTGGAGATCTGCTTTGCAAGCAGAAACCTACTCTGTGTGGTGCTCTGGAGGTTGGGGAGCTGGGATAGGCGGAGTGCTTGAGAAACAGATTCCAGCCATTTGTGGATGACGGGATCCACACCCGGCCACTCTGGGACAAGGGAAAGGCAGGTGGTCTGACAGGCTTCTTAGCAGCCAGAGGGCTGCTGAAGGGAGGGGGTTTTCACGGAGCTTGCTGCGCGGGAGAAGGGAGAGGGGGACAAAGTTGCCTGGGTGTGCTCTGCCCAGCAGATTGGGAACTTTGGAGAGCTTCAGGCGCTCCATCCCCCTGGCTGGCTACTCAGCTCCAAGACTCCCCACTGTGATATGCAGCCTGCCGAGCCTTCCCCCTGGCCTGACAGCACCAGCTTGCAAACCAGCAGTCACTGCTCTGGCGTCAGGCCAGTCAGAGGGAGGCCCCACCTGCAACAGCTAGAGACGTCAAGCACAGAGGCTTACACGTGTGTGCTTGGCCCACTGGCTCTGATACGGGAGACAAGCACTGCAGACAGGAATCAGGAAACATATCTTTCCTCCCCCCAGGCATCAGCTCTGTTCCCCTACTATCCACAACCTCACTCTAGGGGCTGAGCAGCTCCAGAGACTGGAGCTTCTGGGCAATAGAGGGCACCACACAGAAATATGAAACGTCAAAAGAACGCAGTTTTGACCAAAATCTCACACACCCCAGAAAAAGGGTCAAATAAAACTGAACTCACCAATCTTCCTGAAAGAGACTTCAAAATAAAAATCATAAACATGCTTATGGAGGTACAGAAAAATATTCAACAACTCAGAGATTCAATCATTAAGAAATTCCATATACGAAATGAAGTGTACAATGGAAGGATCTAAAAGCAGATCAGATGTGGTAGCAGAGATGGTAAATGGAATAGAAATTAGAGAAGAGGAATACAAAGAAGCTGAGGCACAGAGAGAAAAAATAATCTCTAAGAATGAAAGAACATTGAGAGAACTGTGTGACCAATCCAAACGGAACAATATTCGCATTATAGGGATACCAGAAGAAGAAGAGAGAGAAAAAGGGATAGAAAGTGTCATTGAGGAGGTAATTGCTGAAAAATTCCTCAATCTGGGCAAGGAGACAGTTTCTCAAGCCATGGAGGTGCACAGATCTCCCAACACAAGGGACCCAAGGAAGACAACATCCAGACATACAATAATTAAAATGGCAAATATCAAGGATAAAGACAGACTTTTAAAAGCAGCTAGAGAGAGAAAAGAGATCACAAACAACGGAAAACCCATCAGGCTATCATCAGACTTCTCAATAGAAACCTTACAGGCCAGAAGGGAGTGGCATGATATATTTAATGCAATGAAGCAGAAGTGCCTTGAACCAAGAATACTCTACCCGGCAAGGTTATCATTTAAATTTGAAGGAGGGATTAATTTTCAGATAAGCAAAAGCGAGAGAATTTACCTCCCACAAACCAACTCTACAGAGCATTTTGGAGGGACTCCTATAGAAGGAAGTATCCTAAGGCTACACAGATGTCACCCAAGGGATAGACAAAGAGCACAGAGTATGATTCATAACATACAAAGAATGGAGGAGGAAGAAAAATAAAAAAGGAGAAAAAAAGAAGAATCTTTAGGTTGTATTTGTAATAGCATAGGAAGTGAGTTAAATTAGACTGTTAGATAGTAAGGGAATTACCCTTGAACCATTGGTAACCATGAATCTAAAGCCTGCAATGGCAATAAGTACATAACTATCGATAACCACCCTAAATGTAAATGTAATGAATGCACCAATCAAAAGACATAGAGTTAGTGATAGGATAAAAAAACAAGACCCATCGATATGCTGCCTACAAGAGACTCACTTCAAACCCAAAGACATACACAGACTGAAAGTAAAGGAATGGAAAAAGATATTTCATGCAACTAATAGAAAAAAGCAGGATGTGCAGTACTTGTATCAGACAAAATAGACTTCAAAACAAAGAAAGTCACAAGAGACAAAGAAAGACATTACATATTGATAAAAGGGTCAGTCCAACAGAGGATATAACCATTATAAATATCTATGCACCAAACACAGGATCACCTACATACGTGAAACAAATACTAACAGAATTAAAGGGGGAAATAGAATGCAATGCATTCATTTTAGGAGACTTCAACACACCATTCACTCCAAAGGACAGATCAACAGACAGAAAATAAATAAAGAGACAGAGGCATTTAACAACATATTAGAACAGATGGACCTAACAGACATCTACAGAACACTCCATCCAAAAGCAACAAGATACACATTCTTCTCAAGTGCACATGGAACATTTTCAAGAATAGATCATATACTAAGCCACAAAAAGAGCCTCAGTAAATTCAAAAAGATTGAAATTGTACCAACCAGCTTCTCAGATCACAAAGGTGTGAAAGTAGAAATAAATTACACACAAAAAACAAAAAAGCCCACAAACACATGGAGGCTTAATAACATGCTCCTAAATAATCAATGGATCAATGACCAAATAAAAACAGAGGTCAAGCAATATATGGGGACAAATGACAACAATAATTCAACACCACAAAATTTCTGGGACGCAGGGCAGGCCATGCTAAGAGGGAAATATATTGCAATTCAGGCCTACCCCAGGAAAGAAGAACAATCCTAAATGAACAGTCTGAACTCACAATTAAGGAAACTATAAAAGGAAGAACAAATGAGGCCCAAAGTCAGTAGAAGGAGGGACATAAAGCATAAATAAATAAAATTGAGAAGAATAAAACAATAGAAAGAAACAATGAAAGCAGAAGATGGTTCTCTGAGAAAATCAACAAAATAGATAAACCCCTAGCCAGACTTGTCAGGATAACAAGAGAGTCTACACACATAAAAAGAATCAGAAATGAGAAAGGAAAAATCACTATGGACACCACAGAAATACAAAGAATTATTAGAGAATACTATGAAAATTATATGCTAACAAACTGGATAACCTAGAAGAAATGGACAGCTTTCAAGAAAAATACAACCTTCCACAGCTGACCCAGGAAGAAACAGATAATTTGAATACAGCAATTACTAGTAAAGAAATTGAATTGGTATTCAAAAAACTTCCTAAGAACAAAACCCCTGAACCAGATGGTTTCACTGCTAAAGTATATCAAACATTTAGTGAAGACCTAATACCCATCCTCCTTAAAGTTTTCCAAAAAGTAGAAGAGGAGAGAATACTCCCAAACTCACTCTACGAGGCCAACACCACTCTAATACCAAAACCAGGCAAAGACACCACAAAAAAAGAAAATGACAGACCAATATCCCTGATGAACATAGATGCAAAAATACTCAACAAAATATTAGCAAACTGAATTCAAAAACACATCAAAAAGACCATTCATCATGATCAAGTGGGATTCATCCCAGGGATGCAAGGATGGTACATTCGAAAATCCATCAACACCATTCACTACATCAACAAAAAGAAGGACAAAAACCACATGATCACATGCTGAAAAAGCATTCGACAAAATTCAACACCCATTCATGATAAAAACTCTCAACAAAATGGGTATAGAGGGCAAATACCTCAACATAATAAAGCCCATATATAACAAACCCACAGCCAACATTATACTTAACAGGGAGAAGCTGAGAGCTTTTCCTTTAAGATCAGGAACAAGACAAGGATGCCCACTCTTCCCTCTTTTATTCAACATAGTTCTGGAGGTTCTAGCCATGGCAATCAGAAAACACAAAGATATAAAAGGCATCCAGACTGGCAACGAAGAAGCCAAACTGTCCCTGTTTGCAGATGACATGATATTGTACATAAAAAAACCTAAAGAATCCACTCTAGATCTAATATCTGAATTCAGCAAAGCTGCAGGATACAAAATTAATGCCCAGAAATCAGTTGCATTCCTATACACTAACGGGGAACTAGCAGAAAAAGAAATCAGAAAAACTATTCCATTCACAATCACATCAAAAAGAATAAAATACCTAGGAATAAACCTAACCAAGGAAGTGAAAGACTTGTACTCTGAAAACTACAGGACACTGATGAGAGAAATTAAGGAAGATATCAATAAATGGAAACACATCGCATGCTCTGGCTAGGAAAAATTAATATTGTCAAAATGGCCATTCTGCCTAAAGCAATCTACAGATTCAATGCAATCCCTATCAAAATACCAACAGCATTTTTCAATGAACTAGAGCAAATTGTTCTACAATTCATATGGAACCACAAAAGACCCTGAATAACCAAAGCAATCCTGAGAAGGAAGAATAAAGTGGGGGGAATTACACTCCCTGACTTCAAGCCCTACTACAAAGCCACAGTACTCAAAACAATTTGGTACTGGCGCAAGGGCAGACACATAGACCAATGGAACAGACTAGAAAGCCCAGATATAAGCCCAAGTATATATGGTCAATTAATATATGATAAGGGAGCTATGGATATACAATGGGGAAATGACAGCCTCTTCAACAGCTGGTGTTGGCAAAACTGGACAGCTACATGTAAGAGAATGAAACTGGATTATTATCTAGCCGCATACACAAAAGTAAACTCAAAATGGATCAAAGACCTGAATGTAAGCCATGAAACCATAAAACTATTAGAAAAAAACATAGGCAAAAATCTCTTGGACATAAATACGAGCAACTTCTTCATGAACATATCTCTCCAGGCTGGGGAAACAAATAAAAAATGAACAAGTGGGACTATATCAAACTAAAAAGCTTCTGTACAGCAAAGGACACCATCAATAGAACAAAAAGAGATCCTACAGTATAGGAGAATATATTCATAAATGACGTATCCGATAAGGGGTTGACATCCAAATTATGTAAAGAGCCCATGCACCTCAACAAATAAAAAGCAAATAATCTAATTAAAAAATGGGTAGAGGAGCTGAACAGACACTTCTCCAAAGAAGAAATTCAGATGGCCAATAGGCACATGAAAAGATGCTCCAGGTCGCTAATCATCAGAGAAATGCAAATTAAAACCACAATGAGATATCACGTCACACCAGTGAGGATGGTCACTATCCAAAAGACAAACAACAACAAATGTTGGTGAAGATGTGGAGAAAGGGGAACCCTCCTACACTGCTGGTGGGAATGTAAGCTAGTTCAACCATTGTGGAAAGCAATATGGAGGTTCCTCAAAAAACTCAAAATAGAAATACCATTTGACCCAGGAATTCCACTCCTAGGAATTTACCCTAAGAATGCAGCAGCCCAGTTTGAAAAAGACATATGCACCCCTATGTTTATGCAGCACTATTTACAATAGCCAAGAAATGGAAGCAACCTAAGTGTCCATCAGTAGATGAATGGATAAAGAAGATGTGGTACATATACACAATGGAATATTTTTCAGCCATAAGAAGAAAACAAATCCTACCATTTGCAACGACATGGATGGAGCTAGAGGGTATTATGCTCAGTGAAATAAGCCAGGCGGAGAAAGACAAGTATCAAATGATTTCACTCATCTGTGGAGTATAAGAACAAAGAAAAACTGAAGGAACACAACAGCAGCAGATTCACAGAACCCAAGAATGGACTAACAGTTACCAAAGGGAAAGGGACTGGGAAGGATGGGTGGAAAGGGAGGGACAAGGGTGAAAAAGGGGCATTATGATTAGCACACGTAATGTAGTGGGGCTGGGTGTGGGGTGGGGGGATACGGGGAAGGCAGTATAACACAGAGAAGACAAGTAGTGATCCTATAACATCTTACTACACTGATGGACAGTGACTGTATTGGGGTATGTGGTGGCGACTTGATAATAGGGGGAGTCTAGTACCCATAATATTGCTCATGTAATTGTACATTAGTAATACCAAAAAAAAATTTTCAAAGCCTCCATGGAGGCTCCTCATCTGTAAATGGAAATGATGGTGATTATAGTATGTCCTCTACAAAGCTGTTTTGTGGGTCTGACATCATTCATGTAAAGGGCTAGCACAGGTTAAATGTTATGATAAACATCTATACCCTATTCAGTGGAGCACATATAATATTAAGTACATCTATAGAAGAGAAACGCCTGCAGCCTTCAGTATGTGGCAGAAAAAATCTAGCAGCACACAAATGCCAGGTGACCTTGTGTTTCTGAGCACCCTGAGTGTACATCCTTGTAAGTATGTTTTTGGAGTCCACCATTTAAAGACTCTTTCCTCTGGGTTTATTACTGTTAATGACTCAGACAAAAGTGCAGTGCATTTCCTAACGTTTTTGCTTGGGATATCAGGATTCTAGACAAGAAATGTGTTCTAATATAAGATTTTTCATTTACTGGTGCTTTCTCAAGCATGGCTAAGAATACATCCGGTTTGGAGGTCATCTCCTGGATTCTCACTCTTCAACCTATAGTATTCAAATTCGGAAAAGGACCCTTCTGGCACATTACAGCGACTACAAAGATACGCTTTCCTGGAGAAAGTCTCAGTGGGTAAGGTGATATGGCAGTTGTGCCCCCATGGAAGTGAACAGGGGGCCGACTCTTCCAAGCACTTAAACAGCAACTTTGAAGCGTGTACGACACTTGTTTGCTTGCTGGATGAGACTGTCCTGCCTTCAATTCTCCAAGCTGAATGCACAGTGGATGGTTGCCTGGGTGACAACCCGTAAACTAAGCAGTCTCTTTGCAGCTAACTGAAGGGTTTATACACACAGAACCAGCTTTAATTATTTTTTTTAAGTACTTGGAGCTGTGCAACCTTGGAAAATAATCAAAGAAACAAATCTAAATCTATGCGGCTTTTACATGGATCTCCTGATGAAGTGTGGTCTGAGAGCTGTCCCAGAAATGAGTGCCACAGTGAATTAGGATGGTGCTGACTGCTATTTGGCTTGGTGTTCCTTCAGCTGTGTGCCAACCCCCTCGGCAGAACACACCGTAGGTAAGCCAAATCTCCACTTTTCATCACGTTTTAGAGAATACCACATGTTGCAACTGTTTCTCTCCCCAAAGGATGTCTCCCAGAGGAGGAACAGCAGGTAAACTGATAGAGGAGACTGTGTCCTAATCTCAAATAATTATATCCTTAGAGTTTTTGGAATAAACTCCTTTTTACTTTTCAAATATGGAGATGATCTTTTCCAATACCTAATGTAAACTTCTCTAGACCATAGGCTATACTGGTAAAGACAAGGAAACATATAAAAATACTTGCTTCCATTTAATTATACCCAGGGATAATCTTTCATTTTAGTTTAAACACCTAAATACGTGTTAACTTTACGTGGTATAAACCTTCTTGTAACCACTTGGTATTGTATATACGTGTTCTTAGCCATATTTTCTCAATAAGACAGCAGATTCCCATTGCTTTAAGTCTTAATAACATATGATTCCCAATCAAATTTGCAGTGTAATAAAAAGATTTTGTATTATAAGCAGATTAACATGCATACAATTCAAGATAAAAGAAACAGCTCCAATAGGTGTTAAACCAGAAAGAAATGCTTGTGGAAATGAAATATTACTGCTTAAAAATCATCAATCAAACAATCCTAAAGGGAAAGATGAGAAAAGTTTTCTTGGGAAGAAACTTGAAATGGAAATACACAGATTGAAATCAGAAGATGAAATGGTGCTCATAATAAAAAACGATGTAGGTCTGTCCCTGCTACTTGAAAGAGCTGCCTACATAGATAGGGTGCTGCAGTTGTTCAATTTGATTCTTCTTGGCTTCCTCCGGGCACTACTGAGTATGTAAGACCACGGATGACCAAATAATGACCACACTGCCCAGCATTATAGTGATTTGATTTGATAACCTTCAGGTGGAAGTTTGGTTTAAGTCTTAAATTTTTGTCTTTTATTTAGATTAAGACTTTCCTTGTGAGGTGCTCTCAAAGGTCACATTAAAGAATGAAAAACCACAACTCCATAGCATACATTGTCATTTCATTACTAGGGGTAATAACCTTGGAAAAAATACTCTTGGTGTTTTATTTCCCCTTTACGAATAAGCTGGTGATAGAAATACATATTTCTTGCCTAGTTGTTATTTGAGTATATGATGTTTTGTCTTTATTGAAGGACAGGTTTTAATTATCCTTTGCTTTGGAGATCTCTTACCTGAAATGGCATTGCAAATACTGCTGCATTTTCAAAAACAAAGTATATAAATTCAAGTTGCAAGGCAGGTTTCTGGGACAAATATGTATACTAATTTGACAGTTTTCTGCGGCCTGATTTCATGTGTATCATTTTCTCCTTTAGCTGTTAGTAAAGTTCCACGTATGATGTTTACTCAATGCTAACCGTTAGGATAATGATGATGAAGAGACAGAAATCAACCAAATGTCTACTTCCCTTAGAACTTAAAGAAAACAGTCAGGCACTACTGGTGGGTATAGCCACACTGGAGAACAGTTGGGCAGTATTTAGTGAAATTAAATGCCCTTGACTCATTCATGTCAGAGAAACTACATGGTGCCCAACAAGCCCTGAACAAGGATATTTATCACAGGGCTGTTTCTGTGGAAGTTGGAGGCAACTTATATGGCCATCACCAAGGGAAGGGATAATAAAATATAGAAGTGTACACTATGCAGCCATTAGAAGGAAACAACCAGAGGAACATGTAAGTATGAGGCTAAAGCTTAAAAACAAAGTGTTAAGTTAAAAAATAAGTAACAAGATCTATAGTACAATATCATTTGTGCAAATCTAAAAAATGCACCTACACATAACAGTATCATATGCCTTATAAAAAAATATATATATATCTGAAGATATCTTCCAAGCACATTAGATTGGGTTCCTGAGAGATAGAGGGGAGTAGGGAGGGGACCATTGCTGAAGAGGAAAAAATAAAATAAAAGGAGGAAAGCCAGACAAGGCCCAGTACTGCTAATGAGAAGTATGAGTAACCCAACAGCCTCTACAGTTTGAATGAGGAAATGAAAATAGGCCCATTTCATAAACATTTCTTTAAATACTAGTTGTATTAAGTTCTTTTGGACACCAGCACCCACATCTCTCCTGCGTGGGATCCCATTTTGCCAATGTCTGTGCCTCATTTTTCTCACCTGTAAAATATGGATAATATACTATTTTCTGATGGTGTTGTTTGGAATTAAATAGGTAAACTGTATGTAAGCATTTAGAATAGTTTATGGAACATAGTAAGCATTCAATAAATGTTGGATATTATTGCTATTATATTACTGTGTAAGCTACTTTGAGCAAAGGTAGGGAAAGATTTGAGGAACTGATTCTCTACTGCCATTTATTCTATTAGAAATTGGGCTGGGTTGGGGGGTGAAAACTGGTGTTTATCCTAGGAAGTTTAATTCAAAAGGAAAAAGTGGTAACGATGAATGTCAGAAAATAAAGTGAACTGAAAGGAAGATTGTGGATTGAATTCTAATCACCAGGTTGATGTTTCCAGAAATTGTCTAGTGACAGGAATCATCTGAATGCTTGGGCAAACAAACAAACAAAAGATGTATCCTGGAGATAAAAAGTTCAGTGGTGGCCAGGGGTTAGGGAGGAGGGGAGCAGGTGAATAGGTGGAGCACAAGTTTTTTAGACAGTGTAACTGCTCTGTATGATAATAGAATGGTGGGTACATGTCATACATTTATCCAAAGCCCTAGAATGTACCCTACATTGGGTACCAAGAATGAACCCTACCTGTAAATTCTGAACTTTGGATAATAATTACAGGTAAATGTAGGTTCATCAGTTGTAACAAATGTGTCACTGTGGTGCTAGGTGTTGATTGTGAGGGCCTGTGTGGGGGTTCAGAGATATAAAGGGAACTCTGCGCCTTCCACTCAATTTTGTTGTCAACCTGAAACTGCTCTAAAAAAAAAGTCTATTTAAAAAGAGTCTTTAAAAAATGTTTTAATTAAAATAAAAAGGAGGGAGAGTCCCCAACCTCTTTCCAGACCAACTAAATCAAAAGGAACCTGGGAATCTTTATTTATAACAAGGGGACAGGGTAATTCTTATGCTCAAATTTGTTGAGGAAGCCGCACTAAGCCAGGGCCACATTCCTTGGGAAGCCAAGGAGACAAGGCGCCTACTGCGTGCCGTTCCGTTGCTGACCTCATCGATTATCATCTTGCAAAGGAAATGCCTGCCTCTTGCCACCTCAGGTCTTCCCCAGGCGCCCATCACATCCTCTTGGACCCATCTTTCATTTTCTATGGCCAATCAGTCACAAATCCTGCGAAGCCTTACTTTCAAATGTTTATTTTTGCCTTTGTTTAACCTCTATCATAATAATCTTCCTAAAGTGCCAGTATTTCTAAAAGCCATTTCTCAAAACTCTCCATGGGCTTCCCAACCTGTTCAGAAAGAAAGTATAAATTCCCATCTGGTCCACTCTCTCCTCCTTGACCCTGGCTCTTGCCCTTTGTTCATGCCCTTCTCCCAGCCAAAACTGCCCTTTTTCCTTCACAGTGGCTCTCCACATATTACTGATATCTTTCTTTCTGTGGAGGATTCCAACCCACATGGCCATTCCGTTTGACATCTATGAGATTCGTTATTAGTTCTTTGCCTTGACATTTAACCACGTATCTTCTTTCTTGCATTTTGTCTTAACTATTTTGTTCTGTTCTATTGTGACTGGTCAATGAAGGTTCCTGAAGGACATATAGCATCCTCTTAAATGAGTGGATGAATTTATCAAATAGTACTATCTCTTCGAAGTACATGTTCTGTTTGGGAAGGAAAGCTCTATGTAGTCTGACCTATGAATTCTGAAGGCATTTAGAATATTGTTTAGATTACTGAAGACCAACCAATTCTAGGTATTTCTCTTGTTCATTTTTCTTAGGTTTTCTTCACAACATTGTACTCTGAAATGGGCCTTGTTTTCTTTTGATTTCAACCAAACATCAGTTCATCGCAAGTACATCGCTTATTCAGTGGAATAGCATGCGCCTCTGCGCAGTGACTGCGGTGTCAGAGGCTCAAGTCGGAACACAGAGCCTGGCAGAGGGTTTTGTTCTTTTTCCAACAGCAAGAGACTCCATGGGGGTGGTAGTCTGGTAACCTCAAAAACTGCAATTTAAGAGATACTTCAGTGATTTGGAAAACTGAGATGGGACATTTAACATTAGGACTTTCTGGGAAAATATAGAACAGTGTCTACCATGCTTTTCAATGATGGACACTGGGCTGGGATTATGGAGGATAGAAAAGGGTGAAACATGGAGTATTGCTGCTACTGAGGAGTTTACAGTATTGTTGGGAAGATAGAACTTCCCTCAAGAAAATAGTTACAGGGATATTAATAAACAACACTAAAGAAAATAAAATCCTAGAAGAATTTTCACCAATAAATGTGCGAACACTTTGCCTACTGTATTTCAGATCCCCTCCAGCCGTTTGAAGAGGGGATTATCATTTCCATTTTACTGTTGAGGAAACGAAGCTTGGAGAAGTGGGGTGACATGCTCGACATTACACAGGTGGTCATCTGTGGGGAAGGGTTTTGATCCCAGGTTCTGTCAGACTCCAACACCTGTGCTCTTTCTATTCTGGTGTCGATCCATCCTTCCTTCTCCTCCTTAAAGCAGATCCGGCAAAGCAATGGTAAAATTATTGTTGTTCTTAATTTAAAACATGTGCAAAGAACCAACACTGATAGGATTATGGGATTTTTCACTTTTTCAAAGTTGTCTTTAAAACTATGGCAATATTTTACACAAAAGAAGGAAACAGGTGACACTAAGGATAGAAAATGTTACATTTGAAACACGCACTGCTTTGTTGCCTCTCATTGAATTAAATTGTTTCTTTTCTCTTGAAGGCAATTATATGGAACTAGGAAGATGAATAAAAATAAACTGATTCATGATTTCCTGGAAGTAGTTTCAAGAGGTGATGTGGAACTCATATGTGACCATATTACTAAAGTGCATTCTATCCTTGGAAACCTTGACTTTCAGCATCCAAAGACCGGGAATACACCTCTCATTACTGCAGCAGAAGAAAATCTAACAGAGGTAAAATGCGGTGTCCTGGGGCCCATGGGTAGTCTTCCAAGCTAGGATTCCAGGAATGAGATAGGAAGAGCGTAGTTACCTACCTCCATGAAAGAATGTCTGAAGGCACAAAGGGCAGGGATCAGGAAACTGGAAGACGAGCTGGGGTACCCTAAATAATCTAGACAGTTACCGTCTTTATTTATATTCTCTTACTCAGTCAACAGATATTGCTGCTATACTCCAGGCAGTATACTAGACTTCATGTTGGGTACAAAGGTGAATCAAACGTAGATGTCATCCTCAAGGAGCTTATGGTCTGGAGGGAGCACTTAATGGAGCCTGAGTTTTTTTCCTCCATTCCCACTCACCATTCAGTACTGGAAGTTTGTTCCCTGCTCTAACAAATGCACATAATCCTGAAAGCAGGGGAAAAGGATTAAATAAATAATGACAAGACCTAAGAGGGCAGGAGATTATTCTCTTGCTCTAGCTAAGTGTCTGACACATCTAGTGCTTAATAAGTATTTACTAAATGGTTAAACTAATGAACAAATAACCCATTTGGGTCTTACTGACCATTTATACCATTGTGTGTGAGCACTTGTAAGATTCTTTTTAAGTGTGAAAAGCGGTAACAATATGAGCACGTGGGATTGGGGAGGAACAGGAAGGAGGAGGCTTTCAGGGGAATAAGAAAGGGCTTAGAATGGGGAAACTAGAGTGAAAAAAGCAAATTTCACTCAACTTCACAGGTCAGTGCTTCTACGATCCTTGGGAATCTAAATGCTGTGGGCCTTCAACCCCGCCTGTCCACCTTTGCTTCCTCAATTAGTCTCTCTTGACTATATTTTTAGGTCTTTTTCTCTTTGACTCCTTTCTATTAACACTTTTCAAACAAATTATAAAACATAAAATACATGCTAAAAAATTAACCTGTATGCACATAGGACCCATGTGCTAAACCACAGAAGCTCACTTTTTCATAGAGGGGACTGGAAAGTCCAAGGTCAAAGTTTTAGCAGATTCGGTTTCTGGTAAGAGCTCTCTTCCCAGCTTGCAGATGGCTTCTCTGTACTCACATGGCAGAGAAAGAGAGGCAGAGCATTCTCGCTGGTGTCTGTTCTTAAAGGGACACTAATCCTATCAGATCCTTACAAGGATGCCCCCATCCTTATAAACTATTTCATTTAAACTTAATTAATTCTTAGAGGACCCCTCTCCAAATACAGTCACATTGGCCCCAACATATAAATTTTGAGGAGACATAATTCAGTACACAGCATCCACAGTATTTTGTTCATACTATATCCTGTGCTTGAAATGATCTTTCCTCCAGTCTTTGCCTGCGTCAGATCCCTCCGTTCTCAGCTTAGACGTTATTTTCTCCAAAAATTCTTCCCAGACCCTCTAAGAGAGTTTAATGGGTTTCTTCTAAGTGCTCCCCTCAACCTCCTGTATTTACCCTATCATTGCATTTATAACATCATGTTGCAATGGCCTTTTTATCTGTCTCTGTTCTGTACTAGATTGTAAACGCCTGAAAGGCCGGTCACTTGTCTTGTTTGTTGTGGACCTTCAGCACCAAGGACCGTTCTTTACACACACTAGTGTCTCAGTCCTATTTGTTGAATAAACCATGCATTCACCATTTTAAATAGAGTTTATTCTCTCCCTAGAAATACTTGTGGAAAATACTTGTAACATTCCAGAATCTGTAAGCCTGAATTTTGTGGTTTTATATTCTAAATTATAGATGCTACTAGTAGGACTTAAGTGTTTTGTGTGGGTTTAACATAAAATACAGACCTCTAGTAAAAAAAATAGACACACACATACACACATCTTCAAGTGATCCATATCATGGAGATTTTGTTCTTAAATTTAAGAAAGGCAAATAGCAGTCACTTGTATACAAATCAACTCTTCATTTTTATGTCACTCTTATTCCCCCTTTCCATATTGTAAATTAGAGCCATGTCTAAGTTTTCTACCCAACCTTAAAGACACCATCAGAACTCAAAAATGCTAACTAAGAAATGTTCTGGTGTTGCAGGTTGTTAAATTTCTTCTGAAAAAGGGAGCTGACATCACCCTTTGCAATTACAGCAGTCAGACTGCAGTTCATGTGGCTAATTGTGATGTCCAAAGACAGCTCTTGGCCATCAGTGGAATCCAGACTCCCCAAAGGCAGCTTCTACAAAGCTCATGGCAAGGTGACCTTGAGCAGCTTCAGCACTTGCTGGTCAGTTAAATTGATCTTTGCTTCTGTCTTTGGGCAGGTGGGTGGATGGGTGGTAATAAGGGTGCAGAATACATATGACATGTTTAAAGAAAAATACACGTTTTTCAAGTGCAATTCCAGAAAGTTGCAGGCAGGAAATATAAGAAAGAAGTTATATCAAACAGGATACTGGGGTGGAAAACAAAATAATAAAAGAACACAGCAGCAGCCTATTTCCATCTTCCTCCAGATGGATGCTAGAAGAAGTCACGCAGCACCTGGGGGAAATGATGTGCTCCCAGGATGCCTCCAGAGAACTACTGTCAACTTGCTCAGAGGAGTTCCCTTGACAGCATTGCCGTTTGTACAATTGCTGCTTAGATCCCTTTGGACCAATTGCAGTTATTATCTTTATCCTGAAAAAGGAATAAGAGCCTATGCTTTGCATAATACTCAGTGTGACTAAAGGAGTTAAGAGGATACATTTGTTAAATGCTGTCTTCTTAGGATATTGGTCTTCTTGCTTAGATTTTCTACCCATAGATACTCTCTCCCAAAGTAACTTACAAAGCCATATGCATAACCAAGGACATTAAATTTTAATGACCAGCAACTCCTACTCTTGGCATATAGCTTCAGAGATACTGTTGGATCACATGACCTTCCAACTGAAAGAAAATCAATTGCTGCTAGGAAACAGTTTCTTCCATTCCCTTAAGGTAGAGACACAGACAAAGAAAAAGTGAATGATATCTGGTCACCTAGAGTTCAAGGAAATAAAAAACAAAATCAGAAAGACTCTCTTTTATTGAAGTATAGTTGATATACAATATTGTATTGGCTTCAAGTATACAACACAGTTGTTCAACAGTTACACACGTTATTAGATCCTCACCCCGACTAGAGTGGTTACTATCTGTCAACAAAGAAAGATGTTACAGAACCATTGGCTAAATTTACCTTGCTTCCATTCCTGTGACCAATTTATATTATGATTGCGACATTTTTGCCCCTTTCTCCCCCTCACCCTCCCCACCCACCCACTCCAACTCCTCCCCCCATGGAAACCACCAGTCACTTCTCAGGGTCTGAGTCTACTGCAGCTATGTTCATTTTGTTTTGTTGTTTTGTTTTCTTACCATAATCCAAAAGACTCTTTAAATTCATTTGTTATACTAAACAATAGTCTAAAATTGCAATATGTCCTGAACTGAAGGCTTAAACTTTTTTTAAAGGACAATAAATATTATTTTAATGGTATTTACAACAGTTGCTGTAAGCCAGTGTCTGTTTTCAAAGCCACATTTTTTGCCCCTAAAGATTAGCAACCAAGTTTTAAGTTTTAACTGGTGCGTATTACTGATTCAGAGCTTAATCAACAGGTTTTGAATTAATATGCTATTGCAAGACTATTCTCAGCTCAAAACTTTCATGTTCATTCTAACTAATAATAAACATTGATATAGAGGTGGTTTTTTCTCAGAGACTGAAAAAAAATTAATTAATTCCCATAGCACCCCTCTGAAGTAATATATCTCAAGTTTGTCCCTGGAGAAACTGAGGTAGAGACACTGACTATGTTGACATGGCGTACAGTGAAATAGAGATGGAAATTAGTGAGTTACTACGGTCTATAAGTAAACAGTTTGGATAATTCGGCCCTCCAGTACTTTTGCAGTTCTGAATTGCCCAAATTAAATTTTACTTTCATTTAAACAACAAATAACATCTATCTAGCCACCTCCATTTGACTATGTGTATATATATATATATATATATATATATATATACACACACACACATATATATACAGTTAAGTGAGCTGTCTTATTTATTATGTCATTCATTCATTCATTCCACAAATGTTTATTGAGCATGTGTCAAACACTCCGCTCAGTGCTTTTCATATTCTATCTCTAATCATCAAAACAACCCTGCAAAAAAAGACACCCTATTCTGACTTTATAGCTGAGGACTCTGAAGTTCAGTGGGTAGGTGCCCAGATTTTGCAAATAAAGATACAGGCCACTCAGTTAAATTTGAATTTCAGATAAATACCAAATAATTTTTAGTATAATTATGTTCCAAATGAAAACTATTCATTGTTTAACTCAGTGCCTTTATTTTATCAGGGTGATTTTATCACCTTTTAGCAGAGTGTCCTAACAGGGAAGTTAAATAACCTTCTTTGGGAGCTAAAATTCAAACCCTGGCCTGTCTGTCTCTCTGACCTGTGTTCTTTCAATTGATCGGCTCTCTCTCTGTTCAGATATTAAGAAAGAATATATTGAAGTAAAAGTGAAAATTTGACCAAGTAATGAAAATGCAAAGATTAGCATAAATAGCTGTGTAGTGAAAACACACAGAAATAAAGCTTCATGTTTTTAAAGGCATCTGAAGAGTTCCTGGATATAAATTTCCCAAACCAGCATGGCTTGACCCCCCTGATGCTGGCTGTGAGGGACGTGGACCTGTTTGAGAGCCTCGACATGCTGACCGCCTACAGACCTGCGGAGGTTCTGTCCGAGCTCCTCAGGCACCGGGCGTGAGTACGAGGGCTCAGCCAGCACCAGCGAACGGTGTGGATGCCACTGTTATGGACAGATGTCATCTGTAAGCTGAGGCTTGCAGATTGTTTATTCACTTTATATATTAACTGCACATGCATATTCATAAAAGGGACTTCACAGCTGCAAAGTGATGTACAGATGTTAGATGTTGCTATTATTCTAATGACATTGGCCCCTTTTTTTTGTTTAAACACTCTTTTGGTGGTTGCTGGGAATGTCAAGTAATTCTTGAGTAGACACCTCCCTACCTCCAAGATGTTATTATTTCAGAAAGCATTGTCAATTACCAAAAGAGATTTATGCCAGCAATTTCCAGTTATCTAAAATTAATATATGCCAACATGCTCTTTCAGGAAGAGGGAAGCAAACAATTAACTTTAAAAAAAATCAGAGGGTTAATAAGAAGTGTCTTGTATTAGAATTCGTTTCTTAATGCTGTTTATTACCTAGACATCTTGCCATCAAGTAAGAACAGATGGCTCTGCTCTTGCTCAGGATTTCATATGAATTTTGTTTTGGAAAAAAAAAAGGGAACAGGGAGCTTCAAGAACAAAAATACAGTCAATAACATGAACTGTTGTAAAAGGAGCAGTTAGTATAATGGGATGAAGATGGAAGTTTGAAGCTGCCTCAGACTGTACTATTAACAGCTGAGAAGATTGTTCAAAGTGGAGATAACTGGACACCCCGCCAGAGATGGTGTGCAGTAGGCCTGGAGGGGGTCCGGAGCACAGGAAATCAAAGGGCGTCCCATGGAGAAACACTAATCAAGGCAGATGAGCAAACTGAAGCCCCAGTGAGTTAAGAGACTTGCTTAAAGCCACATATCAAGGTAGTGGGAGTCCCCAGATTCTTGGTTCTATGCTATTTCTTTTGAATCATGACCTTTGATGGAGAAAAAGCTGTTAGAGAATATTGTTGCAGATCATAAAACATTTTCCTATCCCAGAGTAATAAAAAGATTCAGATTCAGTGACTGTAATGGGGTATGTGGTGGGAACTTGATAATGGGGGGAATCTAGTAACCACAGTGTTGCTCATGGGATTGTATATTAATGATACCCCCCAAAATAATAATAAAAATAAAAATAATAAAAATAAATAAATATTCAGATTCAGAGGTGTTAGTTTGGAGACCATGATCAACCACTCCTTGTCCCAGAATGTAACTAATGAAGCAATTTTAATCATTGTTTCCCTCACCAAAATCTCTTAGTAAGGTTCTGCTCATCTGCACACTGGATCTGTCTGAGCTGATGTCTAATCCTAGGATTCAGTACAGCATGGGATAGATATCTGTGCTGTTGTAAGGAGCTCTAAGATCAATCAGCAAGTTGGGCTTAACGCCAACAGGGTAAGGCAAGAAGGAATGAAAAGATCACACAGAGAGGGATTTTAGGACAAGATCTTTCCACTCAACCAAGAGCCTGTGAAATAAGCATATTGGCTTAATTTTAAAGAGAGATTTTATGCCATTCAACTGTTTTGAATGATAAAAGCTATCTGTTAGCATCACAAAAAAGAATTATAAAGAAAGTAAAGCAGTGAGCTAAATGACTGGAAAGAAAAGAAAATCAAGTCAGCTATTTGGGATGATTAGACAACAGTTTATCAAGATGGTTTTATCTTTACTTGATTTCTACATCATTTAAGAATTATGTAAATTTTTGTCCAAAGTTGAAAAATTTCTGCAAATACTGAAATGTGTTAGAATGGGAGTGGGAATAAGGACATAGAGAATATTTCTTTTATTTAAATATCTTGAAAAACTGTGATTCTCTATTTCATACATTTTGAAGTCATTTTTGTTACCCCCAAACTACATAAGATTACTTTTATTTGATGTCAGTGTTTTTCCTCTCATATTGGTTTTCTTTGTCAATAGATTTAACTAAATGATCTTTGATACTGATTCTTTTCTTCCTAGAGATCCTAAACTCTGTGATTTTAGTGGAAAATCAGCAATACATTATGTGTCACAAATAGAGAGTTTTAGAAAACAGCAGTTACTGGACATTCTAATGAATTCTATGCCAAAAGCAGGTAAATATTTCTACTCCATTTTAAAAATTCCCCAACTGTAAAAGCTGTACTAGAAATCTGTTTTTTCTACATGTATTTGATTGATCTATTAAAGAAATCAAACCAACAATTTTTTATTGAGTAGTGACTCTGTACAAGACCTATAAATAGGTATTCTGGGGGATGCAAAGAAGTCTGACACATGGTCCAAACTTTTGACAGTATTTATTATGGTGAGGGACACGTCAGGTACGTCAGAGGAGAAAGGGTTTGTTGCGAACTTGAAAGAGGAAGCAGGATAAGATATGGAAGAAGAGAAAAACAGAGAAGATTTGATACAGGTGGCATGGATAGATGAACGAGGCGCCTGAGCAGGGACATAGAAACAGCCACAGAGGAAGGTATGACGACGAAAGTGCCCCTGAGCAAACAGGCAAGCTCCTTGACTTTTTCGTTTGACTGGCTTTTTGTTTAAAGCATCTGGGCAGGGAACAAGGCTATCCCTAGGAAGGGTTCATGCAAGAAGTGAGACTCAGACTGGTACTTGAAAAATGATGGGATCTGATTTTGTGGAGCTGTAAGTGAGCATGGCTTATCCCAGGGATGACTGGGAGACTAGAACTGAAAGTTATGTCAGGGACAAGATCAGATACATACCAAAACTGGGTCCATTAAAGAGTGATAAAATATCAGACTGAAAGACATATTTTTTTCAAGTGAAATTATGTCACTAAAGAATTTTAAGCCAGGGAATGATGAAAACCATGTATTAGGAAAATTAACCTATTATGTAGGATGGACTTGAAAGAAGAGACTCGTGGCAGGGAGCTCTCTTAAGAAGCTGTAGAAGTGGTCAGGTGTGGGGGCATAAGGACCAGGGAAAGAGTCCTTGGGCATGGTATGGTAGTGGACCTGAGAGGTGCTGGCTATGAGGAGTCTAAGAGATATTGCGAAAGAAGAATGCATAGAACTGAGTGATATAAGGCTGATAGAGGAGACACAGACGCAAAAGTTGAGGGAGTTGATTCCAAAGTTTCAGCTCCACGAAGTGCAAGATGGAAATACAATCAACAAAATAAGAGAACACTTCTGCTCTGCTAAGGGTATTAAAGGTAATGAGTTCTAAAACACTGCATTTGATGGAACCTTGGGACTTTCAAGAGGAAATTTTCTGTAGGACAGTGCTTGTGGGAAAGGACAGGCTGATATGTTAATTTGGGAGTTCTCTACACAAAGGGCGTTGTGAGGGCCTGAGAGTGGGTTAATGTCATTCATTGAAGGGTTGAAGATGGTGAGAAAATGGTAGGTGTCTGAGCTGAGGGGTGCACCCACAGCTGGAGAGAGGTTGCACATAGAGACTCAAGGGAATGAGAAAGGAGGAGGAAAATTGGGAGAGAGTTGCAAAAAGGAAAAGGTGGGAAACAATGTCAGACTGGAGAAGAGGTTACAAAGCAGGAGTGGTGAGGAAGTAAGAAGTTTCAATGGCAGGATAGAGGCAGACCATAGAGTGCAACACGTAAAAAAGGAAAATATGGTGAAGAAATGGGGGGTCTGAGTATAGAGCACTTACTCAATTTTGTTTCAGTTACAAGATAAATGGAAGAGCCATTGGAAGGGGAAGAAGTTTTCATCGGAGACCCCATGCTTATTTGAAGATGTCCAGATAGCAGGAGAGGGGTGCATGCAGGGGAAGTGTCCTTCAGGAACTGGGACTTTGCTGTTTGTTCTTCAGAACTCTGTGTCAATTTAATGGGGCTGCAAGTGCTAGACAGGCAGTAATGTAATTTCCAGCCCATTGTTAGAGGTTTCACTAAGCAATTTAGCCTTTTTTTTAAACAAACAAAAACCCATCCATTCTTGGACACTCGTTTTCCTCACATCTTTTCATGTGAAAACCAACACCTGAAGCTTCATCAAGATCCCAGACCACTTTAGGAAAATCTTTGACAAAATGGAACTGGTTTTGGAACCTAAATCAATTAGATCTGATTTAGAGATCAGATTTAAATGAGCTAGATTTTCCTGTGGTATTGCTGGAGATGAGTCTTATAAAAACACATTATTATGTTTCTTTTGGCAGAAAGACATGCTGAATCATTGCTTGACATTTGTCATGATACAAACTCTTCTCCAACTGATACAATAGTTACTAGAAACCAAAATATCATCTTGCAAAGCATCAGTAGCAGTGAGGTAAGATGTTCTCTTCAACGAAACAAACTAACAAAAAATGGATAACCTCCATTTACTACTTCACGTTGCTTGAATATTTTACAGCAATCATATGTTACAATTATATTTTAATGTAATCATAAAGAAATTTAAAGCACAATTAATAAGACAGTGTTCCGCAAGTTTAATCTCAGAGCAATAATTAGCTAGTCAACTGAGTCTCATGCATTATGTGTGTTTGTGTTTATGTGTATCTAATACCACAGAATACTGTTGTACTTGTTTTATGTATGTTAACGTGTAAAAGGCGAAAATCACTAGTCTGATCACGTCAAAGCCATCACATGGGCACCACAAAAGAGATGCCTCTCTTGGCTCTGCGCATCACCGCCTGCCCATAATCAATGACTCCACAAAAAGCCCCTCATAGACCAGTCACAGCAAGTAACAGGCTTTGTCATCTATAGAAAACTGTGGAATGACACCCAAGATATATAGTAAATTGGTAACAGTGGTTGCCTACAGGGAGAGAATTGAAAATGAACTTTGCACGTGTGTTCATTTGTAACTTTTGAATTTATATACAAATTAACACAGCTCAAACAGTTAAGAATATTATTACTCTGTTTTATTGGTAAGAAAAAACATGGCCACAAAATTGTTTGTTTTAATGAGGTACAGACTATATAAGCAATAATGAGAACTTTTGGAGATGGTGGAATAAAGACTTTTCAGTCCCTGTCTCCTTCCAAAAAGTCATCCCAAAATAACAACAAAAAACAGAACCCAAAATTTAAATTTTATAACTTTTTATTTTGAAATAATTATAGATTCACAAGAATTTGTAAAAATAATACAAAGAGGTCATGCGTAGCCTCCACCAGCTTCCCCCAGTGGGAATTACCATCATGACTCCAGCAGATGGTCAAAACTGGGAAAATGACATTGACATCAATTAACTAAAGTACAGACCTTACTTGGAGTTCACTAGTTTTTCATGCATTACTTTTTCTTTCTTTTTCTGTTTGTGTGTCTGGGTGTACAGTTCTATGATATTTTATTACCTGAATCACCACAATCAAGAGACAGAACTGTTTTGTCACCATGAAGGTGTCCCCTCCTGTTACCCTCTTTGTCTCCACACCCTCCCTCCTTCCCTAATTCCCAGCAACCACAGATTTGTTCTCTGTCTCAATTGTTTTGTCATTTTGAGAATGTCCTATAAATGGAATGACCTTATATGTAAACTTTGGGGATTGGCTTTTTCTACTGAGCATAATGTTTTTGACACAGATCCAAGGCTATTGTGTGTATCAGCAGTTTCTTTATATTGCTAAGTAGTCTTCTATGGTATGGATGGTCTTCAGTTTATTTAGCCATTCACCTGTTGAAAAGACATTTAGGTGTTTTCAGTTTGGGGAGATTTCATACAAAGCTACCATGAGCATTCATATACAGATTTTTATGTGAGCACACATTTTCATTTCTCTAGGATACATGCCCAGGAGTCCCAATTACTGGGTCATATGGTAAATGTATGTTTAACTTTTTTACAAATTGCCGAACAGTTTTCCAAAGTGGCTCATTTTATATTCCCACCAGCAATGAATGAGAGATCATTTTTCTGCACCCATGCCAGCATTTGGTACTGTCAGTATTTTTTATTTTAATTATTCTAATAAGTAGATGATAGCATCTCACTGTGGTTTTATTCTTTTTGTGGAAATTTATATTTCACTAATGACCAATGTTGAAAATTTTTTCATGTGTTTATTTACTATCAGCATAAATTGATCAAATCTTTTGTCCATTTTCTGATTGGATTGTTTGCTTTCTTACTGTTGGGTTGAGAGAATTCTTTGTATGCTCTGGAATGTGATTCACAAATATTTCCTGCTAGTCAACAAGAAAAATTTGGCTTATTATTTCACCCTTTTAATAACTTGTATCAACCATTAATTTTGGTGAAAACCAATTTATCCATTTTTTCTTTTATGGGTCTTGATTTTTATATTATCTCTAAGAACTCTTTTACTTGATTTGGGTTCTGGATACCCAAGTGTGTTCAGTGGGTCCTGGATACCCAAGTGTGTTCAGCTTATAAAAACTCATGAATTATACTCTTACAATATGTGCACTTTTCTGAAGGTGTGCTACACTTAAAAGTAATGGAAAGGGAGGGGTATGCCTTCAAATATCTGAGAAAACAATGTGGTTTTCATCCTAGGATTCTATATCCAGACAAACTATAAATCAAGTATTAGAGTTGAATAAAGATATTTCTCAGACACACACTCAAACGTATTACTTCTCATATAGCTTTTAAGGAAGCTGCTGTGTTCTCTATTCAATTAAGGGAACAGATAAAAATAGGGGGAAATTAGATCCATGATTTATTGTGCTGGAATCCAACACAAGAGAGAGGAGGGAGTCACTGGTATAATGGAGAAGGCAAGTCCCAGGGCGTCGGCCACACATCAAGTCTAAAGAGCAAAGAGCTGAGATAAATTAGGTGGGTGGGAGAGGGGGGAGAGCAGAGTAGTGGAGATTTCCAGGAAGGAAATGGAACTGATATACTATTTGATCTATTTAACCAAGTGTAGAGGCCTCTCGAGGTTGGGAAGATTTAGCCATTAAAAATATATGTAAGAAAATGAGTAAAACAAAAACAATAACAGGGGATTTGGGTTTTGTGTGTGGGCAAAAAAATTATACAAGAAACAAAGTGTAATCATACTACACTATACGTACTATACTACTGAAGTACAGTAAATACGGTGTAGTACAATACCCACATAATCATAATTTGAACTTTGCCTATTGATTTAACAAAAAAGAGAGGGTGAATTTATTGGGAAGATAGGGGCAGGATGTAAGAATATTAAATTGTCAACTACAATAGTGGGAAGCCAATAGATAAAGTCTCACCTTGATGACTCAAGAAATAGCAGGATAAATATATTACCTAGAGATATAGAAGAAAATACCAATAAACATAGGGGTGCATATGTCTTTTTGAATCTGAGAAGTTGTATTCTTTGGGTAAATTCCAAGGAATGGGATTCCTGGGTCAAATGGTATTTCTATTTTGAGTTTTTTGAGGAACCTCCATATTGCTTTCCACAATGGTTGAACTAGCTTATATTCCCACCAGCAGTGTAGGAGGGTTCCCTTTTCTCCACATCCTCGCCAGCATTTGTTGTTCTTAGTCTTTTGGATGCTGGCCATCCTTAGTGGTGTGAGGTGATATCTCATTGTGATTTCCCTCATTTGTGGACTATAACAACAAAGCAAAACTGAAGGAACAAAATAGCAACAGACTCAGAGACTCCAAGAAGGAACTAGTGGTTACCAAAGGGGAGGGGTGTGGGAGGGTAGGTGGGGAGGGAGGGAGAAGGGGATTGAGGGGTATTATGTTTAGTACACATGCTGTGGGGGATCACGGGGAATACAGTGTAGCACAGAGAAGGCAAACAGTGAATCTGTGGCATCTTACTACACTGATGGACAGTGACTACATTGGGGTATGGGTAGGGACTTGATAATATGGGTAAATGTAGTAACCACATTGTTTTTTCACGTGAAACCTTCATAAGAGTGTATATCAATAATACCTTAATAAAAATAAAAATAATAAAAAATTAAAAAAAAAATAAGAAAATACCTAAAGAAACAGTTAAAGGCTAAGTGGTTGCCTCCCAGGGAAAAGGTGGGGAAGGAAACTAATGACCTTTTGTTATTAGTTTTTTTAACCATCATTCGATATTTTCAAAATGTGCAAGTTTGATAATAATTAATATTAATTAAATTAAAATTAAAATACAGAAATGGTTAAATCAGGACTGCTCTGGGCATGGGATGGGAAGAAGTAGAATGGAAATGTTTACTTTTTAATATTGTTTCAATATTGTACCTTTGTGCATTTATAACCTTTCTAACTAAGTTGATCTGCTTCTTACCAAAGTTGCTTTATTACAGTGATTCTCAATAGGGGGTGACTTCAGCCCCAGAGAGCACTTGGTAATATCTGAAGACATTTTTCATGTCACAGTTGGGGCAGAGGTGGGATTATTATCTGATGGGTAGAAGCTAGGGATGCTGCTAGATATCCTACAGTGCATGGGACAGCCCCCCACGACAAAGGATTATCTAGCCCCAAAAGTCAGTCCCAGTGAGGGTAGGAAACTCTGCTATGTAGTAGGTTTTTCACGACATTGAAGGTTGTATTGTTTTTAGTTACTAATATTACATAGTAATGGAACTAAAATACCTAGAGACGAATCTTTACAGTGAATGTCATGCATTAGAAATTGATAAACAAAAATGTATTTCCTTTTTGTTTTTTATGGTATATTTAAGCAATTTTCTTTTTTAAAGGAGTAAATATCCCTTCATACTAGTCCATTTTCTTCATGCAACTTTAAAACATTTTTTGAATTTTCACTCTGTATTTTTTTTTATTGTGGTTGAAATAGCTTTGAACTCACTTCTGAGGGAGAAATAGACTCTTTGACTACTGAACTTGTCTTTCCTACCCTGGTGTGTTCTCTAGGGCTTCAATTGCAACACCCAAGGTCATCCTTCACTTCTTTCAATTGAATGAAAGCTTTTCTTTTTGGTTGTCTGCAATAGGTTTTTATAGTTTACAAATATAAGCACAACTGCCTTGCTTGTAGGATTGCTCTTGAAAGACTCTATAGCTTCTCCCAATCTTTTTTCATCTAAGGAGAAATTTCTTTCCAAATTTAATTATGTTTGATTTCTATGCCTCTTTTCTCTTCTGTACGTTTGCATTCTGTTGTTTGGAGATTAGGACACTAGGCCCTATTTCTAGTCTATTTGTCACCTCCTGCGTTAGTGTCAGTGGTTTATGAAATCCATTTATGTTTGGGATGTGCTATTCTAATGTTTTCTGTCCTTTACTCACAACGGTCATTGTTTTGATTTTCTTCCTTGGGGCACCCGGGCACATCTTAAAGTCTTTCGTGTTTAGTATTCTAAGAGAAATTAGAAAATTAGGAGCTGTTTCTGTTTTAGAGTCTTCATTTCCGTGGTATCCTTCAAAGTAGGTATTATTTCCTATATTCCTTTTATTTATGATGCTTACTGTTTTTCAGTTTGTTCTATGGGAGAAATTTTTGTCAGGTACTTATTGGTATCACACATCTTTTGTATTATCCTGTGCAAAACTTATGAATTAGGTTTGGGTATCCTTCCTCTTAATTTTGCTCATTGTTATTGACTCTTTTCTTCCTAGCTCATGTGGAGATTCTTTGTTTTGAACTTTTCAAGGTAGCAAGAAAGCAGAGTGGTTAAGAGCTCTGGAATTAGACTTCGTAGTGTGCTTGTGAATCCTGGCTCTGCTGTTGACTAGCTATGTGACCTTAGTTAACTTCTGTGGGTGTCATATGTGAGAAGAAGACAATTCCTACCTTTCGAGCTGCTGTGAGGATTAAATTAGGTAACATATGAAGGTGCATAGAACAGCATATGTAAAGGCCAGTCGTCCTAATGGATTTGTAAGGTAGGCGTGTCCACACTTTGCAACCTTCAACTTTTCCTAAAAAAACAACTAATAAATAAACTGAGCAGCTGAGACTGACCACAGCCACTAATCCACATAGACACCGGACAGGAGAACCAGTCATGTATTGACACTTCCAAATGAGAGCTGCTATTTTCCAAGTTTAGCACAAAAATTTCATTGAATCACTGTAATTATATGAAATCAGTAGAAATACATTTTGAGGTGTCATAGAATGTCCTAGACGATCTGAACAAAAACTGTATCTACCAAAAGGAAAAATCAGTGGTCAATAAACATCTGAAACTATTTCCAACTTTTCTACTCATCAAAGTATGTACATTCAAACAATAAGATGACCACTTCCATATATTACATTACTAAAGATGAAAAGCGATGGTAATTGGCAAGGGAGAAGATGGAGGACATAGCAAAATGCACTCACGCACTGCTAATGTGTGTAAATAAGAAGTGTAAACTCTACTTTTAACACAATGAATGTAAAATACTTAAACATTTTCATACTCTTTGGCTCAATGATTCCATTTCTAGGAGTCAACTATAGAAATAATGCAGTTTCTTTAGAAATAATGTAAAATTGGGATATTAATTACAAAGATGATTACAGCAGTTATGTCTAATAATGAAGAATTAAAAACTGCCTAATCAGCATTATAAGACTTAATATTTTAAGACTCATGGAGCTTACAAAACACGGTCATGTCCCTCTGATAGATATTTGCTGCAGGGCAAGAAATTCGAAATTTCACTAAAATGATGTTGACTCAATAAATTGTTATGTAATTTATATTTGTCTTAAGTGTAAAAGCCAGATACAAAATTATATGATGTAACTATGTTTTTAAATACTTAGGAAAAAAACAAAGGAAATAATTATTTCTATGTTAACAGTGTTTGCTTTTTATTTGTAAGATTACAGGTGATTTATTTCTCCTGCTTTTAAAGAATACTTTTTGTATTCCCATATGTTCTAAAAAGAGTACCTCCTGCCAGCCACTTTGCAATACGATGGGAGAAATTTGCCAGGCAGTGGTAGAATTTTCAAAATGCAGAGGAAGTGCAGTGACATCAACAAGCCAAGGATCAGGGCAAACCAGTTCTAGTCTCCCATCTACCACTGACAACCAGATGGTCCAAGAGAGGACACTTGACATTTGTCAGGAGGTAGACAATGCTTTAGGCATGTACTGCTGTGTAAAAGTAAGGTACGACTTCTAGGTTATGACTGAATGCTGAAAAAATTTTAATGGCAATATAAATGGAGGGTTTTGTTTTTAATTATTTTCTGTGACTAACTAAAATGAACAAAGCAAAACAGGACAGATTCTTAAGTTCTCTTGGTAATTAATGAATGAAATATCAGGGGCTTTGTGATAAAGACTACCCACTTGTCTGAAGACCTTTTATCCAAGAGTTTCCTTAAACAAGTGGTTCACCCAGATCACAGAAGCCAGAGAGCTAACTGTAACATGGGCATTGCAATGAGATATTTTAGCTGCTACTTCCATCTGTCACTGTTTCAGACATGAGAAAAGGCAAAATTACCAGCAACAACTTCAAATGAAGGAACTTACCAACAATAATGAGTTCTATAAGAAAACTTCTTTAGAGAGTTAGAATGACTTTTCATAAAATCAAGTTGGTTTTAACCATTTTTTCAGCATACTGATTATTTTCTACAGGATAAAAAGGAAGTTTGAGAGGTGCCCACCATGATTAGATCAGAAAGCTGTCCTAGGGAAGACTTTAATCAGCTTTGCTGCCTCCTTTCAGTCTAGGATTGTAACTGTAGCTTCCACCTGGGGTGGTGATTTCCATCCTCGCCATTTGTAAATGATGCCCCAGGAAGGTGTTAGGGAAAAGATCATGTTCCTTTGGGGTTGTTCACTGACTGTGGTCAAAGGATTCTTTCCAGTTACCGACTCAGTTGGAACCGGTGGCAGCTTAGCAGCCTGGCTGCTGACATGATAAAGTATGAAATATTAAATTTCTATGCATCCATGTGATTTTAGCTTTGATCTTCGTTTTTGATTATGCAGTGAATCACGTCCATGTCTGTCTGAGCCTGGTGCTCCAGAGGCTGATGCTTTCCCATCATTTTAGTATTAAATACTTCATCCAGCTTAAAGGGAACGGATGGTATGAAACTTCAGCCTCGAAAAATCAACATTCACTCTGCCAACATGCAGGACACTGAATAACTGAATTTCTGTTTTATGATATTTTAGGAGTTTGACCAAGACAATGACAGCCCTCATTCCTTTCTGGTTAGTGACGAAGGAGATCCAAGCAGTGATGGACAAGATTGGCAACCCAGGACAGAAGGTACCTGGCTTCTGTCCTTGATGTGTTTACAAAGATAACATTATTTGGATTTTCCCTCTAATTTCAATATTGCTCAGTCAAGAGTTTGAAAACAGAAGAGAAGCACAAAGGAAGAGAAAATTCACTCATAATTCTATACTTTGATCCATATCTGAATCAGTGAGTCTTGGCAACTTGCCCTGCAAAAATGGCCATACCTCTTCTGTCTCCTTTTTAGTCCACCCATTCCAGCTCAGCCAGCCATTCTCTGCCCCTTTTCTTTCTGCCTGAGATCTTTGCCTCCATTTCTTTGCTCTCAGAAGTTTCTGCCAGCTCCAGGATCTGTTCTTTTCCACAACCAAGCACTTCCCCATCAGCTGTTATCCCAGAGCTCCTTCCTTGAGGGGAGGAAAGGGTGGGGAGGGCTGCTGAACAGGCACTAAGGCCTCCAGTCTCAGTCTTTTACTCATGAAACCATAAGTCTGGATCTTTCCTGAACAGCACCCATTCCAAATATGTTCTCCTGTCAAGCCCACGAGTGGCCTTGCATTTCACACACCACAAGGTGTTTGCAGATTCTCACATAAGAAAATAGTCACCACAGCAGTCACATTTGTCCATCATCTACTGGCCTATAAATGTCTTAAATGTTTATTTGAACTGCTCCAATTCCTCCCCGACAGCTTTCTGACTGCCATTTCTAGCACTCCCGGGAAGCTGCCCTCTTTGGGTATTTCTTTTCCCTCATCCCTCGACCCTCCCTGAGTTCTGCAGTCCTCTCCCAGCCGCTGTCAGCTTTGGTCCCTCAGGCGATGCTGTCCTCTCCCGGGGAGCCCCTACTTTTCTCAAACTCTCCATAGCTTCTCCATGCTGAGGGCAGAGATAATTTAGTAATGTTTGAAATGATTAACAGCATGAATGAACCCTGAAAGACCTACTTAAAATAAACAAATCCTGGTCCCCTTCAACACAGTGCTTTGGCTTTCAAACACTTCAAAGGTGACTTCTTAGAAGCTCAACTGTGTCCCAGGCACCTTCCAAGAAGTTAAATAATTTGTTTATTCTGCTCAATTTGGAGATGACTTACTAGTAATTCTTTTTAAATCAATTGATGATATTTTAGGTTTTCATATAGGAGTTATAAAACTTACATAATATCATCACTATGCTCCTGCAGTTTGAAGCTTTAATAAATTGGATTACAAACTTGAAGAAGCAATCATGTTTCTGATAAATTTTCCTCTCACAGTTGGTAGAGTCTTCAGTTGAGCTGGTTATTTTTTTAAGTCACAAAGTCTGAGATAAAAATGCTTGGGGCATTATTGTGCATTATATTCATCTTAAATATTGGTAAGTATCTTTAAGTCTCACTTACCATTAACAAATTAAAGTCATTTTCTGGCTTTTTGGGTATCATTTTCACCTCTTCTTGAAGAAATTACGTTTCCAGCTATGTTTCAATGTTGCCTTTTAGTTTCTCTCTGTGATAACATTTTCTGGTGGAGTTAATTTATATCTTCTTACATGGAAAGATGTACTCAGATAGGAGCAAGTGTTTTACTTTTCCCATGTGACAATGAACCATCTTTCCTGGCCCACTGGGCAGGTTCAGAACCCCACAAGCACTCCCAGTGTGCCAGAGCCGGACAGAGGGCGGCCGCTCACAGAGCCAGCGCGTTCTACAGTCTCTTCTTCCCCCCATTCAGGAACAATGATCAGGATGGGGCCATTAGCTTTAACAGTTTCCGAAAAGGCAGGTATTTCTTATACTCGCTTATTGTATCTTTATTTCTTGGTTTGAAAAAGAAATCAACCAATTAACAGTTCTTAAATCAACAAATTCACAATTTTTGAGCACATGAAATTTACTCAAAAACATTCTGGGTTTGTTACTCCTCAGTCAGCAAAAGCAGAGTAGTTCTTAAGAACATGTTCACACAGATATGCTCTGCACAGTTTAAATAACTTCCATAGCAAAGTTCTAACTGCACCTAGCCTTTGTACTAGAACATCCTTTTCACATTAGGAATGTATGCTGTGCGTGTTTCTTTTACTCTAACATTGTCAGCTAGGTTTGTGCACTCAAGGCCGACTACAAAAATACTGTGATAGACATCCATCTTCCTTTCAAGCATGAGAACAGCCGTGAGCGTGTCACCTCATGGCTATCGGCATGTCTCTAAAATCCAGGGTTTGGATCAGATTTATAATTGCAAACCTTTCATTTTATGTTACATAAATAGTGCAGTGGTAGGATCTTTGAAAAGTTTTAAAAAAATGGACTGTTCCAAGGAAACTTCATTCTTACAGACGTATTCTTGCTGCTGTATAATATTAGAAAACATGCAATCATGTTGTCTTATTTGAAAAACATCAAGCAAACCAGAGTAAGATACATCTTCATTATACCACAAAATATAATATTGGATGACAAAGATAGCAATTACTATTATCATTTTCCTGATTGTAAACAAAACCGTTCATTTTGGAAATGTTTACTGATTTTTTTTAATGTATTCGTCTCATAAATAACACAGGCATAAAAATTGAGCAATAAAAACACCTTCACTCTGCTGGGCCTATGTATTTGACAAAATATCCAAAGTCCTTTAAAAACACTAAAACCTTTGAGCTAATGCTGTTGACAATAGCTATTAAATAACATTCCAGAGGTCACCCAAGAAGTGGCAGAGGAGAGATACAGACCCAGATCTGTCTCTCACCTTACTCTTACCTTCTCTGCTCCACGTCTTCCCTAGCATTGGCCCAGCGGAGCTCATGAAAACCATAGCTCCTGCAGGCATGTGCAGGCTGAGTCAACGGCTCTGACAAACACGTGGATAGGACTGACTACTGGGACACACAGTGTCCTTCTGGAAGGATTCTCCTCTTCATTCCCACACTGTTTGCACACCTCTACCACAGTGTTCACCTTGCTACATTTGCTTTCTTCTTTTTCATCCCTACTAGGGCTACCGCTGCCCCTTGTGTATTTCTCTATCTTCAGCACAGAGAGTTGGGCTTGGCATATTCTACATAAAAGTTTGGATGGAATGAAAAAAATCCAATGGACAAACCTGAAAGTACAGGCAATTTTGGTGTGGTTCACATTAGTGTCTTATGTGAATTTGATTGATACGTTGTATTTATTATAAGCAAGCATTGATTCTACAAGTTGGAACTTTCTTGTCTGAAGGGATGTACTGGGAATCATGCTATGGAATCAGATAGATTACCAAAAGCACAAATATGAAGCAAGTTTCCCCAGGGCAACAAAAATTAATCTTACTTAAATCTCACCACAGTCCTGTGAAGTAGGTGTCATTAGTTACATTTTACCTAAGTGGAACCTTGTTCTCTCCATCCAGGAAGAAAACACTTTATTTGACATCAGGAAAGTTTTGTTATACAATTTTTTTTCTCTCTTTAAGCAAGCATTTATTAGGATCTATCATATGCTGGAGAGGAAAGATACAAAAATTGTTAAACCTCAGTCCCTGGTTAATGTCCATTCTGTAATCATGAAGAACAGATTAGCTAAATAACCAAAAATAAAATACTAGATTCCCAGTTACCACTGGAATTTATTACTTTCTTTTTCCTTCTGTTATTGTCATGCATTTCTATAGGTGTTGAGATTATTGTTACTTTTCCAAGAGATGTCAGTCATCCCCAAGAAGTGAGCCAAGAAGATTTACAAGAAAACAAGTAAGGAATATTCTTTGAAAGGTCAGATTGGAATTTAAGTACTTTTGTACTTAACTTTGCAATTGACATTTTTAGTAATTTAAGCCCATCCTCCATCCCCCCACTCCCCTCCAAAACCACTCTAAAGAAGGGGTTATAATAAATATTCTTGTGTCAGGAACCAAATAATAAATATTTTAGGCTTTGTGGGTCATAGGCCTCTGTTGCAGTGATTCAGTTCTTCCCTTGTAATCTGACTGCAGCCGTAGACAAATGGGTGTAAACAAGTGGGTGTGGCGGCTAGCCGATGAAATTAACAGAGAAAGGGAGCTAGATTTGGCCCCTGGACTGTAGTCTGCTGACCCTGAAGCAGTACTCTTCAAAGTGTGGTTCTGTGGTCCTTCCATGACTAGTCCATGGTGAAGTCAGTATAGACTTGGAAATCTTAACATTTGAAAAATTGTATAGCAATTTGACGAAGTAATTTTATCTTTGTTGGTCTGATAGTGAAACAATTGGGTCTTGATCTCCCATTTTTTATTTTCATTTCATTTTTGTAGCAACTCACTTTAATTGCATTTTATAAAAGTTTCAGTCCACAATGGACCAGAGAATTTTAAAACTGGTCTTTCATCAGAGAATAGTTTAAGAAGTGCTGGGCTGGTTAATGCCTTAGGATAAGTAAAAGGGTGCATCCCCTCTGCCTGCCTTTTGCCCCTCTGATTTCTTTGCTCAAGGAACGAGGGACTGGGAAAACTAAAGGGTGGGGTGCAGAGGCAGAGACGTGGGAGCAAGTTGCAGAGAGAAGTCATGTCCTTTCAGGAATACAGCCATTCTACTCAGCACTGCCGTTTGGAAATAGTTCTCCAAATTTTCTAGTGATGTCAACCTAGACTGAGTGGAGATCCAAAAGATCTGGGGAACAGTTTTAAATCAAACCACTTCTGAATGAAACCTTGCCTTTTGCCGCAACATGGATGGTCCTCGGGGATATTAGGCTAAGTGAAATAAGCCAGGCAGAGAAAGACAAATACCATGATTTCATGTACATGTGGAATCAAAAAACCCAAACAAACAAGCAAACAAAACAGAAATAGACTAAAACACAGAGAAAAGACTGGTGGTTGCCATAGGGGAGGAGGGTGAGAGGGTGGAGGCAATAAATAGGGATGAACTTCCAATTATAAAATAAATTAGTCATGGGAATGAAAGTGGCATAGGGAGTATGGTTAGTAATATTGTAACATCTTTGTGTGGTGACAGATGCATTTACTAATGTGTGTAATTGTCAAATCATATACTGAATGTCACCTATGCTTCAATAAAAGTAATCAATCAATGAATCAAACTCTTTGTACCCCTTTTAGTCAGATAACCTCAGTGCATCAAGATTCTGTCTCTTTTCCAAATGAAATCGAGGTGGTGGATTTCAGGACAAAGATGCTGACCGTGCAGCCTTTGCTTCAGAAGAAAGAGGAGCATTCCAAGGAGCTCTGTGATGGGAACTTGGGCTTTTTGTTGCCAAGACCTTGCTTAGAACCAAACGTCACCAAGTCTGCAGCTGGAGAAGATGTTCCTTACTTTCTGAAGGAGCAGCAAAGAAAATCTGAAGGTGAGTTCATTGAATGACACAGTGATTCTTTTATTCTTCAGTCATCGTCTATTTATTTACTTATCTTTTTCTCGTGTGTTTGAAAATCTTTACTGGGACTCATATTTGGTTGATGTTTATCTGTGGGAATCTTGGGGGCCTACTTACACCAAGCATGCTTTCTTCTAGGATTTGAGTTTGTTACACTATTCAGCCCTAGACTTATTTACCAGATAGCAGAACCGATGCCAGCACTCCCTTTAGGCCAATACTGTCTTTGATATTTGCCTGCCACTGTCCTAAACCAATGAGCCTAAACCACCAGGGGCACACCTGAAGTCCAGAAGGTCGCGCTGACTGGCTTATTGCAGTGAGGGGGTTGGGCAGCAGAAGACCTGTAAGGCGTCTCACCAAAGAAAGGAAAGAGTAGAATTATTATTATAAGATTGGAAGGAAGGGTAGCACCTAAGTGAAATTTAAATGAAGCAGTGTTTTTAAAAAACAATTAAAAGTTTTTATGTGATAAAGTATATATACATAAATTTACTATTTTACCCATTTTAAGCACACAGTTTAGTGGCATTAAGTGCCTTCATGCTGTTGTGTGACCATCACCACTATCCGTCCCCAGAACTTTTTCATCTCACAAAACTGAAGTTCTATATCTGTTAAACTATAACTCCCCATTCTCCCCTGTAGCCCCTGGTAGCCATGATTTTATTTTCTGTCTCTATGAATTTGACTAGGCACTTCACAAAAGTGGAATCATACAATATTCATCCTTCTGTACCTGGCTTATTTCCCTTAACATGATGTTGAAGTAGTGTTTGATAGGCTGTAAGTAAAGGTGTTGATATCAGGTCTAGACTGTGAAGGAGACCCAGGGTCTTGTTCCTTGAAGTCTACAAAGTCATCTCCTGGCTCTCAGCAACCCTCCTGTCTATGATAAATGGTACTACCAAATGCTTTCCATTCCCAGAACAAATACGTGAATACTTGCACCTACTGTCTTTCACTGCTGGAACACTGTGCTATCCTTAAGGTCCCACCTTAGGTACCACTTCCTCTGGGACGTGCTCCTGAACGTCTCTAAGACTGCATGCGTCACCATTCCTTTAAACTCCCATAGGATCCTGGCCTTATCTGCAACATAACATTCATCATGCTGAATTATCACCATTTGCTTATGTGCAAATTACAAAGACTTCACCAGATTACAAAGACAAAAACCATTGAACCTCCAAGCACTTAGCACCAGATCGGCCTATAACTATAAAAAAGTGCATATTGAATTAATAATAACAACAGTAACCATATACCGAGTGCCTAGTATTGCAAGGCACAAATGTCCACTGATATAAGTAACATTAGCATACCTGTTGTACACATGGGCAAACTGAGGTCTCATGAGAGTAAAGTGCATGCTCAGGTCAAGTAGCCACAGGGGCTGGTTCAAACCTGGACCACCTGTCTCTGATGCTGGCATGCTTTTAAGCACCATGCCATCTGTGTTCACAGTGCATATCTTCCATCTGAGGCCCACTTTAGTTATGAGGGGAAAAAAGGATGAACATATTTATTAGTCTTGCCATGGAGGTGGGTTTAGAGAAAAGAAGAGGCAATTGGTGCAGGTACAAGCTGGAGGGAAGATGGATGGAGACACTGAACTGGAGATGGAGGAAACATCCTCTTCTCCTAGCCCAACCAAAGAGAATCTTGTTACATCTGAAGATGTACCAAAAGTAACTGTATCCAGACAAGAATAAACTTGACTAGGTCAGTATTCTGTAATGGCAGCTGCTCTACAGGTGTTATGATCTTGTCTGAAAGTGTCAACTTGGGTTCCCCAGGTCAGTATTTGTTCTTTTTAAAAAAAAAATTGTTTAAATGCAATTTAAAAAAATTAGACAATATATGTTGATTAAGACAAATTCAGAAAAGGCAGATGGGGAAAAAAATAAGAAATAAGAAGTACAAGTAGTATTTAAAACTGATCTAGAATGTACTGTCACATTTCTAAATAACATTTATAATGCTATTGCTCAATTGTTCAGTTTTGACCTTATCTATTAGGATTTAACACTTTTACATTATTCACCTCATACACAGGTGTAATTCCCAATCTTCTCAATCTTTGTGTCAAAAAAATTTTTTTTAATCTCCATTATTATGACTAGGTAACATTCACAGCTGGGCTTCACAGTGTGCTGGGATCGCACTATGCATTTATGCAATGTATACATTGTGTTATTATATCATTGCTTATAGATGCCTTATTTCATCATCTGCTTACTTTCTGTATATTGTCCCTAATTCATCCCATTCTGTCTGGTGGGCCTGTAAAATGTACCTCCATTCAGGCTGTCTCTCTGGGATTCTCTCATCACCGCCTGGGAGTTCCCTCTGCCTCCCACTGTCTTGGGCCTCTGTGTACTGGATCCACGGCATTCTCGTCATTGTGTTACTTTCTCATTTTAGTGGAGTACATTTTCCAGCAGCTCCCTGAGGAAGGGTGCATGAAGTATATCAATGGGTTGTTTTTCATTGTCTCTATTTCCTTTGGACTCTTTTCTTTCTTTCACTTGGCTTTGTTCTCTGTATTTTTACAGAGGGCGTTTTCTCCTGTATCAGTTGATCCAGTGCTGCGTGCCCTAGGGGGCTTGTTGAATAGGCAAAGCCCTGGACGGTTGGGAGAGGGATTCACTGAGTGTCAGGGTGCACAGCTGGGCTTTTCCCTCAGCTAGTTCCCTAGAGACCAGTCATCCAAGCCTGTGCCTGTAGGTTAAGGCTATCAGTGTGCAGGCTTTCATTCTTGTATTTTCGCTCCAGCACCCCATTTCTGCTCTCTGCTGTTCCTAACTAACTCCTTACCATCTTTGCTTCAAGCTCTCCAGAGAGTGTGCGTCCCGCCATCCCCCAAGGACAGAGAAGGGCAACTGCTGCCCAGGAGGCAGGGCAGAGAATTTAGAACCTACGCCTAACAAGGACTTACAAGAACCCTTTGTTTTGGCCTCACCTGCATCCCACCTTCAGAGGAAGCAGCCACCGCCATTCCCGCTCCTTTCTGGGGCTCTTCTTTCTCCTTGCGTCCCCCCTGCAGGCACGGAGCAGAAGAGAGAAAGCCGCCAGCGGCTCATCCCTAGTTCTCACTGTCGAGATGCTGTTGATGTGGTGGTTCATCTGCTGTTTTATCCTCTGGGTTGTTGTCCTTATTTTCGTGTTTAAAAAGATCCTTTTGTCATTTTAGTGCGGTTTGTGAAGAGAGTGGAGAAACATTTGCCCATCCAATCTTTTAGCTGAAAGTATGTACACATTTTAAGAGGCTCTCAACACGTATCGCCAAACCGTCTATACCAGACAGATCTCACCTCCACGTTCTCACCAGGAATATTTGAGTTCTTTTCTACCTCATTTCATTCCTTACAGACACTGGATAATGCTCAGCTCCATGTTTATAATAATACCTGAAAGTTTTTGTTTTTGTTGTTTTAAACTCAGGAGGTCACACATATGCACCCAACTATAAATTATATTCAGTTGTGTTTCTGGTATTAACTTGTAGTATCTGTTTAATGGGAAATTTCAACCTCCAGAACATGACCTCTGTGAGAGCAAGCATTTTGTCTTGTTCACAACTATACTGCCATCTTCTGGGACAGTATCAGCCACCCAGCAGGCACTCAATAAGTATTTGTTGAGTAAATGCATAAAGGATTGGGGGGAGGCGCCTTGGCCAGCTCTGGCTAAGGAAACGCCTGTGCCCCCTCTTACTGGGATCCTCTTCTTAGGTGACCATTTTTCACCTGAGAATGGCTTCTTTACCTGTGTTACATCTTAGAGAGGCAGGTTTTTAAGTGAGATTTCGAAATGGCAGCTTGTGTCTAAAATAGACCCATGGACATATTTTGTTTGGCCTTCAGAGCATTAAAAAAAAAGGAGCAAGAGGGTGATTTCACATCAAGTCTCTGGCTCTCTGACTTCTCTTGACAATTAGAAGATCTAGCAGTGCTGGTTTGGACATCTGGAATGGCCAACGTCAATGGAACTGGGTCATGGGTGTCCCTTTAGTTGGGGCACATGTTTTCAGTTCACCACTGTCCCTACCTGTCCCACTTACCCATTTACATGACCTGCTTTGACCCCAGACACATTGGCGCTTACGGCTGCAGCTCCAAGCTGTGGTGGCGGGTGAGCTTTTAGGGACCATTCTGACTTTTTGGTAAGAAGACAACTTGGTTTTACTATACCTACTAAATCCCACCTCCCCTTTCCCCAGAGCTCCCCTTCACAATTTCTGATCTATCGTGTTTGAGCTGAAGCAGCTGTGGGGAGGCAATTATACCTCCATGAATATTTTCATATTTCTGCATGGTTCAGGCTTTCGAGCAAAAAGCACTAGGAATCTAGGCTACAAGATGATTGAATGACAAACATGTCTTGAAAATGAGAGACAGTGTATTGCTTCAGAGAGGTTCAGAGGCTTGTTTCCCCAGGAGCTGTTCGCTTATCTCATGGCAACAAAATCCATTTCATTTCATATCCTGGATTACACTTGGAAAAACTTCTGATTTGACTTTTCCTCAAATCTCAGTACCAAGATCACTCCATCCCCAAATACTTGCTCAAGACGGACTGCGCTCACTCTACTACTAAGAATATCTATTTTTTTTCTTGCTATAGAGTTTTCTTCCTCTGATGTGAAGAACAGTAGCCGAAGAGTAGAGGTAAGATTAATTTTAGCATTTTTGACTTAGGAATTACAACTAAAGAACTTTCATTGTTAGAGACAAATTGTATCAGAGAACTCAGAACCAAAATCCTCAGCAATTATATCTTGGAAAAACAACAACTGACATATAGTTTATAGAGTAGCAAATTACTTCTTGGAAAATTATACTTTGCCATGTATATTTCTTTTCTGGGTTTTCCTGTTCTTTCCATAATGAGGTAAGCATCTCTTCTAGACATACTTTGTCTTCTTGTAACATATCTAGAAATTAGGTAATTCTTTTTTCCAGTGGTGGAAAGATTTTCTTAGTTATCTAACTTATAAGTAAGGAATTTGGAAAGATCCTTGCAATTATCTCAACTGTCTGACTCTTCTATATTCTATAAGCCTTTGGGAAAATGTGTCAAGTACTGACAAGTATCATAAAAAGGAGTTTATTGGCATATATGTATACATAAAATTTAAGCACTGGGAGAATCTGTCTGTATTTCGTAAGTTATTTTTGAGAGATGGAGGAAAATCATCTCGGCAAGAACACCTGTTTCTAACACCTGTGTTTTTAGTGTCAGGCTCCTTTCCTTGTCCTTTCTTCTTACACACAGGTGGCAATAGGATGAAAATTAAACATATAGCTTTCAATTATGAGAGCTCATGTTCCGAAATCAATTTCTATAAATATTCTGATGTAGTTAGGTATCACATCTGTATACACAGGAAAATGCCACAAGGAAAACAAGCATTTAGTTGGACTTCATAGCTTAATGACCAGAAAGTGAAAATTTATATACTGGGTTACACTGACCTCTAGAGGATAATAATAATAACAACAGGATAAATTTGAAAACAGTTGGGGAAGGCAAAGGAGAATTAAAAACCATTCAGGGTTGGTAACTTTCAAGTGTATGGTGTGGCACATTTATAAGCCACCCTCAACAAAACAGTTCAGCAAAACAATAAGAAACAATTCTGTTCTGGATACAAGTTCTAAGTTACTCTATAACCTAATGATCATTGTTAAAGTAAATGTAACTGCAATTTTAAGCTGTCTTAAGTGGGAATTCAAAAAATCTTAGATCAATTCTGTGAAAACTAAAAAGCGAAATACAATGTTTTATCTTAAATTTCTAATGTTTACATTACAGAGACTTTGTTTTAAATATATAATCATGAATCTTTATGATAATCTTGGGTTTTTAAAGTATTATTTTACCTTGTTTCTAAAAAAAAGAAAAACCACTGGGAATGAGCTTTTAGTTTTTAAAATGTGATATCCGGGATAGTTTGTACTTTAAAGGCCTTCGTAACAATAATTTTAGAATCTTTTCAGGTTACTTTAAACGAGTTACTGTGGCACGCATATATGTTTCTACATTAATTAGCTGTTTCTCTTTTCCTTTTAGTTTCTTCTTCCACCATTGCCACTCTTGCCCATGAGATCTGATCTCCTAACTATCCCCCCAAATCACAAAGATCTAAAAGAGAGAGAAAGAAATATTCCAAGCCTCACATCCTCCACACCTAGGCTCTTAGAGCCTGTTGGTCGATCCGATGAGTTCAGACCATCAAACAAGCACCAGGAAACCCCGCGGAAGGCATGTGTGGATCGAACCCTCCCACCTTCTGACGGCTCTATTTGGTCCAGAAACATGTACTCTTTTTGGAAGGCTAACCGGCACCGACAACACCGGGAGATGGGGGAGCATAGGAAATCCAAGGAAACAGAAGGATGTGACAAATCTGAAATGTCACACTCTGAAAAGGGGCACTCTTTGGTGTCCTTTGAGAACTTTAAAAAAGGCAGTTTTGCTACAGATAGGGAAGTGGATATTGACTGCCATGCTACTGAGATGAGAAAAGCAGAAGAGAACTCTCAATATCTTTCATCAGGGAAAAAAGAGGGTTCAGTGGCCAGAAACTATGAACAAGAGTCAGAAGTTGGATGTACTGTGCCAATCAAATTCCAAGCAGCATGGCATTCAGAAGGAACTCCAAGGCAGGATGAGGAGACTAGACACGATAGTACAGATTCAAAAAGTGCTTCAGTACATAAAGGTGAAGCGACTGAGGCGAATCGTATTTTAGAAGAGCATTCTGTACTTAAAGGCTTGCCCGACACAGTCCCTGATGGCCCCATTGAGAAGTTCCCAGAAGGTCAGCACAGCGCAAAGACAAACATAAAAATATCAGTAACAGAGGCCAACAAGCCAGAAATAAATGCAATGGTCCCTCATATCCACGTCCCTTTCCCTGGAGATGGAATTCCCAAGGAACGAGCAATAGCCAAACCAAGCCTCCAAAAAAGAAATGGCGTCCTGCATGACAACAACAGCTTCAGCATACTCGCACACCAAGAAAATGACAGGCATAAGGTGAAAATTCAGAGAAATAAGTTGGATTCAAAGACCAAAACCAGTAACAGGACACCCCAGAATTTCATGATTCCCACTGAAGTTTCCATTAAAACTACCATGCATACAGCCAACCTCAAAACTCAGATTTTCCCTGCTTTGGGGCTTATTGACCCCAGACCTCAGCAATCACCCAAGTTCCAAAGGAGAACGCCACAAATAGAAAAGAAGCCACCAACTTACCGGGCTCTAAAACCTAAACAGCAATCATTTCCTTGCATCTGTAAAAATCCAGGAATAAAAAAGTCTTCTGTTCCTCTCTCTGTTCCACCAACAGAGCCACTAAATCACCTAGATCTTAAGTATAGTGACATGTTCAAAGAAATCAATTCAGCTGCTAATGGACCTGGAATCTATGAAATGTTTGGGACCCCTGTGTATTGTCACATTCGAGAGGCTGAACGGCACGAAAACAAATACTACCGAGAGATATGCTCAGCTCCATCAGGCAGATGTACTGCCAGTGAATGTCGGTCTTCACACAGTGAGAGGAGCAGCAATGGCACAACAAGACTTTCTCAGAAAAGACCACATGTTAAACCCCCAAAGACTTCACTTGCCATTAAACAAAAGCACAAAACTTTAATTTCTAAACAAAAGGGTTGCAAGGCTGTAAGCAGCAACCTACAAGACACTGAAAATGGTGATGGTATTTCAGAACCAGAGTGGCAGATAAAGTCTTCAGGAAATGACTTTCTATCTTCCAAAGATGAAGTTCAGCCCATGAACTTGGCTCAGACTCACGAACAGTGCTCTGAGCAGAACAGATTCCTGCCTGTCTCAGATTTGCCCATCGTTGAAGAAGTCTCCATGGAAGAGTGTGCTGATGAAGGGGACATTTCTAATAATCAAATACTTGCCACAAGCCTCAGAGATCTGCATGAGCTTGAAGAGCTACATCACCAGACCCCATCCGTCCTCTCAGAAAACAGCTGGGCAGTACCCTGTGAGAAAAATTCCCACAACCCTTTACAACAGGAAAAGCAGAATACAGCATTGTTTGGTAAAATAAATGACAACCAAATTTTAACTAATGATATAGAGTTTGATAGTGTTTCAGATAAGTCTAAAACACTTATGAGATTCTCTTTCCAAGAGAAACAGTCAAGTGCATCTTCCCAGGCATATCAACACTGGGCACATTCTTTGGATCATGATAGTTTAGCTAGTAAGTCAATTACATATCAAATGTTTGGGAAAACTTTAAATGACGAAAATTCAACTTCCCAAGAAACTCTCAACTCTCTAAAGAATGAAAAATTGACAGATGAGCTATTAGGTTGTCTAGCTGCAGAACTACTAGCTCTGGAGGAGAAAGATAACAACTCTTGCCAAATAATGGCAAGTGAAACTGATCCTGATAACTCAAATCTTGTCCTCCGAGGGAACGCCATGCAAGAATTGGGCCGAGAGACCACAAATGTCAAAATACAGGTGGGTATAATTAGAATCAGAGATTCACTAGGGCGAGAAGGGACCTCAGAGACAATCGGTTGAAACCCCACATTTTCAATTGAGGAATCCTTCTAAAGAGCTCATTTCATTAATTGTTTGCTTGCACATTTGAAATTTAGGTCCTCTGACTCTCAGGCTAAGACACTTCCGTTATGCTGCTTTACTTCTGGAATTTAGCTAGCCTGACACTGCAGTGACACTTTGGGTAGCTGAATATAGAAAAACAATTTAAATAGATCTATATTTTATTCAGTAATGATGTTTGCAATCAACAAACTTCAGCAAAGAGATGATTATGGGTAAAGGATTGCTCTAGGGGATGTGTGAGATAGAAAGAAGTTAACATGGCCCCTAAAGTAGCTCACCATCCAATTCCATAAAAAAGCATGAAGACTTGAAATGATCATTTCCCAAAGATTCCCTGTACCTGAGCATTTGCTCTCAGATGGTTCACTACCTTAACAGAATATATTGTTATTGATGCCTACTGTGTTCCTGGCACTAGGGCTCAGAGCTAGAGACATGGTGGGTACAAGGATTAGCCGTTGCTCTCAAGGAAGCATAAGCAACGATCCTGAAAATTTTTATTTTTTAGTTTGTTTGGCATGGGGGTGGGGATGGCGGAAAAGAATACCAGTGGTTGCTTGGGTTTTATTTGTTTTACTTCTACTGATGTACGTGAGCCTCCTATTCTACTCAAATATTAAAGACAGAAACAGTAGGTTTAGCTGACATATTATTTATTCAACCCTAACTCAGCTTATATCACATGATAAGAGGATCAGGAATAATTATTTTGAATAGTTAATCAGAAGAATATACAAAGTAAATAATTACACCATAGCTAGGTTTACTGAGAACTTACCATGTATGAGTGAGACACATTCTTTATATGTTTCACAACAACTCTATGAAAGAAGTGCTAAAGGTAACAAGTCCCCATTTTGCAGATGGGGAAATTGAGGATTGGAAAGTTACACAGTTAGTGAGTGATGGCACCAGACATTCTGATTCGAGCCCCATACCCTTTATCACTACACAGTGGGTATATGCTTTCCTAAAAGGCCAGCTTTGCCCTCATTTTGAACTTGGTCTCTGCTGGGAGGTGGATAGTGATTCAGAGAAGCCTCCAGGATTGAGGGGGAGACAGATGTGTGTGTGCATGCCATTGCGTCTGAGATGTGTCTATCACTCTGCCATTTCAAATTCAAGAAAAGCTAGCAAACTCGTAAATAGAATCAGCCTGCAACTCCACTCTGCAATCCTGGAGCCAAACACTGACCTTTTCTTTTCCGAGCAGTCCTTAAATTTGTTTGGATAGAAACAGGAGAGGATGGTCTAAGTTCTACAAAGAGATTCTTGATTCCTGATTTCTAAGGCAAGGTCACTGAAGGTTTACTGTGAATGCAAATCTCTTAGGGATCACGTTAAAATGTAGACACTGATTCAGCCTATCTGGGGTCTGAGATTCTGCATGCCTAACAAGCTCCCATGTGATGTGAATCTGGTCTGCAGATTCTCTATTGAATTACAAGGGTCTAGAAGATCATTGATCTTTAGTCTATTGCAGCTGGTCTTGACTCACAGACTTGTTTGTTGTGGCGCTGTGTGTGTGTGTGTGTGTGTGTGTGTGTGTGTGTGAGGGGGAGAATCTATCTGCATGTATGTTTGTGGGTAAATGTCTATATGTGTATGTAAGTGTATACATACATGCTTATGTGTATATGTGTGTGTTTGAGTGTATGTGTATATTGTGGAAATAAATGAAGAACAGGCAAAGGCTACTTATTCAGAGCTCACTGTAGCAAAGGAGTCAGACATCATCACTTGTGTTTGGCAGAGACTCAAAGGCAGGCAGAGGAGTAGGTACTTTTTAGTGGAAAAAAGAGAAGTCTTCAGGTATGACCTGACTGGAGGCTGCTGGCATGGGGAAGCTGGAGGTGGGCTAACTAGAAGGGTCCTCCTATATGATTAGTTAGGGGTCCTAATTTGGAAGAAAGGAAGACTACTCTATCCTACCCTTTATCTCCATCTCAATGACTCAGAGTTTAATGGTGATTTTCCTTTTATCTCATTCTTTCAGAGATATAGTAATGGTTTCAGGATATATGACAAGGAAGAGAAACTCCTCAACTCAAACGAAAAAAAGACATTTTCTGAAAATAGTTTAAAGTATGAAGAACCTATCCTGTGGACCAAGGGTGAGATCCTTGGGAAAGGAGCCTATGGCACAGTAAGTTAAATGGAGAAACATGATGAAACTGAAAATCCCTGCTCCTCTCGACCCCACCCTTTCCCCTAATCCTCTGGTGCAGCCTCCCCACCCTCCATACTCTTTACTTAGAGCTCTTTCAATTGGAAGTAACAAGAAACCCAACCCAAACTGGCTTGAGAAAAAGGGTGTCACTGTTTTATGTAACTGAAGGGTCTGGAGTAGGTCTGGCTCTAGGCAGAGCTGGTTTCAAAAAATGTTGCCAGGATCTGGGCCTCCCTCGGTCTCCTTCTGGCTCTCATTCTCAGGGTCCATGTGGTGGGATAATGGTCATTGTACTCACAGCCTCTCATTCTCCCAGGTCCAAGTCCAATGGAGGAAGAAGTGTCTTTGTTCAACCAGAAGTTGGGAGAATCATTGCTGAGTGGCATAAACAAAAGATGTCCCTTATATTTGGTGAATTGCATAAAGACCACCTAAAAAGTCCTAGCACTTTAGTTATTAATTACTTATATCAGTAAAGATAAGACTGACCCCCAGACAAGACTTTACGTTTCAAACTGGGACATTTCAGGAATCAGTGAGAAGGTGGGAGGCAAGACCGAAACCATTGAAATCACATGAGAGGGGTGCCTGCCCAATCGCCTGAGGACCTGCCTTCCCCTCTCTCCTTACAGCTTCAGCACTAAAACAGCCCTGTTTCATTTATTGGGTGAGAAGCTTTCCCAAACCATCTCATGCAATAATCATAGATATCTGTGAAGTAATTATTGTTACCTCAGTTTTATAGGTGAGAAAAACTTAGTTCAAAAAGGTTATTCAACTTATCCAAAGTTACACAGCTGAGGGATGGTAAAGCCAGGATTCTAACTATTCCAGGCCAGTTGAGGCCAGGCCATTATGACATCCATTCACTGTGCTGCCCATCTTCATCTAGGCTCCACTGAAAAACTCAACTTGCTTATGTACTTTGCGTTTAGATAGGGTGCATCAAATGAGAGAAAGACACGGGTTTGGGAGGCAGAAGGATAGACAAGTGTCACATGAGGCATTCTGTCAACGTGTCATATCATTTACATTTAATAGTAATTTATTGGTTGGCTTCTAGGTATATTGCGGCCTGACTAGCCAAGGGCAGCTAATAGCTGTAAAACAGGTGGCTTTGGACACCTCTGATAAGTCAGCCACTGAAAAAGAATACCGGAAACTGCAGGAGGAAGTAGATTTGCTCAAAGCACTGAAACATGTCAACATTGTGGCCTATTTGGGGACGTGCTTGGAGGAGAACATTTTAAGCATTTTCATGGAGTTTGTTCCTGGTGGCTCAATCTCTAGTATTATAAACCGTTTTGGGCCATTGCCTGAGATGGTGTTCTGTAAATATACGAAACAAATTCTGCAGGGTGTTGCTTATCTCCATGAAAATTGTGTGGTGCATCGAGATATCAAAGGAAATAACGTTATGCTCATGCCAACTGGAGTAATAAAGCTGATTGATTTTGGCTGTGCCAAGCGTTTGGCTTGGGCTGGCTTAAATGGCACCCACAGTGACATGCTTAAGTCCATGCATGGGACTCCATATTGGATGGCCCCAGAAGTCATCAATGAATCTGGCTACGGAAGGAAGTCGGACATCTGGAGCATTGGCTGCACTGTGTTTGAGATGGCCACGGGCAAGCCTCCGCTGGCCTCCATGGACAGGATGGCGGCCTTGTTTTACATTGGAGCACACAGAGGGCTGATGCCCGCTCTACCAGAACACTTCTCAGGAAATGCAGCCGACTTTGTGCGTATGTGCCTGACCAGGTAAGAAACTGAAAACGGGAGAAGATTCCAAGCAGCTGACATTTCCCCTGCAATTCATGACCCATTAAAATCTCTGCTTGGGGTATGAGATCAAGTAGGGAGTGATTTTGTGGTAAAAGGAATCACTATCAGCTGTGCTGGGGGATTGTGTTCCTTGTTTCATCAGGGTGTAGGGGGTAATGTGTCGAGTAGGAAGTGTTTCAGTGAAATGTCTTATCAGGTCCAGACAATAGTCCCCCACATCGGTGGGTGTGCAAAAATTGCTGAAGATCTGCTTGTTTACCTATGGGACATGGTCCCAGGGAAATGATACTGCCTCTCCTAAGCTGCCTTCCCTCTCGGGAAACCAGTTCTCAGGAAAGTACATGAGGGATGGATATGAACTGATTGACTACTGACAGATTCAATGTACCGGTTCCCCCAGAAATACTTGCCATAAACTGAGGGGAAGCATTTTGAGCCAAAGGAACAAATTGAAATGCTCTAATGGGAGCATTTCAAGAATGAAGTGGGAGAGCACTTGTGGAAGCAGAAAAGCCCAGAAAGTTGCCTGTTTTCTCCTGTCCTGATGCCCCGTAGTATCTATGGAATAAAATTCTGGGTAAAATGTTTGAACTGTAAGGCACCTTAGAGAGTACTCACTTTTGTGGTTTTCAAACTGTTCTTAGCCAGGCACTCTGTGCTCATATGAAATCTTAATCAAAGAATAAAACACAATAGCAGAGATTGGTTCTGATGTGTCTGTGTGTATAGTGTGGAGAGCTAAAAAGTAGGGTAGGGCTGCTGGACCCTGCCCACCTGGCCTCTAGGATGATACAGAACAGTGTAAACCGACCCACTTATCGAGGCTCAGCATTTTCACATGTACAGGATGAGGAAGGCCTAAGACCCAAATACACTTTACTTTTCAAGGAAGTATGTTTTCTTATTTCTAGATGAAAAATTCTGGTGCCCAGCTTTCAGTAAGCATGTATGGCAACCTTCAACTCCCAGAATGGGTTTGTCTTTCTAAAGAACCTCAGAACTGACAGTTCTTCCTGTCTGCTGATGAATGTACCTCTCTCTCAGAGCCCTGTCTCCCTCTCCCAGAACATGGACATTCGCCTGTCCTGGGTGATTTGCCTGTCCAGGAGACCATGTAGGCGCAGGCAGGAGGACATGCTCCAGGGGTGCAGCTCTGGGCATCCCTGAATGCAGACACCGAATGTGTCCCAGCTTGGATTTTGTAGACAGAGCCTTAGGAACAGAGCTTCCCCTTCTTCCTCCAATTAAAACCTTACAAAAGGGACATAAAGATGTTAAGAATATCATATGAAGGAGTATTAGCTTTAGAGATTGGTCTTAACTCTTAAAGCTATTATAGTTGCTTTGTTCTAAATTGAACAATTATCTATTACTGATCCACAGAAATGACTTGCTTTTCTCATTTTCTTTCATAATGTCCTTTCTCTCTCTCTCTCTCTCTCTCACACACACACACACACACATACACACACAGCTTTAAGGAGAAAGACTGGAATCTTTTTCATGGCTCTCCTTTTGAACACCACTCATAAATAATTAACAGGGTTGTTGTGAAGGTTAAGTAAAATCACGTATGTAAATTGGTTAGCAGAGAATAGGGCACATAATTAGGGCTCCACAGTTAATAACTGGGAGAATACTAATACACCTTACCTAATTAGTGTTATATACAAGCATATAATTACCTCCTAAAAATGCTATGGCAAAGACCATAAGAACCCTAGAATCTCACCTGATGTCTATGACAATATTCCTTGGAGGTGTAGAAAGTCAGGAAAAAAGGGGTAAAGCATTCTTACTCAGAAGAGAGGATCAAGTATAGACTAGGAACAAGGACTGAATAGAACAGAAATGAATTTGGGAGAACAGTAAGAGCATGGGTGTGGGTACTCCTATGGGCAGGCTGAAAGTTCTGGGACGTCAGGCTATGGAGTTGAGCCATGCTGCAAATAAGCAGTGAAGAGCAGGGGACTGTAAAAGTTCTGGGGTAGAGAATGCCATTAAGAAGGTCTTTGGGAAAGCAGTCAGATGGCAGTTATGTTGAAGGATCTTGAATGGAGGCTGTTTGAGACTAGCAGACCATGTGGGAATCCAGAGCATGGACTTTGCTGGCGGTGGAAGCAATTGGATTGTAAAAGGACATGGTGAATCAGGACTTGGTGATGGAGGATGATAGGATTTCAGAGTTTTGAGTCTGGAGAAGTTATGGAGGAGGAACAGGAGGGAGAGATTGAAGAGGGTTTTCTTCGTCTAAGGATGCATTTGAAGCTATGGGATTAGAGCTTAGGAAAGCAATTAAGATTGGAAGTCATATTTGAAAATCCTAAGATTGGTAACTATAGTGAAAAAATTAGGGGGAATTGTTTTTGAAAAAGCTCATGGGAGAAGATATGCATAGCATCAGTGTATGCACAGCATCAAGTGTAGCACCTAACGGGAAGAAAGTAAGGCAGGGAGGACAGGAGGAAGGAGGGGGGAGTTGCCCTGTGTGGGACAACCAAAGAAGAGTTTCTCATGAATCTAAGTAGGTTTAAGGAAGGAGGGGGCAGTGAATACTAAAATGCTACAGAGCTGATGAAGAGGAAGGCTTCTTAAATTTGGTAATGAGGTCATGGTTAGTTTTAAGAGGACAATTTCTATAGAGACAGCAGTGGGCTCAATGGTAAGGATTTAGGACAATGAATTTTGAGTCACTGAGTTTAGTAGAGAAATTTGGCAGGAATAGAATAGGATGGCAGAAATAATGGCCAAGTTAAGGAAAGAATTTTTAAAGAAGAGATTTTCTGTATTTCCTGAAAGTAGGAGAAAGAGCCCCCAGAGGGAGAGTTTTTTTATTTTGAAATGATTCATGGTCACTTTTTAAAGTATTTTATTTGCATTTTTCATGTAGGCTACTCTTGAGGGTCATCTGCTTCCACAATTATCAAAAGATAGCCAGTTTAACCAAAAGAATGCCTTTGGAATTGTTTACGGCAGGTAACTACTGACTGGCCCATTAGGACACTGACTAATTCATTGGCCAAAGCTTTTTGATTTTTTGAGGGGAAAAAAAAAACCCTCCACCACAATAGTGCTAGTTGAGTAATTTTCTCCTTTTACTCTGTGCTCATCCAAGAGTGCCCCAAGTGGGATTATCTCAATTAGTCACCCAAAGCACATTTAAATGTCTGCTTCTTTAAGGATTCCAGTTATGGATTCCAATGCCTCTTAATTTTAAAAGTAAATTTAATGCTAATTAAAAGTGCATTAAACTGTACATCTGAAAAGCGTGAATTCTGTGTATAAATCATACCACAAAGTAACTGAACAAAAATACAATGGAAAAGTAGGGCCTGTTCTTCACCATAACAGCTATTACTTTTCAAACTATTACCATGTACCAGACATAGTATAAAAGCTGTATATACACTATTTAATTCTCCCAGTGAGTTAGGTGTTATGGTTATCCCCATTTTGCTGATGAGGATAAGTTTTTTGCCCAAGATGACACAGCTAAATATTGGAGTCTGGACTCAGTGCAAGTCTGTTTGCCTGGCAGAGATTGAGACAAGATCTAGTTGGCAGCTCATTATTGGGTGTGCTTTTAATGTTTTTTCCCTTCTTAGGGACCAGCACGAGCGACCTTCTGCTGTTCAGCTCCTGAAGCATTCCTTCTTGAAGAGAGGCCACTGAATATACATCAAGACTTCTTTCCAGTTCCATTATAGATACTCTATTATTGCTCATTGTTGGGGATGATGGTTAAGGGACCTTTGTTTTTCTTCTGGAAATCCAACTAACCCAATATAACCTGACCCTGAGAGTCTCTAACAAGTTTTAGTTACATTTTAGCCTCCTCAAGCTTCAGGCATGATTACCCATATATGAGAAAATTTTCTTAAACCTTAACAATAAAAAAACCTGTTCCAGTGTTTGCAGTTTGACTCTCCAGGAACTACATCTATTGCTTTATACAGTAATTCCTTTCATTTTTGGCCTGTCAATTTTGTCATTAAATTGTACAAACAAGAAAAATTGTATTTTCTTGCTTGGTGGGTAAAGAAACTTATTTAATTCTTGCAAAGGAGACTGGAGGAGAGTGAGAAGTTAAATGTAGAGAGGTTACATTGTTTACTTTGATGGCAATTTTACCTTTGTGGGTTACAGGAGCCTCAAGGTTAACATGAAGAGCTAAGGTCCCCTAACTCCTCAGAAGTCTTCACCTACAAGAAACTGGGCTATTCATGGTGGCTCCATAAAACCTCAGGCTGCTTTCCCTGTAATTCATAGTTCGACTTGAGGTTTTCACTTGTTTGCAGAGTGAATTAGGTCATTATCATATCCCGAACTAGCTAAACCTAAGCCAGTGGGTGGGGTAAAAACTAGGTCTGATAGAGTGGGCCAGCATCTAAACTTTTCAGGGCACTTTGCTCACCTAGATGAAGTACTTCCTTGCTGAGATCACTCTTCACTTTCATTTCCAGAACATGGGTAACTTCACAAAAATGAACATGGACAAGTTGTCAGCATCACTACAGGGCCTTGTTTTAAGCTGCTGCATTATGCATTTTTGGTAAGGTTTCTATTGCTGAGACTCCACTCATCTCCTCAATTTCACTGATACCTGTTGTTTTAAGCTCTATCTATGGATTCTTTATACTGGTTGCTATCATTTCAAGATGGCACTACTACAAACTTTAGGTGTCCTAACAGTTGTCAGGCCTTGTTGGAATCAAGCTGCTGCTTCAAAAGTTTTTGAGAAATCCATGAAATGCAAGCCAGCTGACACAAAACAGATTTTCCTTTGACCAGCATGTTTCCATAGGTCTTTATGGATATACCTTCCTTGTCTCCCAATTTGCACAGTTCCTATATTTGATAAAAATTTAGGGTATATGTCCATTATTTTACTTAGTATTATGATCAATATATATAATCTGAAACGTTTTGTTAAGGTAGGGTTTAGCTGTAGTAGAGATCTTCAGCATTCTTTAAAATCTAGTTGTATCTGATTTCAGAGCAATTAACTGTTTACATTCAAGCCTAAAAAACTTCCTGAAGGCCGACTGGTGGATTCAAGTTTTAATTCCCACCCAGAGGTGTCTCACCTTAATGCCCTTTCCCTTCTGCCTCCCACATTTGTCATTACATCACTCATTTTACTCAAAACACAACTCCACTGAGATGCTGATAAACTTACCAGTCTAGTGAATGATTCTGATTCCTTTAATGCTGTGAGCAGGTTTTCATTTCTCACCTACCTAGCAGCAACAATTGCCTGCCCTCGGTGACCAACTCCCTTCTCACCAGGCACAATGCCCTGCTTTTAATCATTTTCAAAAGTGCATTTCGTTACATACTGAATCTTTCCATAGGCTCTGAGATCCAAGCTCAACTAAAGAAAATTTAAATCCCCCCCCAAATCCTAAAAGTACAGTATTTCTAACTCTATTGCACCTCTAATGTCAACCCACTTTAGCACTTACACTTGGGACATTTCTCAGTGGCTGAATTAGGAAAAGTCGTCATAGTGGAAAATATGGCGGTCTCGAGGATGGCACTGGGGAGTGCAGTATTCTATTTTTGGTTCTACCCACTCCCTCCCACATGCCCACTAGCAGTCCTGGGCCTTCTAGTAGTGTAGTGAGCAGCAGCAAGATAAAAACCCACTTCACATGCCCAGTGAGCAGTCAAGAGTCTCTATTCCCTACCAGGCTGTCTTTACTCCTCATACCTGACACACTTTGAAGTATTATTTCAGTTTAAAGCAGCTAATGTAGAAACCTGAATTTAGAAACAGCTTTTCAGGGGATTCTGTCAGCATTAACATACTCAGCATAGACAGTCTTAATCTTCATTGGTAATCAACGAAGTTAACAAGAAATCTTCATGTACGGCACTGTACTTTGAAAAGTTGAAACAGCAAACAGTCCTGAGGAAAAGCTATAGTACTCTACCCTACTGCCATGAGCTCGCATGGCTTATTGTGGAAAACCACAGCTGAATTCATCCCTAAATGCCATTCCTACAGATTGTGACTTGAAAGACTGACTGATCTTGGGTATATGCCTGAACACTTTTTAGGTCTAAATAAACCTAATTTCATGGCAATATGATAAAAACCCTGATTAGTGAGGCCCTACATGGCTTTGGGAGGTTTTGAGGGAAAAAGCAGGTAATATACTACAGCTAAAACAAAATGTGTGATTTTTTTCATTAGATTGAAAACAGCAGGGGAAAATGGAAGAAACAACTAAGTAGAATGAGTTACTAAACGGAATTACTAACTTTGGTTAAATGTAATTACTGACTTTGTACCATTCCTAAATAAAACTCATGTTAACTTACTGTATGCTAATAAATTAAAACCCTTACTGGTATAACCAACAGAAGATTAAGACAAATCTTTTAATGTGATTTTGTAACATTTATTTTACATTTAGGCTTTAAAATGCATTTTAGAGGAATTAATTTTTCTTAGTTCTATTTTAGTAAAACCATTTCCAAGGCTTCCATTTTCTTTTAAGTGGAAGGTACAGGAAAACTGGTGGGGGAAGAGTGAGCTGGAGAGAGCAGCAATATTAAAAGCAATTTATGGTTAAGTATTTTTTTCATGGCTAATCCCTTTCAGATAATATAATTGCAGTTACTCTTTGGTTTTTGTGTAAGTGATGCAAGAGATTACACAAGAAAATCACAAAGTCTGAATTAGAATGAATGACTTAGGAAGGATGAGATAGGTGAAGGGGATAAAGAGATACAAAATTATCATTATAAATTAGTCACAGGGACCAAAGTACAGCATAGGAGTATACTCAACAATAGTTTAGGATCTTTCCATGGCAACAGACAGAAACTATGTTTATTGTGGTGAACATTTTGTAATATCAAATCACTCTGAACTGTCAAATCACTGTTGTATATTGAAGCCATGTATATTAACTATATTTCAAATAAAAAATTAAAAATAGAATGAACTTAAGTTTTGGAAACAGTAGGCACACAGTGTTTTAATAAACACATAGGTTTAATGCACCTGGATTGGCCCTCATCCTTCTCTCCAATATCCTTCTGTTAGGATTCTCTTCAATACCACCTATTATAGTTAGCCTTCCCCAACCACCCAAGCCTTAAACCTCACCTCCCTATGAAAAGGTACTATTACTGACATTTTGTAGGAAAGGAAATCAAGGCGAAAATTCAAGTAATTTGCCCAAGGACATTAGATAAGTGGCAGAGCTGAGACTAGAATGTGGACAATTTGATCCCAGAGCCCACATCCCTTGATGATTATATAAAGTTACTCAGATAAAGAATAACTTCTATTAGACTTTATTTCCCACATTTCCCAGGAACTGAAAGTTATTTCTGATTCACATTAACAAGACATGTTGGAGCCTTGGATTTACATTGTCAATGAACACATTTTATTAATAATTCCTTGTAATAGATACTAAGCTGAAATTCAACAACTAACTGAATTCATGCTATATACACATATCCTGTTTTGGATTTTCTATCAGCAAACATCCTATTCAATAGTATTTTGAGTACATTTAGAAACCGAAATCCCCATCACTGCTGACAACAAATGAGTACATGTCAAGTGTTTCAAACCAAGCAAAGCTGCTTGAAAAACACTCTCTGAAAATAGTGTACTCATTACTTAACAAACAATATAGGCAAATCAAATTAAATCAACTACTGAACAGGTTTCAAGTGAGGCTTTCACCCAAAACTTGGAAATAAAGGAAATCAGCCCTCAGAACTTATTTTTGAGATTAATGGACTGTAGCAAACCGGTTAAGTCATCTTTATGAGAACAGAATTACTTCTAGCCACACAATCTTCAATGTATTTTGCTTATCAATCTATCTAAAGAACCTGTCAGGCAGAATAGAGACTGCCTGGTAAATTATATAGAACAGAAAAGAGGTGTCACAGAAGTGACATTTATGGAATTAAAAATGGATGCATGGTATCAAACCTAAAACACTTCAAGCATTCCAGATCCACTGGTAGATCATCTCTATTAAAAAAGACAGTCTCAGGAGCAAACTTTTACAAAACAAGCACACTTCTGATTATTTAGCTACAGAGGTCAAATTTCAGGTATTAACTTGGTTGTGAATTCTCAAATTAACACATTGGTATCATAATTTGTCACTCTAGGAGGAAAGAGAGAGAATGTTTTTCCAGTGCAAACATCCCTATCTCAAATCAGCCTCTCATAAACAAATGTGCACATGAGACTACCAAGTTATCATCCTGTGAGCTCAGTTTAAGCGAATTTTCCCTGAGTGTGGGATTTGTTGATCCTTCAGCTGGGTAAACACAGTTAGTGAATCCTACTGCTCCTAAGAAAGCCTCTTGCATGAGACTGCTGAATCAAGAATTCTTCATGACAAGAGCTCTCAAATTTTTCTCAGCAAAGACATCTGAAAAATCACCTAGTGATATAAGCACAGTAGGTGAGACATAAATTGCCTCTTGGTCAGATAAATTCGGGAATGATGAGATATCTTGAGAATAGAACCATTTTCCTTTAGAGATACTATGTTAAAAAGAAATCCTTATGTCCATAGTAGATGCAAAACCCTAAAACATCTAATCAGCCAACAGAGTATATAACAGTCATGCATATGGAAGTAGTTTACTTCTCAGGTGGGTTAAGGAACAAAAATCAGCAATTTTAAATCTCAAATGTAACAGTGTTTAAATGCTTTTAAGGCAAGGCATTTGGTAACTAACAAAAACCATTTTAAATCTGGTTCTCTGAAGTAGTCATTTCTTTAGCTCAAAGAGGATAGACAGGCCAAAAGAGTAAGGTATTTTACATAACTATAATCTGTTGGTACAAAGTAATGTAAAAGCACCCTCATGACATCCCGCATGAAACCATGTATCATGGTAGCAATTTTCTTCAACTCTGAAGAACTTTTAACCAGAACGAACCTGCATACACAGAGGAAGATCGAGATGCACCTTTAACTACTTTCAAAGATAAACCTAGGGGTATTTACATGACTTTTCAGTATTTAAAAACCTGCAAGAAATGAACCTCAGGTTAAGTAAGAAAAAGGAACTAGGACATTTTGCAAGGCTTATTTAACAGTGAAGGTACTACCACCAGTTTTGTTAAGTAGGCCTCTGAGAATGTTTCTGTGAGAAAACACTTTGCTTTGGCTCTGAAAATATTGTTATTTTAAAGTAGCTAAGGCAAATATTTAGGGGCACAGCTCAGTACTGGAAAATTAGCTTAAAGAGGTAGAAGTTAAAACGTTTCTATCCAATGTGCATAAAGGTAACAAATCTACAATCTAGGGAAAACACAACTAAAAAATGAATCACTCTCTTATAGGATATTTGAAGATAATGCTTTTTAATATTTCAAATATTTAAAAAAATCTCATCAAAAATGTATCACCTTAACAGTACGTTGCACATGTGGAATTTCATACCTAAATTTGATACTATTTTGGTTTATTTATGGCTACTCACAAGACTCAGTAATAATGTCCATTCATTGGAGTCTTTTTCTTTGGTTGAGCCTATTGGGACCAGGCTGATAAACAACTTTATGCAAATGAGATGGTTAAAGCAAATTCACTGTATATGAATTATATGGGTTTTCATTTAATGGAAATGAAACTTAAAAAGGATTTCCATATACACATCTCCACTCTGGTTTTGGAAGTCAATATCCTGTTCAGAGGTTATAGTTTGAATAGCTCACACAATCCTGTAAAAATTACAACTGGCTGCCCTTTAATAAATAAAGTCATTGTAAAGAATTACATTTACAGAGTGTAAAGTGAATACATAGCATTTCAAATTCAATTTTGGAAGTACTAATAAGTACTTATCCATAACAATATACACTAACTACCTTTTTAAACTGTCCATCATTAGCACCAATAAAGATTCAACAAAATTACTTTTATTCCCACATCTCCAAACAATTCTGCAAATTCTTAGTGAAGTTTAAGTATAGTCACAGACCTTAAATATTCACATTGTTCTCTATGTCATACTGAAAATAAGTTCACTACTTTTCTGGATATTCTTTACAAAATCTTATTAAAATTCCTTGTATTATCACCCCCAATTATACAGTAGCACAACCACTCTATGTCATTTCACATGATACCTCCTTAGAGATTTCATATCTAAATCACCAAGAACAAAAACCCTACCCTCCCTTATCTTGCACTCAGTTTAATTCTATACTAAGTCCTTGGATTATTATGTACCACTGTAAAAGTATAACTGTATCAAAATTACCATGTTTATGGATACAATAATATGCCATACAGAGCAACAAAGTTACATGTAATGACAAAGATTACTAAAGTTATGTAAGACAAGAACAAATGTTAGGACATGCTATCTAGGCATAGTCCCTAAAAAAAGGCTTCTAGTATCCTAAGTTCAAATAACATAGACAAAAATAATGAAATTATCTTAAAAAAATTATAAAGCTACTGGCAAATTAGATAATTGCTAAATAAAAGTAGAGCACAAGATTAAACTCTACTATTTACAACTGCAACACACGAGTAAAATTACAATTGTGTACATGTCAGTGGCTTTGTCACAAAAATAATTCATATACATAGAGGAAAAATTAAAGAATTTTCAGTTCAAGAGAAGCTGAATTCATCTTCACCCATCTTAAAGATACTTAACAGCTCAAAGATTTACCACAGAATAAACTGAAGATTAGCTGATATACCAGAGCCATATTACCGGCATCTAAGATAAATTTTAAAGAAATTAAAGTCTACTGTCTGTTCAGAAGTCAGATGACTGTGCAAACTTAATCTCAACAGCAATATACTGAGATGTGCAAACAAATGTAAAACCTCCACTAGCTGTTTACCTGGAAGCTGACCTTTCTTCTCACAGAGCTTCCTGATAATAACCATAAGCTGTAAATACAGGTACAATGCACAGTCAGTGATCTTTTCTTTTTATTTGTTAGAATATAAAATAATTGAGAGCGCAATAGGTTTCATTTTTATAAGGAAGACTGCATTTACCTGAAAAAGAAATATGGCATCACACACAAACACACGTGGGAGTTTAAGAATATTTAAACTTCAGTATGTTTAAGAATATGGTGTTATTTTGAATGCTAAAGGAAAAAGGATCCCTGTTTACTGTTGAAATATGTAGTGTTAAAGTTGTTTGAGGAAAAACTTACTAATTCTTCATTATGTAAGTTTTTGTGAATTTAGTTTTCAAATCACAGCTACATAACAATGATTAACAGCTCTGTTTATAGTACTGCAACAAGCCAACAAACATTTAAATGCACTTCACATCAAGAGTATGTAAACTTTTATTTTTTCCTCTTCAAGCCTTCAGAAAATTAGGGGCTATTTCAGCAGCCGACCTGGTCAGAACCTCTGAAGGCAAAAGGTCAGGGCCTCACAGGGTGCATGACCGTCTGCGGCACCGCGTACCCATCTGCTAGTGAAGTGTCCCCCTTCAGTGGCTTCCAGTAAGGCCTAGAGTTTAAGGTTAACATGAGAAAGTGCCACGGTTGTTTTAGATTAGTGATGGACTACGACAAGATAAAATAAAGTTATTCTGTATATTGTTATACTTACAAGCAGCTCCAATCCTGAGTATTTATGGTAATATCTAAACATACAAAAATGTATGTACATTTTTCTCCACTTTCTTGTAAACAGTTGCCAGTATACTGTTTTATCCCTTTATCATTGAAACATGCAAATCATACATACAAGTATAAATACACAAAAGAAAACAATTTACACTCATTCAAAAGCCAAGCAACAACAAAAAATAGCTACAGTATCAAATCATAAATAATGAATGCTTGAGGCATCTTATATTCCTAGGAGCAGCCAGCCATTCATTCTAATGTTCTTAGCTGCAATGGTGGCAATACTGAGTTTTGCACCTTCCATGCTTTTACAGTATTTATAACACTATCATATGTGGAGATAAAGACCTGTTTACTATAATCTCTTCTTTTCAGAATGAAGAATAAAGCAGCACTTACAAATACTGAAGCAGTGGCAGCAACAGCCGGTGTCACCACTGCGAGATCAGGAGGAAGTTTTCCATTCTAACAACTTTTAAATTAAAAAAGTAAAGAAAAAATTGACCTAAACAAATGATTACATGTTCGTTCCTTGGGCACTTAACAGCGAGTCCAGCATGTCGAATGTGTCTTTGTAGTCCACATGCTGGCTGTTTGTATTGTACTCGTGACTGACATCAGGACCGTTGGTCTCCACTGGCTTCTTGTCCAGTTTCACGAGGGTGCTGAGATGTCCGTAGCCCACCTGGTATGTGACAGGGGGAGGAGGGGGTAAGGGATGGTTAAAAACAGAGTTGTGAGAGGATATATACTGCTTAACAGAGGAGGAAGAACATGATGAACTACCTGAACTTTTGGAACTTTTGCTCATTTTGGAGTGATGGTTGTGAGATGCATCATTGATATGCAGCTTCTTCCGTGAACAGCTGGAACTACAGGAAATGCCATCCGTGCCCAGGCCAACAGGACTCCTCAGAACAGCGGGAGGCATTCCTTCAGCACTGTGCTTGCCGCTGCCGCCACCAGTGTGTGAGTGGGAATGCTTGTGACTGCTGGGGTGGTGGCGGTTTGAGGGATGCTCCTTGTGCTTGTCCTTATGGTCTCTGCTGATGTGCGGGCTTGAATGTTTGCTCTTCCCACTGCCTTCGTCAGAAGAGCTGTGTCTTTCTGAAGAAGAAACTTTTATCTTCATTTTCAGTTCTTCTTTATTGGCGCTTTTATCAGTGGGTGGTATTGGAATCCGCAGTTTCAGCAATCCACTCTTTTCCTTCTTTTCTGCCAAGTGTTTTTCAGGTTTTTCAGCATTTGCAATGGGAATTTTCATTTTAATAGGAGAAGTCACAGAGCTGCTGCCGGCAGCCTGTGGCTGCGCGTGTTTGTGCTGCTCTGCCTGGGCAGCTACGTACTGGTCTCGGACATCCAGATCAAGGGTCTCTAACTTACGCTTTTCTCTGTATTTATCTAAGGACATTTTCTGAGGAATTACTCCAGGAGTAGCAGAAAGTGGCCCATGGTGTTTACTGCCTCCCGCTTTGTGAGTATATTCTTGCTTAACAGGAGGATGATCGGAACCTCGGTCAGGTCTGTGATGCAATCCTGGGTGTAGTGACACAGAAGGTCCCTGCTGGAAGCTGATGTTGTATTGGCTACCAGACAAAGATGCCTCCTGTTTCTGTGAATACATCTGTTCTGTCCTTGCTGATTCTTGATGTTGAGGCCATTCTTGGTGTGATGACAAACCGTATGAAGTACTTGGCATTCCCGGTGTTAGCAATGACAAGTTATCAGGTGTATGGCTGTCTTGAACAGAAATATTTCCTGAATTTAGAGGTACTGGTGCAGGGAATGCTGATGTAGATGGTTTCTGAAAACTTGGGTTTGTAGGCACACCAGTAACACTATCTACTAAAATGGAATTCTGGACCAAAGATGAACCAAGAAGTGGCGTTTCTGATACTTGTCCATCTACTTTTGGTTTCCTAGCCGCCTGATTAGCCTATTTGAATAAACACAAAAGAAGCAATGACAGCAAAGGAATGTAATACAAACTTGTTTGTTTTATAAAAAATTCTATATTAAAATATGGATATAAAATCACCTGGGGTTCAAGGATTTATGTTGTCAGTAAATAACTGTATTATTTAGGAGGCATAAAGAAAAGCTATAAGAGGTTGAAAGTCCTGGTTTTGGAGTAAGATACAGATTAAATCCTAGCCCAGCATTTGCAAAAGTAATTTGACTTGTCTAGGCTTTAATTTCCCCACTTGTAAAACGAGGAGAGTATTTCTCTCAGTATCATTGTGTGAATTAAACAAATTCATAAAGTACTTATTAGCAGAGCCCACTGGACATGGTTGTTGAAAGAACTATGTAAACTATGAGCACCTGCAACTCATGATGCACTGTGATTATTTAGGACTATTGGAAATGAGAATATTTAACCACAAAAATTCAAATTGGTTAGCTATGTAATTGTTAGATTAAGTGACAAACTGAGGTTCTATTTAAACCCTGCCAATTCTCTTACCCTCCAGTTTCGAATCCTCTTCAACCTACTAGGCGTTTTCTCCAATATTTGTAGAAACTCATGTGTTAGCTCTAAAAATAAAATTTAAATTTCAAACTTAGAAGGTGCCTTTAGGATTTAAATTTCTCTCAAGTGGGCAATATTAAAAAGGGACCTCAAGAGTTCATCTACTTCACTGTCACACTTCTAGTCAACCTTCAATATATACAGAAGACACAGCTCTGAACCAGTATTTTCAAAGATGAATCTTAAAAAAAAAAATTCCCCCCCCCATGCCCCACCTCCCCATTACATGCTTGCTCAGAATTTGTGGAAAACTTTGTAATATTAAAACAAAATTCCCCTCAAACAGAAAATTTTCATTAGGCAAACACAACAGTAGTAACTGTTGCAGGAAAGATCCATTAAAATATATTTTTTTAATTAGTGGACAAAAGTTTGAGGAGAAAGAGGATATTGGTGTAATCCCAACATACTCAAGACATTTCAAAGAGAAAAACAGTAAATTTACAATGGAGAAACCCAGGAAATACCACCTTGACCAAGTGACCATGGTTATCGTTACCAGCAATAAGACATCAACAGTGATGTGCGCCTTGATAAGAGGCACCAAGTAGGGCACAACCTGTTTCTCTGACAGCCTTGCCAAAAATGCATCACTTCAAGTCTGATCATGAGAAAACATCACACAAACTCCAACTGAGGAACATTCTATAAAGTAACTAACTGACCATTATTCTTCAAAGTGTCAAGGTAATGAAAAAAAAAAGGAAAAATTGAAAAACTGTCAGATTGGAAGAGATTAAAGGGACAGGTCAACCAAATGGAACATGGGATCCTAGAACAGAAAAACTGGGGAAATTCAAACAAAATCTGTAGTTTAGTTAATAGTACTAGACCAATGTTAATTTCCTGGTTTTGATAATCATGTATTATATAATACATTAACATTAGAGAAACTGGGTGAAGGGTATACAGAAACTGTGTACTATTTTGCAATTTCTTTAAGTTTAAAATTATTTCAAAATTGGAAAAAAAATTCCTCTACCTATACTTACAACTTCCTAAAATTAACACAATTAACACACTAGTAAACCACCTGGTTACATTTTCACACCAATTTTTTTCCTTCAATTTAGGATCACCATGAGGTTATCTGCTTTTTCAAAGTGGTGTGGTTATGATCGATTAGGGTTTTCTACCCGCAAATAGTGTCTCTAATAATAGTTACTTGGTCACTCTCAAGACTACTCTGTGAATCAAATATCATGCAATAATAATGCCAATTTGGTAGCGACTACACACTCAATTGTTATTTTTTAGTATAAATATTAAGCTTCTTTAAACGATCCTAGGCAAATGCTAAGACTGATAATAAAAATTAAGACAACATAGAATTTGTTAAAGTAACAAAAAGCATGCAAAAACTTGGCACCATTCTATGTTCACAGCTGTGACAAAGTCTCACGAGCTTTTTGATGCAGTCGGGATGAAAAAAAATCTAATAACTGGACTACCACTTCCTCATTTGAAAAAAAAAAAAAGGACCACTTTTCCACTTGGCTACTAATAAATCTAGCAGATATATAATGCTCTTGGGTCCAAAATTAACAAGAAATTGTTTTGACTCAAATTCTTTAACAGCTTCGTTGTCAACGATTAAGTATACATAAAGTAAGCTTTGTTTTTCCTTTCTTAAGTATCTTCTCTATTAAATTTTGTAGTGGAAGAACAAGACTGTCAATCACTGCTAATGTAAATAATTAGCTACATTCATAAAAATCACAGTATTTATTTATTTATTTTATTGAGTAGGCAATTTAATTCACTTTATTTTTCTTGCAGTAAACTATGTGGTGACCACAGCTGGAGCCTGGGTCCTCTGCACAGAGACTCTGGTGTGGGTCTTTTCAAGGTGGTCATTGAATTCCTGGTACGGAGACTTGGTGAACACTGTCTCTTTCCAGAGATCAGGGGTGAGACAGTTATAGGTCTTGGAGATGGCATCTAAGGTGGCCTTGCCAAAGCTGCGCAGAGTGGCCATGCAGCCCCTGCCGGAGGTGTTAACAGTCATCAATACCAGCCATCAGCAGCAGCTTCTTGGGCCCAGGGGCAGAGACGATACCAGTGCCCCTGGGGGCGGGGATGAGGCGCACCAGCACAGAGCCACAGCGGCCAGTCACCTTACAAGGGGCAGTGTGAGGCCCAGTGGTTTTTAGAAGATACCATTTCAACTCACTGAAGATTTCCTTCCTCTCCAGATAAAAAAAAAAAAGAAAAAAAAAACCCCGGCAACGTAAGGAAAATAGCATGATCATGTGGCTGTAATACAGCATGAGGTATATAACAGGGAGAAATTCCTCAGGAAGGAAAAAATCAGAAAATCAAGAGCTCTGACAAAGAAGCATAATTTAGCACAAGGGTAGATAGATAAACTATTGCCAGTGGCCCGAATATGAGCAGCACCGTTTCTGTAAACAAAATTTTACTGGATTACAGCCACACCTGTTCGTTCACAAATTGCCTATGGCTCTTTCCAGCTAGAGTGACCTTGAACAACGCAGAGGGTTTAGGGGTGCCAACCCCCTAGTCAGCTGAAAATCTGAGTATAACTTTTAACTCCCCACAAACTTACCTAATAAGAGCTTACTATTGACCCTAACAGATATCAGTCAGTTAACACATATTTTGTATGTTATATATAACATGTTTTACGTACTTTTTAAATAAAACATGTTATGTTGTATTTTTACAATAACTAAGCTAAAATGTTTTTTCAAATTGTCAAAAATCTCCACAAAAAATTTGCCAACGTATTTCCTGAAAAAAAACCTGCACACAAGTGGACCTGCAAAGTTCAAAGGTCAGTCGTATTTGGCCCTTCACAGAAGAGGAGGACCCTAAAGAAACATCTAAGATTTTATTAGAAGACCGCATTCCAATGCCACAGGTGTCTCTCACTTTATGTTATAGATGTCCTCATCTACAAAAGTAAATCCTGTTTTCTCAACAGCTTCAATTTTGTGAAGGAAGCTGGGGAAAGCCCACAAAAATAGTAAAGTGAAAACCTGCATTACACCTATTTCCTTTCTGAAATCTATAGTATCTGGTTAAAATGCCTTCTACCTTTGGCCATTTTATTTCTCAATCAGAGAAACTGCTTATCAAGAGACCCCCAAATTCCATGTTCATGAACTGTAGAATCTGTACTTCGAATTTTTCCTTCTCAATTCATATTTAATAACTCGAGGCAACAATGACACACCTCATTAGCAGTGGAACTGTTAGAGCAAGCACGACAAACATGAGCAGGAGGGAAGAAAAGGACAGCAGACCACCCAGTCTCTGCCCACAGAGCGCCCTGTCTCCCTCAGACCAACCCCTTTTGCAGGTCAGCACAAACTGAGGAGCAAAAGATATGGGTCACTGGAATCTTCCTGATGTTAGAGCATATGCACACTTAAGGAAAACCTTGTTGCTAATGACCCTGAGGCCATCATATCATCATTACTTTATCATTTATATTATAATTTTAGCCTGACTGTGGGTTTCTTTTAGACACTCAGGGGAAAAATGACAGAACACAAACTTGGGCAAAGAAGCTGAAGGGGAGGGAGCAAGACGATCCAAAAGATAGTGTAAGAATGACAAAAGGGGAAGGAGGAAACCAAGTGAACCCATAAAAGACACAAAGTAAAACCCAGTGAGCGTTATGAAAATCTATATGCTAACAAGCTGGAAAACCTAGAAGAAATGGACAACTTTTTAGAAAAATACAACCTTCCAAGACTGACCAAACAAGAAACAGAAAAACTAAACAGACCAATCACCAGCAAGGAAATAGAAGCGGTAATCAAAAAACTACCCAAGAACAAAACCCCCGGACCAGATGGATTCACCTCTGAGTTCTACTAGACATATAGAGAAGAAATTACACCGATTCTCCTTAAAGTTTTCCAAAAAATAGAAGAGGAGGGAATACTTCCAAACTCATTCTATGAAGCCAGCATCACTCTAATACCAAAACCAGGCAAAGACCTCACCAAAAAAGAAAACTATAGACCAATATCCCTGATGAACGTAGATGCAAAAATACTCAACAAAATATTAGCAAACCGAATTCAAAAATACATCAAGAGGATCACACACTATGATCAAGTGGGATTCATCCCAGGGATGCAAGGATGGTACAACATTCGAAAATCCATCAACATCATCCACCACATCACTAAAAAGAAGAACAAAAACCACATGATCATCTCCATAGATGCTGAAAAAGCATTTGACAAAATTCAGCATCCATTCATGATTAAAACTCTCAACAAAATGGGTATAGAGGGCAAGTACCTCAACATCATAAAGGCCATATATGATAAACCCACAGCTAACATCATACTTAATGGCGAGAAGCTGAAAGCTTTTCATCTAAGATCAGGAACAAGACAGGGATGCCCACTCTCTCCACTGTTATTCAACCTAGTACTGGAGGTCCTAGCCACAGCAATTAGACAAAACAAAGACATACAAGGCATCCAGATTGGTAAAGAAGAAGTCAAATTGTCACTATTTGCAGATGACATGACACTGTACATAAAAAACCCTAAAGACACCACTCCAAAACTACTAGAGCTAATATCTGAATTCAGCAAAGTTGCAGGATACAAAATTAACACACAGAAATCTGTTGCTTTCCTATACACTAACGATGAACTAACAGAAAGAGAAATCAGAAAAACAATTCCATTCACAATTGCATCAAAAAGAATAAAATACCTAGGACTAAACCTAACAAAGGAAGTGAAAGACCTGCACCCTGAAAACTACAAGACATTCCTAAGAGAAATTAAAGAGGACACTAACAAATGGAAATGCATCCCATGTTCCTGGCTAGGAAGAATAAATATTGTCAAAATGGCTATACTACCAAAAGCAATCTACAGATTCAACGCAATCCCTATCAAACTACCAACAGCTTTCTTCAATGAACTTGAACAAATAATTCTAAAATTCATATGGCACCACAAAAGACCCCGAATAGCCAAAGCAATCCTGAGAAGGAGGAATAAAACAGGGGCAATTATGCTCCCTGACTTCAAGCTCTACTACAAAGCCACAGTAATCAAGACAATTTGGTATTGGCACAAAAACAGACCCACAGACCAGTGGAACAGAATAGAAAATCCAAACATTAACCCAAACATATACAGTCAATTAATATTTGATAAAGGAGCCTTGGATATACAATGGGGAGATGACAGCCTCTTCAGCAGCTGGTGTTGGAAAAACTGGACAGCTACATGTAAGAGAATGAAACTGGACTACTGTCTAGCCCCATACACAAAGGTAAACTCAAGGTGGATGAAAGACCTGAATGTAAGTCATGAAACCATAAAACTCTTAGAAAAAAACATAGGCAAAAATCTCTTGGACATAAACATGAGCAACTTCTTCATGAACATATCTCCCCGGGCAAGGGAAACAAAAGCAAAAATGAACAAGTGGGACTATATCAAGCTGAAAAGCTTCTGTACAGCAAAGGACACCATCAGTAGAACAAAAAGACATCCTACAGTATGGGAGAATATATTCATAAATGACGTATCTGATAAAGGGTTGACATCCAAAATATATAAAGAACTCACGCACCTCAACAAACAAAAGCAAATAATCCAATTAAGAAATGGGCAGAGGACATGAATAGACACTTCTCCAAAGAAGAAATTCAGATGGCCATCAGGCACATGAAAAGATGCTCCACATCACTAATCATCAGAGAAATGCAGATTAAAACCACAATGAGATATCACCTCACACCAGTGAGGATGGCCAACATCCAAAACACAAACAACAACAAATGTTGGCGAGGATGTGGAGAAAAGGGAACCCTCCTACACTGCTGGTGGGACTGCAAATTAGTTCAACCATTGTGGAAAGCAGTATGGAGGTTCCTCAAAAAACTCAAAATAGAAATACCATTTGACCCAGGAATTCCACTCCTAGGAATTTACCCTAAGAATGCAGCAGCCCAATTTGAAAAGGACAGATGCACCCCTATGTTTATTGCAGCACTATTTACAATAGCCAAGAAATGGAAGCAACCTAATTGTCCATCAGTAGATGAATGGATAAAGAAGATGTGGTACATATACACAATGGAATATTATTCAGCCATAAGAAGAAAACAAATCCTACCATTTGCAACAACATGGATGGAGCTAGAGGGTATTATGCTCAGTGAAATAAGTCAAGCTGAAAAAGACAAATACCAAATGATTTCACTCATATGTGGAGTATAAGAACTAAGGAAAAAAAAAAAACTGAAGGAACAAAACAGCAGGAGACTCACAGAACCCAAGAACGGACTAATAGTTACCAAAGGGAAATTGACTGGGGAGGATGGGTGGGAAGGGAGGGGCAAGGGGGAAGAAGGGACATTACGATTAGCAGATGTAATGTTCGGGGGGCACGGGGAGGGCAGTACAATCCAGAGAGGACAAGTAGTGACTCTATGGCATCTCACTAAGCTAATGGACAGTGACTGCAAGGGGGTTGGTGGGGGAGGGAACCTGATGAAGAGGGTAGTGTAATCACCATAATATTACTCATTTAATTGTAGATTAATGATATCAAAATAAACTAAAAAAAAAGTGGAAAAAAAAACCCAGTGAGCGGCTACCTACTCTTGGGGTCAGGCAGCACCTCTGTCTTGGGAGTGTATTTTCCTTTCACTTTGCTAAATAAAAACACGTTTGCGGCTTTAACTCTGTATTGGTCTCCCAACTGAATTCTTTCCTTCGAGAAGACAAGAACCAAGGAACCACAATCCACTGCCCGGTAACAGAAACACACAATTAGGAATGATACCCTAAAAATGCCTTTAGTTCACTGCCTCACATCTTCTGCAATATGTTAATACCCGACTTAGAATCTACATTTTAAACTCAACAAAATTAGTATACTTTAAAGTAGGTATTCTTATACTATTACTATGGCACTATAACTAATATTTCTTTGGGAAGTTCTTAGAGGGCTTAAGATATTCAATGATGGTTAACTTATGTTCCATTTTTTTTCTTTAGACCAACAAATTTTTCACCCTGTTCATTTGATCATGTAATTATATTTTTAAATCCTATCGCCAAATTGTTAAAATGGAATTATAATTAATGCTTTTAAGGGAGTCTTTATCTTTTGAAATACAAACTGAAATATTAATAGATGAAATATCTGGATTAGCATCAAAACTAACTACGGGGGGGGGATACTGGAATTGCACAGAATTGATAACTATTCAGCTGGGCAAGAGTATACAGGGATTTACTGTTTTTCAAACTTAAACAGAAATAGAATTTTTCCATCATAAATATTTTTAATGTGAAAAAAGATTTATTTTTCTCTACTTACCATCTAGTAATTCTAGAGTAACTGTAGGGTCCACATATTCCCACCAATGTTTTCCGTCAGTTGACACAGGAATCTCCCAGTTGGACCATTTGCAAGCCAAATGAATGCACACACATGCTATCACTGTTGGTTTGTACTGAAGACAGAAGGTTGTAAGATGTAGACTGTTGTGGAGCAGGTTTGAAAATGAAGAGCCACCGAAATTCAAGTATGTAAAACAAAGAAAAACATTTACCAGTAAGATTAGAGCAAAAACAAAATTATGAAGGTTTTCTAAGTCTATAGTATAAAAAACCATATACTAAAAAATTAATGTTATAAAAATACTAATACTAAAAAAAAAACCTATGTAGATTATGAACATTCCTCACATTCTCATTCTCCACAGAGTATTACATTATTTAATTAACTAGAATAATATGTTAGTATTTCTAAATTTTGTTTTTACATCTAAATTCAAAGTATTTTTACTTCTTTATAAAGGGAGGGTTACATAGTATAACATGCTTTATCTTCTTTTTTTTCTTTTATGTGATGGAAAAAAAGAAAAAAAAAGCAGAAGACTGTAAAACTGACAAGGTGGTTTCAATATCACATCTTAATAAGAAATTATACCATTTGATATGGCTTAACAAATACCTCAAGTCAAAGAGAATTTAAGTTATCTATGTAAACCCTAAACTCATCTCTTTAGCAAAGCCACAGAGAAAACTTACCTTTTGCTGAACAGCTTCAAGGCCCAATGTTGTTAAATACTACAAAAATATTACCTTTCTTCTTCTACTATATGGCAAAAACTGAGCATGTAACATGTCACAGCTAGACATTTCTAACCAAAGTTTTAAATTTAAGTGTTTCGTGGGGGGGGAGGGGTTCAGAACTCTTAGGGATTGAGAGGTTATGTCCCAACAACACATACTAAATGAAATATATTGGTATTTGCCGATCTAAAGTTTTAAATAAAACTTAACAGTGTTACAAGAAATTAAGGACTAACACAAATCTGATTTGGTCCCCTCCTCCCCAATGACCCATTTAAAAAACAATTTTAAATCATTAATATAATCAATCCAGAATTATATATATTAAAGGCTTTTAAAACTCTTCAAACAGGAAGTCATTTTAAGGTAAAAACTGTACTTATGCAAATCCAGGACTGATAGGACTTGACAACTTCTCATTTACTTCTAGTGGGTATTATCTGGGAAAAAACCCCCGAATTATATAAATTTTATTTATTAAAAGAAAACCTTTAATGATTATTTTCAAGTTAAGATTGGATTAATATGAAATAAAAAAAATTGTCATTTAACTATAATTGTAAACTAGAAATAGCTTTATACTTACCAAGTTGCTCGAATTTCTACGTTAAGTTTAGCTCTTTGTAATCTTTAGCTGCTATTCAGGCTACCAATTTTTAGACTTATGCACTCACAAATCGAGAATATGTCATCAGAAAGCACCACTACACTTCACATTGTGCATTTAACCCCTCTGTGCCAAAAGTCCCTTGTACAATACACCGCAAAGCAGACAGGAAGGTACCACCACAGTAGATGATCCAGTCTCCTGCTGCAACAAGGGTAAGAGGCACATCGAGGGGGCCCTGCATTAAAGGAAGCTATAGTGTGCTACAACAGTGCAACAAAGAGGGTCAGGATAACAACCTGTTGGTAGCCATGAAATAGGATGTCTGTGCCAAATCCTTGCTTGCTGTAAGAAAAGAAAAAAAAAAAAAAACGAAGACGATACTATCAGCTTTAACATGCTACCATCAAAAAGTTCTCAACACAACAAAAACTTCAAAGATTTGTACACAAAAAGTAAATTTTACTTACTACTTACAAATATCACAAGAGCGCCATCATTTTCTATACTACTGAAAATCTTCAACAACATTCACTCAAATGTTTCTTGCTATCCCCCAAAGATCTGAGAAACAAGCCGATTTGCTTTTAGCTAGCCAGTTACAAGGGCTAAACTTGTTACTAAGTTAAGCATCTAGTCAGCTAAAAGTTGCAATAAAGCATTCTCCTGGATTTAAAAAAAAAAAAAGAAGAAGAAGAAGAAAAGATTTTGAAGTCTAATGCAAAATACAAAAAGTTGCCTGCCAGACTTAATCCTCAGTCATCATATTTAAGTTGGCTTAAGTACTTCCATCAAAACAAAGCAAAACCCTCCACCCCCCAAACTTAGCAGTGTGCTCAGTTTTTCATTATGCTACTAAATATCAACAGAAAATAAAACAACCTAGAAACATCATAAAGGTGTAGATATAGGAAACTCCACTATATATATATATATTTTTTAATTATAGAATCCAATTAATGACAACTTCAGAAAAGATACAGTACTCTAGAGGGAATCAGGATGCTTCAACACTGGACCCCAATAGAAGAGCAATTTTAAACAACGAGCTTCTTAAAACAATGAAATTAAAAACAATCCCCACTCCCTTCTGCTGCTTATTCTTTCCAACAGGGATGCCTCTGCTCTGGCTTCCCCTCTTCCCAATTACATTTATTATCACTGACATACCTTTCCCTTCTGCTCACCTAGGATCAGCTCACCTCAACTCACCCCTCTCTAACAGGCCTCAAATTCCTTGCCCCCTCCTATTTTTATTGGTGGCACCTGTAATCTCTGCTGCCCCATGAGGATCATCAACATAAAGGTCTACAAAAGGGATTTGGGCTTAGCAGAGTTGTGCTAAGGAAGAGTGTCAAAGCATCAGATGTCTTGGAGGCAGTGACTTAAGTATGGCATTCTTTCCTGGTGGGGAGGGAAGGAGAAATCACAGAAGTAAAAGGTCCCTGTAAAATGACATTAGCTAATTCTGTAGCAAAGTAGCATAAGTTATTCATCTCAGGGTAGGGAGGGTGGGGAGGGTGGGGGGAGAGGACTTTAATAAAAGCAATCAAACAATTTACCCCCCCCACAAAAAGAACCAAAATATGGAGAAGTAAAAAAAACTGTAAACTGCCATAGCAGTTTTCTTCTCAGAATAATATCTAATAACCTATTAACAGTCACTGTGCTACAGAAGGCGAATATATGGAAAATGTTCTTTTGTTAGCAGAAAGGGTAATAAAGCACATAAAAAAAAGATACCTGACATAAAAGAACATTTTTTAAATGGAGTGAGATGTAAACTATAATATCTGACATGTTAGACAAAATAATGTTAAACACATATAAGATCTGTACTAAAACTTAAGAATTGGCCACATTTTAAACATAACAACAAAAAAATCAGATTTAAATACTTTGTTTTGGATAACATATCAAGTTTTAGTTTCTTGTAAATATTTTACAATTTACTCTTCAGTTTTGCAAATGAATGGGTTTTATGCCTCTGGCTTCTTTAGATGTAGAACATATATAAGAAACATTAAACTTTAATAAAGGTTTTAAAAGAAGCTGACTAAAATTTCACAATAATACTAACCTGAAAATCCAGTTTCACTTCCTACTGTTTAAAAAATATATGCATTTTAACCTATATTAATATTTTTATTTAATATCTATATTGGGCTCAATTTAAAGTAAATTATATAGCTCTCTCTTATTTCTGACAATACAGCTTACTTATCCTTTCAAGTTTTCAGGCATATAAAACTAAAGCTTTTCTCAATCCAGCATCTATATTAGTTATCTATATAATTCTATACCACACTGTAATGTGGGGATGAGAATGTGCAATAAGATATATAAATGAGGTTTTTAGAAGTCCAATTATTAACAATGACATGATGGGTTTCTAAAAAATGCAGTTGAAAAAAAAAAGTAGCCATCACTGTAGCCCTTTATTGTAGCCATGATAAAATCCTATGTGTAAAAATGAATTCAATTTAGAATGAATAAAATATGAGAATATTTAGGTAAACACTAACAAATAAAGCAAGGCCTTCAAAAGTCTTATTCATTTTGTTTAGAATAAACCTAAAAAAGTCTGAAGGTACAGAATGAAAATGCCAAATTCCATTTTCGAAAAGGAAGTACCAGAAAAAGACCTGCTAAGGGTTCCAAATGGTTGCTATTAGCACATAATTCTTCAAATGGGGAAATGGGAAAGTAGAATTAAGTAGTACAACATGCAACTGTGTAAAACATTCCTAGGGATACAACAGATATAAAAGATAAACAAGAGTAGAAAAATGTGTATCACAAGCTTTGTAAGAAGTAAAACAAGTAATACAAAAACTTCAAGCTCTTGTTTATAAAAGGTTTAACACCACAGACTGTCATGTTAGATTTATTTCCCCATTATAAAAAGGAAACCATTTGTAGTAATGCTAAAGAACTTTGGAAAATGGATTAAATCAATTTTGTTCAAATGAACAGCAGGCAAAACACTGCCACAAATGACAAATCTGCTAAGAAAGGCAATTTTTGTTGTAAAGATTTGAGGTTGGACTAATTCATAAACTGTAATCACTTTTCAATAAGTCAGTGAAAGTTTGACATAAGCCAGAAATTAATACTATTTTCTGCACTGTGTTAATGGCCTACATCTTAAAAATTACCTTATATATAGGACTGTCATAGCTCAATGTGGGAGGTGGAGAGTCCTAACATTTGGAAGCCCCTCCAATTTTTAGTGAAATGAGGCTCTCACTTAAGTTTAAAGGAAGCTAATTAGCCAGGTAGAATCACAAATAGGAGTAGATGCCTAGGTAGATGGAGAACACTTAAAAAAAAGCTTCAAAATGACATTTCCCCCATTAAAAAAAAAACTCAAGAAAAGGCAGGATAACATAATAGCATTCATATCAATTATAGAAAATAAAAAGCATTAATACTCAATTTAAAAGTTTCAAAGATCACTTACCTCTTACTAACTGGGTACATTTCACCACATCTGTGTGTGGGTGTTCAATGGTGATCTCAAAACCTGAAATGAAAAGCACTTTTTTCCCCACTCACAATACTTGCCTGAGAAATGCCATTCATCATACAACCATAAATGTGTAATATTTTTCATTATTAAAAGAATTCAAAGTTTTCACCATTGACATGCTCTTTGTATCTACAATGGGATAATTTCTTCTCAAATACAATGTTCCAATTATGAAAATTGATAAAGTTATTTACAGATGAGGGACATTTCTTCAAAATTCGGAATTACAATTAGTTGAGATCATCCTCCAGTTAAATAAAATCATGACAAATACAATTATTAATCTTGCCCCAGTTTAAGCAGGGAATTCAACTACGTGATGTATTTCTAAAATGTATTATAATTCTTTCAGAAAATGTGAAAAGAGTATTTTTCATAAATATAATGTTTGGCCATAGTGGGAGAAAACGACCTTTTAAATGATACAGTCTTATTTTCTCAGAATGTCTTAGATTAAAGAGTTTCAACCAGTTGGCTACTACATTTCATTAGTAGTAAAATTGTGAAGGAAAGTAAACCACCTAGCCTGAAGATTCCTGAAATGCCTATTTCTAAAACCAAAGATGAAATAAATGTTGAAAAGCTTTCAATGTTTGATCAACCCTTAGGTGGGAAAATTTTTTTAAAAAGTGGAGGTCACATCTACAGCCTTCAGAAGCAGTAAATGAGTAACATTCTAACAAACAGGTAATTTGGATTTATAAAGTTACTATGTGGTCTTTTTATATTTCTATCATACTTAAACCTGCAAAATCATACTTTAGTGAAAGCCCCAGAGGTGTTATCTTGTAAATTCCGTATGACACAAGAATTTCGTACAATAAAACAGCAACTTCATTTTTAAAAATAATTTTCCTTTTCGACCTTCATTATAAACATTTGTAGATTTTATAATTATATAATTTTATATAATAAAACAGTAACATGCTACGTCATTGGATCTAGAGGGAATAGGAAGATTCTCACTTTTACTTTTGTAACTTTATACACTATGAAAGCTTCAGGCAAGTTTCACACATTTCAAACAAGCTACTTTTGTAATAAAAATGATCTGTCCTGATGGGTAGCTATGATTATCACATTTCTACTCAACATTTTGGAATAAATGGAGTAATAAATAACTATCATAATAAATAATGATTATTTATGGCACACACTCTATGTGTCAGTTTTTTATATACATTGTCTTTCATCTTCAAATTCACAAAGTTGAAGCAGGCATTATTATTCCACCTCACATATAAAGAACCAAGGTACAAACGGTAAAGGAACTTTGTCCAAGTTTTACAAACCAAGTCACAGCCCTACAGTTTTAAACTCAGATCTCCAGAAAGCCTGTGTTCTCCCCACCACAACTTGCTAGATTCTTTCAGAAGTATACGACTTCACACAAATCAAAACCTTCTTAGACCTCTATTTTCCTCATCAGTAAAGTTAAAGATTAGAATAAATTATCTTTAGAGATCACGTACGTTGCACAGATCTTGTAGACAATGTGACTTTTAGAAAAGGATGATCAACACTCAAATGACGACTGCCACATTAAAAATGATGGGATGCATACTGACTATAAGCTCTGTCATGTATGCCTGTACACATTACAATCATTGCACACATTACAGTCCTAATGGACCACTTTGCTCTCCAATGTAAATGCAGAGTGAAGCAGTGTCTCAACTATCTGAAAGTGTAAGACATCGCAATAAAGGTTTTTTTTACGCCAAACAAAATAAATTTAAAAAATGATTTCCTTATAACCATACAATATTATTCTGCCCCCAAATCTAGTTTAAAAATTAAACTTTCTTCAATGATAAAATTATTCCAGAAATCTTTTCCTTTATTTAGAACACTGCACTGAAGAACACACACAAAAATATCTGACAGCAGTACATACCTAGGGTTTGTAGCATTATGGTTTCAAGTAAAACCAGTTCTTGAGTCTGTTGAAGGTAAGCCTGCCAGGTAAAAATTGTAATATTACAATAAATGTAACACTACTGGACTACAGAACTGGTTAATCTCATGATAATTATAGACTGATTACAAAAGAACTACAGTAGTTTAGAAGTATGAAGGAAATGAATTGAGAATGAAGAGAAATCCTATTTTCTTTGACAAGTCTAAACTGACTTACTTCCAATACAGGAAATATAAACTAACCAAAAAAAAAAACAAAGAAAAACAAACCGTAAGATAATGATAATATGAATGGGGTAGGTTAATTGAAAAAAAAAAGATCTCTATCTGTAACTACAATTTACCCTGGTGTTTTGAGATATATTAAAGACAGGAAGCACCAACCCAAATAAGAACAACAAACCTGCCTCTAAAGAAAAGGCTCATCAACTCACTCTAGGATATTTCATGTGGTAATTCCTTGAGAGTCACAATAAGTCAGTTTTAGAATTAATTTCCTTTCTTCAGCAGAGACAAAATAAAATAAACCCTCAAATCTCTAGATTAAAATAAAAAATTATATACATATAAAATACAAAAATTATGTACCATACATCTGTGGGGACATAAATAGAGGACCTTCTCCCTCAACTTTAATAAATCATTCCCCTCCTGCAATTACTCAGAGAATAAAGGGAAAGAGAAAGTTTCTTTTCATCTCATTCTTAGATCATGACAACTGACTAAGGTGATAACAATGTATCACATACGAATATTCATTTATGTAAGGACACACTGCTAAACCCAGAGAGTGAAACCACCTTTAATTTTATTTATGCCCCATTCTGAAAAGGTCACTGAATTGATTTTTAAAACATGGATTTATATTATTTGAATACTTAAAATGTCCACAAGAAATAGTTATGAATTTGTAAAGTTAAAAGAAACTAGCTTTGAAAAATCACACATTCTCTATTATTTAATGGCTGCATTAATATTTTACTCCCTTAAAGCTAACACCTAGAATAAAACTTAGTCATTAATAAAATCAGGTATACTTAATCTCGACCTTAAACTTGATCCAAAACATACTGAATGAATATAATCAGGCAGTTATTCAATAGTTGTAAGTTTCCGATGAAGTAATTCACCTATAATAAGAGTGCCACAAAAGTGACTGTAAAGGTCTAAAATTGAATTCTAGTTTCTGTTTTAAGGTATCAGAACATTTTTAAATGGTACTTTCAAACAAGGTCTATTAAAATGCTGATGATGAGCAAACTGTCTGGAAACTACCATTACTCTTCAGGAAAATTAAACTATTAAAAAAATGCCTCTCATGAAAGCACGGTACAGAGAGATAAACAGTAGTACATATGCATTAATAAAGGAACAATTCTGTAAAAAGACATACTGATCTAGAGGTAAATCTAGAGGTTTTTGTATTTATTCATTTGCTTACAATTAATAGAGTTATTTATCTCTGGTCTCAAATACACTCAAACAATGGAGATATGACTTACCCTCTACATATATCACAGGTTTGCTGTGAGGATAAACAACAAAATGTGAAACACTTAAAAAGTACCTTTGACACTGAAATTCATGAACATATAGGAAATATGTTTCTGCCAGACTGCTTCCTAGTATTACATTCCTAACTGGTAGTAGAAATAAGCAGTATTTGGAAGGCAACATTAACTGAATAGTATTTTTATTAGGTCTAAATAATGAAAATGTTTCAATTTACAAAAAAAACCCAAAAAACCTGATTTTTACATACATCACATTTAGTATCCAGCAGTGGCTCTAGGGGGTGAAGACAAGCATGTGCTACTTTGATAACATGTTCAAGTTTCCGAGCCTGTTCTTCCACTTTTGCAGCCAAAAATAATGCGGTAGGTGATATTATCTGCAGAAAAGATAAAAATTTGATAACTTAAAAAAAATTTTTGGAAAAATGTTCTACTTTCTAAGGTGGGGGGGCTCAATGTAAGGAAGCAATGCACTATTAATAGTGTGAATTGCAAGTTGGGCTATGACAAGATTGGTAAAATATTCATTAAATAGAACTAGTTACTCCAATCTCCATAATCTGATTTACTTGTTTTGGAATTAGAATACTGAAGGGCAGGAGCTATACTTTATCTAAGAAAAAGCTTAAATGATATTAATGCACAGTGTAGAAGTAAAGGAAAAAAACAACTCAAGTAAAATAATAAAGCCATAGCTTAAAAAAAAAAAGAAAAAAGAAAAAAAGTAGGTAAAGTATACCCTAAATTTCCCTCTTTTGGGGTACAATGAGTCACCACTTTCTAGGGTTCTTTTAAATTAATAATTCATATGTGGCTAAAAGCTATATAATCTTGCTTAAGACACAGAAAAAGGACCCCTAAGGCAAAATGAGAAGAGAATTCTGGACATCAAACTGCTAGCACTTCACTACAGCAATATTAAAGTAGCTAAAAAAAAAAAAACAACCCCACAAAAAATGGGGAAAAACATGTAAGATAAAGCAACAGAATAGAAACCTTGCCAAATGGAGATCAAGAAATTAGCATTTTTTTTAGCTTTACTAAATTATGTTCTTGGTATAAATACAGAATTATAAGAACATAGCACTACAAAAACACCAACTCACAGAAGCATCAATTTTGAGCAATATTTACAAAAAGTAATAAACCAAGTAACTGACTCAGAAAACAGGCATACTTTAAACTCAAATAATATTCTAAGATTACATACAAGAAAATTTTCATGGAGAGATAATTCTAAATGTCAAGATTCAGGTACATCATTTTGCAAGGGATGAACATCTAAGTCTCACTGAATCTTGGGGGTCATCAATCATGACACAGAAACAATGCCCAAAGAGGGTAGTGACAAGAAAGAGAGGCATCAATCATGATATATGATGTGGGTAGCTAAGCATAAGACTCCTTCCTCTGAGAACTTTTAAAAACAACTTAAAAATACTGCTGAGAAATGAAATTTAATCACTGGATTTTGGATCTGAAAGGGACATTCTCTAGTACATCTGCATTTGCAGATGAGTAAATGGAGTAAAAAATGACTTCAATAAGTTCTCTTCCTGATGAATAAATCTTTAAAGCAGACCTAAAAATTAAGGGAGTTTGGCTCCAAAAAACCAGAAACAATTGTTACCTTAAAAGGGCTGAATAATTTCAACTTGGACTTATTTTCATCTTTTAAAATTAAAATTACAACAAGGAAAAGACTTAAAAAATTAGAATGTTCAAAAACAACTTATTCTCAGTTTACACAGACTTAGAATAAACTACTATTATTCTTTACAACAGACTTAATTAAGCAACACCAAAATTAGTTAATAGTCTTGAAATGCCAGTTAAATAGCAGTCGTCCAGGGTAGGGGGTTTTCTTGGATGTAGAAATTATAAAGGTAACTTAGAGTGGGCAATATTCTCTATCTCAGTTATTTTTTCCACATACTTAAAACTTCCTACCTATTTTGTTTGATTAATTCCTTTTCTATTTAAAGGCTTAACTCAAACCTTTGCTTCCTCCCAAGGTAAAACTCCAGAGTCAGACTCAAGTGCCCTTCTTTATTCAACAGCGAACTGCATACTTCTACTATGGTACTTATACTGTATTCTAACTTCTGGTTTATTACTTTTGTCTACCCTACCAGTCAAGAGCAGCTTGAACACAGAGACTGAATTATGCATTTATGTTCCTATTATCTAGCATTGTGTGCTGCTATTCAATGTATTTGCTGAATAAAGGACATGTGGATAACCCGTATGTAAATATAAAGGCACCAATATTAAATTCAAAGTATTCTAAATGCCACAATAAAAATCTTCACACCCACACCAAGTTAAGAAGTGCAAGAAACACCCAATAAAATGATGACACTTGCAGGTTCTGACCACAGTCTCTCATTTTTGATCTTGTCCATTTCTAAGATGGGAATGGCTATGCCAGACTTCAAATGCTAAGTATTTATCAAATAGTCAAACAAAAGAGGCTCAAGTCAAAAGTCAAATTAGACTGAACTTAATATTTAACCTTCCTTCCTTCCTAACTGCCAGATGATCAAGAATTTCTCGTACTTGCCTAACTGGCATTTCTAAATGTCTCCAATGAATTTTTCTTGGTAAGATCTCTCAGGATTCCCAGTCATAGACTCTATACTCTTCAGACTTTTTATAAACCTCAGTATCAAGAAGTACTTTCAAACCACACAGCTTTTCTCCGTAGAAGATAGTGTCAATGGATACAAAATATTTGTACTAGTGAATGATTCTAAAATTCTAAAAATAATTTAAGGAAGTTAAGTATACTCAGGGAGCTAAGCAATGATCTTCAGGGCAGAGTCATGGTTTATTTACCATACTCTTTACAGAAGTATTTCTGTTCCCTCTAAATAGGCTCAATTCTCATCCTCCAGAGCAACACTAATACCCAACACTCTTCCAAAGTTCCTGGTGAAATCCACTAACTCCACTCACATTTCCTCCTCTACAGCCTGCAAACATTTCACTCCATCAGAGCTGTAAAAACAAAACACCTTTTTAGATAAATACTCTGAATATCCATGTGAACTTTAATTTTAACGATGACTAAGGAAGGTAATCAAACAAGGTACTCTGCTTTTTGCACGATTTTGCTGTGTGTGCTTATTAAAAGGAAAAGAATTCCAAAATTTTAAGTAATGGCAATATTGCTAGTTGGTCTGTGGCTTTGAAAAGTGACCATACTTTTGAAAGCAACAAATATTCATTAGCGCACATAAACTTAGCTCAAAGTCAAAGTGTTCACACCAATACTGGAGTAGATACTTGGTTTGTTCAAGTGACCAAATAATTACAAACTGAGACTTAGTTCACTGGGGACAGGGACCACACACTACCTGTCTTGTGTTCTGGTACCTAGTTTAATGAACTTTCTCAAACTACTGTAACTGAAGGGAAGAAAAATGGGTTTTTAAATAGTGACAGGAGTTTGTCACTCTAGCAGATGTACAACTATTTCAAGGGAATATTACATTCTCAGAACAAGACAAATTTCTTCAGAAATATACCATACAAATCATGGAGAGGGGAAGGCAGAAGTGATGAAGCAGCTGCAGCACCGTAGACTGCCTCAGTGAAATCCTGGCTGTTAATCTGACTAACGTAGGCAAACAAACTACTTATTCTCTTTACGGCTCAGTTTCCACATTTGTAAAGTGGGAGAAATAGTGTCTGCTTATAAAGCTGGGATGAGGATTAAATGAATCAATATACGTAAAGCACTTAGAACAGTGCCCCATAGTAACAGGACTCAAGTATATTATTACTATGTTGAAAAACTAAACAACTGTATATCACTAATGTTGACCTTAAGTTAAAAAAATGATTTACTATGCTTTAAAAAATTCCCTTTCTTGCTTACCTACCTTCCACAATTAAACTCAATTCTTTAAAGGTTCCGTTGTGGTCCTAGCTAAGCAGATTCAAACACTGAAAATTATGATTCTTGACATTACTTCAATGATTATATCCATATTCCTTTCCTTTCTTCTTCTTCCAGTTGTTTTCACCCCCTTCTCTTTTTCTATTCCTTTGTATGTTCCTATTCCTACCTCTTGATCTGACTGCCTTCCTTCTCCATCTTTTCTCCTCCTGCCCATTCCTGGCCGCTGTCTCCCTTTCTGCTCATGATGCCCTCACTGTTGACATTCTTCACTCTCCATTGCTGGCTTCAACCTTGATAGTTGGAGGCAAGGTCAATTTGAATTAACAAAAAGCCTGGGTAATTTCTAAGTCACTGAAGATGGCTGTATCAGTCAGTTTCAAATGAATCATTCTGTTCTTTATTCTTTTAGTAATTAATTTTCTGAGTAAATCTTGTGTGTACATTTGTATTTTAAGAACTAGCCACAGCTGTTTTATTACTCAACTTTAAATCCCCTAATCCAAAAAAGCCCTAACTGAAGCAAAGAAAAGCCTGCCAACTTGCTTTCTATTTGCTAATACATTATGAACAGGCTCGTTCTAATCTGTTCTTATGTTTCATCTTAAGGTCCCAGAGCCCAGTGAAGACACTTCTCCCGTCCCTTCATTGGGTGAATAACCCCCTCCTCCCCTAAGACTAGGATGACTGTTTACAGTGCCTTGAAAAGGGCTTCATCAATAAATATCCAGCTAGCCCTAGGTATCACAGCTCAAAGTTTGGAAATCACTTGCTTAAGGCTATAGTTAACGAAAAGTGATAATGGTTTAACTTTAGCAAAGACTCATAGAAACAAGGTTCTAAAAGAGCAAAATGGAGGGAAAAAAACAGAGGTCACAGCACCTCCCCCACCCCCACAAAGAACAAAATGAATAGGTCAAAATATCCATTAGTTAAAAAGAACAATCACCAAGCTTGAACAAATTAAATCAAAATTCCAGTACAATATTAAAAAGTAGTTTAAATCCTTACATTTGCTGCACTAAAAAGACTGGCATTAAGGTATTACAGAAAATGTCATTTACTCAGTCTGATATTTTAGTTGTTTTCCTACCCACACAATTATGTGGGCATCTATTATTGTCAATGTAAAAAATTTATATTGAGGCTAAAAAAGAAATCTTCAGCCTGGATGCTATTTGGGACACCTATTATACTTAAAAGACAGATGGCTTAATAAAGACTGAAAAATATGAATACTTAGTATTGCTGATAAAGCAATACTGATAAGAGAATATGACTTGATTTTAATAGAGTAATTCTATTGTATTTAAATATATTTTAGTGCTTAACACAACCTGGCATTTTCAGATTTATTTATTGAAGAGTACCTCACACCATTACGAATTTGTTACAAAAAGAAAAATTCCACTCACAGTTTTAAAGTACACTTAACATTATTTCATAGTTAAATCGTATACTTGGCCCACAATTAACAGTCATATAGTATTGTGAAATAAGAAAATCAACTTTGTATAGATATTCAAATATTCTACACAAATCTTAAAAAGTCTCCTTCAGATGGCTAAACAAGAAATAGTATTATACAAGACTTAGTACTATGAAGATGGCAGTATTCTCCAAATTGATCTACAGATTCACACAATTCCTCTCAAAACTCTCAGCTTCTTTTTTGAACGAACGACCAGCTAATCCTAAAATTCATATGGAAATGCAAGGGATGCAGAATAGCTAAAACAATCTTGAAAAAGAGTAATAAAAGTCAGAAGACTCATATTTTCTGAGTTCAAAATTTACTACATATCAAGACTATTGTGGTACTGGCATGAGTAAAGACATACAGATCATGGAATATAACACAGTCCAGAAATAAACACTTATGTTTATGGTTAGTTGATTTTTCAACTAAAGTGTCAAGAAAATCCAATTGGGGAAGAATCATCTTTTCAACAAATGGTGCTAGGACAACCATATATCTACATGCAAAAAAAAAAAAAAAAAAAAATTGGTCTCCTTCCTTATACCATAAACAAATCTAACTAAAAATGGATCATACAACCTAAATTGAAGAGCTAACATATAAAACTCTCAGTAGAAAATAGGAATAAATCTTTATGACCTTGGGCCATGCAATGCTTTCTTATGTGACATAAGAGCACAGGGACAGAAGAAAAATATTAATAAATTGGATGCATATGCTACAAATAATACCATCAAGAAAATGAAAAAGACAGCCCACAGAATGGAGAAAATATTTGCAAATCACATATCTGATTAGGGATTGGTTATCTAGAATATGTAAAGAATCCTTACAATTTAATAATAAAATGACAACACAATTTTTTTAATGGGGAAAGGTTTTAAGTAGAAATTTTTCCAAGGAAGATACACAAGTGGCCAATAAACACATAAAAAGATGCTCAATACCTAAGTCACTATGGAAATGCAAATCAAAACCACAATGACATAGCACTCTACACTCACTAGGATGGGCACAGTAAGATGGCTGTAATAAACACACACACACAGATAATAACAAGTGTTGACAAAGATGTCAAGAAATTGGAATCCTTATATATTACTTGTGGGAAGGTAAAATGGTGTGGCTACATTGGAAAACAGTTTGGTAGTTTCTCAAAATGTTTTTTAAAAGTTATCCAAGATGGGGAGAGATTCAAGATGGTGGCGTGAGAGGTAATACAGACAACTCCTCCCAAAACCACACGTAGTGTGAAAATATAGTTAACACAACTAGACCTAAAACAGCAACAGAAAAAAAGGATGCACCAGACTGCATACAGACCTCACGAAACAGGGTAACGTACCAAAGCCTTGATCCAGTGGGACCCAAGCCCTTCCCCCACCTCAGCTCACCGGCGGGAGGAAGAGAAACAGAGCGGGAAGGGATTGGAAGCCTGGGACTGCTAAACACCCAGAACTGGAAGTATGCTTTGGAGCACAAACCTACATTGTGGGGTGCTCTAGAGGTTGGTGGGATTGGGGAGCTGGGACAGGCAGAGTGCCAGAGAGACTGAGATATCAGCCATTTATGGAGGACGGGGATCCATATCGGGCCACTCTGGGACAAAGTAAAGGCGGGCGATCTGACAGGCTTCCTAGCAGCGAGAGGGCTGCTGAAGAGGTGGGGTTTGTACACAGCTTGCTAAGAGGGAGAAGGGCTAGGTGGACAAGGTTATCTGGGTGTGCTCTGCCCAGCAGGTTGGGAACTTTGAGGACCTTCAGGTGCTCCATCCCACTGGCTGCCTAGTCAGCTCCAAGGCCGCCCACTGTGACACATAGCCTGCTGCACCTTCCTCCTGGCATGCCGGCATCTGCTCACAAACCAGCAGTCACTGGGCTGGTGTCAGGCCAGACTGATCGAGGCTCCGCCCACAACAGCTAAAGATGCCAACCACAGAGGCTTACACCTGTGTGCCCGGCCCACGGCTCTGATACTGGAGACAAGCACTGCAGCTGTGAATCAGGAAACAGCTCTTTCTGTCCTATAGGCACCAGTGCCGCTGCCCTATGACCCCCAACCTCACTCAAGGGGCTGAAAACTCCACAGATTAGAACTTCTGGACACTAGAGGGCACCACACAGAATTATAAAACGTCAAAAGAACTTGGTTCAGACCAAAATCTCACAAACCCCAGAAAAAGGGCCAAATGAAACTGAACTCACCAATCTTCCTGAAAGAAGAGTTCAAAATAAAAATCGTAAACATGCTTATGGAGGTACAGAAAAATATTCAAGAACTCAGAAACGAATTTAAGACAGAGATTCAATCATTAAGAAATTCCATATCTGAAATGAAACATACAATGGAGGGGTTTAAAAGCAGATTAGATATAGTACAAGAGACGGTAAATGGAATACAAATTAGAGAAGAGGAATACAAAGAAGCTGAGGCACAGAGAGAAAAAACAGTATCTTAAGAATGAAAGAATATTGAAAGAACTGTGTGACCAACAGCAAAGTAGAACAATTAATTACTAAGCAGATACAAAATCAAATAAACTACCATCAAAGTCACTAAAGGGATACACAAAGAGAACAGAATATGATACTTAAAATATAAAGAAAAGAGAAGGAAAAAAAGAAAAAATAATAATCTTTAGGTTGTGTTTATAATACCATACGAAGTGAGTTAAATTAGACTGTTAGATAGTAAGGGAATTACCCTTGAACCTTTGGTAACCATGAATCTAAAGCCTGCAATGGCAATAAGTACAAACCTATCGATAATCACACTAACTGTAAATGGACTGAATGCACCAATCAAAAGACATAGAGTTCCTAAAAACACAAGACCCATCTATATGCTGCTTAAAGAGACTCACATCAAACCCAAAGACATACACAGACTGAAGGTAAAGGGATGGAAAAAGATATTATATGCAACTAATAGGGAGAAAAAAGCAGGAGTTGCCATACATGTATCAGACAAATTGGACGTCAAAACAAAGAAAGTAGCAAGAGACAAAGAAGGACATTATATAAGATTAAGGGGTCAGTCCAACAAGAGGATATAACTATTATAAATATCCATGCACCCAACACAGGATCACCTACATATGTGAAACAAATACTAACAGAATTAAAGGGGGAAATAGAATGCAGTGCTCTCATTTTAGGAAGAATGTGAAGAGTGCACATGGAACATTTTCAAGAATAGATTATATACTAGGCCACAAAAAGAGTCTCAGTAAATTCAAAAAGATTGAAATTGTACTAACCAGCTTCTTAGATCACAAAGGTATGAAACTAGAAATATATTACTCAAAGAAAATGAAAAATCCCACAAACACATGGAGACTTAATAACATGCTCCTAAATAATCAATGGATCAATGACCAAATAAAAAGAGATCAAGCAATATATGGAGACAAATGACAACAATAATTCAACACTGCAAAATCTGTGGGACACAGCAAAGGCCGTGCTAAGAGGGAAATATATTGCAATATAGGCCGACCTCAGGAAAGCAGAACAATCCCAAAAGAACCGTCTAAACTCACAATTAATGAAACCAGAAAAAGAAGAACAAATGAGGCACAAAGTTAGTACAAGGAGGGACATAATAAAGATTAAAGCAGAAATAAATAAGTGAGAAGAATAACAGAAAGAATCAATGAAAACAGGAGTTGGTTCTTCAAGAAAATAAACAAAATAGATTAATCGCTAACCAGAACTATCAAGAAAAAAACAGTCTACCCAAATAAACAGAATCAGATATGAGAAAGGGAAAATCACTATGGGCACCACAGAAATGCAAAGAATGATTAGAGAATACTATGAAAAAATATATGGTAAGAAACTGGATAACCTAGAAGAAATGGACAACTTTCCAGAAAAATACCAACTTCCAAGGCTGACCCAGGAAGAAACAGAAAATCTGAATAAACCAATAACCAGCAAAGAAACTGAACTGGTAATCAAAAAACTACCTAAGAACCCCTGGCCAAGATGGTTTCACTGCTTAATTTTATCAAACATTTAGTGAAGACATAATACCATCCTCCTTAAAAGTTTTCCAAAATGTGGAAGAGGAGGGAATACTCCCAAACTCACACTACGAGGCCAACATCACTCTAATACCAAAACCAGGGAAAGACACAACAAAAAAAGAAAATTACACACCAATATCCCTGATGAACATAGATGCAAAAATACTCAACAAAATATTAGCAAACCAAATTCAAAAATACATCAAAAAGATCATCCATCATGATCAAGTGGGATTCATCCCAGGAATGCAAGAATGGTACAACATTAGAAAACCCATCAACACCAACATCCAAAACACAAACAACAACAAATGTTGGCGAGGATGTGGAGAAAGGGGAACCCTCGTACACTGCTGGGGGGAATGGAAATTAGTTCAACCATTGTGGAAAGCAGTATGGAGGTTCCTTAAAAAATTCAAAATAAAAATACCATTTGACCCAGGACTCCCACTCCTAGGAATTTACCCTAAAAATGCAGCAGAGCAGTTTCAAAAAGACAGATGCACCCCTATGTTTATCACAGCACTATTTACAATAGCCAAGAAATGGAAGCAACCTAAGTGTCCATCAGTAGATGAATGGATAAAGAAGATGTGGTACATATACACAATGGAATATTATTCAGCCATAAGAAGAAAACAAATCCTACCATTTGCAACAACATGGATGGAGCTAGAGGGTATTTTGCTCAGTGAAATAAGCCAAGCCGAAAAAGACAAGTATCAAATGATTTCACTCATATATGGAGCATAAGAGCAAAGAAAAAAAAAAACTGAAAGAACAAAACAGCAGCAGAGTCAAAGAACCCAAGAATGGACTAACAGTTACCAAAGGGAAAGGGACTGGGGAGGATGTGTGAAAAGGGAGGGACAAGGGGGAAAAAGGGGCATTACGATTAGCACACAAAATGTGGGGGGGGGGCGGCGTCATACAACTCAGGGAAGACAAGTAGTGATTCTACAGCATCTCACTACGCTGATGGACAGTGACTGTAATGGGGTTGGTAGGGGGGACCTGATCAAGCGGGGAGTTTAATAACCATAATGTTGCACATGCAACCGCAGATTAATGATACCAAAAAAAAAAACAAAGAAAATCCATCAACTTCATCCACTAAATCAACAAAAAGAAGGACCAAAACCATATGATCATCTCCATAGACGGTGAAAAAGGCATTCTACAAAATTCAACATCCATTTGTGATAAAATCTCACAATAAAATGGGTATAGAGGGCAAGTACCTCAACATAATAAAGGCCATATATGAAAAACTCACAGTCAACATTATACTTAACAGAGAGAAGCTGAAAGTTTTTCCTTTAAGATCTGGAACAAGACAAGGATGCTCACTCTCCCCAATTTTATTCAACATAGTTCTAGAGGTTCTAGCCACAGCAATCACACAACACAAAGAAATAAAAGGCATCAAGACTGGTAAGGAAGAAGACAAACTGTCCCTGTTTTCAGATGACACGATGTTGTACATAGAAAACCCTAAAGAATTCCACTGCAAAACGACTAGACCTAATATCTGAATTCAGTAAAGTAGCGGGATACAAAATTAATACACAGAAATCTGTTGCATTCCTATACACTAACGATGAACTAGCAGAAAGAGAAATCAGGAAAACAATTCCATTCACAGTTTCATCAAAAAGAATAAAATATCTAGGAATAAACCTAACCAAGGAAGTGAAAGACCTATACTTGGAAAACTGCAAGACACTCATGAGAGAAACTAAAGAAGATAACAATAAATTTAAACATATCCTGTGCTCATGGATAGGAAGAATTAATATTGTCAAAATGGCCATTCTGCCTAAAGCAATCTATGATTCAATGCAATTCCTATCAAAATACCAACAGCATTCTTCAATGAACTAGAGAAAATCATTCTAAAATTCATATGGAACCACAAAAGACCCCGAATAGCCAAAGTAATCCTGAGAAGGAAGCATAAAGTGGGGGGGGATTACACTCCCTGACTTCAAGCTCTACTACAAAGCCACAGTAATCAAGACAATTTGGTACTGGCACAAGAACAGACCCATGACAATGGAACAGACTAGAGCCCAGATATAACCTAAACATATATGGTCAATTAATATATGATAAAGGAGCCATGGATATACAATGGGGAAACGACAGCCTCTTCAACAGCTGGTGTTGGCCAAACCGGACAGCTACATGTAAGAGAATGAAACTGGATTATTGTCTAACCCCATACACAAAGGTAAACTCAAAATGGATCAAAGACCTGAATGTAAGTCATGAAACCATAAAACTCTTAGAAAAAAAACATAGACAAAAATGTCTTGGACATAAACATGAGCAACTTCTTCATGAACATATCTCCCCAGGCAAGGGAAACAAAAGCAAAAATGAACAAGTGGGACTATATCAACCTAAAAAGCTTCTGTACAGCAAAGACCACCAGTAGAACAAAAAGGCATCCTACAGTATGGGAGAATATATTGATAAATGACATATCTGATAAAGGATTGACACCCAAATTATATAAAGAGCTCACGTACCTCAACAAACAGAAAGCAAATAAGCCAATTAAAAAGTGGGCAAAGAAGCTGAGCAGACAATTCTCCAAAGAAGAAATTCAGATGGCAACAGGCACATGAAAAGATGCTCCACATCGCTAATCATCAGAGAAATGCAAATTAAAACCACAATGAGATATCACTTCACACTAGTTAGGATGGCCAACACCCAAAAGATTAACAACAACAAATGTTGGCAAGGATGTGGAGAATGGGGAATCCTCCTACACTGCTGGTGGGAATGCAAATTAGTTCAACCATTGTGGAAATCAGTATGGAGGTTCCTCAAAAAACTCATAATAGAAATACCATTTGACCCAGGAATCCCACTCGTAGGAATTTACGCTAAGAATGCAGCAGCCCAGTAGGTGGAGAATCTGCAGTCTGATTAATGAGCACAGAATTTCAGTTTGAGAAGATAAGAAAGATTATGGAGATGGACGGTGGGAACAGTTGCAGAATATCAATGTGCTTAATACAGCTGAAGTGTAGAGTTAAAATACACAAAGTATCGAGAGAAAAAGATGGCAGCGTGAATAGTGTGTCGGAAATCTCCTCCCAGACCACATATATTTTGAAAACACAGCAAATACAACTTTTCCTAAAAGAGTGACCAGAAGTAACAGTACATCACCCACTCTACATCTGGGAGAAGTC